>CM056840.1:15554916-16222416 GCA_029853015.1 Chelidonichthys spinosus
CGGAGGCAGCGCTGCTGTTCCTGACGGGCGGCGTGTCCACCCTGCTCATCCCATCCTTCTACGCGCTGGTCTGCCTCGTCAGCGTGCCAGTCAACGTCCTCGCCGTGGTCGCCTTCGCCCGCCGGATCCGGCCCAAGAAGCCGGCGGCCATCTACATGCTGAACCTGGCGTGCGCTGACCTGCTCTTCGCCGCCACGCTGCCCTTCAAGGTTGCCTACCATTTCTCCGGCAACAACTGGATGTTCGGGCCGCTCATGTGCCGCGCGGTCACCGCCGCCTTCTACTGGAACATGTACTGCTCCGTCCTGCTGGTGGCGTGCATCAGCGTGGACCGCCTGCTTGCCGTCGTCTACCCCATCGATTCCCTGGTGTGGAGGCGGCCGCGGAACGCCGTGGTGGCGTGCGTGGCCATGTGGGTGCTGTCCTTCGCCGGGTCGCTGCCCCTCGTCGTGTCCGAGCAGACCCTCCACGTCACGGAGCTGGACATCACCACCTGCCACGACGTCCTGCCCACGCACGACCTCTACTGGCGCCACCGCATCTACTTCGTCACGCTCTGCTGCGCCCTCTTCTTCCTGCCGCTGCTGGTCACCGTGGTGTCCTACGCCCGGGTCATCTGGTCGCTGAGCAGAATGGCGAAGGGTGTCCCGGGGCGTTCCCGCCGGAGGACGCGGGCTGTGGTGATGGCGCTGACCGTGCTGGTGATGTTCCTGCTGTGTTTCACGCCCACCAACGTCCTGCTGCTGGCGCACTACCTGCAGCTGGACGAGGGTGTGGCGAGGAGCGGCGGTGGCGCTGACGGCTCCTACGCCATCTACCTGGTGCTGATGTGCGTGGGGAGTCTCAGCTGCCTGCTGGACCCGCTGGTCTACTACTTCGGCTCGTCCCAGTGCCAGAGGGAACTCTCCAGCACTCTGAGGTGTCAGAAGATCCCGAGAAGCAGCTCAGAGTCCAGATCGTCCAGATCCAGCAGCAGGACCATTCTGAAGTACAGCCGTGCAGAAAGCTCCAGAAAAAACCTTCCGGCCCCCCAGACCGACTCCTTCCAGGCGGACCTCGGCAGCCAGTACAAGAAGCTGCTGGTCTGACTCCCGGACGGGGATGCAAACGATGAAACTGTTAAAAAAAAGATTTTATATGTTTTATATAAAGACACAGTTAACCCGGCGGGATGTTTGTGGCTCAGAATGAAGCCCTGTTGCCATAGCAACAATAGAGCGTCTGACAGAAGTAAAACAGAAAAGGAAGGAAGTGGAGGGATTAGATGTGCTTCCTAGAAATGCTTTTATTTTTTTGCACTTTGTGTGTCAGAGCTGCAAATTAATCTGTCCATTGAATGCAAGGAAACAACTTTTTATGTTGTATTAAATATATAGTTATATATATATATATATATATATATATGTTTATAAGTATATAAGTTTTTTGCTGAGGAGCTTTTTTCCAAGCACTTATGATTCACTTCTGTTTTTTTAAACTAAACAAGCATTATAGTGGGTTTCCTGCTGCTCTCTGCTGGTTGGAAACCATCAAATACTGTTAAATGCATCATATAAAGTGAGCTTCTTGTCCTCTCCAGCAGGTGGTGGGACTGCACTGTTAATAGAGCACATATCTTACACTGTGATGAACCGACTGAGGGAATAAACACTTTGATGAATCTTGAAACAAGTCGGGTATTTTCTTAACTTTAATTGTTCATCATGTTAGATTCAAAAAATAGTAAATGAACAGTGATATAAGAGGAATATATGGCAGGCTCTATATTTCTTCATATACACAACACGTCTAACTGTTTCCCTGATTTGGTGAAAATGTCCTTTTTCTGTATTTTGTCACCATTAAATGTGGAAGTTTGTAGCAAAGTGAAGTTTTTCTTTTCTTCGTTGTCGGTTTTAAGAAGAAGAACTTTGGTTTTAATCCTTTTTATGAAGTGATCAAATGCAGCCGAGGACTCCAGCTGGACCTGGATTTGGAGAACTGGTCCATTCGTGGGGGGGGGGGGGAGTAACTCACGAGGAGTTACGTATACTGGAAAACAGAAGTAGCTCCAACTCTTCTATCTTTAGGAAGTAAACGCCCTTCATGAGCTTGTTGTTTAATTTACATACAATTTACATTTTTTTAGTTCACCCGTTGGTTTTTGGACTCCGATTTCGAAGCCTCCAGTTCTTTTGGTTGTCGCCATCTTGGTATTTTTTTGCAACCAGTAGAAGGAAGTGACCATATTTGGACTGTGGAGGAGCGACGGGTGGATCCAGCACCCTTACTGGATCTGGATCCATGTGGATTCTGGGTTAAAGCTGCTAACAAAGTTAGCTTCTATAATTCAAGGTCAACTTTACAGCTAAGTGTTAAAATCGTCTTAGTAGCTAACTAGCATTGGTAGCATAGTAGTGACCTGTCAATCAGCAGGTAAGCCCCGCCCCCTGAAGCATCCCCTGCTTTCTGGTCTGTTGGACTCTAAATGGACCGTTAATGTACAAACTTGTTGTTTTTTTATAAAATAATTAAATTTTACATCCAACGTGCCTCGTCTGTATAAGTGTGTTATTGTGTGTTCTATGCCTGCAAAATTAATATTTTCAATGAAAGCAACGATAAAAAGTCCTACTTCCGGCATCAACCTGTGAGGCGCGTCCCCGTTGGCTGCGCGGGGTCACGTGACGGGGATGGCACAGGTGGACAATAAAAAGCGGCTGCTTGAGATCCGAGGACGGCAGTTTGAAAAGTATCGTCGCGGAGCCGCGCAGCCACGCCCGCGGACGGACCCGGACACACAAACACACGCGCGCACACGCTAGTGCGCGTGTTCGGTCATGGAGTCGCGGACGCTTCACCTGCTGCTGCTGCTGCTGTGTTTCCAGCACACCTGCTGCGCGGACAAAGGTAAAGTTTCCTCTTCGTGTCGGTCAGCTCAGGTAGGAAGAAGAAGAAGAAGCTCCGAGAGGCGCGTCACCGCGCTGGTGACGTAGAGTCACGTGGTTCTCTGCTGTGTTTTCACCCTGTCTGCCTTCATGGAATCAGTTTGAAACTAAAGGTTTTGACCTTGAAACTTCCCCAGTAATCACGAACATGAAGACATGATTATTTAATGTTTTTAAGTGTGTGTTTAGTTTATGCAAATTAGGTTTTATTTGAGGTATTTGGTGGGAAAAAAACTGCAGGAACAAATAGACAAAGTAGTAAATAATACACCCAGGTGTGTATTTATTTGGTGTTTTTTTTTCTTTCCCAAACACATCAGCGTGTAAAAACTTGTAGTCTCTGCGTTGATGATGAAGTTGTGTTATTAAGTGGATTGATGTGTGAATGACTCATCCAAGAGTTATTAATAGAACTCAGGTCAACGTGCCTCAACAGGCAGATGAGATATGAACTTGTCAAATTCATAATTTAAAAATATTAAACGCACTGGAATCTCTTTACAGTTCTGTTAAGAAACACATGGATCTTAAATTAGATGGGAAAGTCTAATAAATACATTTAAAATGTGTATTTATGTATCGTGTCTGTGATGTTCTCAGTCATCCAGCTCACGATAATAAAGACTTATAAAAGCTACACTTACTAAAGCAACTCTCTGTATCCGCTGTTTTTTACTGGTGAGGATATTTTACGGTTACTCCGATAGTCCACTTTGTTAACAAGTACTTTTGCTCACATACTTTGATAAAGTATCACATTTGAGGCCCTTGTAATTGAGTACCTCCATTTTACTGCCACTTTGTACTTCTACATCTCAGACGTTAAGGTTCTACTTTGTCTACGGCGCTTCATTCACCTTTTATTTACTTTCAGATTACTATTTAATTGATGATCATAAGTGCTGAGAACAGGTGTGGTTCACAGGGAGGTTTATTTAAAACTCACTATGAAATATGCAGTCAAAATAAAATACTTATGCATAGAAGCCTGATTCCTCTGAAAGGAAAAAGAATAAACTCTTTTAAAAGCTTCTCGCATCGACTGGAAACTGAAAAAAAAAAAAAAAAAAATATATATATATATATATATATATATATATATATATATATATATACTACACGACCTGTGAACCCGCTGACTTCTTCTTCTGTGGTTTTTGCCTCCAGACCAGCGGGGCTTCAGTGGCACGGAGACCAGCGATGGCGTCTGGGTCGGCAGCGTCGCCAAACAAGTGCTGAGCAGCCGCCTGACCACCGTCTTCCTGCCGGTGGTCTACATCGTGGTCTTCGTGGTGGGCCTGCCCACCAACGCGCTGGCGGTCTGGGTCTTCCTGTTCCGGACCAAGAAGAAGAACCCGTCCTCTATCTACATGGCCAACCTGGCGCTGTCCGACCTGCTCTTCGTGGTCTGGACCCCCCTGAAGGTGGCGTACCACCTCAACGGCAACGACTGGATCTACGGCGCCGGCCTCTGCAAGGTGCTGGTGGCGTTCTTCTACGGCAACATGTACTGCTCCATCGCCTTCATCGCCTGCATCAGCGTGCAGCGCTACTGGGCCGTGGTCTACCCGCTGTCCCGCCACCAGAGCGCTAATGGCGTGGCGGTGGGCGTCTGCGTGGCGGTCTGGGCGGTGGTCTGGCTCCTCACTGTGCCGCTCTACCTCTACGACCAAGAGGTCCGGGTGTCCAACCTCAACATCCTCACCTGCCACGACGTCACCAAGCCCAGCCAGAAGAAGATGGCGGCGGGCTACTTCCTCACCATGGGCACCGTGGGCTTCGTGGCGCCCACCATCGTGTGCATCATCGCCTACGTGCTGATGCTACGGGCGCTCCGGAACAGCATGTCGGACCCCGCTATCGCCAAGCGGCGGCGGAAGGCGGTGGTGCTGATCGTCACCGTGCTGGTGATGTTCCTGCTTTGCTTCACACCGAGCAACGCCGTGCTGCTGGCACACTACGTGCTGCTGCTGGCCGACGCCCACGACAACCTGTACGGCTTCTACGTGACGGCGCTCTGCCTGGCGAGCCTCAACAGCTGCCTGGACCCTTTCCTGTACTACCTGATCTCCGAGGACTTCCGGGTCCACGTCAAGAACACCTTCCTGTGCCGCAGCGAGCGGACCGCCGAGAGGATGAGGGTCTCATTCAGCGCCCTCAAGTTCTCCAAGAAGAGCAACGCGTACTCGTCCGACTCGGCAACTCGCAGCACCGAGTGCTAGTCCCTCGCCATCATCACGAGTTCCTCGCCATCATCACGAGTTCCTCGCCATCATCACGGGTCCCCTCACCATCATCACGAGTCCCCTCGCCATCATCATGAGTCCCTCAGGTGTAAAAGCAACATGGCATCTCCTCTGTGACTTTGGAGTGTTGTCGCAGTAACGACCTCATTTAAACTTTCTTAGTTGCTGGGTTTTTTTTGTAAATGTTTTTATTTTTTTACATCTCTGACAAGAAAACTTATATTTAAGTTTCTCTGTTTTTATTTAATTTGAAATTATTGAACTTTGTTTTTTTTTTATTGTCTGATGGTTTCATTTGGAAAATGTGTTTTTATAACGACACTTTAATGTTGAAGTCTCAGGAAACATGGAAGCCTGAAAACTTCATTTTCATGTCTTTAGTTTTTCCGGCAGTAAAGTTACGTTCCTGAATGTTTTCTATAAACGTAACTGTCTGGTTTTAGCAAAAAAAATGTAGGTTATTATTTTATTTCCCTATGTTATTCATACTTACCGTCTGTATGATTCTGAAATGGATATTAAATCACATCCTGTTTGGTATTAAATCTAAATTGAACTTTGTATTTTTGGTTTTCAGTTGGTTGGAAAAGGTCAAAGGTCACGCTGTTGTCTTCCTTATTTCCAAAACAATCCTCATATTTAACCTTTTGCTGTTTGTCAGATTTATATGATATTAACACGATGAGATCTCGTATAATAAAGTGACTGATTTGTATGAATGTCTCTCACGTCTTTCATTGACACTGAAGCATTAATTTTTTTTTTACACGTGATGAACTTTACAAAGAAAGTTGGAAAAACTGTATTTTTCTCCATAAAAATGTTTGTTCCTCCAAGTTGAGGCTCAACAGTTAACACAAATTAACCAGATTTAATGATGTTTTATACTTTAATTATGGGAAATAAAAGTCACCTGGACTCTTCATCAACTCAAATCACAACTTAAAACACATCTGTGTATAATATTATATAATGTATTTTAATAAAAATATAAGAAAAAATAGATCAATATCAACCTTGATGTTATTCACTTAAATGTTTTAACTTGATTTTACTATTGATACGTGTTATGTTGCTTTTGTTTTTTATTCATGATTTGTAAGGTGCCAACGATACATGTTTTATTATTATTTATAAAATAGATCAAATAAGATAATCCTTTTTTCGTCCCAGAGTGTGGAAATGTACAGGGTAAATAAATATATATATAAATAATAAATAAAATAAAAATACATTTCAAGACAAAAAGTAAATGTGTATTCAGAGTGAAATAAACTTCATGTGAGTTATTTTATTAGTTTAAACTAATAACGTATAAAAGTACTAATAAAGTATAATTCGAGGTATTAAAATCCAGGCTACTCGGTTTCAGTATGATTGGAGTTTCTTCTTCTGGTGTTTCTTGTTTGTGTTCTTCTTCTTGAGTTCCGCAGAAACCTCCGGTCCGGAGTCAGCCGGTGGGCGGGTCCGCGGTGACGAAGTGTGACGTAGTGCGTAGGAGCAGGTAGTCTCGGGGAGTGTCCCTCGTCCGTCGCGGTTGTAGGACACATTAAGGACGGCGTTTCTGGAGGACGAGGACCGAAGACGACCGAAGAGGACTGAGGAGGACCCAAGAGCACCAGCAAAGAACACAAACATGGATTTAACTCGCGCGCTGTCGCTGCTTCTGCTTCTCTGCTGCTTCTCCGCCTCCGACGGCGCAGGTGAGACCGGAAGTACCTGTCTGTTGGTGG
The DNA here is from genome assembly GCA_029853015.1 of Chelidonichthys spinosus. Lineage (NCBI taxonomy): Eukaryota > Metazoa > Chordata > Actinopteri > Perciformes > Triglidae > Chelidonichthys > Chelidonichthys spinosus. Next base: position 15,561,823 of record CM056840.1, read on the forward strand.
TGTCGAGGGACGGGGGGCTCGCGCACACCGAGCTCGTTCCCACGATTATTCAGACCGTTAATATTTAAACATATTTGTGGAATTTAGCTGGAAAAACATAATAATAGTATAATTATATCCACTATTTCCTTTAAGCTGTTATTATTATTAATATTATATTTATTATTTGTCTACTTAAGTATTTTTATATGCGTGAATGTATTTATTGTGACTTCCCCATAAATATTACATACAAACATGCATTTTCTAATAATTTATTCTGTCCTCAGTTTGTAAGAATGATCATTTTTACTTATTTTTATTCTTTCTATCATATTTTCTATTTGAGGTCACTGTGTGAAGCCAAACTGCAGAGGAATCCTCACTTTTTGAGAAGCTGTGTTAAATATTAATTATCTCTTAAATTATAAAACAAATGGAAAAAACAGAATCTGGAACATTTTTAAAAGCCCTATGATTGTTATGAATGTTAATAATCAAATAAATTAATCTTCATATCTTAATAACTCTCCGTCACGTGGTTTCAGGTAGAGGGCGGGGCTTCATCGGGTACAAGGACCCGGACCCGGACTCAGAGCTGGTGACGGTGGACGCGGCGACCTCCGCGGCGCTGAAGAGCCGCCTCACCACCGTCTTCCTCCCCGCCGTCTACATCCTGGTCTTCGTGGTGGGCCTCCCCGCCAACGGCATGGCCATCTGGGTCTTCCTGTTCCGCACCAAGAAGAAGCACCCATCCTCCATCTACATGGCCAACCTGGCGCTGTCCGACCTGCTCTTCGTGGTCTGGCTGCCGCTGAAGATCTCCTACCATCTCCACGGCAACGACTGGGCGTACGGCGAGCCGCTGTGCAAGGTGCTGGTGGGCTTCTTCTACGGCAACATGTACTGCTCCGTGCTCTTCATCGCCTGTCTGAGCGTGCAGCGCTACTGGGTGGTGGCCCACCCACTGTCCCAGCAGAGGAAGAACAACAAGGTGGCAGTCGCCGTCTGCGTCGCCATCTGGGGCTTCGTGTGGCTCACCAGCACGCCGCTGTACCTGTACGACCACACGGCGGCACTCAAGGACCCCAACATCACCACCTGCCACGACGTCAGCGTCATCGACGACGCCCTGAACCCGTTCCCGTCCGTCCGCCTCCCGTACTTCTACTTCATCTTCACAGCGCTGGTGGTCTTCCTGGTGCCGTGCGGCGTCATCTCAGTGGCGTACGTGCTGCTGCTGCGGGCGCTCGGCAACAGCATGGAGGACGGCGCGGCGGCCAAGACGCGGCGGCGTGCCGTGGTGCTAATCATCACCGTGCTGGTCACCTTCCTGGTGTGCTTCGTGCCCAGCAACGTGATGTTGGTGCTGCACTACTCGCTGCTGAAGGACGGCGTGGAGAACAACGGCTACGCCTTCTACGTGACCACTCTGTGCCTCGCCAGCCTCAGCAGCGCCCTCGACCCATTCATCTACTACTACGTGTCCGCGGACTTCCGGAACCACGTGAAGAACACGCTGCGTTGCCGTAGCAGCCGGACCGTGGAGAGGATGAGGGTCTCCTTCAGCTCCATGAAGTACTCCCGCAAGAGCAAGAGCTACATGTCGCAAAGCGGCAACACGCAGAGCAGCAGCTGCTAGATTGATGAGGAGGGTGCCCGCGCGGCGCCGAGACTCTGGAGGAGAACGACCAGGTGACCTCGATGAACTCTGAACATGAAGACGAGTGACGATGGCGTCGTGTTGAGAAACGAAGAGAAAACGGACATTCGGTTCTCTCGTTTGTTTTTATATTATTATTGCGATTCTGACTGATTATCCCGATAACGATGCGAGAAAACATCGGGTGGAACTTACGACGGCGTTTTCAGGCCACTGTAGGGGAAGAAAGCCGCGAGACGGGTTTCCGAGTAAAAAAAAGACCCAAATTTGATCGGGGCTGGTTGGGCTAAGATGCTAGCTGTAGCTTTTGCGTGTTGTCATAGCAATGGTAAACATCCGGTCAAGCAACTTGTTTATGTCAGCTATGACAACAAGTAAGAGCTACCGCTAGCATCTTATCCCAACCGCCCCGATCAAACCAACAATAACTTTCAACATCATCATCTTAGCTAGCATAGATGCTGATTCTTAGCGTCTTAATAAACTCGTGAAATTGCCTTTTGATAAATTAGCAGATTTGCGACTTTTTTTTTAATATTGCCCCCTCTCTCAGCTCGTTTTTTTCCAACAGTGGTCCTGATACGCCATCGTAGAAACTTATTTAATATTCATTCCTGTTTTTTGTTTTTGTGTTTTTTGTGTTTGCGTACATTCAGCTCAGCATTGTGTTTTTTTAATCCCGACATTTTAATGATTTTTAAAACCCATGCGTGTGCTCGATGTGTTGAATCACGTTTTTGGGCGTTTTTAAAAACTGTTACACATAGTTTCTTAAATAAACGCTAAAACAGGATGCAGTTTCTGTGATACTCCTTTTTTTTGATTGCGTCACCAATTATTATCCCGGGTCTCGTCGACTCATCGCAGCGTGTCGATCAGGAATGCGTGGAATGTGTTGAGTCTGAAAGTGTTCCAACCAGTTTAAAAACCAACATGAAGCTGTTGACTCTAGTGTTTTAATCCCGGCGGTTGTTTCGTGTGTTTTGAAGGAGCAGCAGGAGGAACGATCTGAAAGAATGTTCCAGAGCATGATGAGGCGTGTTGGGAGGGCGACCTCCACACCACGACCTCCGCTGTCGCTTCAGTGTCGCGTTTCATCTGGAAACACAGAAAACCACACGGCTCACTTTTATTCACATTTATATAGTATTTATTTATGAAATGCAGCCTAAACTTTTTATTTTTAGTTCAATAGTTCTCCCAACGAGACGATAAGATCTCAATCAAACTGTTTTATCTCAAGTAGAGAGGCGAGTCTCCCCCCGCCTTCCAGGTGATGCACACATCATGTGACTTCCCCCGTTCGACCTGTTGAGGTAAATCATTGTTGTGTGTTGAGTGTCGTCTTACCCTTTTGTCAGCGGGAGTGGAATGCGTCCCTTTTTACATGTTTGGGACGGGGCCGCTCCCCCGGGGCGGCGCTGCGTTTGAACAATGACGCTGGTGTGACAAACAGAAATACAAGCAAGACGCAAACGCAAATATATATATATATATATATATATATATATATATATATATGCAGAAATTAAGAACATTTCCTGTAGAATAATGCTACTATGATCATTGAGAATTATTATGCAAATTATTATATTACAACATTGAAAGGCTGATTTCTTGTGATATGATTTTTTTTATTATGTTTTCCGTGAAAACTTTATTTAGCATATATATATGCTAAATACGCCACCAGCAGGTTAGCTTTAACGTAGCTTAGCGTAAAGTAAAAAAAACACCCTGGAGAAACAGTTGGTCCGGCAGCTGCAACAACCTCTAAATGTGAAATAATGAACATGTTATTTGTGTTTAATTCATAACAACATAGTTATAACAAACCCTGGTTTTATGGGGGGTTACGGGCCAGACTACTTCCTGGAGGTGTGTGTTTTTACATTTTAGTTTAGGTTATGGATCAATTCTGTAACAGTTGCATTGAGAGCAGAATTTTTTTATTATGATTTCCAGGTCCACACAATCATTTATAATACACATCATTCTTCTCAAATAGCCATCTGTAAATGTACATTTCTATCCCACAACAAGGACATTATTACATACATACTGTAATGTAGACCTCACCATATTCTTAAGTAAGATAAGAACATAAACTAAATACACTGAGAACCTCAAAGATACAAATCCCTGATCTTCTCTCTCTTTTAATACTTTACTTTTGCTGCATTCTATAATTCAGAGTTTTAATGAGCTCATGGCTTCCATCACTGTTAAAAAAAAAAAAGCAGGTCAAAGTTCAGAGACTTCTGCAGTTACACACGGTACATGTTGCAGCTTGTGTTGCATATTTCTGTGATGCAACATCTACGTTGCTTTAAGGTTCTCGTAAATTGCCACAATCCTGTCACAGACATACATACATGTTGCATATTTTCATAGCGCAACATGTATGTTGCTTTAAGGATTGTTGCAGTAATCCTGTCACCGCAAGATCTCTGACACGTGAGAAACCTTCATGTGTAAGATCCTTTAGAAAAAGAGATCCGTCACCAGACGTGGTGATGAAGTTTACTCACACTTAATTTTCTAGTAATAGAATAATTGTAAGGCAGACAGGCAGACAAGCAGGCAGGCAGACGCGGCCGCCGTGTTTAAATAAACAAGACCAGTAATTCAGAAACACGTTGAACCGGTTCTGAATGCTGGTGTTGTTTCCAAGTGGGTGGAAACAAAGAGACAGCAGATCACAACAGATCACCACAGATCACCACAGATCACCACACACTTCCTTCCCTGTGTGAGATCATCAAATATTCTACTACACACGGACAAGTGTGTGTTTGAATCTGTCAAAGTGTGTTTTTGCAGGCAGTTGGTGTTGGATTGATTTGTGGCTCTGCTCTGTCTGGTGTGTGTCTGAGAAGAAAGAGTGACCTCTGCTGTTTGTGAAGTGCAATTAAAACCATATGTGAGTATAGTCAGCACTACGCATTTGATTTATGTACACAGTATTTCTTTAGTTTTATTCAAAGCAATATAGAAATCATAGTCATCTCTATCAGTCCCACATAGCAATTCATTATAGTAATTATTATGAATCACAAAGCCATCGTCTCGGATTGACAGATTCATATTTTATATTTTAATTCTATTTTGGCTTTTCTACATCACAATTTCACAACATAATATTAAACAAACAGGAAGATGTATATTTGCTTATTATGGGTTGTATTCATGTTAATGTGTATATTTTGGACATATTTACATTTTTGGAAGAAAAAAAGTTTGGGATGAAATAATTTCGGGGACCCCCTGCAGTAACTCTGAGGAGCCACTAGGGGTCCCAGACCCCCTGTTGGAAATCTCTGGTCTAGTCTTCAGTCCAACATTCTGTTAGAGCTTTAGTCCTTCCTCCCCTTTTTGGCATCTGGCTCCCCGGTGTCCTCGCTGCAGGGTCCCGGCGCCCCGTGGGTGCCCCCCAGCTCCCCGTGGGTGCCCCCCAGATCCCCATGGGTGCCCCCCAGATCCCCGTGGGTGCCCCCCAGCCAATCCCAGTGGGAGAAGAACGGGGCGAAGTTGGTGGCAGGCCGCTGGTGGTGGGCGTCGTGCTTGGGCGCGCCCCCCCAGAGGCCGAAGGGCACCAGGCGGTGCATGGCCCAGGGGAAGTCGTAGCCGCAGTGGTCCTCGGTGGAGATGTAGATGTTGAAGACCATGAAGGCCCACGTGGTGAGGCAGTGGCACCGCAGCAGGACCGGGTCCACTGTGGCCCAGAAGCCCACGCTGAACAGCTCCCAGCCCGATAGGTGCTGGGTGACCAGGCTGAAGGGTCGGCTGTACTGGTGGTGCACGGCGTGGAAGGTTCGGTACAACCAGGGCACGCGGTGGTGCAGCAGGTGCCACAGGTAGTACTGGAAGTCGAAGACCACCGTGCAGCCCAGGACCCCCAGGAAGAGGCTCCAGAGGGTCGGCGCCTCGCGGGGCAGCGGCGTGGCCGGACGCCACAGCCACTGGGCGACCGCTGCCGGGAAGATGTAGAGCAGGTGGTTGTGCACGGTGACGCCCAGCGTGGTCCAGATGCCGGGCCAGGTGACGGGTTGGTCTGGGTGGAGCCGGCGGCGGTTGATGCAGGGCCAGGTGGGGGCCAGCAGGTCCAGCAGGGTGTACAGACCCACCAGGAGGAAGTAGGTGGTGACGGAGAGCACCACGGGGAACAGGGGGCTCCTTAGGAGGTCCTGGTGGTTCAGGCGGAGGTAGTCCCAGGCGGGCTGCAGGACCAAGCCCCGGGACCAGCTCCCAGTCGAGTTGTCCTCGCCCGACATACAGGATACAGTTCTGAGGGACCCGCCTGGGATCATGGTCGGCGGTGAGGGCGAGTCTGTGGACGAGGAGCAGCAGAGGGATGTCGTGCCAAATTGGAGCGGCGGACCATCACAGCCTCTTATGTATGTTCAAGCCCCACCTCCGCCCCCCACATCCACCACCACCCCCCAAACCACCACCACCCCCTGCTTTTAGAAGAAGGCCTTTTCATGGGCACAAGGACCGGAGCCAGGACTCAGGATCGAGGCCACAACAGACCTCGTTTCTGACCCAGATCATGGAGAGCCGACTTCCGTTCACTTGGGTTACTGACTTTGTCGCACACACACTCTCACACACACACACACACACACACACACACACACGCACACGTACACACACACACACACACACACATACAAAGGAGCTTATTTATTATACTTAGTTATATATTCACTGCTGAACGTTAATGTTTTTGTGCTTTCTCATTCTCAGATCGTCCAACACACACACACAAACACACACACACACACACACACACACACACACACACAGCATGAAACAGTAATTAATCATAGAAAGCTGACATGTAAGACGTGAATTCAAAAGCACTTTTCTTTCTGAATCCGGATCGTCGTTTGTTTACAGCAACAACACAAATGTGTAACTGTCGAGAATCAAACTGTTTTTATGGTTTGACTCGATCATTGATCATTATTAACTTAAAACTTAAAACCAAACCCTCAAATCCTGTCTCTCTTTACACATCTCACTCATCAGAACTCTTTCTGTTACCGCTGATCAGCCATTAGAGGGCAGTCAAGTCAAGTCTTCACCAAAGGGCCTCCATGAAGAGAAATCCAATTGGACACTACAGGTGAAAACAGGAACAATAGATTTGTTTTTCTTATTTTTTTAGGGTTGGGGTTGGGTTGGGTTGGGTTGGGTTGGGTTGGGTTGGGGTGGGGTTAGGGTCGGGTTGGGGTTGGGGTTAGGGTTAGTGTTAGCTAGTTGTATAACTACTATTACAAAGGCATTATAAAAAATATCAGTATAACAATGGTACGCCTATTTAATTCTAATTTACTGAACAGACATCTTGTAAAAACATGTAAGGATGCACCAGAATGTGAGAAATTGCATCACATTTAGAGAATAAAGGCCGACCAGGGAGAGAAAACAGTAGTCGGTCACTTCAGGCTTCGTGAAAACCTGATGCTGACAGGGTCACCGCTACGGTGACGCCTCGGACAAAAACCTGCACTTTTTCTTACCATCGTCATATTTAGCACTTTAGGCCACTAAATAAACCCTTAATGAATGTTTCATTGATGTCTGAATATTGTTAGGATAATAATAAAACTGGTCTGGGTCCAGAATCATGCCAGGGATCATCAACAGGTGCAGGTCTACGTCGACCTGAACGGAGCCCCCGGCCATCGTGGTCCACAGCAGCGGTGGGAAACCCGAGGAACCAGTCGGTGTGGCAGAGCGAGGATCAAACGTCCGTAGAACCAAACGTGAACTTTGAACCTAATTATGGAGCTGAACTTTAGATACTTCATGCATTCAGTCATTGTTTTGTGACTCACTATGAATATATTTGAAGATCTTATTGCAACAGGACATTTCTGAGGTTCAAACAGAATCAAAGCATCGCCTCTTGCTGTCTTTGCAGTGAACTTGAAGGGGACCACAAGAGACCACGAGGGACCACGAGGGAAGATACATCGTCTGTCACGAAGGTAGGAGGCCAGCTGTAAAATCCAGTGTAGACATGCAATTATATATTTAAATACAAATCTAATGAATATGAATCTAAGAGTAAAATTAAAAAAAAGTCCTACGTATTGGCGGTTCTGCTGTATGAGGATTTGTGTCTGTTTTCTATCAGCGCTGTAAAGAAGGGAAACTGTTTCATCACCTGAACAAATGGAAACCCCTTTGTCTTATTTCCACTCGTTGGCTGCAAGTGGAAGAGGAAGTTGGAGACACACCTGACAGCTGGCGTCCCTCAGGTGTCCCCTTCGGGCCCCGCTGCTATTCTCCGATGTCAGTTATGACACAGAGGGACAATCACGTACGGGAGCGACCGTCGGACACGGAGTGACAATGAAGGATGAAAGCGTCCGCCGCTAAAAATAAAACCCAGTCACAAGGTGAGACGGAGCAGAGCCGCAACGCAAGGTTGAAACCGGAGGAGAACACGCTCGCAAAGTCAACCTCGTCTTCCAGAAATCAGCTTTCAATCGCCACGTATTCTGATCAATAACTCCTAGAAGAGAGGACTTTTGTGTAAAATGTTTAGTGACGACATAATTATCTGTTTTCCTCCCGATAATAGGGCCTAAAGGTCAAAGGGTCATTCATTCAAAATTCATCAAAGGTGATTTGAACTTTTATATAAATATAAGCATGTGTATGTGACGTCATGATGACATCATCAGGTCTAACCTTTGTAACGATTGCTGATCCAGGTTGGGGGACAGGTCAGTCCTCTGATGATGATCTAGATCACATGGATCCACTAGTTACAGAGAAATGCTGCCCCCTACATGTCGGCAGCAGGTAAACGGGTATTACACATCGCTGCTTTGATTAAGCACTTAGATAGTCTTCATGGATCTGGACCCGTCCTCTTCATGGATCTGGACCCGTCCTCTTCATTGATCTGGACCCGTCCTCTTCATGGATCTGGACCTGTCGTCTTTGTAGATCTGGGCCTGTCCTCCTCATAGATCTGGACCCGTCCTCTTCATAGATCTGGATCCGTCCTCTTCGTTGATCTGGACCCGTCCTCTTCATGGATCTTGACCCGTCCTCTTCGTTGATCTGGACCCATGCTCTTCATGGATCTGGACCCGTCCTCTAAGTAGTTCTGGACCCGTCCTCTTCATGGATCTGGACCCGTCCTCTAAGTAGATCTGGACCCATCCTCTTCATGGATCTGGACCCATCCTCTTCTTAGATCTGGACCCGTCCTCTTCATGGATCTGGACCCATCATCTAAGTAGATCTGGACCCATCCTCTAAGTAGATCTGGACAGTCCTCTAAGTAGATCTGGACCGTCCTCCTCATGGATCTGGACCCATCATCTAAGTAGATCTGGACCCATCCTCCCCCTGCAGAGCCCCCCGAGGTTACACTGGTACATGTGTTGTTTTCCACCCAGCAGCCTGATTAAGACCTGGAAAGAGAGACGGGGTTTCCATGGGGGCGTCTCACCTGAGGAATTAATTATCACAAAGAGGACGGACGCTCGGCGTTGCCTCACTTCCTCATAAACAAGCTGAGCATCTCCCATCATCACACCTGTACGGGACTCTAACCAGGTGAGATCTGATCCTGTACTCTCTCCATGCACACAATGTACATTCCACTCAAATGTCCTTTTCGTTGGTCAGGAAGCTGCAAGCTCTTCATCCTTCCAGCAGAATGCCGAGTCAACTCGAGGGTGCGATGGACGCGCTCATCACGGTTTTCTACAACTACTCGGGGAACGACGGGGACAAGTACAAACTCAACAAGGGCGAGCTGAAGGAGCTGCTGAACAGCGAGCTCACTGACTTCCTCACGGTACGTTGTGTGATCCATCCTGTCCTTTTTAATAGAAGTTTCTGCATCGTCTTCCCAAAGAGGGAAACATGTACAGACATAAAGCTGAGGAGGAAACAAGGTGCTCCCTGTTGAAGTCCTGAATGGTGTTGTAGTCTCCGTGGATGTTGGGCCTTTAGTGTGAGCATCAGGATACCGACAGAAAGCAAGGGGAAGTGAACGCAACGCTGGGATTTCAAGTGAAATATTTATGTAAAAAAAACGGCATTTTGGTTTGTGCCATAAAATGTGACAAATTCTATTTATTTGAATGAGTTTTTTTTTTTTTTTCGATTTATCTTATTAAAGGTAGAGTAGTTGATTCTATTCAGAAACACTTTCTGTTATTGAATTCCTCATTAAATGCTCTGACATAAAAAAAAAATGTAAAAATGAAATCTGTAAAAAAAACAAATCCGTCCAATCAAAAAAGTTGAGCGGGAGAAATTAATTGGCTGCCTGTCAACGCTGACTTCCTGATCACACTCGTTTGGCGTTCTGCTGGTTGGGAATGTGAAGTGTGACCTTCACATGTCCCTGGTGTACTCCCGTGGATCTATTACGACCAATGGTGGTATTTTATTGATTAAAGACCTTTTGGATGACGCTTCGCTGCTGACCAGAGTCGCCAGAACGTGACATCAGAGAAGCGGCGCTGCTTTAAAGTGGAACGGCTGACCTTGACTGAGGAAATTGTGTTTTTCTCATTGATTGTTATCTCGCCGTGTGAAATAGAGGCTGGAGGATGGAAGGGGGGATGTGGTTTCAGATAAGAACCGGCCCCTCGAGTCCGAGTACCAGTCTGAGCATGATTGAGACCAGGGACTCCATATATATTCTCAAATATATATATATATATATATATGGGAAGCCAAAAGACAGAGACCGTCCTCCGTCACTCGGACGGGAAGCCTCAGGTGCTCACACATCATCATCATCATCATCATCATCGGTGGCCCATATCGCCTCCAAATATAGACACTCCCATGATGTCATCGCCTCCCCTCAGGCTGCAGTCACCTCTGAGAATAGACGGCGACACTTTCCTCCGACAGAAAACACGACACTCGCACACCGAGGCTTGATAGGTTACTGTATATTAACTTCTTATTTTCTTTATATTTCTTTATTATTATTTCAATTTCATCTTAGCTTCAATTTGACTCCCAGGTCATTCGGCTTTTAATTCATTCATCTATTTTAGGAAATTACTTTTATATTAAAATAAAAGTAATTTCATAATTCAGTTTGTATGAAACTATTTGACTTAACTTACATCTTTTATGTCACTGTGAAGTCTATCGGGTCTCCAATTTCTTTAAGATAAATTTAATTTATTAAAGCTAAATTCACCTCCTTTTTTGTTTTTGTACAAACACATTTTGTTTTTATTTAAAAATGTAAAAAAAATGCAAATTCATCATAAAATGTTTTTATCATATAATATGTTGTTATTGGGGATATACACCTGTATTTAACAGCCAACTGTTAAATGTTCCTACTTATGTTCCTATTTTTTCCCCAAAATAAAATCAATCCCATCTGAGATCGATCTCAGCATGGACCGCGTTTTGATTCCAATCTTTGCTAAAAAACAACAGTTGACCTTAATGAGTGTGGCGACTGCGTGCAGGTCAGCGGGGCCTCAAGAGGTCAGAGGGCGTGAAAAATCAAAGTCGTGTTCTTGTTTCTAATCCTGGAGGAAAATGTGTTTGTGTTTGATCTCATGGCTCATTTAGCAGCGACATCACTCCGCTCGCCGCCTCGGCCTCGAGTCGATGCAGCGCTCTGATCATGACCACGACGTGCTGGAACTCATCCTGCACCACTTCCTGTATCATTAACCTAAATACACGATATGTGAACGGTATTCTTAATTGCCAATTAAAAATACCTTTAACATGAACCGTATGGGGGCTCTGGGGAGTCAAAACTATTGGCTTACCCGTCCGATCGATAAAAAAAGCTGCTGTTCCTGTTTCTCCAGTCTCAGAAGGATCCGATGCTGGTGGAGAAGATCATGAATGACCTGGACTCAAACAAAGACAACGAGGTGGATTTCAACGAGTTTGTGGTGTTGGTCGCCGCCCTGACGGTCGCCTGCAACGACTTCTTCCAAGAGCAGAAGAAGAAAACCAAGTAGACATCAAAACAGCTGTGTTTCATAATGCCGTCACTTTAAAAATGTCTCGTGAGTAAGTTGTATTGAATATCATAACGTAGACATGCTGTCTTTTTGTTTTCCACATTTTCAGGCTGGAGCTGTTCAACAATGACTTTGTGACCTCACATCCAGCCTTTCTGGCATAAATGATGTTTTTTTTTTTTTAACATTAATGTTGTTTGTATGACGGCGTATAAGAACGGCGATATGAACAAGTTGCTTGGTTCCGCTAACACCTGATGTTTGCCGTGAAAGCTACCGCTAACATCTTAGCCCAACCGCCCAATTTATTCAATAAACACCCATAAGATGACAGTTTGTCCTCATATGAATAAAAGCAACAATAACATCAACATCATCACCCTAACCTAACGAGGCGTTGTCACATGTCGCCCCCCTCTGTCGGCTCCATTTTCCCCATAATACGTTGTACGAATGTACGTATATAAAGATGTATATAATAAAACGGCGTTGAGCTGCAGAAACACCTCGCTAGCATAGATGACGGTTGTTAGCATCATAAAAACTTGCACTATTTTCTCTGAATATTGCCCCCTCTCTCACCTCCATTTTGTTTTCCTACAGTGTACTAATACGCATATGTATTATATTCGTATGTTTGTAACTAGAAAATACAAAAATAAAAAGAAAATGTTCACAATATTTTCACTGTCATCTTTTTTTGCTGCTTTGTTTTGTCCCGAACTCGGGTGCATTAAATAATAAAACCCGACAGCCGTACCCATCTCTCCAAGAAAACCCAGTACGTTCAGGTCACTGCTGAAAACCTTTTCAGGTTGAATGGAAGTTTGATAGTTTGTCCCACGAGTCACGAAAAACTGCAGTTTTCTGTACGTCATTACATAACATTTTATGCTTTGAAATATATTGTGAGAAAATCGTGTTGGATGTTTCATCTTTCCATCGGTTATGTAAACTTAGCACAGAGGAGCTCGGATAACAACACAAACGGCGGGAGAGTGACCTCATTCTCGACGTTACTCCACTGTAACGTTAAAATAGTTGTTTGATGCTGCGTACATGTATAGAGAAATTACAACATTGTTAAAAAAAATACTTTTAATATTATGACTTACGTGTAATTTAGTAACTTAAATTAGCGATATTGCCATGAAACTTCCACAGTTGAATATTTGCGATAATCATTTTTTGTATTACAAGTTTTCTGAAAATGTTTGTTAAATATGCAAATGAGGCATTATTTTTTGCAAAACGTTGTATGAAGCCGGTGTTCAAAATGTCCGCCTGAAATGTGAATAAAATATCAAATACACGAGCTGAGTGCGTGTGATGTCATCCGACCCTCTCCGGAAGTCTCCGATGTTCTTTTGAGGGAATTGGCCGCGTGACATCGTGTTTCGATGACACACGTGGGTGGTCCCGGTACGACGGACCACCAGGGTCCCAGTGGCTTCAGCCAAATCACGTGACTGTAGCTGCCCCTTCTGAGGGTCTCTCCTCCGTACCTTCCTCTTCTTCTTCGGTTAATCTGCGCTGACATTCTCGGCAGATGCTGCTCACGCAAAACAATGTGATCTGTGTGTGATTGGCTGTAATGGAGCAGAAAATCAGAGATGCCATGCGTCATGGGATTGTTTCTAAAGGTTGCAATCAATCACACGTGCCATTTCATTTATTTCCTGAACGTGGATATTTATATTCCCACGCTTCATTTCCTGGAGGAGGTCTATGAGGACCGGTCTCCATACCTGGAGGAGGTCTATGTGGTCTGGTCCTCCTCATACCTGAAGTCTATGAGGACCGGTCCTCCTCATACCTGGAGGAGGTCTATGAGGAGCGGTCCTCCCCATACCTGGAGGAGGTCTATGTGGTCCAGTCCTCCTCATACCTGAAGTCTATGAGGACCGGTCCTCCTCATACCTGGAGGAGGTCTATGAGGACCGGTCCTCCCCATACCTGGAGGAGGTCTATGTGGTCCGGTCCTCCTCATACCTGAGGTCTATGAGGACCGGCCCTCCTCATACCTGAGGTCTATGAGGACCGGCCCTCCTCATACCTGAGGTCTATGAGGACCGGTCCTCCTCATACCTGGAGGAGGTCCATGAGGTCCAGTCTTCAAACAATCTGCCTCCGGTCGTCTGTCGCTCCCTGCTGTCCCTTCTAGTGTCGTCACTTTGTGCGTCACCGTTTGTGTCATAAGTCCTAATTAGGACTGTCCTGTGTGTGTGTGTGTGTGTGTGTGTGTGTGTGTGTGTGTGTGTGTGTGTGTGTGAGAGAGAGAGATATGGTCCTTGTGGATTCAAGCATTTTGCAGAATGAGGGTTACACAGCTGCAAAGTGTTGACGGGGAACATTAAAGTCGGCTCTGTTTTTTCAGTGTGTGTGTGTGTGTGTGTGTGTGTGCGTGTGTGTGTGCGTGTGTTTGTGTGTGTGTGTGTATGTGTGTTTCCTCACCACTGTACCAAGGGTTCATCTTCACATCTAGCAGAACAGGAACAATATAAAATACATTTAATTATAAAGACGGAAGAGATACAACATGACGCACATGAAATCAAACAGAATATGATCTAATCTGAAGAATATACACCTATATATTTAACAGCCTGTCTGTTTTTACACATTTAATCCCTATTAATCCTTATTAATCCCGTGTAAATCAGTTGCTGTGTTATATTTGGATGTAACAGCAACTTTATTGTGTTGCGCATCAACTCTTTGTCTTTTCCACGGCGATCCGTCTGATAGTCTGCAAGACATTTTCACCTGAACGAAGAATACTAAAATATGACGTCGACAGGAAAGTCATTAAGTAATTAAGTCATTAAGTGATTAATATTGATCTTCTGAGGACTATGAACATCTGAACAATCACAATAGCTGACATTTCTCTAAAAGTCACGACTAAGAATGATCTTTGAATTAATCTGCAAACAAGTGAGCAAATATTCACGAAGTTTCACAAATAGTTTTTGCAAAGAGAAACTAATAAAAATATTAAATGAAAGAGACATCTCAATATAAAACTACACATGTAATAAGAATAACAAGAGGCATTGAGCGTATTCTAAGATCACTCCTGTTATAAGGATGTGATATCACATTATACATAAAGTTGAATTGAATAAAAGCTGGCTCTGTGTTTACAGTGAGTGTGTGTGTGTGTGTGTGTGTGTGTGTGTGTGTGTGTGTGTGTGTGAGCATCTTCACATCGAGCAGATACAAAATAAATGAAATTATAAAGACAGAAGAAGATAAAACAAAGACGCACATGAAATCAAAAGGAAAACGAATGGAAGATCTCTATGATGTAATACAACAATATAATGTACTTCACTTCACTACTTCAATTTTGTACAAATGATATCCTTCACAAATCCAAATGTATATAAAATGTCACGTCTTATAGTTTATTTAAATATAAAACTATAAGACATGACAAACATATGATACATATATATTAAGTGCTCGAGGACTCAAACACACAGGAAGGGGGAGGAGTCAGAACGGCTGCTTCATATCCACACTGTACACCTGTTATAATCTTCTAATTTAAATTAGTGACAGACCACTAGAGGTTTATTACACACACACACACACACACACACACACTCGGCTGTGAAGAGGTCGTCCATCACCAGCTGTGGCTGCAGGTGTGTGTCGATGATAAAACACCTTAAATCACGGTCGCCCTCGTCTGTTTGAAGCGTTCAGACCATCAGTAAGAGATATGAGGATATCCTCACTGCTCCCTCCCCAAAGAGTGACATCATCATCATCATCATCTTCCAGCGTTCCACTGACATCTCCCAGTTCTTTATTATCAACACACGAATACCATAATGCAGGACGCAGGACGATTCATTCTTTTATGCTATGACACTGTAAAAAAGAAAGTTCTAATTTCTTTTTAAATCTCGAAAATTAGCAACTTTTTTCATTTAAAAAAACATTTTTTTTTTTCTCAAAATGTTTAAAACTTTTTTCTCAATTATTTTTTTTTATTTCCCCTCCAGCTGCTGTTTTACCCGCGATGTCCTGGACACGCCATCGTAGTCGTCTCTCTGAGTCGGAAGTTCAAGAATAAAAAAAGATGGAACAATCAATAAAGACGTAACGTTAGCGAGCGTGACTAAATGCTACAACTAGACACAAACTAAGTTCCTGTGTCTTATTGGCCGACTGCTGATAGAAGTGAAGTGTTAGCGTTAGGATGTCAGCAACAACTCAGGAACACTTAAGGTGGGCTGACCTTTAAGGTGGACCAGCACTATTGTCCTTTAGTGACAAGCTGCTCCTCTGAGCTTTTTATCTTTTAATAAATATTTTAACTGTGTAACTGACCGCAGGTTAAACAGTTAACTGTAATGGTAGTATTAAGTACTCATAGCGGTACTCGGTATCTGCAAGTACTGAAGTATTTATACTCGGTCTGAAACAAAGTGATATCGGTCCATCCCTCTCTGTCATTAATCTTTCTGTTCCCACAACAATATACAGAGAAAATGGGAATTTTTCATATATATTTACAAATGGTGATTAATGGTGATTAATGGTGATTAATCACAGCTACCATGTGATTACTCTGATTCAAACTTTGAATTGATTGACAGCCCTAATGTTTTTATTACATCACTACACAACATACAAAAACAGCTGCACATCCAGAATAAATAGCGACGTGTTTGTTCGTAGTAAATATCGTAAGCTAATGTGTTCGTAAGAGTTGATGTTTAGTTTCACATGTGATTGTAGTTTTAATTGCATTTCTCCATTCAGATGAATGAAAACAGGAAACACAGTTGAGTGCTTTGTCATGCAGGATCATTCTTTTTATTACAAAAAGCTTTTTTATACAAATTCAACTGCATCATGGCCATGAACATTTTGTATTCGTAATATTGACCCGTTGCCACATGGCGAAGGCATGACTCAGCAAAAAATGACCAACATTCATTTCAGCACCGTCCCATCAGCAGAATTTCATCTTCATAATAAATACACAAACTGTACACACAAAACAACATAAAAGGACACTTTATTCAGATGTATTTAGAGTTTATAATATAATATCACATTATTTGTATTACATCTCTGGTTTTAAGACATTTGGTCCAATCAGAGGGATTTTTGACAGTTTGTTTAAATAATAATAACTTAGAAGTTAGCAGTGATGTGTTCCTGATCAGGTGTTGAAGCAGAAGTCCTCCACGTTGTTGAGTTTGATGGTCTGCAGCTCCTGGCGGTCCAGCAGCCGGTAGCTGAAGGAGACCCGGCTTACGAAGGTCCCGCTGGAGACCATCCTCACCACGGTGTTGTCACAGCCGACCTTCGCGTGGGCTGCAGGGGGGGTATAAAGGGACGGGTATAAAGGGATAGGTATTAAAGGGACCGTTATAAAGGGACGGGTATTCAAGGGACAGGGCATAAAGGGACGGGTATAAAGGGACGGGGTATTAAAGGGACGGGGTATTAAAGGGATGGGGTATTAAAGGGACGGGTATTCAAGGGACAGGGTATAAAGGGATGGATATTAATGGGACAGGTATTCAAGTGACGGGTATTAAAGGGACGGGGTATTAAAGGGACGGATATTAATGGGACGGGTATTCAAGGGATGGGTATTAAAGGGACAGGTATTAAAGGGACGGGGCATTAAAGGGATGGGGTATTAAAGGGACGGGGTATAAAGGGACTGGGTATTAAAGGGATGTATCTCACACAGAAACAGGACAAACGTCAGAGGAACTTGATTTGATCGTTGAAGAAGATTAGCTTCTTCATCTCGAGCTGCAGTTTGATGGATGAACATCGTGATGTTGTTAGTGTGAGCTGATGTCACATTTTGTTTTCTGTATTTTTATTATTAGTATGATTTGTATCTTGATCATTTTATTTTTTTGACTATTAACATCTCCACTTTTTTCCCCCTATGTTTGTTTATTAACAGTATTACTATTTTTTTATTACTACCATCATTATCTTTCATTATTATTACTGTTATTATTAGTATTAGTATTATAAATAGTATTACTGTTATTATAAGTATTAGTTTTATAAATAGTATTACTGTTATTATAAGTATTAGTTTTATAAATAGTATTACTGTTATTATTAGTATTATAAATAGTATAACTGTTATTATATAAATTTGCATTATTATTGTTTATTTTTTATGATTATTATAATTTATTTTCTTTTAAATGTCTGTTTTCAGTTGTAGCTTCGTTTTTCATATATTATCCCCTTGATATCAATTCCTGATGTCCACACACACATACACACTGTACTGTCTTGTCTCTCACAGTGTCGGTCTTGTTATGTCTCACTTTGTCCTGTATTGCATCATTTATAACAACAATAAGAACAATAACATTTGGGGATATAAGAAGCTCTCGGTTGGGGGTGAAGGGGGGATCATGTGACTCACCGGGTCCAGTGAAGGACATGCAGAGGTCGGTGATGGGCAGCAGCTTCGACGTGTCGATGCCGTTTCCTCCGAGCAGCTGCACGAAATCCCCCGAACCGGCACAACCGGGCATTGATCGCTGTGGGAGCGTCGTAAAGGGTCAGTCCAGTCAAACCACGCTTCACAGCCAAAACAAAGGTGGTTAACGAGCACCTGTATGTAGCATTAACAGCTCGGGAAGATTGAACAAACACAGGACTTTCACCCGGGAGACAGCTGTTTGTGTCCCGTGTGAAATCGGGTTAACGGTGGTTTGTTTCATCGTAGTTTTTAGAACTTGGATGTTTATTTTGACCAAGCATCAGCGTTCGACATACATCACTGTTGCGTTCAACAACTGGAACAAAGGTCAGTTTAGCTCGTTAGCGTGCTAACATTTGCTAATTAGCTCTATACACCAAGTACAGCCGAGGATGACGGGAATGCTGTTGGTTTTGCAAATTGTTTTTGGTGATAAAAAACACATTTCCCAGCATGCAGTTCTACCCAGAAATCATGTTGCAGATCTGTAAATTGGGTTGAACAAACACGGGACTTTCACCCAGGAGACAGCTGTTCGTGTCCCGTGTGAGATCGAGTTAACGTTGGTTTATTTCTCTGTAGTTTTGTTACTCAGCCTTAGAACCTTAAAATCGAAGTGAACACATGGTGGAAGCTTATTTTAAAAATGGACTTCGTGAACTTTGAAGCCGACCGCTATCGTTTGACGAGATAGTGTGTTTAATTCTCTGCTGCTTTTGAACAAAAGTAAAATTCACCTCATTGGGAGTCGTGGCACAAAAACGTGAGCTCAATGAGCCGAGGAAACGTTAACGTGATATACTTGAATGTTTGTTCACCTTGGGGAGGTTGTTGTGGTGCCCCAGGCTGAACTCGGAGACCTCAATCTCCACCGGGTAGATGATGGAGAAGCTGCAGTTCCTGTGCTGCTGAGGGATCACCATCGTGTAGCTGCCCTCGGGTGACTGGGAGATGACATTGCAGGCTGTGTGGAAAAACACCAGGATTTAAAGGATTGAAGCACAAGTTCCTGTTGTGTCAAATATCTAACACAATATGCTTTTTTAAAAAAGGATTCATTTTCTTTTGATTATTTGAGTTTAGATCTAAGATTGAAAAGAAATTCAAGTCTTCTACCATGAAAAACTATGAAAATTTGGGTTTAACAGAGAAATCGACAGTTTTTCGGTTAAATGTCCTTAAATGTAGCTTTTTCATTTTTCATGTGATCCCTGATCCTGATCCTGATCCAGACTCATAGTAATCATCATCTTGCATCATCACCATGGAAACATGAACGTATATCGATCTACTCACGCAGCGGGTTGACGTGCTTCCGGACCGTCAGCGTGAAGCGGCTGCCGGCCTCGTGGATCCGGAAGAAGACCATGGCCACGTTCTGAGAGGAGCGCACGGTCCTCCTGGGGGGTCCCGGGTCGCAGTAGTCCACGTAGCGCTCGTACAGGGGCAGCGGGTGATCCTGGATGCTCGGGAACTTCTCACCCTTCATCACCCAGCCATCAAACACCTTCACAAAAATGGGACGGGTTTCTAAAGGTCTAAAGGTCAAGTGATTACTTAATACATATAAACATAATGATATCATAGAAGCTGTTTCTATGAAGGAGGTAAAGATTGTATAATTAAGGTGAGACACTCTTTTCTTCTCTCCTCATTTCACCAGCACCTTTAAAATAACGCCTCATTATTTAAACACGACATTTCACAAAAAAAAATATGTGAAAAATAATAATTTCAATGTCAGTAAATAATGTCAGATATCTGTCAGTTAAAACATTTTGACCTCTTTACTTGTAAAATATGTATTTTTTCTCAGACTTTGAGTCAGAAAAACACTTTATTCTCGTCTTTATGCTGAAGAGTTTTTGTTCATAAGTCATTTCAACATTTTATTTTGGAAATATATTATATTTAATTGATTAATTAATTATTAATTAATTTGTGATTTGCATATTTAATCATACAATTTCAGGATATTTGTAACTGTGTCATATTACTATTGTATCTCCACGTGTTTAAATATCTAAGAGTAATACAGGTTCTTTGTGGACAGGTCTGGGTTCATACCGTGATGAAGTCGCCCCCCCTGCAGTCCACGTCCACGTCCTCGTACTCCACCGTGATCAGCTCGTTGGGTTCGGCCATGAAGAACGCAGCGCAGCTGAGCTGAGGACGCTCCGCCGTGAAGGTGAACTGTCCCTCCACGGCCACCATATCCAGGCAGCCTGAAGTGTTATCACGACAATTCAGAAACAACGGAACTGTTATGTTATATATCTGGCTTATTTTTACTTATTCACTGTGCCATTTTCTTCTATAATAATACAAATTATAATAGTAAGTTTATTTATATAGCACCTTTACAAAACAGAAGTTTACAAAATGCTTTTGACAGAACACATAAACACACACGCACACGCACACACGCACACGCAAACACACACGCACACACATAATACATAATATATATATATATACTCAAAAGAGAAGGAGACACTATGAGTAGAAAGACAATAAATAAATAAATAAAATAAATAAAAATGTAAAAGTCTATAAAATGTTTTTTAGGAAAAGTGATTGAAAAGAAGTAACTGATTCAGCTTTTGCTGCTCTTCTACTCAAACAATATGTTTATTTATTTTGATAAATGAATAAAAAGAGAGAGTATTGTTGTATATGTGTAGTTTAAAAGACAAAGATATAAATAAAATAAATACAAAAGTCTCTCTTTAGCTGGATCTCTCACATAAACAAACAGATAAATAATAATAAATGATATAAACTCACGTAAAGGTCGGCGGTACATAAACTCCTCAGCTGTTTCTCTCTTGAGCTCCGAGTTGAAAAATGAAAATAAATCATCTTTGGAGATCTCGTTGTTCTGCAACAGAAGAAGAAGAATATTACTATTATTAATAATAATAATAAAGTTATGATGAGGTGATAGCTACCTCTATATATCTGGAGTCTCCCCTGAGGACGCACGCACACAACACAAGGAAGAACAGCTGCTCGCGGAATGTGCGCTCCATCACGCGCATCTGTCAGCGGGATCGCGCACCGGAGCGGAGAGAAGGTGTGAGCCGCTGAGAGGGCGCTGCTGTTTTATAGGCCCCCCCCCACACACACACACACACACACACACACACCCCCTACTGCGTGGTCGTGACGAGGATGAGACAAGCAGCTGATGCCAGATGAAGCTCAGCAGAAATCAACTTATTCTGACGTCACTTCTCATTCATGGTCAAGGATTAAAACATAAAACTGATACTGTAGATTTATTTCACATAATAGTACAACAGTATTTCTGTTTTATGGAGTAAAACAAAGAAGTATCTAATATACATGATGTGTCTTTTTATGATACGATCGTTATATTTGGTATTTCTGTTTTATGGAGTAAAACAAAGAAGTATCTAATATACATGATGTGTCTTTTTATGATGCGATCGTTATATTTTATATAAATCTTCACCTTCTGATGAAGATCCTGAGTGCAAACACATTTCATAGAGCTGGATTCACCGTGAATAGTTACCTGCACATCGGCTGGTTTATTACAGAGGTATCGACCCAGATTTAACTTTTTTTCTGTGATTGAATTGCAGTAAAAAGATGATGAAATAAATCCATAATGATGATCAGTAAAAAGTGCTGAGTCATGCTTTGTTAGGACCACAAGCTAATTACTTTTAAAGCTGCTAAAGTTGCTAATGCTAATTATTGTAGAAAAACTGGATCTCCTCCTTCTTGAAATTACCACCTTAAAAACGCTCGAGAGACAAAACAAGTGAGCTGCGTGGTAGTCTGAATTTAGCGGTTAGCGGTGGAAGCATTCATGCAAACAAAGAGGGGAAACGTACGAAGATGAGGAGGAGGAGGAGGAGGAGGAGGAGGAAGAGGAGTCCTGCGTCTTATAATAGAACGTATGATGTGTGAAGTATGAAGTTTACATCGGGGGACTCTAACTGGTGACAACCCGCCGTGTTGTCTGCAGCGTTGGCGGCTTTCACGCCCGCCGTGTGTGAGACGGTGTCCTGACAAAAACCCTGAGGCATTCTGGTCCGCGAGGGCGAGAGAGACAAACTGGACCGGACAACATATGAAGTCATCGTGCTTCAACACACAACCTTCAGTGTGAGATTAAACGCACTAACAGTGAAGTACTTGTTGGGTTGAGGGTCCTCGGATTCCAAGACCCGGATCCTGGTTTGATCCAGACTCTGGGTGGCGGGTCGAGGAGGGAAGCAACTCGACACACCTGGAAGGCAAACGGAAATCCAGTCTGACAGTTTGGACTCTCTGAAAATGCAATCTGAGGTTACGTCTTCTTCGTTGGTGCTAAAGGACAAACGTACGACGTGTTTTAAAGCCACTGTAGGAAAAAAAATGGAGCCGAGAGAGAGGGCTTATAAATTTATATAGCCAATATAAACAAGTTGCTTGGTTGAACACCGGATGTTTGCCGTTGCTATTACAACAAGTAAAAGCTATTGCTAGCATCTTAGCCCAACCGCCCCGATCAATAAGCATCAACATCATCACCCTAAGGACCTTAAAGGTTGTATCAGCGATTCTGGTTGCCCTCACTTCCGTTGCGAGATCCAAAACAAACAGAGCCAGCTAGCCCCTCCCTCCCGTGTTTTGAAAATGATCATGGACGCGCATTTTCACGAACGTGATTGGTTGGAACACTGTTTATTTTGCTTTTGAGGTGTTGGTAGTACCATTTGTTTTTGTGTGCGATCTCTGAGCCTAGGCTGCCTAGAGAGACACGTTTTTTTGACGGCCTGCTTATGGGGCGGGCAGCTAGCGGATCGTGAGGTAAAAACAGATGAATGTGATCATTTATGTCACGGCCCAGAATCACTGATACAACCTTTAACGAGGCGTTGTCACACGTTGGGATGATTCATTAGAAACGTAAACATACAATAATGGGAAGTTAGCCAGCGTAGATGCTGGTTGTTAGCATCGTAAGCATTGTTAGCATCTTTAGAAACTCACAAATTTTCTTGGAATATCGCCCCCCTCTGTCGGCTCCATTTTCCCCCTAATACATCGTATGAATGTACGTATATAAAGACGTATAAAACGGCATTAAGCTGCAGAAACACGTTGGATTGGAGGTGCAATAAGCCAACATTGCTCTGTGTGCTCTCTCTGTAGGAGTTTTTGGTTTACGTTTATTAATTGTACATCACATACGTCGTCGTCGTCATGGTGATGCGCTACAAGGCCAAAGTTGTTTTCCATCACAGCCCATACGGTGGCATTACGGCCTGATTCTACATTTATTTCTCTGCTCAACACACTTTTCATTCACGTCCACTTATTCAAGCTATTTCTATTATATAGAAATCTGCATACGGGACTCACAGAGATTCTGTGGCTTTTTCATCCGAGCCTAAAAGGTCGGTTGAAAAGCAGAAGTCCATTAAGTTCATTGTGGATGGCGTACATTGTGTCCTCTCAGGAAGTTACCTACGTGATCCTTTAGCGGAGCGGACTCCGACGTTATTAACGTCCACTTTAAGCAAATTTATTTTTCAAATACGCTCTGGAAGGATTCACATCTGCAGGACACTTATATGCTCGAATGTGTATAGTACAGACAGACACACACACATTCATCGCAAATGACAAATAATTAATTTTTAATTAAAAAAATAATAAAACAAGTAACCATAGCGACCACAATGTTTAGAGGACGTTTCAAATAACAATAATGCAAGTTTAACTCTGCTGTTTGTTCACGCACACTTGTGGTTGTAATACGTTTAAATTAAAGGTTAATTGTCTTAGGTCAAAGGTCGAGAGGATGCAGACATCTTCTTCTTTGTTTCCTTTATCAACATTCAGACTCACTATTATATAAAGTTTAAAATCCTTCACCGACACGTGAAAAGGAGAAAGGTGTGTGAAAGCCTGCTTCCTGTAACATAAGCAGTCCGTGTGTGTGTGTGTGTGTGTGTGTGTGTGTGTGTGTGTGTGTGTGTGTGTGTGTGTGTGTGTGTAAGTGTGTGTGTGTGTGTGTGTAAGGCGGATTCAGGGTAATGCAGATTTAGGGAAACAAAGGCTGCTTATGTCATAATGGGCTTTGAGCTCCACATTCCTGCAGGTTGAGCAAAAGAGACAGAGATGCAGCTTCCTGGTTAACAGGATGAGAGCTCTTCATCTTCCTGTGTGTCGTCATGGCGACGGTTACGCATTCCTGTATGTGATGAAACGTTAATACGCCGCTTAACTCAGAAAATGTGGCTTTGTGTATTCGTTTGTTGACTTTATACACCTTCTCTTATTGTCGTCCTGTTGACTCCATGTAATGATTGTTGACAGTAAAGGATCTTTTTTCTTCTTTTTTTGTAGCATCTCATGTTTCTGAGCCTGAAGCCTTTTTTTGTGCTTTTTTTGTAATAACGATAATCTATATTTGTGTCCCTTTGATGTGTTTTTTCTCACTTGCGTTCTCAGACGTCTCTTCATCTTTATGGCTTCCCATCAAAATATAGAAGGCAAGGCCATTTTATTTGTATAGCACCTTTCAACAACAAGGCAATTCAAAGTAGCCTACTTTACATAAAACATTAAAATGCTGAGGGGGAATCATTAAAACAAGCCAATAAAATACAAATAAATCAAAACAATTTATATATATATATCATAGGAATATCATAGGAATAGACATTACAGTGCAGTATGAGACGTTCATTGTTGACTGAAGGAAAAACATTTCTGAAAAATAGTTCAAAGGAAGGCTGCACGGTGGTGTAGTGGGTAGCACTCTCGCCTCACAGCGGGTTCGATCCCCGGGTCGGCCCGGGTTCCTTCTGTGTGGAGTTTCTCCCCGTGTGAGCGTGGGTTCTCTCCGGATTCTCTGGCTTCCTCCCACAGTCCAAAGACATGCAGGATGGGGATAGGTTCATTGGTGACTCTAAATTGCCCGTAGGTGTGAATGTGAGCGTGAATGGTTGTTTGTCTCTACGTGTTTGCCCTGTGATAGACGCGACCTGTCCAGGGTGTACCCTGCCTTCGCCCACTGACAGCTGGGATTGGCTCCAGCCCCCCCGTGACCCTAAATACAGGATAAGCGGTAGAAAATGGATGGATGGATGGATGGATAGTTCAAAGGAAAAAGCTCAGATCAGATCTACTGTACTTCTCACGCCCTCTGCTGGCCAGCGGAGGAACCTGCACAATTACAAGAACAACTTCCTTTTTTTAAAAGAAATTGAGCACTTGGATCTTTCATGTATTTTGTTCTATTTAACTCAGTAATAATTACAGTTATTATGCACAGACAGCATCTTCCTCTGATAACGAGGGATAAAATTCACAATGTCTTCTCTTCACAAAATAATGTTCATTATACTAATACATTTCATGATATATAAAATAAAATAATATTCTGAATATCACTCAGCTGTAAACAATATTAATGGTTTAACTTGCAGTACGAAGTGTAAAACAACAGCATTTAAATTTAAATGATGTTTACTGAGATAATAAAGTGAGAAGAAGACCTCATTGACTTCCATGTAATCTGCCTTCTTCTGACTACCAGAGGAGTCGCCCCCTGCTGGCCAGGAGGTTCCCGGAATACAGTCTCAGGTGTATTTCTGTTCCTACAACCTGAGGGAAGTAAATAAAAATAATAGATCAAATGAAATAAAAAGTAGAAGTACTGCTTGAAGTAGAAATTATTTAAACTTTTATATAAAAATGGATCATGTTTTAAAACGTTGCTATATGTTGTGTGTAAATACCAACAATCTGCAAATAAATCGCAGGTATTAAATAAATAAAGCGGAAGTATAATATTTCCTCTGGGGTGGAGCGAAATATGGCAGTGTATCTGAAGCATTAATCATCATTTTTAATTAAGATAATATCTCAGTAACTTTCCACCATTAATGAGCTGCAGCGACAAGAAAATATATATTTTTGATATTTTAATAAAGAGTACTTTCATTGTGTCATAGTTATTATCTCGTTGCAATGTGATAAACAATGACGTCATCATGGAGTTAAAAAAAGTATGCGTCATTAATTGTAATAATAAAAAACACGCCCGCTCTGACCCACGTGACCATCAGGTGCATGCTGGGTGTGTCTTAATGCTACATGCTAACTGCTAACGCTGTTTGTTTGAGGATCTGGTTGAACTGGGACAGAGAGGCCTACTGGACTGGTTCTTACTGGACTGCTTACTGGCCTCGTTCTTACTGGACTGGTTCTTTCTGGACTGGTTCTTACTGGACCTCCACCAGCGGACAAGCTGAGCCTCGGGTCACGTGAGTACTACAACAACAACAAGAACAGCTGTGCAGTTTTGCGGTGACGTGTGCTGCAGCGGTTTTATGACTGATGTGTGTTGTTGGTGATGTGTACGACAGTAACACGCTGTGGGTTTGTGCACGAGGATGTTGTGACGTGCGCGTGCGTTGACGTGATTAATAATTCTATTGTATTTGGATGCAGGACTTTCCTCGTATTGAAGAATGTTCCCTATTTTTAATACTAATAAAAACACCTGTATAGGCTGCTATCAGACTGCTTTATACACCGCTGTCCTCGTGCTGTTATAGAGGGCACTAGGACCGCACGGACACCGAGCCTGCACCGTGAAGGTTGTGAAGTTTGGTGGGGGGGGGGGGGGGGGGGGACTGACTATCCAGCGCTCCTACCTGAGGGACTCCGCGTACCTCGGCAGCTAGTAACAGAGTATCAGATACATATATTCCATATGTGTACTTGTTATATATATTATATCTATGTTGATATTGCTCGGTATTTAGACTTCCCACACTGAAGGACATCAACTTGGTGACTGTGTGAGTCATGAGCGGACTGTCATCAGAGGCTTTATTCCCTAACGGACCACGGCAGGTAGGAAGCGTTTCATTGTCATCAGGTATTTCATTGAACTACTTCAAATATACACATCAACTCCCAAACCACGGAGCACTTCTTACCTGTAACTCAAAATAAAATGAAACGATGATGGCAGTAGAAAGTGGACTGAAGTTGTCCAACATTACTTATTTAAATGCTGGAAATGTATTTGATTTACTCTGGAAAATATTTAAAGACATGGGAACTCTAAAGCTCTATAACTTTTAAGTAGAGATATACAGTAGCAGGTATATATATATATATATATATAATATATATATATATATATATATATATATATATATATGCAGGTATATCTGGGATTGATCTTGAGGCCTGTGCGCATGTGCGTGGCCGGCCACCAGGGGGCGGTGTGCTGTCTCAACAGCGTCTTAAAGGAGCTCTATTGTAAACAAACACTTCAAGTCCTCACTGCAGTGATCAACGTGACACTATCACACTATCATATACATTATTATTATTTTTATTATTATTTGAATATTATTATTGGATGTGCGTTTAAATGTGTTTACAGTTTTTACTGTTTTATATATTACGTTACTTAGTTACTTTGCTGCTTAGTTACTTTGTCAGAACGTGTTGGCACCACTCCTGGCTCTGACCTCTCGTCTCAAAGTCAATAAATCATAACATAACATTGAAGCAGCTCTAAAATCCAGTTTATCAACTAACTAATCAATGAGTGAATTTATTGATTATTCTCTGAATCAAAGCACCGTTAAAGTTGATTATAAAGTCCATATATCTCATTGAAGGCTCATCATTCATTCAGAACAGTCGGACATAAAGTATCTAACTCTAGTTTGTGTTGATTTTAGCGCTCCCTGTAGACAAATGCAGTACTGTTTCTCAGCACCAGACTCCCTTTAGAAAACCTCTCGTTTTACTGCAGCAGCTTTACACAACGTTTCCTGAAAGTGTATGTTTTATTGTTGCTGATGTTTAAAGTCACACGGATGATGTCGTGTTTTCGGGCCGAGCGACGGGATAATTCGTACGACAAAAAAACTAAAGGTTGCAAACGTGCGACTATTTTACGATATTATCGACTCTTTTTTTTTGATAGAATTTTCATCATCATCATCATTTCCTCATATTTGCTGACGTTTTATTGAGCGGGACAGTAAATCGATTAACAGAGAAGATAATTGTCCCGGTCAGGGGTCAAAGGTCAACCTGAGTGATCGTGATCTCAAAGTAGGAATCTAAATAACATAATAAGAGGAAGTGCAGTGTTTTTTTTTTCTTCTTTCTTTTTAAACATTACTCCATTTGTGTCTTTGCAAGCGTATAAATGTGTAATTCATCATCGTGAGGCTTTTACGTGACCTCTGGAGCCGGGACTTGACCTCTGGAGCCCCCAGGGACTGAAGAGGGTCATGATGGAGAGATAGTAGTGATGTAGAGAGATGGGGGGAGGAGAGGGGGAGAGAGGGATGGACCGTGGCCAGAATAACTAAAGTAGAGACACAGAAGAGATTTCATAAAGGCAGCGAGTCGACGATCCGAGTGGTGATCCGGATCCGGATCCGGATGTGAAGCCGCCAGGTGGTTTAGTCCATCTACCCGGGCTCTGGTGTTCCTCTCCTCCAGTCCGGGTGGTACAGGCCACCGTCGGGCTTCTACATCCTCACAGACCCGAATATGATGTCGACACCCGGGATCCTGCTGCAATAGCGGAGGAGGACTGGAGGAACCGGATTCACGTTAAGACAACCAGCACCGCATCCCCCTCCCCCCCTTTTGATGTGGAGGTGAGACCGGATCCAGCCGATGCCCGGAGACGGACGACAGGAAGGCGGCGGCGGCGGCGTCGGTACCCGGTTCCCGGTCTCCCCCGGTCCCCGCCCCCCCTCCATCCCATCCCCGGTGATCTGACTCCGGAGGCGCGTCGTCGCTGAAAGGCGCGTCCACGCCGCCGAGGCGCGATGGGCTGCGCTCCCAGCATCCACGTCTCCCAGAGCGGCGTGATCTATTGCCGGGACTCGGACGAGTCCAACTCCCCGCACCAGACCACCACCGCCGGCGGCGGCACCGGAGCCACCGGCGCCACCATCTCGCAGGGCACCGCCGCCGCGCTGCACGGGCTCTTCGTGAAGACCGACGCGGCCGAGTCCATCCCGTCCGTGGTCGCCTACCAAAGCCGGCACTCGCGCAACAACTCCAGCCGCAAGGAGAACCTCGTCGGTGGGGGGGGAGGACACGTCCGCATCGAGGCCGAGACGCAGACCAGCCGCGCCAGCGTCAAGGTACGGATCACAGCGGGGGGGGGGGTCGGTCCTTACCGGCAGTCTATCCTCTTTATCAATCCTGCAGACAGACGGTAGATAACATGTCACGTGCACACAAGGCACAAGCACAGTTAATAATCTATTGTTATTATTATTGTTGTTATTATTATTATTATTGTTATTATTATTTTTATTATTATCATTATTATTGTTATTATTATTATTAGTAGTAGTAGTAGTATTATTAGTATTATTATTAGTATTATTAGTATTATTATTATTGGACCCCTGCAGGATTTCCTTCTTCCTGAGGAATCAGAAATCAGAGTTCATATCTTCAGTTACCTATAAACCAATACCGTGACAATATCCATGTTAATGAACTCACAGAGAATAAACAATAAAGTCAAAGTACTGCAGTCAAAAACATGAATAGAAAAAATTACCATAATGAAAAATACACTATATATATACATATGCAGCTATACAGACACCCTGTTATGATAAAAATAATATGTGCAGAAGTGTCATGCACAATATTAATAACTTCAGCATTTAACGTTTAATCGTCACGTAAAAGTCCAAATCTTGTGATGACAAATGAGCGTAATAAAGAAAACTAATGATGGAAAATATCCATATATATTTTTTTTTTTTTTTGGGCTGCCAATCGATTTATTCAGCTAAATCCCAGGGTGGGTTAATCACGAACATTTACTTGTTAAATTGTACGAAAGAATCCATTTTCCTCTGTATATTGTTGTTGATGTGTAAGTTTGATCTAATCTAAACTCTTTAGTCGTGTAAAGATGTAATAAAAACATGAGGGCTGTCAAGCGATTAAACATTTTAATCACATTAATCACAAGGTAGCTTAATCACCATTAATCACGATTAATCACCATTTGTAAATATATATGAAAATCCCCATCTTCTCTGTATATTGTTGTGTGAACAGAAGGATAAATGATAAAGGTTTATAAGAACCAGAATGTGACAAATACAGATGCACAGATACCAGTTTTATCAGACCGAGTACAAGTACTGATATAAGTACTTAATACTACCATTACAATTGAGTTGAGTTTGCAGTCGGGATATTAATAATGAGATGTTTAACCTGCGGTCAGTTAACTGTTAAAGATAAAAAAGATACTTCAAAGAGCATCTTGTCACTTAAAGGTCCACCTTAAAGGTCAGCCCACCTTAAGTGTTGCCGAGCCAGCGTTGTTGCTAACAGCAGGGCTAACGGCTACGTTCACAGCTGGAACAGCCGTTGTGTAAATGTGTTGTTTTGTGATTTCCTCGGTGAAGACGAGCATGTGAACACATAGTCTTCGTATTTACGATCGAGCCCCGAGGATGTCGTCGCTGCTAACACGTAGAAGAGCAGATGATCGCGTTTTCAGACTACGTTATCCGGTTCAGGCCACGATGTTTAAAAATGCTGTTATTGCACATTTAGTTTCTTTTTGAATTCATATATAACTTTCTGCATTCGTAACTCTTTCTTTTCTATTCCTTAACGTATGAGCTGTATTTGTCTCCCGTGTTCCTGATATGGAAGAGAACTGGCACAAAACGGGTTGAATGAAAATATTTATATGATACCGGATGTTTTCTCATCAGCAGCTGAAATGAATAGCTTGATTAATATTTATAGGTCCGGCAATTTAATACCGCTTTATAGATCTGTGTCATTAGTTCAGGTTGGCACGGTGTGTGTGTGTGTGTCTGTCTGTGTATGTGTCTGTGTATGTGTTTGTGTGTGTGTGTGTGTGTGTGTGTGTGTGTGTGTGTGCGCGCGTGTGGTTTTGTCAGCTGTTCTCTCTCGGATCAATGAAACCATTTATTATTAAAAGCATCTGCTTTTCCCTGCAGGATCTTGATAATCTGCCACGGTGTTGATCATGCTCCTGTGTGTGTGTGTGTGTGTGTGGTGCGTGCGTGTGTGCGTGCGTGTGTGTGCATGCATATTTATATGCACAAGTCATTTGTTTACCCCCTTGGTCAGGACTGCAGGGGTGTGAACAGTCACATGTGGCCCCTGTAGAAAGGGGCCTTGGGGGGTTGGGGGGAGGGGGGGCTCGGTCACAGAGTGGTTCATACACAGAAAGACGATGAATTAACACTTCTTTTCTCATCACGACCACCTCCAGTTGAAAAGTTCAGTGATCGGGAACAACGCGGCTTCTGTGAACCAACGTGATCTGAATGTTCTGAGAAGAAGAAATCTTCTACAGGGGCTTTTTCTTCAAGTCTTCTTCAATCCAGCATGATGTTCATTTAGTACATGATGGTCCATTTAGAGTCCACCAGAACAGAAAGCAGGGGATGCTTTAGGGGGCGGGGCTTACCTGCTGATTGACATGTCCTTTTATAGTAGGCATAAGTCCCGCCCCTTCTGTTTTGTTTTGTTTTGTTTTTTTTTGGGGGGGGGGGTATGTAAGCTAGAGACATCTGTTTTGATTCTGTTTGAATTTTGGCATGAATTTTAGATTTTCAGTTTTACTACGAAACAGACAAAATGTGACTTTCTTGATGTGTAAAATAATCTTTTTAAACTGACAAACATCGTGTGTGTAATTCAACCTAACATGTCCACTTCTATCGTTCAGTATACTACTACTACACTTTACTACTACTATACTATACTACTATCAGTCCGGGCCGGTTTATTTTAGGAGGAAGTTCGGAATCATTATACAGAGTAAATTAATTAAATGAATGTATTTATTAAATGTATCGAGGGCTCTTTTTTCTGTGATTACGGTTGAATCTCTGTGTAAAAACGATATACTTTATATTATACTATATATTATATATTCTACTCTATATTTAGCTGAAAATATACAAAATAAATCTAATAACTGTGCTTCAGATGACTCAGCACATTAGAGCTAAATCATTTCTGATCTCCAAACAGTCCAGTTTTTAAAGTGAGAGTTCGAGTCCCGATGAACCACCCCCCCCCCCATCCCCGTCACTCGCTCCAGAAAAGATTAGCTTCTCGAGTGTAAACAACTCTCTCTGTTCTCCGGCTCGTAACGTAAACTCACTCAGTCTGATGTGTATACAGTATGTCATGTACTTGATGTACTTGATGTACATGTACCTGCAGGGCCCCCGGGACGTAATGGTAATGGAGGGTTTATTTATACAACAGCCTGTCAAAGCCAACGTTACCAAGTGAACGATGGACTGAAATGACTTCACAGCAACACAAGCTGCAGAACGTTAGCAGCTCCAATAATCTTCAAGCACCAGTGGTG
Organism: Chelidonichthys spinosus; assembly: GCA_029853015.1. Classification (NCBI taxonomy): domain Eukaryota; kingdom Metazoa; phylum Chordata; class Actinopteri; order Perciformes; family Triglidae; genus Chelidonichthys; species Chelidonichthys spinosus. The sequence continues at coordinate 15,594,372 of CM056840.1, forward strand.
GGAGGGGGACCCTCCCCTAATCAAATTCTGCTTAGGGCCCCCAAAAGGCTTGGGCCGGCCCTGAATCCGTGGTTACAGGAACATACATTCATGATGCCAGTTTGCCAAAATATAAAGAAGTGATCTCAATGACACTGAAGACTACATTTCCTGTTTGACTCTGTAGTTCCAAAATCCTTGTAGCTGTAGTTAAATCCACCTTTTTCAATGAATGTATTCAGGATCCCTGAACAGAGACGCTTCCTGTCTTTCTTTAACTTCTTTATTCTCTGACGCAGACGGACTTATTCCTGTCCTCGTCCTCGTGAACGAAGCGATCTCCTCGTGCTTCTCCACCTCCGTCCGTCTCCGTCCTCCATCCATCTCCTCTCTGCTCCTTCTCCCGTTTCTCCTTCCTGAGGACTCGTCACCTCCTCCATCACGCTGACTGCTCTCCCTCCTACTCCTCACCCTCCTGTTTGCCTTCCTTCCTGTTCTGTTCCACATCTGGCATCTTCCTCCTCAAATTAAAACACAACATTACTCATCTTCATCGCGGAGCCGACCTTTGACCCTCGTCCGTGTGCTTCTCTTTTATCTCCCGTTGTTACTGAACCACCTGATGCTGCTCGTCTCTCTTCATTTGAATCGGTTGATCTCTGGTTCAGCGCTCCCTTTGGTGGTCTTGTAGATAGACTCCCCTTCAAACCCCCATTAGACCCCCATCAGACCCCCTTTGCCCCGCCAGTCCCCTGTCAGACAAATGCTCTATTAAATTATTTTAGAAAGACCTTAAACTTATTATGGATTGGAATATATGGCGCTTTTCTAGACACTCAAAGCACTCTGACAGGGTTCCTTTCATTCACACACAGTCATACCGGTGGTAATAAACCACCATAGTAGCCACAGCTGCCCTGGGGCAGTTTCCAGATCAGAACCCAAAACATTCGGGTCTTATCAGGTTGCCGGTTGAATGCTTGTTTAGAGCAAAGTGCAGTTTGGTGTTTTCCATCGTGTTCCCGACTGAAGCTGACAAATGCAGCGTTTAAAAACAAAAACAAAAAAGCTTTAAGGCACCACATTGTTCCATCGAAGGCTGGTCTGAGACCAGGTGTGGGTTTAGAGCCACCTGGTTGGTTGAGTAATGAGCAGCATCGCCGCTTTAGTGCGTCGCCATGGAGACCAACTGAACCATCTCCTCCTTCATCTCTCTGTTCTGCAGAAAAACCTCCTAGATATCCTCATATCCACTTATTCTAACAGCCGAGAGAAGCTAGTCACTGGTGGTTAATCCTCTGTGGCATGACTCGCCATAACCAAAAACCGCTGAGTCATCGTGTGTTTGAAAGCATGGCTTAAGCCGGCACATGTACCGCTGAGTCGCTGGTTCGCACCAGGATGACGCATGAGAGGATCCTGCTCAGGCTGCCCAGAGGCATGCTGGGAAAACACACACACACTGAGCTGTGGATAAGTGTGTGTGTGTGTGTGTGTGATGCACCTGCAGCAGGATTATGAAAGCACACCTGCGAGGTGAATCCACGGCTGGCTGCTAATCCTCCTAAAGAGGTTTGTGTTGGACGGCTTCTCTAACGCTGTAAACATCCAGGACCAGACCGACGGAGAGATCTGGAGACCAGAACCCGGTTTCATGAGGTTTTACTTGTCTGCTGGACTACAGGTGTAAAAGGGGGGAGGGAGGGAGCTAAGAGAGGAGACTAAAGGTGGTCGAGGGGGGGACACTAATAATATGCCATCATGCTGCTGGACATGAACGGTACAATGGTAAGAAGTGTGTTGTTTGGTGCGTTCGCTGTCTTCGCTGTGTGCGGGAGATTCAACGTGTCGTCTTGTCGCCTGCAGGTCTCAGCCACTGAAGAATGTGTGGGGCCGATGAGACTGACCCAGGAGCCCATCCAGGTAAGAGGAGACACCTGTTCACACGTGTAAAAGTCACTAATCTACCGTCCTTCTCCGAGTCAAACTGACATCTTCAAACAGGCAAAATGTGAACTTTTACAACGATGGAAATAAGTTGAGACAAGCAATTCATTTATTATTAAATCAATCAATTAATTGTTTCAGCTCCACGTGACAGATTATGATTATTTTAATTATTTATAACTGTATAAATATGTGTGACAGTAGTTCATTTTAAACACTCGCGGTGGGAATCTTTGGGTCTTTAACGATTCAAATCGATTTTTGATTCAAAACAATTCACAATTCAAAATCAATTTTCATGCTTTACTTTAAACTTACTTATTTACTTTTAAACTTTTAAAACTTTTTTTATTAAATAGAATATTTATTTTTTTTCTATAAAACCAATCCCTTTTTTTACTGCATTAACTTGCACGTTCATGGCTGCTAGATGGTCTGCGGCCCCGCCGGGTTTCTCGGTGGGAAGATTGCCGGGTTGCTTAGACCGAGTCAGGGATTGTCTGCTCATCCTCTGGGGGGGGGGGGGGGTATTAGGCCATGTGCTGTCAGATTTATCCTGACGTAACAACGAGCTCCTGGAGGTTACCGGCTGCTGGAGACGCCGCGTTCCTCCAATTCCGTATCCAATACTTTCTCTGGTCCACTCTCCGATACGTCCTCTGATCTGCTCTCCGATCCGATTCCGATCCGCACCGTCTCCCACACAGAGGAGTGTATCGGAGTCGGCGAGCCAATGACGCGTCGCAGTGTTGGGGGAATCTCCCTGCCGTCGGACGCCATCTGACCCGGGGAGCCAACACGGAGGATTGACCTCTGAACTCTGGAACTGTGAGTCGGCGAGGCTGATGTTTTGTTTGGATCAGCTGTTATTGTTTGCCAGTCTTTCAATAAGAACTATTTCAAGATTTTAACAGTCAAATTCAGTCCCCACATGTTTTATGTTGAACTGGTTTTAATCCCCAAAAAAGATGAATGGAATTATTCAAACTAAAAATTGTCCGTCTGGTTGAACCTTTTTACAGCGTTTTGTTCTGTGTGTGTGTGTGTGTGTGTGTGTGTGTGTGTGTGTGTGTGGCAGGTCAGAGGTCTGTGTGGTATTTCACGTGTTGGCACCATGGTTACACAGAACGCTGCCACGGTTACACAAGCCGGCGCCGAATCAAAGACTGTGGACTTTCACAAGCACTCACCAACACCAGCTCATCTTCTTCCCCCATCCTCCTCCTCCTCCTCCTCTTCTTCTCCTTTTCCTCCTGTTCTCCTTCTCCTCTTCTTCTTCTTCTTCTTCTTTTTTCTTCTTCTTCTTCTTCTTCTTTTCCTCCTCCTCCCCCTTCTCTTCTTCTTCTATTTCTTCTCCTCCTGCTCCTCTTCTTCTTTTTCGTTTTCTTCATTTTCTTCTACTTCTTCTTTTACCTCCCTAAAATTGTCCGTCTGGTTTAACCTTCATACAGCATTTTGTTATGTGTGTGTGTGTGTGTGTGTGTGTGTTTGTTTCCTCACCACTGTACCAAAGGTTTGTGGTCCAAACCCACGCGATCAGGCCGCACGCCGCTCAGTTAATATTGTTCTTCATGGATACTTTTTTCCCAGCATGCAATGAGCCAAAAAGGCATAGAGGCCTCAAACATTCACGATTACAGACGGTTCACGGTCTTCAAATCTCCCGAGCCTTTGAACGTCACGTGACGGTGGGAGATCACTGAAGCGTTTAAAAACCAGCGTTCGTTCATAAATGTTCGTAAAAGTGATTGAGGTCATGTTTGTGTATCGTATAAGTGAACATCGTACAAATTAGGTGTCGATAATGTAATTATTGTGAGACGTCTAACACAGATATCCTATAATTATCACCGTGGTTACAGTGCTGTCTCACCCAGGCATCCATCCCCCCCCCCCCCCCCCAGGTGCTGCTGGTCTTCGCCAAAGAGGACGGCCAGAGCGATGCCTTCTGGTGGGCCTGCGACCGCGCCGGCTTCAGGTGCAGCATCGCACAGACGCCCGAGTCCGCCGTCGAGTGTTTCCTGGACAAACACCACGAGATCATCGTCATCGACGGACGCCACTCACGCTTCTTCGAGCCCGAGGCCGTGTGCCGGTGAGCCTCACCATTCTCTCTGCTGGCCACCAGGGGGCGACTCCTCTCTGGTCGTATAGAAGTCTATGAGAAAATGGTCCTACTTCTCTCTTGATGTATTATCTCAGTAAACATTGTAAACATTAGTTTATGGTCTCAATCTCTAGTTTCAAGTCTTCTTGAATCCAGCATGATGTTCATTTAGTACATTATGGTCCATTTAGAGTCCACCAGACCAGAAAGCAGGGGATGCTTTAGGGGGCGGGGCTTACCTGCCGATTGACCATGAAAACCATGAAACCAACATGGTGACTTCAAAACAGCCCACAAACCACGATGTCATAATGACGACGTTGTTCCCGCTGTTTGCGGTCTTCATGTTAAGCTAACCAGCTGCTGGTTTCAGCTTCTTTAATCATCTCATGTAACTCTCAGAAAGAAAGCAACGATGCCTTTAAGCGTCACGTTTCACAGCGATTCCTCGAAGAAGTTGATCCGACTTCCTTCCTCTCGCTGTTTTCAGACAAACACACGTGTTTACGTTAAACAAAAGAGTTTAAAAGGGCGACATCAGCCCAAAGATCATTTCCTATAACAAATAACATTCAATCCTTCACAACAATCAAAAAACAGTACCATCTTAAACGTGAGGTTTCTACCTTTAAACTGGTCAGAAACAAGAATATGAGTCTGAATGCAGCTGATCTGGAACGCTGTAGTGGAGGGCTCGTTGGCACCATCTGGTGGTCACCGGAGGTACAACAGGCCTCTTTGTGCTCCAGTTCAGGAGGTTTAACCCTGCATGTTTCACAGATGTCTACACTTTTAATGGTTAATTAAAAAGTATAACCAGTCTCTGACTTCCCAGGTTGATCCGCGCCACGAAGCCCTCCGAGAACACCGTCATTCTGGCGGTCGTGCCTCAGAAGTAAGTTTGTTTGTTAGACTAGTCCTCTGTGTCACAGGTGTTGTATGTTGTTGTGTCCTTTAACCCTTTGAGATCATATTATCCACCTTTTTAAACCACCAGTGAGTTTCTGGCTCCAGATGATGAAAACTCTCTCTTCTCTTTCTTCGTGCAGACCGGCCGACCAGGACGAGCCGTCCGTCCTCCCTCTCCTCCGGGCCGGATTCAGCCGGGTACGTCCGGCTGTGTGTTTGAATGCGTTGTCACGGTTACCAGATAGATGCTTTCCACTGAGCCTCTAGAGGGACTTCAGACGCCAACACGGCAGCACATTTTAAAAAAAGGTTTAAAAAAAACACAAATCATTGCTGACTCTCTCTCTCTCTCCCCCCTCCTCCTTCCCTTCGAACGCCCCTCCCCTCGTGGCGTGCAGCGGTTCGTGGAGAACTGCAGCGCGGCGGCCTGCTACAACGAGCTGCTGCAGATCGAACACGGGGAGGTGCGCTGCCAGTTCAAACTCAGGTATGTACGATGAGGCCGTTGATACCGAGGAGGTTAAACTGATGCTGATGCTGATCCTGATGCTAATGCTGATCCTGATCCTGATCCTGATGCTGATGCTGGTACTGAGATCCTTTTTCTTGATCCGGCAGGGCTTGTAACTCCGTCTTCACGGCGTTGGAACACTGTCAGGAGGCCGTGGAGATCACCAGCGAGGACCACGTGATACAGGTGAGGGTGAGACCCAGACACCGATGTAGACTTAGGACTCGGGAGGACCAGATCTCAGACCTCCTCAGGGTTTCCCGGGTCAGACTGCTGCAGAAGTGTTCCCCTCCCTTTCACTAACAGACGGATTCACGTGCACAGAGCGTTATGATGGAGCTCTGTGGTTTGTGGGAAACATCAGCAATAAGAAACCGATAGAATATGAACTGTACCTCTACTAACACCCCGTGGTTCTGTCCCAGTACGTGAACCCGGCCTTCGAGCGGATGATGGGCTACCATCGGGGCGAGCTGATCGGGAAGGAACTCACCGAACTCCCCAAGAGTGACAAGAACCAGGCCGACCTGCTGGACACCATCAACACCTGCATCAAGAAAGGAAAGGTGAGTCATCCTCACACCTCCGTCCGTCCATCAGTCCGTCTGTCTGTGACACCAGCGTTCTGACTGTGTGTGTGTGTGTGTGTGTGTGTGTGTGTGTGTGTGTGTGTGTGTGTGTGTGGGTGTGTCGAAGGAGTGGCATGGCGTTTGCTACGGCCGCAGGAAGTCGGGCGACAGCGTGCAGCAGCACGTGAAGATAACGCCTGTCGTCGGCCAGGGAGGGTAAGCCCAGATTAATTACCCAGAGTGCTCGGGAGAGTTTCCCAGAATTCACAGTGACTGACGGACTCTTGTCTGGTGTCCGACAGGAAGATCCGACACTTCGTGTCCATCAAGCGGCCTCACGTGGACAACAACAACCAGGTGAGTCAGCCGAGGAGCTCACGTTCTGCAGACTCACGGCAGGTTTTATCTCATCTGAAGAAAAGCAAGGAGATGAGGAGACTCAGGATTAGAGGAGGGAATCTCTGGGAGTCTCACCATTTTAGATTCAGAATAGATTCTTTAATAAGTCCATGCTTCAGGATCTTCCTCCAGTCTTCTGTAAACTCATGAAGGAAAGATATTATATTATTATATAAATATAAAGATGTTTATTGCCAAGTACGTATTCACACACAAGGAATTTGGCTTCATCTTCAGTGTGCGTTAATAATATAAAGTAATATTAAAAAAGAATAAACAATAAAGCAAAGTACTGCAGTCATGAACATAAATAAATACAAAAATATATTTAAAAAAAATAATCAAAAAGACATATACAGTTTAAAGTTAAACTGATTACAATAATATATATACACAAAGTCAACTCTAAGACCAAATGTTACATTAATTCATGCTTAACGTTTATTATTCAAGAAAAAAAATTTGATTTAGAATTTTAGTAATTTTTACATGAATTGATTTTGCACCTAATATTGTTATTATTTTTAATCTTTTATCCTTCTGGACGTTACATAGAATAAATACAGATACTCAGATTTCATGCTTACGGCCGATCTTTATCCTCTTTTTCTAGAATGAGATTTTCTAATATCCGTGCATCACGTTCACGTATCTCCAGATTCTCAGGCCTTGAAGAAACGCTGCTCTGGGATCTGTTTAGTTAACACACTAATAGTACTGGAGGCCCACAGGGAGCAGTACTGGTTCTCACAGGAAGACACACCCGGGCTTTGACCCTTTTCAGTAGCGTCAATAAAAAACTTGATCGCTGACTTGTTCCGGTAACCGCGGTAACCACCTTCCAGCCCAAACAGCACATTTAAAATCTTAAAAAACAAAAGGCTGATTCGTCGGCTCAAATGATAAAATACAGAGTTTACAAACTTTTTTTTCTTTTTTCAGCTGAAATTAAAAAAATGCCTCTTTAACCCTTTTAGATCATCGTCCACACATTTAAACATTTTTTAGATCAAAATAAAATATTATATTCTTCCTGGAAAACAAAAAGCTTTCTAAATGTGAAGTCCCTGATAACATAATTTCTATTTGAAGAAAAAAAACATCCTTTAAAACGTTTGATCACAAACAAGGATCGGGTCCAAACCAGATCTCACACAAACACAATGACGTCATGCTACGCTAAGCTACGGCTAAGCATCCAGTACCCCCCCCCCCCCCCCCCCCCCCCCCCCTGCTTAAAGGCTAGCAGCCAGGTGCCAGGGCTATTTATACCCACAATGCAAAGCTGCCCGGGGAGCCGCTTTAGCTCACCGCTCTCTCTTTCATGGCGTTGACTCGAGGTGAGTCAGCCCGTTGGCGTTCGCCTGCCGAAGCCAAGTGGCCTTCAGTCCTGCAGCGGATCGGGATCCTATAAGACCCGGCAGAGGCTGATCCCGTTCTCCATATACCCCCCCCAAAACCTGGATCGGGTTTCAGGGTGTCCCCCTTTTTACACCTCCATGCAAGTAGGATAAACCCTCTTGAGATGTCGTTTTTGAGGGTTTAATCAAGACATAATTACAGAGAAATGAAAAAATAAATAATAATAATAATCATAAATTCTAAAAAAGAAAGAAAGAAAAGAGAAGAAAAAAATGCAAACATAACAAAAAAAACGTATAATTTGATGAAATTTTAAACTAAATCATGTCTCGGAGGTCCTTCCACGTAACCCCGATCCACTCCACGTTTTCCCTCCCAGCACGTAAACCACTCATGTTCCTCCTCATCGGTTCCCACCCAGATGTTTTGGCCGTGGACCTGGTTTTCCATTTCACAGCGTTTGTTTAGTTGCCAGCAGCGCTCCAGACTTGCAGCAGGTCCGGGGTCTGTTCCCGGGTTTGTAAAGATGTTTTTAGTTTGTTGAGATGTGTGTTTGTGCTTCGCAGCCCAAGAAGCCCATTAAGACGCAGCAAACTCTGGCCTCCCTGCATGTCATTAGAGTGTTTATGCTGCCTTAATCCCGTTTACTCCATCTGGGATTCACTGAGACCCGGATGTAAGGGGGGACTACTTTCTCTGTATCAGAATGAGATTCTTCCCATTTATTTCCATCCATAAATTAATAAATGTGTCTGAAAGAAATGTGCACGCTCAGCGGGATGTGAGGGTGAGTCACCGGTGAGGAGAATCCTCTATAACCGGATTAAACCGGCTCATCTCATATCGACACAGCTCACTGTGACTGACAGGATGAACCGGACCGCAGTGTCACCTGCATGAAACCTGTTATTACGAACACACGGCGATGAGGCATTCACAGTCATGCTAAATGTTACGATCGTAGAGAGAAATCGGGACAATTTCAGGACATTTTTATATCAATACCAACGTAGAGTCAGTGTCTCCCTGTCTTTTTAAGACGGGCTACGTTTTAACAGGTTATTGAGGTGATGAGATCTTTTAAGTATAAAGAAACATCAAATCACGGGATGCGTTCAAGGAACAGGAAAAGCTGGTTCTTTACGTTCCTCACGGTGAAGGTGAACCAGCCGCGAGTCCTGGTCGTCGTCCAAACCTTCAACTCTAATCCGGTCTGTCTGTCTGTCTGTCTGTCTGTCTGTCAGGTCCACAAGTGCAACAAGGAGGAGAGATGCAGCGGGGAACATTCTCAGTCAGGTACCTTCACCACGAGACACGTATGAGTCTGAGAGTCCCCTGTATGAGTCTGACTCACCTGTGTGAGTCTGAGAGTCCCCTGTATGGGTCTGAGAGTCACCTGTATGAGTCTGACTCACCTGTATGAGTCTGAGAATCACCTGTATGGGTCTGAGAGTCACCTGTATGAGTCTGACTCACCTGTGTGAGTCTGAGAGTCCCCTGTATGGGTCTGAGAGTCACCTGTATGAGTCTGACTCACCTGTGTGAGTCTGAGAGTCCCCTGTATGGGTCTGAGAGTCACCTGTATGAGTCTGAGTCACCTGTGTGAGTCTGAGAGTCCCCTGTATGGGTCTGAGAGTCACCTGTATGAGTCTGACTCACCTGTGTGAGTCTGAGAGTCCCCTGTATGAGTCTGACTCACCTGTATGAGTCTGAGTCACCTGTATGAGTCTGAGTCACCTGTGTGAGTCTGAGAGTCCCCTGTATGGGTCTGAGAGTCACCTGTATGAGTCTGACTCACCTGTGTGAGTCTGAGAGTCCCCTGTATGAGTCTGACTCACCTGTATGAGTCTGAGTCACCTGTATGAGTCTGAAAGTCACCTGTATGAGTCTGAGAGTCACCTGTATGAGTCTGACTCACCTGTATGAGTCTGAGAGTCACCTGTATGAGTCTGAGAGTCCCCTGTATGAGTCTGACTCACCTGTATGAGTCTGAGAATCACCTGTATGGGTCTGAGAGTCACCTGTATGAGTCTGAATCACCTGTGTGAGTCTGAGAGTCCCCTGTATGGGTCTGAGAGTCACCTGTATGAGTCTGACTCACCTGTGTGAGTCTGAGAGTCCCCTGTATGGGTCTGAGTCACCTGTATGAGTCTGAGTCACCTGTATGAGTCTGAGTCACCTGTATGAGTCTGAAAGTCACCTGTATGAGTCTGAGTCACCTGTATGAGTCTGAGTCACCTGTATGAGTCTGAAAGTCACCTGTATGAGTCTGACTCACCTGTATGAGTCTGAGAGTCACCTGTATGAGTCTGACTCACCTGTATGAGTCTGACTCACCTGTATGAGTCTGAGAGTCACCTGTATGAGTCTGAGAGTCACCTGTATGAGTCTGAGAGTCACCTGTATGAGTCTGACTCACCTGTATGAGTCTGAGAGTCACCTGTATGAGTCTGAGAATCACCTGTATGGGTCTGAGAGTCACCTGTATGAGTCTGAGAGTCACCTGTATGAGTCTGACTCACCTGTATGAGTCTGAGAGTCACCTGTATGAGTCTGAGAATCACCTGTATGGGTCTGAGAGTCACCTGTATGAGTCTGACTCACCTGTGTGAGTCTGAGAGTCCCCTGTATGGGTCTGAGAGTCACCTGTATGAGTCTGACTCACCTGTGTGAGTCTGAGAGTCCCCTGTATGGGTCTGAGAGTCACCTGTATGAGTCTGAGTCACCTGTGTGAGTCTGAGAGTCCCCTGTATGGGTCTGAGAGTCACCTGTATGAGTCTGACTCACCTGTGTGAGTCTGAGAGTCCCCTGTATGAGTCTGACTCACCTGTATGAGTCTGAGTCACCTGTATGAGTCTGAAAGTCACCTGTATGAGTCTGAGAGTCCCCTGTATGAGTCTGACTCACCTGTATGAGTCTGAGAGTCACCTGTATGAGTCTGAGAGTCCCCTGTATGAGTCTGACTCACCTGTATGAGTCTGAGAATCACCTGTATGGGTCTGAGAGTCACCTGTATGAGTCTGAATCACCTGTGTGAGTCTGAGAGTCCCCTGTATGGGTCTGAGAGTCACCTGTATGAGTCTGACTCACCTGTGTGAGTCTGAGAGTCCCCTGTATGGGTCTGAGTCACCTGTATGAGTCTGAGTCACCTGTATGAGTCTGAGTCACCTGTATGAGTCTGAAAGTCACCTGTATGAGTCTGAGTCACCTGTATGAGTCTGACTCACCTGTATGAGTCTGAGAATCACCTGTATGAGTCTGACTCGTCCGCTGTTTCCCCCGTCCCTCTGCAGAGTGCTATTCTCTCCGCCACCGGGACCGGAGGAAAGACTCCCTGGATGCCAGGTCCATCAGCTCACGCAGCAGCGATGGTAAGATTGTTCAGAACGTATCGGCTTGTATTTGTTACGACCAGTCACGAATGTTTTCTTCTTCCAGCTCCCAGTTTACAGAATCGACGATATTCCTCCGTCGCCAGGATTCACTCCATGACCATCGAGGCTCCCATCACCAAGGTACGCCCGACACCTTTACCGTGAGGGGGATATAATACTGGATGTCTGATAGTTATCATTTCATAGTAATACTGGGAAGTAAATACAGCAGTAGAAAATACATTCAAATATGGGAGGTTTAGCTCAGGAGGTAGAGCGGGTTGGCTGGTAACCGCAAGATTGCCGGTTCGATCCCCGGCTCCTCCTAGCTGAGTGCCTGGTGTCCCTGAGCAAGACGCCTCACCCTAATTGCTCCTGACGAGCTGGCTGTCGCCGTGCGTGGTTGACTCCACCGTCAGTCATTGATGTAAAGTGCTTTGGAGAAAAGCATTATATAAATGAGGACCATTTTATTACAATTATTAGTACTTCTTACGACCTTCTAACTAACTAAAAGGTGGATGAAAGCTGATTGTGAAACAGTATAGAAATAATAACCCCTCCTCCTCCTTCCTCTTCCTTCCTCCTCCTCCTCCTCCTCCTCCCTCCTCCCTCCACCTCCTCCTCCTCCTCCAGGTGATCAACATCATCAACGCGGCCCAGGAGAGCAGTCCAGTGACGGTGGCCGAGGCCCTGGACCGGGTCTTGGAGATCCTGAGGACCACGGAGCTCTACTCCCCTCAGCTGGCCTCCAAAGAGGACGACCCCCACACCACCGACCTGGTGGGGGGGCTCATGAACGTAAGAGGCGTTCAGGTTCCTTCATCCTTTATAAGGAGAAGTTAGACATTTATTCTGTTTGTGTTCATCACGTTGTAAAATGCTCTGACCTCATAGGTTTAACATGGAACAGCATTCCTGCTGAACGGAACGTTTGTTTCTTTGATTTCTGAATAAAAACGATGAGATGAGTCTCTGCACAGATGTTTCTGCAGGTGATTGTGAGTCAGCCAGAAACTTCAAGCAAATACCAAAACAACCATTTTCAAACTCTTGTTTTTGGCTACAAATCCATCAAAAGACCCAAACCAGAATATGAAGGAAACATTGTTGATTCTTGTCCTAAATAAAAAGAAGAACACCGGTCTGAAGATAACTGATGTTTCTGTCTGCAGGACGGGCTGCGAAGACTCTCCGGCAATGAATACGTCTTCTGCAAAAGTACGTTTCATACAGCCAAGGAATCAGAGTACAGCAGTACTACTCTCATTTATATTTGAGCAGAGCCAGGCTGTAAAGAGGGCTGAACACAGAGCGTTCTGTACTCACGTAGAAGTACACAACCTTGTTAAAGTAGAAGTACAGATCCTTGTTAAAGTAGAAGTACAGATCCTTGTTAAAGTAGAAGTAGAGATACTTGTAAACATAGAAGTACAGACACTTGTTAAAGTAGAAGTACAGATACTTGTAAACGTAGAAGTACAGATACTTGTTAAAGTAGAAGTACAGAAACTTGTAAAAGTAGAAGTACAGATACTTGTTACCATAGAAGTACAGATACTTGTAAAAGTAGAAGTACAGATACTTGTAAAAGTAGAAGTACAGAACCTTGTTAAAGTAGAAGTACAGATACTTGTAAAAGTAGAAGTACAGATACTTGTAACCATAGAAGTACAGATACTTGTAAAAGTAGAAGTACAGATACTTGTAAAAGTAGAAGTACAGAAACTTGTAAAAGTAGAAGTACAGATACTTGTAAAAGTAGAAGTACAGAAACTTGTAAAAGTAGAATTACAGATACTTGTAAACGTAGAAGTACAGAACCTTGTTAAAGTAGAAGTACAGATACTTGTAAACGTAGAAGTACAGAAACTTGTAAAAGTAGAAGTACAGATACTTGTAAAAGTAGAAGTACAGATACTTGTAAAAGTAGAAGTACAGAACCTTGTTAAAGTAGAAGTACAGATACTTGTAAAAGTAGAAGTACAGATACTTGTAACCATAGAAGTACAGATACTTGTAAAAGTAGAAGTACAGAAACTTGTAAAAGTAGAAGTACAGATACTTGTAAAAGTAGAAGTAAGATACTTGTAAAAGTAGAAGTACAGAACCTTGTTAAAGTAGAAGTACAGATACTTGTAAAAGTAGAAGTACAGATACTTGTAACCATAGAAGTACAGATACTTGTAACCATAGAAGTACAGATACTTGTAAAAGTAGAAGTACAGAAACTTGTAAAAGTAGAAGTACAGAAACTTGTAAAAGTAGAATTACAGATACTTGTAAACGTAGAAGTACAGAACCTTGTTAAAGTAGAAGTACAGATACTTGTAAACGTAGAAGTACAGAAACTTGTAAAAGTAGAAGTACAGATACTTGTAACCATAGAAGTACAGATACTTGTAAAAGTAGAAGTACAGAAACTTGTAAAAGTAGAAGTACAGATACTTGTAAAAGTAGAAGTACAGAAACTTGTAAAAGTAGAAGTACAGAAACTTGTAAACGTAGAAGTACAGAAACTTGTAAAAGTAGAAGTACAGAAACTTGTAAAAGTAGAAGTACTGATTCAACTTCTTTACTCAAGTAAAGGAGTAAAAGTACAGGCTCTAGAATGTAGTATAAAGTAAAAGTACCTTAGTACTTTGTTTTTTTTGTATTTCTGAGCTGTTGAAACAATCTGATCACACGCCGTCTTTCTACCAACGTCTCAAAGTCACATTTATAATGTGTTTATGTTATATTATATTATATTATATTATATTATATTATATTATATTATATTATATTATATTTTCAGATATCAGAGAGCCGAGTTTAGCTCGGTCATTTATTATTATGTCTTCCTTAAATCCCGAACAGCTCCCTTTCGGTTCCTTTTATGGTCAAATCACCTTATAACGTGTGTGTGTGTGTGTGTGTGTGTGTTTGTGTGTGTTCGTGTGTTTGTGTGTGTTCGTGTGTGTGTGTGTGTGTGTGTTAGACATGAGCCAGAGCCAGCTGGCCCTCCCCGTCACGCTGAACGACGTCCCCCCGTCCATCGCCGAGATGCTGAGTGACGAGGAGTGTTGGGAGTTCAACATCCTGGAGCTGGAAGCGGCGACGCACAAACGGTAGGAGGCGGAGCCACCGGGGTGGGCCGGTTCTTAGTACGCACACATGGTACATGTAATAATCATGAGGATGAAAGACGAAATGAAAGTCAAAGTGTGTCGTGTCCTCTGCAGGCCGCTGACGTACCTCGGCCTGAAGATCTTCACCAGCTTCGGCGTGTGCGACTTCCTGAGCTGCTCGGACGCCACGCTGCGCTGCTGGCTGCAGCTGATGGAGGCCAGCTACCACGCCTCCAACTCCTACCACAACTCCACGCACGCCGCCGACGTGCTGCACGCCACCGCCTACTTCCTCCGCAAGGAGAGGGTCAAGGTACCACAGGACGAAGATGACGGCTCTTTGACTTAGTTTGTGATTTTTAAAAACATGCAGACTGCGTTTGTACGTAATATTGTATTTAATATGAGGGATGTAAATTGTTTCCTGCAGAGCAGTCTGGACCAGCTGGATGAGGTGGCGGCGCTGATTGCGGCGACGGTGCACGACGTGGACCACCCGGGCCGGACCAACTCCTTCCTGTGCAACGCCGGCAGCGAGCTGGCCATCCTCTACAACGACACGGCGGTGCTGGAGAGCCACCACGCCGCCCTCGCCTTCCAGCTCACCGTCCGGGACGCCAAGAGCAACATCTTCAAGAACATAGACCGGTCGGTCCCAGAGCGTATGACATCATAGCACTGGTGTTAGACAGGTCCAGGTCTAACCCCCCCACCGCTCTCTGCTGACAGGAACCAGTTCAGGACGCTGCGACAGGCGATCATCGACATGGTGCTGGCCACGGAGATGACCCGACACTTCGAACACGTCAGCAAGTTTGTCAACAGCATCAACAAGCCGATGGCAGCCATCGAGGAGACGAGCAGCAGTGTGAGTGTACTCTATCACAGGGAGACAGGTAGAGACAGACAGGTAAACAGTCTATCACAGGGAGACATGTAGAGACAGACAGGTAACCCGTCTATCACATGTAGAGACAGACAGGTAACCAGTCTATCACAGGGAGACAGGTAGAGACAGACAGGTAACCCGTCTATCACATGTAGAGACAGACAGGTAACCAGTCTATCACAGGGAGACAGGTAGAGACAGACAGGTAAACAGTCTATCACAGGGAGACATGTAGAGACAGACAGGTAACCCGTCTATCACATGTAGAGACAGACAGGTAACCAGTCTATCACAGGGAGACAGGTAGAGACAGACAGGTAACCAGTCTATCACAGGGAGACATGTAGAGACAGACAGGTAACCCGTCTATCACATGTAGAGACAGACAGGTAACCAGTCTATCACAGGGAGACATGTAGAGACAGACAGGTAACCCGTCTATCACATGTAGAGACAGACAGGTAACCAGTCTATCACAGGGAGACAGGTAGAGACAGACAGGTAAACAGTCTATCACAGGGAGACATGTAGAGACAGACAGGTAACCCGTCTATCACATGTAGAGACAGACAGGTAACCAGTCTATCACAGGGAGACAGGTAGAGACAGACAGGTAACCAGTCTATCACAGGGAGACATGTAGAGACAGACAGGTAACCCGTCTATCACATGTAGAGACAGACAGGTAACCAGTCTATCACAGGGAGACAGGTAGAGACAGACAGGTAAACAGTCTATCACAGGGAGACAGGTAGAGACAGACAGGTAACCAGTCTATCACAGGGAGACAGGTAGAGACAGACAGGTAAACAGTCTATCACAGGGAGACAGGTAGAGACAGACAGGTAATCAGTCTATCACAGGGAGACATGTAGAGACAGACAGGTAACCAGTCTATCACAGGGAGACATGTAGAGACAGACAGGTAACCAGTCTATCACATGTAGAGACATGTAGAGACAGACAGGTAACCAGTCTGGGAGACATGTAGAGACAGACAGGTAACCCGTCTATCACATGTAGAGACAGACAGGTAACCAGTCTATCACAGGGAGACATGTAGAGACCGACAGGTAACCCGTCTATCACATGTAGAGACAGACAGGTAACCAGTCTATCACAGGGAGACATGTAGAGCCCGACAGGTATCCAATCTATCACAGGGAGACATGTAGAGACAGACAGGTAACCAGTCTATCACAGGGAGACATGTAGAGACAGACAGGTCACCAGTCTATCACATGTAGAGACATGTAGAGACAGACAGGTAACCAGTCTATCACATGTAGAGACATGTAGAGACATACAGGTCACCAGTCTATCACAGGGAGACATGTAGAGACAGACAGGTAACCAGTCTATCACAGGGAGACATGTAGAGACAGACAGGTCACCAGTCTATCACATGTAGAGACATGTAGAGACAGACAGGTAACCAGTCTATCACAGGGAGACATGTAGAGACAGACAGGTAACCAGTCTATCACAGGGAGACATGTAGAGACAGACAGGTCACCAGTCTATCACATGTAGAGACATGTAGAGACAGACAGGTAACCAGTCTATCACAGGGAGACATGTAGAGACAGACAGGTCACCAGTCTATCACATGTAGAGACATGTAGAGACAGACAGGTAACCAGTCTATCACAGGGAGACATGTAGAGACAGACAGGTCACCAGTCTATCACATGTAGAGACATGTAGAGACAGACAGGTAACCAGTCTATCACAGGGAGACATGTAGAGACAGACAGGTCACCAGTCTATCACATGTAGAGACATGTAGAGACAGACAGGTAACCAGTCTATCACATGTAGAGACATGTAGAGACATACAGGTCACCAGTCTATCACAGGGAGACATGTAGAGACAGACAGGTCACCAGTCTATCTGAATCCGTCTGCAGAGCGTGAGCAGCGAGGGCGACGGTCCGGCCAACATCAGGAACTCTCCGGAGAACCGGCTGCTCATCAAGAGGATGCTGATCAAGTGTGCCGACGTGGCGAACCCCTGCAGACCGCTGGAGCTCTGCATCGAGTGGGCCGGACGCATCTCAGAGGAGTACTTTGCACAGGTGTGTGGACCGGATCCTGGATTCGGTTCTTTAGCTCACGTTGCTTCATTCTTAGTGCTTCATTGGGATCTCGGTCGTGGTCGTGATCTGGTCCTGATCTCTTATGTGATCTCTCTGCAGACAGACGAGGAGAAGAGACAGGGGCTGCCGGTGGTGATGCCGGTGTTTGACAGGAACACCTGCAGCGTTCCCAAATCTCAGATCTCCTTCATGGATTACTTCATCACCGACATGTTCGACGCCTGGGACGGTAAGAGATCTCACAGTGACCTTCTTCGTCTAAACCAGCCATTAAAAACGAATCAAGTCAGGACGGGTTTTCTTTTCATTCGTACGACGGCGTGTTACAGTTTTGGAAAAAAGCGAGCTTACGTCCCATGAATGCAGATATTCATGCTAAAAATGTTTATTTTTCACTTCACTTAATCATCTCAGGCACATTTTTCTGTGAATGCGTTGACGTAGCTCCTTGGAATCCCTGGTTTGAAGGAAGTCTGACTCTGAGGCTGAAAGCTTCGGGACAAACTCGGAAATAAACCTCACGTTTGTTTCCTTTAATTAGCTTTTGTATCTCAATTGGTCCTCGAGTAGAGACGGCCAACATGTTGTTTAGCTGTTCAAATTGGAATGAATGAAGCCGAGCGTCCAAACGACTGCGAGGACAAAGGCCAGGCTGGAACGCTGCAGATGCATGCTGGGAAATCTCGGGGAGGAGAACGTGGGGAAGGACGAGCACGGCGCTTCGAGCTCCTCGTTCCCACTGAATGTTCCCTTTTAGTTCAGGCTCCCCCAAGAGGGAACTTGTTTACTGTCAACGCCGCTGTGATGTCACGGAAAGATTCCAAATGCCAGCAGGATGGGGGAGAGAAACGGCGAGGGGGGAGAGGGGGAGGGGGGGCGAGTTGGGAATATAGTGGAGTCGAGGGGGAGTATTTAAATTTCACTTAACGCACAAACACACATGCAGCAGCAGCTTTCAATTCACCGGGGTCACCGTGGGGTCGGGGGAGGGGTCACCGTGGGGTCGGGGGAGGGGTCACCTTGGGGAGGGGGAGGGGTGAGATGTAAACTATACGGGGGAGAGAAAGGCGGATAGACCACTTCACCCGATGATGTCTATGATGTCACGTGTTACACACACACACACACACACACAGGGACAGGAAGTGTGTGTGAGGGCGAGCGTGTCGGGTCAGTTTGTGTTTATTAGAGAGAGAGAGACCCTGAGACCCCCATGTTGGGGTCTTAATGTTGGAGACGGTGGACTAAATCTGCAGTCCAGGTTCTGTGGATTGAAGGTAAACCTGATCTGATCTGTGACCTTTGACCCCCCAGCCTTCGCCAGCCTGCCCGGTCTCATGGAGCACCTGTCGGAGAACTTCAAGTACTGGAAGGGTCTGGACGAGATGAAGTGTAAGAGCCTTCGTCCTCCGCCGCCGTCCTGACCTCCTCCTCCTCCACCTCCTCCACCCGTCCCCCCCAGCAGGGCAGGACAGCAGCCCTGTGGCGGAGTGGTTAGTCTCATCGTCTGTGATTGGACGGACCTCACCTAGGCTCCTCCCCCAACCCTCCCGGACACATTGCAGCCCCGGTGGATCGGGTGACTCTGACATCACTAACTGATGAAACACTGAGATCCAATCACAGCTTCTTTGGCGGCGGCGAGGACGGGTTGACGTTTGAGGCCCCGCCCCCTTTGGCCCTGTTAATAATCCCTGATAGCACCTGTGAATCTGCTTGGACCTTCACGACTCCACCTGACAATCTGGACCAGAAACCTGCACTTTAGCCAATCAGAGACCTTCTCAGTAGCGTCTCGCCGTTTTCTGCTTTTAAAGTTTCTTTAAATTCATCTTTTCATTCCTCGTCTGTCTGTTGCTGTAAAAGGAAACATTTGGGAACAGAGAACACTTACAGAGCAAATCCCTGATCCTGGTGGTCCCGTAGAGACGTGGTCCAATCAGAGGGGAGAACCAGAACCAGGCAGCCAACAGGGTTTCTTCCTCACGTGGATTAAAGATCACGTAGCTACGTTCACGGCTTCATCGTCCTTTTTGTTTCTGTCAAACGGAGGAACAGAACTGCACTGCGTTGTTTTAGCTGTGAAACATTCATGACGTCATAGAAACACCGATATGACACGCGTAGCTTCTGTGACACCAACTGTAGACGTTTGCACCCACAAAAGAAAGCAAAGAAAGAAAAACACCGCCTGAAGCCGAGCTGGAGTCGCTGCGTTGAAACTCATGAAAAAAAAAAGAAGCAGCAACTGGCATGTTTTTTTTATTTAAACACATTTATTTACTGTATCTCAAACAATGAAATTCACCGGGTAGTTCTGGGAGAAATCAAGTTCTTTTTAGATGATTTGGATTCGTCTGCCCCCTGGTGGCGACATGGAGGCGTTGCAGCAAAGAAGATACAAAGATTCATGTTTGAGAATTGAACCAGAATTACCTCTTTGTTAATGTCGGAGCACTTTTCTTTACATTTTAAACACGTAGAGGCACTTTCGCTTTGATTTTATTATCATTAGAAATCTAAAGTAGTGGTTAAATAATCTACAGATACCAATAAATATATCTGAACTGCTTTGGTGAACTTTTCAGCTCTAAATCCCCAGAAAGGCACTTTACACCCAGAAGGCACAGAGCGGTGGTCACCGGTGCCTTATTCTTGGTCCTCTTTACACAAACACAAGTATTTTTGGTGGAAATAGTTCCTCCTCTCTAAACTGAAGCCATATCTCAGATATTACACAAATAAAATACGTGACCTCGGATGTGTTGCTTTATGGTCTTGAAGTCGGTGTTGTCACGATTGTCCTGATTTTAATTTTTTACACCATGATTTTTTTTTTATTGGTTTTAACGATGAAGGTTTGTAAAGATGTGAATCCCACTATGAATTTGTTTTTAAAGAGACAGAAATGGTCACAAACACATATTCATAAATCCATAATCAATAAGATGACATCATGTCATTGATGACCAAGGTCTGAATCGACGCCTTAATCTCGTCTGCGTGTTTGGGTGTAAACTGTAAAACTACCTAATGTACCTGCTGTTCTCTGTACTCATGGTTTATTTACTGCTTTGCTTTCTACAGGGGGGGGGGGGGGGGTGGATTTCTAAAATCTCTGCTTCTTTTAGGATTATGATGTCTTATTTTGATGTTCTCTGTCAAACACTATTTTAATGTATTGTGAGAGATGATTAAAGAATTCTTAAAATATGAAGATGTGACGTGAATAGTGGAATAAGTTAAAGGAATAGTTTGACATTTTTTTTAAATATAACAAACTAAAATCATCGCTAACACTTTAGATGTTTGTTTAACCCGAAGCATGAAATCTTTTTCAATATATTTTGATTTTTAGATGAAACAAGCCTACCAAGCCGCCACGGGAATCTCATTTTATATTAAGTTTAATAATAATTGTTTTATTGTGTTAATTATAAAGAAAATAATAATACAAAAAAAATGAAAAAGAATAAAAGAATGAGAAATAAAAAAATGTAATTCAAATAAATGAAAAAGAATAAATAAATAAAAAGTATATAAAAATACATGAAAAATAATGAAGAATGAGAAATAAAACAATTAAATATTTCCAGTTTTATGCTAAGCTAAGTTTCATATTGAGGGGACATGAAATGAAATGAAAGTAGTATCGATTTTTTTTTTTATAAGAATGAGGACTGCAGTTACTCAGACGACAGCAGCCAATCATTGACCTGCTAACCCTCCATCACATGACCCATAACAGTAAACATCCCATATAAGGTATCAGAAATAAAAAGATATTGCTGTTTGTTTGAGAGATTGTTGTTTAATTTAAGTTAAGTTAGATAGATTCAGTCATAAGGCAAAGACATCCAGTAGATTTAATGATCGGAGACGTTCCGGGGTCAAAGGTCAGAGCCCCCCGTTCTCCTCCAGCTTGTGGAACAGCTCCAGGCTGCGGAGGCAGGACTGTCGCTCCCCGTTCTTCCAGAGAATCAGCAGGTGGTCGGTCGAGCAGGTGAGCAGGCCGTCCTCCAGGAAGCTCACGAACATCTGACACAGAAACACTCCCGTCTTTATACAGAAGATGAAGTCTGGATGTGAGGAAAATAATAAATTAATCCTACCTGGACCGCCCCCGAGTGACCAATCAGATCGCCCGTCAGCTCCAGCGTCCTGATGTTTGGGACGTCGGCCGCCTTCTTCATTGGAGGACAGCTCTGTTTGTTGGGCCGGCCGAACGTCCACATCCCGAAGAAGCCTGCAGGACAGAGAGGAAGACTCAACTCAGACGTTAGTGGTACTTCCTTTAGTACTACCGGCAGTACTACCGGCAGTACTACCGGCAGTACGACGGCAGTACTACTGATTTTACACGTCTGTCTGCCCTCGACTCGCAAGAACAAAAATTCAGGTTATTTCAGGTGAACAAAAAGGCAATAAAAGAAAAGTTCTCTTTGGTGTATAACCACCTTAAAATAACTGTGTTTTTTTACCTTAGAAATAGCTTCTACAGCAGCCCAGCGACTAAAACGGCCGTATTTACATTCACTAATTCCCCTGTGGCAGGTGTTTAAGTAGTCAGGCAGCTGATGGATGACTTTGCCGCTACAAATGGGGACTAAATGCACAGCAGTCAGCCAAATTCAATCAGAAGATAGTGGAAACTGAATCAAACAGTAGATTAAAATACTATAATTAGTAAAGAGGGGACATGACAAAAGTCACGGAGAGGAAAAATGTGTGAAAATCGTGTATCGTATGAGATATTTCAACACTTTTTAAGACGATATGTTGAACTTGGAGATATATACAACATCCAGAGAAACATTATCACTGATTAGGAGTCGTTTTTGTCCTCATGATGAATTTAAATCTAACATTCACTTTCTTTTAGCTCTGTTTTGGTCTCCACCAACTCCTGAGGAGAACCTCCGTCTCTAAGGGAGCGGGGAGTGGACGGGTCTTTTTCTAGCTTCATTCCTGCTGCACCATGAACTCACTGTGAGTCGTAGGACGGAGAGCTCAACAATGAGATGAAGCCGACATAAACATTCATGTGTTATACAGCAGGTTGAAATATGCTGAAAGTTCCCCGGCAACGGGAGATGCAACGAGCAATCCTTCCTGGAGACGTAAAACAAACCATACAGACTAATAGTTGGTGATGATTAGCAGGTGATTTAGCCCGAGTGTTCTCCCCAGCTGTGAGATATAAATATATATATATATAATATATATATATTCAGAATGACGACAGCTCAAACATCAGAGGGTGAAGGACCACACAGACACAAGTCAACTCTAGACCACTTAGAGGGAAGTCTCTCTCTCTTTGATACACAAAACACCACATCTGGACCACATTACTGCACCGCCACTTATTTAACAGAATAAAACAATCTTTTTTAAATCAAAATACGGCGCGTTTCAGAAGTTAGAGACTCCTGAAACCCTGTTTCAGCTCGACTTTAAGAGGGTTACACACCGTGTGTGTGTGTGTGTGTGTGTGTGTGTGGCATCTGGTTTCCCTCGCTCCATCTGCGGAAGAGTGTGCGGCTCAAGGATCTGACTCTATGCCCATGAGAATTGGCACCAGCGGCAATGTTGCTGAACCCCCCCATCCCTGGAGCAAGTGTCATCATCGAAAACGATGGACAGCTAAACGTGTGTGTGTGTGTGTGTGTGTGTGTGTGTGAGACCTGGAGAGGCCGGTTCAGCGGGTAACGGCAGGTCCTGGATCTCCCACATCCTCACACTGCCGTCTTCAGAGCAGGACATCAGCTGGCTGAAACAGAGACGGAGGTCCTGGTCAGACCTGGTTTTACTATTTTAAACAGCAGGTGTACTTTTACAGCTGCCCACTTCCCGACGACTCTCGATGTTTAAACATCTGGAATGAGTCAAAACTGACAAATGACATTCAGATGAAAGATCACTGCCCAGGAGCCTGTATTAATATCTGATTGACTTATTCTCATAGGAGCCATTAAAACCGTAAAAACGTCACTGAAAGTCTCAGTGTTGCTTTGAAGCAAAGGAGGGCTTTGGCGCCCTCATGTGGATGACAAATGTAGTGCATGCTTGTTGCACTGTTAAATCCATACCAGGAACTCCCAAACTGGGAATCAGAAACCACCACAGAGCCTCCAGTATAAATCTGAGGCTTTTGCACTTTACTTAACGTCTTTATATATATATATATATATTATTTATATATATATATATATATATATATATTATATATATATATATATATATATATATATATATATATATATTCTAATGAAATAAAAGGGTAAAATAGGTTTTTGGTCAGAGCTGATAGAAACACTCGGCCGCTTGCTTCATACTGCATCCGTGAGGTAAGATCTATAAAAATCTCTCCTCGTGAATGCTCTGAGAGACCCTGATATCCCATCCCAGGTGTGAGCGGCGGGGGGCGGGGCTTGGTACCTCACCTGTCGGACAGCAGCGCGGTGTGGAGCACGTTGGAGTCGTGCGCCGCCTTCCTGTACGCCACCACCGTCTTGGTCAGAACGCTGTACACGTAGAGGCCGCTGCCCACGGCTGCCAGGATGAGCTACAAACACACAGATGATCAGCCGTCGCCATGGCGACCACAACAAACACACCCCTCGCCACTAACGTGCGTCTCACCCTCCCGTTGGTGGACAGGTGCTGGATGGACATCTCGCTGGGCGTGGGAGCGGCCAATCGGATTTCTGCTTGCGTGCAGGCTGGTGACTCCTCCCACAGGATGTGCTCGTAGCCCAGGATGTTCCAGTCGATGGCGTCCCATAGGATCAGCTCGCCGGCGTGGGAGCCGCTGGCGAAGAGCCCGTCTGAGGAAGGGGCGGAGCTAAAGTCAGGTAAAACCGGGACAAGACGTGCAATGTGTGAATCTAGAAAAACGGACCGCTGACAGCGATGAGCGCTCGGATCCGGTCCTGGTGGTCGGACAGACAGCGGACCTCAGCCAGCGTCGGCGAGGAGTCGGAGGAGGCCGTCAGCCTGTAGATCACTGCAGAGGATGGAGCCTTTCATTATCATTATATAATATAATATGGTTCACAGTCACAAATACAGCCTTTAACAGAAATATCCTGTAATATCAGAATAATAAATATTTATATTTATCATTTATCTATAAGCAGGGAGACTTTATGGTTTATTATGACCTTCATTTAGTTTGTTTTTAATCTCTTTTATTTCGAGGATGTTTACTTACAAAAATGTTTAGCAATAAAAATATTTGTTTCTGAAAATGTAAAGTGATTCCAGGATGTTTTAGTGCCATTTTTTAGATTATTTTCATGATTATGAATCGCAATTATTTTTGGCAAAACAAGCACTTTTAAAAAGGAGAGAGAACATCTCGGTGTCATTTTATTATTTTTTTGTAAAAAATAAATACAAACACATTAAGTTAACAGCTTGGATTCTCTACTCAAGATATTAAATTGATTTTAATAACTTTAATGTGCTTGTGAACTCTGCATCGTCGAGGAAAATAGAATCCGGACTCAAAAATAAATTACAAAAAAAATCCCATATATATTTGTAGGTATATATAATTATATATTTTATATATATTTTAATTTATTTTATTGTTTTAAAAGAAAAATAAAATGTGTATGTATGTTGTGCTGTATAACATAATTCAATACAAATTGGAATGAAAAAAACAACATTAAATTGTCACATATAATACCTTTAAAGCTCCCGGCTCATATTGATCACTGATCAAACCCACGTCTTACCGATCTCTTTATCCATCGCCGCTGCTACACAGTTCTTGGGCAGTTCTATCAAAGCAGAGATTCCTGCAAAAACGCCAAGAACAGCGTCAAACGTTTGACTTCGGGTGCGGCGGCACCGGAGTGCGAGCGGTCTGTTGTGACAGTGATTGCTCCTTTAAATTCTCCTCACCGGTGTCGCTGTGGTTCTGTCTGTGACTCTGCAGCTGGAAGTCTTTGTTCCAAACACACAGCTCCTCACCGCCGGAGAGCCAGACACACAGCCGCTCCAACACCAGCAGGCACTGACACACACACACACACACACACACACACACACACACACAGATATATCAAATACAATTAACCTATATATGATGTAATTAACTTTAACGTGTGATCAAGTGGAGGCAATTAGCGTTTGTGTCTTAAATCATAGCTGGCAGAACAAACGTTCAGTGTCAGACACTTTAATTAGTGCGTTGCACATCTTACCAACGCAAACCTAATTGCCCAGAGTTGGAAGACGTTCTTTATATGTTCTATATGAGGACGCAATAAACCTACTAACAAATACAACTACTTCAAATACAGGAACTTTAGATAATTAGCTTGGATACGCTGCTGTCAGGGAGGAAATACAGTTTTATTTTTATAACACACAAAGCTAAAGTGTAGAAAAGAATTGGATTCAAATTCCAGAAAAAAGCAGTTTCCCAAAAAAATAGACAGACTCTGGGAAGCTTTGTGGAAACGTTATTAGGGTTACGTAACAAGGTACATGTCTAAGAGTTATCCATTACCTTCACAGACGACTGGAGGTCTGAAATGGTCTGAACCCTGTTGCCTGTATCAGGATCCCACAGCTGACCAATCAGGGTGAAGGACATTGACATGCAAACAGACACAGCAACATGAAATGTTTGATTTAAGTGTGTGTACATGTAGGAGTGCTTTGTTTCTGCTGAGAGGATACGCTGAGACTCCGGTCTGAGGAGGCCGTGAGGAGCGAGGTGTGAGCCGTGAGTCCATCGTTACAGGTGAAGGTGGTGATGGCTGTTATCTGCTGGGAATGTCCTCTCAGCTCCTGCAGCCTCTCCCCAGTCTGACAATCAGAAGGAAGGAAGATGATTAGTACCACTGGTTTTTCACTAAATCATGAAATAATCAGCTTGCAGCGCATCACCTCGATATTCCACACCAGAACAAGGCCGTCGTCGCCTGCAGAGGCACATCTGGAAAACATGAAGCAGACATGACAAAAACACCTCAGTGTTCTTCATCTTCCCCGTAGTCAAAGACACGAGTTCATCTCCTTCAGTCTGAGGAGTCATTTCCACCCGGGACAATCTCCAACAAGAAAAAAACAACATCTGTCCTCAGGCTTTCCACCTTCACTTGCCCTCTGACCCCTCAACCATCCACACTACCTGTTCCCCAAAACCCCAAATCAACAGACAGGATGAGAGGATCAAACAAGAGAGAGACAGAGAGATATAAATGAGAAGAGAGGAACTGTCGAGGATACATTTTCAGACTTCAAAAGCAATCTGGAGAGAATTTTCTGCCCTTTGCCCCCGACTGTGGACTTGTGTGTGGAGAGGACGGGACCAGGAGGAGGGGGGTTATTACTGGAGGAGACCAGGCGTGAAGGCACACACACACACACACAACACAACACAACACACACACACACACACATACTTAGTTCTGTTATAAATCCCAATCTGACCACTTATGCAGACCCACTCTACCATGCCAGTGTGCAGCACGCTTCCACAAAGCAGTGACGGGAGGAGAGCAGGTGTAAAAACCTTTCATGTGTGTGTGTGTGTGTGTGTGTGTGTGTGTGCAGCATTAAAAGGCTTTGGTTATACTGTACTGTGCACACACACACAATCACATAGTGGTGATGATTGGGCTCTTGTCATGCTCTGTAAGTTTTCTGTAGGTGAGGATCTCCTGTCAATCACAGAGGGATAGAGGCCAGCCAAGGGTAGAGAGGAGAGGAGTTAGACAGGGAGAAAGACTAGCAGGGGGGAGAGGGAGGGGGAGGGAGGGGGAGGGATGTGGTCTGCTTACCTGAAGTCATCAATCTGCACCAGAAATCGAACAATGTCAAAATGTCCTTTCAGCACCTGCAGCTCAGTGAACCAGTTTTTGGGCTGTTCCTCTCCGATGCACAACGCGGGGCTTTTCTGCAGACATAAGAGGCAACGCAGTGAGGCAGAGACAAACACTGGCCTGGGGGGGGGTTCCTGGGGAGCCGGGGGCAGGCAGGGGGGAAAAGGGCATTTTATACTTACTTCAATGTTTTAAAAAGGACTTTATACATTATACTTTGAATATTATCACTCTCTGCTCATTTATACTCCAATACATTTCAGAGGGACATTTACTGCACTTACATACAAGCTTTTAAAACAATGGTAAGCTTATAAAATACATTTTTTCCCCTTAATCTCTTTGGTTTGTGGCCCGTTCTCATGTTTCAGATGTTTATGTCACCAAAGAGACACTTTCCCATTAAAACTACTCGGACAGATGATTTCAAGGGAGATAAAATTATCTAAAAAAAAAAACAACAAAAAAAGATTAACGAAAAGGCTGCAAAATGAACAGCATATATATATATATATATATAATATATATATATATATATATATATAATAAATTATATATAAAATTTATATATATATATTATATATAGATACTTAAATCAAGGAAGAATTAGACACAAAAAAACAAATTACACAGAATTAATTAAAAGTGATGACAATTTATTTTGATCATTTTCAGAAGTGCAGAAAGCTCGAGTTCACACGTACTTTGGCCTCCATGAATAGTACATGAATAGTTTCGTTTTGTGAAAAAAGGAAGTTGGTGAACATGTCTGGTATCATGAGAATAAACTCCAGGAGGAAATTAGAGGAAGTGGCTGAAAGATGATGGGAGACCATATTTATGTATAAACCTACATATCTGATCGATATTAATATGAAAACATGTCAACGATGGAGGAGGACGATTCACTGAAGTAAAAATATCTATACCACACTTTAAAATTACTCAAAGTACACTTTGCAGATAATACTTGGGATATAGAACTTGTAACTACGTGGTATACTATGAGTATGAGAGTAAAAGTATGCATTTTTTAAGAAAATTAGCATCTTATATACTGCAATTTAATTAACAACATTTTGTATTTCATATTGTTTTCTTCAGCTGTCACCATCTTTCCATCTGAGTATCTATACCAGTTTTAAAATAGTAGTATACCGCATAGCTGCAAAAGTCTTGCATCCCAAGTGTTGTTAAGTGTACTTTGAGTATGAGAGTAAAAGTATGCACTTTGTAAGAAAACGAGAAGCTTATATACTGTTGTTTTTACTTAACATCTTGTTTTTCATATTTTTTATAGCCTTCAGCATCTTTCCATCTCCTTCTCGTTTTTATTTATTTTTTATTATTTTATTGGCTTGTTTATATTAGGTTTTTCTCCAATGCTTTTAATATTTTATGTACAGCACTTTGAATTGCCCTGGTGTTGAAAGGTGCTTTACAGATAAAATCGCCTTTCCTTGCAAAGTATCTGCAGCTGTCAGAAAAGTACAAGTACATGAAGTATAAGTACCTGAGTGAATGTACTTAGTTACTTCCCATCATTCTCATCCCTTTTTTTTGCAGGACAAGAAGCGTACGGTGTGTGTGTGTGTGTGTGAGAGAGAGAGACCAAACAATATCCCATAAATCAAGGAATAATACAGAATTATTAAAGAACAGCTAGCACTGTAAACGGTTAGCTTAGCAGTTAGCCACCGCTGCTAGTCTTACCTCCACGGAACCCGGAGCCTCTCGACCCCCAAGAATCCACCGAAACATCGCGTTAACCGGCTAACGTCAGCTGGAGGAGACAGAGTGGAGCCGATTTACATATTTATCTGAATACCAGCCCGAAAATACTAATATTAGCGCGTTAAACACAAACCAAACAAGCTAGCCCTGACGTCACAGGTGGGTGTGTTATTTTTATCCTCACCGCTCGTTAGCAGTAAACAGTAAAAAGAAACTTCCGGTGACGAAATGTCCCGTTTTGCATTTATGAGACGATATTGTAAGATGTGACGTTACCGCGGTCGCGTTTATCAAGCTAACTAACGGGACATGTTTGTTTGTGTGTCGCGAGCGCGGATGGACGACCACAACAAATCACTCACGTGACTCAAACTAGTACGGAAGCTTTGGTTGGACAAAGATATTCAGGACGATAAATGTTGGGACACAGCTGTACCAAAAATGTTTTATTTATTCATGTTTATTCATCGATTTAAAAAATAAAAAAAAAAGAAATAATAATAATAATTATTATTATTATTAATATTATTATTATATTACTCTTCTCGATTCCTTTGTATGTGGCACATGTGAAAAAATTGACAATAAGCTGAGTTGAGTAATTCTTCTCCCTCATTGAAAAATACAAAAAGTAAAAAGTAGCCCAATCAAAGCCTATAAGACCTATAAAAGGTTAAATACCCCTGGAGGTCCCTCTGGTCTTATATAAATAAATAGGCGAATCCACAGAAATGGAAAGCTAAAGGTATTTTATCACACGGCTTTGAATATTTTTCATTTTTTAGGAAAAAAACAATAAACTGAAATGACATTTGGTTTTGGTGGTCATTGTGTGTCAAACCAAAGCTAATGAACTCAATTACAGTAATTGAAGTAATAAAGAATCACATGTATTGGAATTTAGCCTAAATGGATGCAATCAAAACGGTACAAAAAAGTAGCCCAAATTATTACATCATAGCCAAAAAGCCCTTACCCGCTTATACGTTCGCAGATTTAACTTAAATCACACATCATTCTGCTCAACATCCAAGTGAAGTAACACTAAGCATTTGTGACTGCCATTACCTTGTTTTACCACTAGATGGCAGTGTGTAACAATCCCATGACATCAGGGGAAGGTTCAAACCTCAGCCAGGAACAAACAAATATTATGTCCAAATGTTTCCCTTTATGTTGATCTAAATCATTTGCACAACTCCTTAAAGACGAGGTCAAATCATTTGATTGCTTCTCGTCTGATTTCAATACTCTCACATACATTTGTTCTTACTTCCCCTTATTTCTCTCCTCCATCCATTGAGGTGTGCATTAATGTTGACCTGCTCTCCCTCCATATCTTCCTCCCCCCCCCTCTCTCGGTGTCTCCCCTGTTAACACACACACACACACACACACACCTCCCTCGCTGTGTCGACTCCCCGCTCCCACGATTGAGACGACACGCAGTGTAGGGCCTGTGACCTTCATGGTGGCTCAGATCTGCAGGCTGGCACTGATTTCTGATTTAGTGTCGATCCACCGCGCTTGTCAGGGGCTGCGAGGTGCTTTCCATGCGGTAATAGAAAAGCTCAAGGGCAGCTCGAGAGAGGAGGAGGAGGAGGAGGGGGAGAGAGAGGGATTGTCGAGGTGGAGTGAAGTGGGTTTTTCTTAGATTTGGGGAAGGGTGATGCTCTGTTTGTTTAACTACCTGTCACATATCTGCATGAATAGGTCAAATATGTCGACTTCATGAGAATCAAATCAGTATGTTATTTATGCAAAAGATGTGAAAGGATGTCTGCAAAAGCAACGAGACTACACAGCCATGCAGCTCTGTGGGAATCAGGCTGGAAGCCCGGCCAATCACCCGATCAATCGATCTGCACGCCACCTTTCATACAAATGAGCTGAATAAAAAGACGACAGTAAAGACAGAAGCAGCTCAACTATCCAACAATTTGGGACCATTGAGACAAGAACAGTATTAGAAAAAGTGTAAAAAAAATAAAATAAATAGAATTCAAATCTGTAACAGTGGTAAAACAGTGTGAAATAAAAAAAAATAGATTAATAAACTAGAATAAAATTATACAAATACAATTAAAAAAAGTGATAAATGTAATAATAATAAAATAGGGGAGAAGTCAGGGAATCGGCAAAGTGATTAGTGTTCATCCTCTGGGTCACAGTGACCGTTGTCATGGTGATCCATCAAAAAGTTGCCAAAGTATTCAGGGGACCAAATTGGTGGACCGACTGACCCCTCTGGAAAGGTCAACGTTGCCTCCAGCATGAAAAAAAGTGAGCACAGACCAGGAGAGGGGGTGGGAGGGGGGGTTCAGGAGTTCACTGAAGAGGAAGGAGCAACGGTTGCTCCTCGGCTCGGTGCAGACGAGGTGTCAACATGACCAATGGCAGGAATCAGCTGAGAGGTGAAGTCATGATGCGACGGCCACCGAAACACTGGGAGCACCAAACTCCCAGAAGTCTGCTGCTCCTCTTCCTCACCCACCCACCTACCTTTACCCCCCCTGCAGGTTTTTGAAACCTCCTCGTCTGATGATGTTTGATGGAGTTGAATTTAAATTTTTCTTTCCAGAATCATTTTCTCCTCAAATGTTTTCATATTTCTTTAGAAAAGTAGTTCCAACGGATCCTTTTAACCTGCGTGCTGACACTCGCCACCATAAGACCTAATTAAAAACAAAGTGCATGTGGATCGAATCAGAGTATTTATATATAAATATAAATATATATATATATATATATATATATATATATATATGCCCATAATCCGGGGCGTGATGGTCTGACGATGACCAGGGACGATGCTTGAGTGTATTCAAGCTTGTCACTTTGATTTGTCACATGAGTATGACTGTAATTGCTGTGTTTCAGTCATCATAGGTTAATTATCAGCCTTGACCTATTACACACATACACACACACACACACATACACACACACACACACACACACACACAGTGCTTTAGACATGCGGATGGAAGCATGTTTTTTTGTACGACCCCAGAAGTTAAAGACAGCTCAGTGATGTAAAGCTGCCACTTCTGTCTTTTACGCTGCATCATCTTCCTCGCTGTCACAGCCTGTCTCACCCTCTCCCTTCCCTCTCCCTCCCCTCTCCCTCATTTGGTGACCCACTAATGTTCTGTTCATTTTCTCTTATGAATAGATAATGGACAGAAATCAAATCTCTTCATTTGCATGTAATACAATTAAGAGCTTTTCAAACAATGACAAATGGGGGAGCAGCGTCGAGACGTCACTCAGCCTCGTCAGCGGAGACGGAAAACCCCTCTCTCCGTTTTAACCAAAATTAATAAAACCTTCAAATGGAATTTTCTCGCCGCCATCTGGCATAACAATCACCAAGACACCGCTGGACTCTGCCTGTCAGATAAAATTAGAGTTCTCATGAATTTTAGATTCACAGTGTGGGCCGAGGTAAAAGAAAAAGCCCTAAAGAATTACAGGTTTCCTACTTATCAATAACTGATGGGACGTTTGAGATCAATTACTCTGATTGTTCCTCATTGGTTGATTGACAGACATCAGAGAACAGGCAGTGTTAGTGTTTAAACTGGTTACTTAAAGGAAAGGTTCGCATTTTATTTAAGTCAAGACGAAGCTCATTAAAATAAACATTTTGGTACATTGATTCCCTGTATGTCTCCAAACTGGCCCTGAAAAGATCGCTTTATGTGAAGCTAAGCTAACTGGCGGCTAGCTCCCGCTTCATCATTTTTTTTCATGTAATATCATATTCGCAAAAATGACAGCGAAACATTCATTGGCAAGGACGATGCTCATTAAATATGTATAAAAAGATAGATAGCTAGCTTTTAAAAAATCAATTAAAGTGAGTAAAGTTAAATTTCTTTGAAATTTGAAAACCATCCGTGTTAAAAAATGAGAATCTATGACGTAAAAGTGCAGAAGTTCAAATTTAACATAAAATGATGTATATTCTGTGCAAAATGTATTATGTAGTTCAGTGAAAATCAATATGAAGCTTCAAGTTATTGGAATAAAGTTGGCATTTCCCAAAGTTAGCGTAAAAACGGTAACTGAAAGACGGGATTTTATACAAAAATATCATAAAACGTTGGAAGATACACTTGAAATGACTCATTTGTAATTTTCTCATAGACTTTCTATGTAATCAGACTTCCTTTTTAGCAACCAGAGGAGTCGCCCCCTGGTGACCAGCAGAGAGAATGCAAGTTAAAGGCACTTCAGGATCGGCTTCACTTCTCAGAAAAAGAGATTTGTATTTGAACCAATCCTTTACAGCAACAATTCTGCTCAATCAAATAATTCATTTTGGTTTCTAACAGTAAAAAAAATCTAAATATTGACATAATTTAATTCCGCTACAAATGCAAACAATGTGAATACAAACACAATAACAATAAGCACACACACACACACACACAGAGGGATATTAATGAGCTCTCATTCATAATCCGGCACAGAGAGCCGTATTCACAGTCGGATGGTTTATTGACTGATTTCATTTATTTGTGTGGAGTAAATCGGAGGTAAACATTGGCTCGCTCTCTCTCGTTCGCTCGCTCTCACTATTTTTTTTTTCCTGCGACACACTCGCTGCACAGCATTCTGGGAGAAATGATCCCACCAACAGCAGGGTCACTGATTGGCTGCCTAGTCAGTGTGTGACGAATTACCCAATGAGAATAGGTTACCCGTTCCCACAAACTAATTAACCTGCGTGATAGTGAAACAAATTATTACATTTATGTAATATTATTTCACATCTGTCGCCAGACTACAAAATCCTTCCCCACGCATCACGACGCTCTGCTCAACCTGCCGGCTATCAGAGTTACCTTTATCTCACTGCTTTAAATATAACTCTAATTTCATTATATTTAAATGTTATTGATTTTACTGACTTATGTTTTTAACTTGCTTTTACTAACTACTTGATTTTACTATCAATACATTAGTTTCACTAATGTTGTGTCTTAAGAAATAAAATATTATTATTATTATTATCAAGACTCCTTCCAGGGAATTAAATAAATATTTCATCATCTAAATTATATCTGTACTTCTCTTGAGTTTTGTTTTGCAGTTTTTCTATTTCTACATAATTAGAGCAGAATAAGACGAGTCATCATACGTGTGCTTATAAGTGCTGATTCATACAAACCACGTGCTTTAAAACTGTTCATAAGACAAGAGGAAAAGGTGAAGTCTAAGGCTTGGATAACAGACAGGACTGATTTGCAGTAATTAGACCACACCGGCTACCTGATTTATTGTTTACAATTATTATATTCCGACTATATTTCCAGGATTTCACAAGATGTAACATTTCATAATAAACGACATTGTTTTTTTAACATCACAACGATTACACAATATAATACATGAAGAGGGGTTTCCCTACATCAAGTCCAGGGGCTGCTGAACAGATTCTACATCATCAACAGAATAACTGTAATTTCACAGTAATTGTACTTAGAAAATGACACATTAACTGACTGTGCTAGTAGCCAGTTATTTAATAATTAATTTTCCATGTTGTAAATAAATGTATTAAAGCTGTAGAACACGTTCAAACCGTAGCTCGCCTATTTAGCGTAGCATCGGCTTTTAAAGTATTAAAACCTGCAGCAGAACAACACATATCTACGTTAACTCATGCATTGTTCTTAATCGTCAAAACCTGAACCACCCACAATGCATCTCGGCCTCCAACCGCTCCATCGGGAGAATCTTCAGCTAGCGCCAGCTAACGTAGCCTCGATCTGCTAGCCTGCTAGCCGAGACGATGTCTTGTTTCCAAACTCCACACCTCCGGATTTATTTTCATTTCACAGCCTCAAGTTGACTGAAATGCAAAAATAAATAATAATAATAAAACAATGAACAGTCAGAAAAGTCAGATTAACGTGCTTTTGCCCCGTTTCTGAATTTCTTTGCAACCTGATGGAAAATCAGAAATCAGAGGAGTTTTGCTTGTGGAGGAAGGATTTACTAAAAATGATGAGAAGATTCTATAAGAAATATCTGCATATCCTGGAGATCTTCATCACACATTTAATTATTATATTATTTAACCGCTGCTGTCATGAGGAAGAAAACAGCTGATTGATGCTCAAGATGAAGGTTTTACGTTGAGGTTTGGGATTATTATTATTTATTGTTTTCAGGTAGAAGATAATCAAATAAAGAATAAATGTCATCAGGATGGACTTTGAATGATTCTCACCTTTTGTGCGGATTTGCTCCATTTTTTTTGAGTCATATTTTATTTTTTATTCCACTTATCTTAAAAGAGACTTGTGTCAACCTGAAAAAGAAGAGGAGAAATCCACGGGTGGATGATGATCGGAATGGAACTGGTCCTCTACGGCGACTGGCCGGATTCCAGACAGCAAAACTGCTTTCAGAGGTCAAATCGAAGTTTTAATAATAACAATAAAAATACTCCATTACAAGTAAAAGTAATATGTATTTTTATATGATATTATTTTATTTTATATTATGTTATACATGTAACATTTACTATTAATCAGAATACTTTTACTGCATTTGTTTACATCTGTTTAGTTTGCAGCTTTAAAGTGGATTTCCTCTCTCGGTCTTCTCCACGTCTTCACTGACTGATGACGTCACTCACCGTGTGACGTCACGGGTCAGACAGAAAGGATTGCTTTGAGAACGTTTGTGCATTTTAAAAGTTAAATAACCCACTTTTTAAACTACATAAAAACATTTTGGTGATATTTTTGCTGGAGATGTTTTTACGGATGGAAAGAAAGGAGTGTTTGATTCGTCATGTGACATAAATTGAAAATGGTTTTTATTTGATCATTTACATTGAATTGATATAAACATGTCGCATGGAACAAAAAGGGTTTCAAACATTTAAGAAAAAGTGGTAAATCTGATCTGAATAATAATAATAATAATAATAATAATAATAATAATAATAATTAAGCACAGACGTCATCTTTGAAAACATAAAGTTTCAAAATCACAAACTGACCAAAATGGAACAAGAGTGCTTCCTACACAAACATCCTATATAACAGATTATAGTTACGTCAGCCTCCTGTCTTCATTTATTCCACCTCATTATTATTATCTTTTATTAGCAGTTTTGTGTGTTTTGTTTTGAACAGCACATGCAGTCAAGTCCTCTTCCATCAAGTCCAGATCCTCTTAAAAACCTCCAGGTGTCTTGAGTCTCCATGTGACCTGCCCCCCCCCCTCCCCCTCCTCCCCCCTTCACAGGTGGAGGCAAAAAAATGAAGAATCTGCATTTCAAAAAATCCGCAGATTTTTTTTGTCCAAATGAAAAAAATGTCACTGAGAAGAAATAAATACAGAACGAAGGAGTTCGTTTAAATAGACAAATAAATAGTGGCCGGTCGGCTACATGCGAAATCATAACTCAGACCCCCCTCCCTCCGGGCCGTGTGCTGTATTCCGTCCTCCCCGCGGTGCGTCTGGGCTCGTGAGGGTGCGCGTGGACGGGAAGCTCGCCCACTAGGTGAAGCTCATGGACACTGTGTGCTCCAGCGCCTTGCGGCGCAGCGACGCGATGCTTGTCCCTCTCCAGACCTCGCTGTCCGGGGAGCTGCACAGCTGCGGGGAGTGGGTGACGTTGGTCGGGCCGGACAGCGACGCGCCCACCATGCCGGGGAAGGTGGGCTGGTACAGGTGCGACTGCAGCCCGGAGCCGTTGGACATGTTGGACAGGCCCATGGAGCTGGGCGGGGGTCCGGCTCCGAGGCTGCACTGGGACAGAGACTGCGCCATGGCCTGCTGGCGGCCCAGCGACGACGGCAGCTGTAGCTGCGACACGCCGGGCATGCCCGCCGTGGCCCAGCGGGTGTCGTTGGCGTGGAAGGAGCACAGGCTGTCGCCCATGGCCGCGGCCGCCGCCGCCGCCGACGGGAACTGGGACAGGCCGTGGTGCGTCGGCAGCAGCGTCCCCGGGGACCGGAACACGTTGGTGGTCTTCTTGCGCTTCTTCCACTTGGCGCGGCGGTTCTGGAACCAGACCTGCGGACAGGAGGGACGGGGACGGGGTGAGGACCGTGTTGGAGGGGTAAAGGTCGCGACGTCATCATCGCTATGACGTGAAGCGCGACAATAAATGTGCAGCAGGAAACACTGATTTATGTTTGTTTGATTTCATTTCACATTCACGCGTAAACGATTCATATTCAATTATATTTAAATTTAAAAAAGAATATTTAGAAAATATTTCGATCGCATTCTCTATCGAGACTCTTTTAAAAACAGCCATAAGAATATATGATGGTGTGTTTTTTCTTTTATGCCAAATAATGCCAGCAATATGGGACTATTTTTTTCTCTCCTAAATTTGCCTTAAAAAAGTAATTTACATGAATATTGTATGTGTAATTATGTCGATGTTTTAGAGGTGCAGACATTACATCTATTTTGGTGGAAAAATAAATGATTTATAATATAATATTTGAGTGGTTTGGGGAATGGCCTCTAGGAAACACGGATAATAAAGATAATGTTATTGCTGTGACAAACACTTTATTCGGGGGGCGCGCGGGCGTCTCTATGATTAATGTGAGATCTGCTTGAGGACGCGGAGGCGCCGTAATAAGAACGGGATATCTCACTCCCTCGTCTCCCTCCGCGGCCAGCCGTGAAATCCGGCCGGAGACGCATTACACTTCAGGAGAAAAGAACATGCAATCTCTCATTCCGCTTAAAAGAGAGAGAGAGAGAGAAGATAGAGTGTGCCCCCCCCTGGAGGAAGCAGCGGACTGACTCTGGACCAGCAAATGATCTTCATTTCACTCATTCTTATTTTATGGAAATTGCTCCCATGCAATAATAATAATAATAATTATGATTATTATTAGGGGGATGTTTTCCCGCCGTGGCTAATTAGGCGATGTGCGCCATAATTCCTATTTTATGAGCTATTTGTGTGATTGGAGTCATCACAGAGACAGTTCTGTTCCAGTTTTCTCGGTAGATTCAGGTGTTAAAAGGCCGATCTGTGTGTGTGTGTGTGTGTGTGTGTGTGTGTGTGTGTGTGTGTGTGTGTGTGTGTGTGTGTGTGTGCGTGTGTTTCCTATGAAGTAAATGGTTGTAATAAAACTACAATCATCATCTGGTTCCCTGCGGGTTCATTACAGGAGACGACAATGTGAGCCAAGTCTGAACCAGACTGTATTAAACTCACCATAAATAGATAGATCATATCATATAATAACATATAATACAATAAAATAATAAACTATAATATAAAATATCATATAATAAAATAAAATACAAATAAACTATAATATAAAATATCATATGATAAAATACAGCACAAATAAAATAATAAATGATAATATAAAATATATAATAAAATAAAAACAATAAAATAAAATATAAAAATATATAAAATATATACAATAAAATCAAATAATAAAGTATAATATGCAATGTAATATAATATAATTAAATGTAATATATGTATTTGAAGTCTCAAATGATGTAGATGAAGCACGTGTGTAATCCACAAGGTTGCCAGTTTGAAGCTCAAATCCAGGCAAAGTCACTGCACACACACACACACACACACACACACACACACACACACACACGGTATGCCTGTATGTTTGTCTTCATTAGTTATTGGCTTTTGGTTCACTTATTAAAGCTTCTATTAAAAAACAACTTCTTATCATTTAAAAAAACAACTAAAAAACAGCTGGTCGTTTTGTTTTTGGTGTTTGTGAAAATAAATTGTGGATAGAAAATAAAATGCTGTATTTTGTATTTTAATTTTTTCTTTATGTAAAGATGATTTTTTTTTCCAGCGCGACAGAAAACCAACAGAATAAATACGTTTGAAGTTATTAATATTTATGTTTTACTTAAATACGTCATATCCTCCCTTTTAGCTCATTTTAAACGAATTCCTTTGAGTTCCTCGAGTTATAAAAACCTGAACGCCGACGGATCAACTCTTTAATTTCCATTTAGTTCAATAAATCGAATATTTAATTGCAATTGTATTTTAATAACTGATGAGAAAAACGAGTCTGTGTAAAAGCACAATAAGGGAACACAATAAGACGTTTTTTTCTCCAGACAAAATAAGAAGTAATTGACTGCTGATTTAAAATCCAGATTTATTAAAGTGGTTATTAGATATTTTTTATTACGTCTTATTTTTGGACTTTTAAATTGACTTTTTTTTAAATCCACGCGGACTGATCCGGACTCCTCCTCGTGTTTGATGCTGGTTTAGAGCTCTGAAATAACGCGTCACTGTGCTGGTTCGGTCTCCGGTCCCGGCCGACCCCCTTCCCCCCTTACCTGGACTCTGGACTCCGTCAGGCCGATCCGCAGCGCCAGCTCCTCCCGCATGAAGATGTCCGGGTAGTGCGTCTTGGCGAAGCTGCGCTCCAGCTCGTTGAGCTGCGCCGGCGTGAAGCGGGTCCGGTGCCGCTTCTGTTTCTGGCTCTGCTGGCTCCCCCCAGACTGGTTCTGGTTCTGCTTCTCCTGCTCTTTGCCGTTGACCTGCACCGTGTTGTTGGATCCTCCACCTCCTCCACCTCCTCCGCCTCCTCCCTCCTCCTCCGCTGATATCATCGCCCGGGAGCATGGTGGTCCCTTCCACGCCGTCCGATCCCGGGCCCAGTTCCCCGGAGTGTCCCGGGTCCGGTCCCCCTCCGCCGAGCCTGCACTTCAGAGCCTCCCGGTGGCCCAGCAGCTCCGCGGCGGCGTCCTTCATCCCTGCACAGACAAACAGCTGGTGAGAGTCGGACAGTAAAACCCGGATCTCTGGAGGGAAGAAGAGCACGTTAATACTGCAAAAACACACATATTACATGTACTAGTATTATGAGTATTATTATTGCTGCAGTAAAAATATGATGCACATGCATTAAAAGAACAATTCATTCCACAACCACAGCATGCACATCCCAGTCTGCTCCTTAAATACTCCTAATGCAACTCTTTATAGAGATCTGTTAAATCAAATTACGCGGTAATAGAATCATTATAATAATAATAATAATTACTTTTCCCAATGAATTAAGCGAGTTTGGTTCACTTCGGTCGCATTAAGATGATCTAAGAAGCAAATTGGCCTTTTTTTTCCAAGAGCTTTGAGATTAGAAGTGTCCTCCAGCTTACAGTAGAGTTGAAGACCGGAGTTTGGTGATGATAACTCACCGAGGCGAGCATCCAGGAGGTCGGCATGAGAAAGCATCGCGCAGCGCTCCGGGGGCGCAGTGCTATTCCCAAACAACAACTACTACTAAAAAAAAAGAAAAAACTCTCTGTGACTTTAACCTATTTAAGAATATATATATATATATATAAATATATATATAGCCTAAATGAAAGCAAATTCGGTTTGTGGTTAAAAGGGAGGTTCGTTGCATTATAATGTAGTTTAGAGAAACGGGGAGGCGCTTAACAGCGGAATGAACCCATGAGCTTCTCCAAACGAGGACCAATCAGAGCTGAAGCCTGAGGTATGTCAGCTTCTTTACCCCAACCCGCCCCCCCCCCCCCCCACCCCCACATCCACAAGTTCATTCCTGTAATTGGCTTTGATTTCTCCTCCAAATTACAACCAATCAAATAACCTGATTTAATATCTGAGCTTCGATCCGTTAAAACAAACGAAAAATATTTGTTTAATTATGTTTTATTCACACGAGGAGGAAGCTGAATTAACCCCACGTGAGTCTACATTTATTATGATGATTCTATATTATGATTATTTAAGTCTGATGATGATGTTTGAGTCACTGAACGTCAAAAACAAAAAACTTTTACATTAAAAGGCTCATTTTCATATATATATTTATATATATATAAATAAACAGGTGGTGGAATCAGGATGAATTAGTGGTAATTTAATAGCATTTAAGGCCGGACTGTCATGAAGGAGGGACTCGGTGTAAATCATGTGTGAGTGAATTAATTCGGCGGAAAGTGGAGTCCAACACGAGCGCGCTGGATAAAAGGGACGATGCAGCAGGACACGTGCACGCGCAAAACGAACGACATTTATGTATATTATATAAC
This sequence comes from Chelidonichthys spinosus, assembly GCA_029853015.1. NCBI lineage: Eukaryota > Metazoa > Chordata > Actinopteri > Perciformes > Triglidae > Chelidonichthys > Chelidonichthys spinosus. The sequence continues at coordinate 15,635,281 of CM056840.1, forward strand.
AATTATTTTATTCTCGGTGAGACAAGAAAAACGTCACCGAATAAAGCAACATTACACTCGATTAGCACAACACACAGCCACATATTTAACGTGATATATATATATATATAGCAAATATATTTAAATATTAATATATACAATATATTAAAACATTTGCTTTTCAGACAGATGTCGTTTTTTGTGAGTTTTTTTTATAATGTGATGAAAAAAGAAAGAAGTGCCACAAAGGAAGCGTCCGAGCGTGAACCTTTCATCCACGGCTTCAACCGACTCATCGTTTATTTGTCTGCAATCTGGCGCACCGACAGACCGGGGGGGGGGGGGGCAGATATCAGACCGGGGGGGGGGGGGGGGGCAGATATCAGACCGGGGGGGGGGGGGGATCAGCCCCCCGGGGAGGAGGAGAAGAAGATGCGCACTTGGAGATCTCGTCGTTTATCGATGATTAATTCTTCGTAAAAACTGGACTTTGAGGCGGAAATAATCCTCGTTATTTAATTAATTTATGTTTTTCGATTCCATCTCATGTGTTTGTTTGTATTTACGCGTTATTGCTAAACGTTATTAATAATAATAATTATGTCCACCAGCAGCAGCAGCAGCCGCGTGTTCGCGGCGCCGGAAGCCGTTAAGGGTCATTTAGGAGCGTCACACCGATGATGGACTGTGCGCTTCGTTTTACGACTTTTCAAACAGCTCGGTGTTTTTATAGCTGAACAAACACGTGGATGAGTGGATGTCAGGGGGACGGGCTTACACTGTGGAATGGACATTCCATATTAAATATTAGGATTCTCTTCAAATAGTTCGTTTATTATAAGCAAAAAATAAAAAAGCAATTTATTCCTGTGTAGATCTTAGATTGAATCTAGTCAGATTTCATGCTTTTATTTGGATAAACGTGGATAATGAATGTATTCTGGAGACTAAAACACTATTTATTATTTTTTAATATGACCCAATTTGCTGCCTGATGAATGTCTCTGCCTGGAAGTCGCTAATAGCTGCAACGCATTTAGTTGAAATAACCCAAAGGTTCATTTCACTGAACGGTGTCGGTGTGTGTGTGTGTGTTTGCTGAGTTGAGAAGGCTGTAATTAGGGGAAACAAGGAGCACCGTTGACTCCATCTCTCCACTAAGGCGCTCACATCAATCTCATCCATGACAGAAATATATATGAAATAAATAAAATACATAAACTCGCCCAGCAGGTTAATGCGGCGCATCTGAGCGGAAAGTAGACATTTTCACGCGTTGTGGAGACGAGCAGTGACTTTTAATAATAATGAAACAACAACAGGGAAAAGTGGGATTCTACTGTGACACGTGTGTGTGCGTGTGTGTGTCGGTAGCAGGCGGGGCTCGAACCCACGACCTCTCCGTTAGAGTATGTCTACACATAAAGGGCTGATTTTCTTTCCTTGCAGTCTGAATTCACTCAATTAGAGAATTTCTGAGGAGGGAAAAAAAAATCGATCTTCCATCTGCACGAGCCAGAGTTTTAACAAATGAGATTCTTTTTTCATGCAGCTGATCTGGTGGCAGTCTGTGGGGGCAAAGTGGACATGGACGAACTTTAGCTTTAGATGAATTATTTACATTTACATATCCTACTATTGATTGATTTCTTCTTATTATAGGCCTATTAAGCCCGGGTTTAATTCAATGCATATAAATGCATTAATTCCATTTTGAAAACCATCATCTGCAAAAAAACAAAAACCCTCATAAAAGTATAGTATATTAGTATAAAATGCCAAAGTAGCTACATCCAATATACTTCTGTATTGTCCCGAGTCCATTCACGGCTACACCCCTCCTCTCATTACTCCCTCACATCACTGGAATGGAAATGTCAGCTTAAGCTTGCTGGAGGTTAAACACAGGCCACTTCTTCACTTAAGGAGGAATACCAACCAGCTCTCTGAATATAAATATATATGATCATTCACAGTCGGGTGAGCTCCAAGCAAAGAGGACTTCCTTTCCTCTTGTTGGAGACATTTAGACTTCAGATCTCAGAGTGTGATCTGGATGTGTTTCAGATCCACCTCATTAAAATGCATTAGGGAGCCTAATAAACCCTGAACGGGGTCCAGACCACTTCCTAATGAGTGCTTTTATTTTGGTAGTGTAGGTCTGCAGCTGATACATCCTTACTTTCAATGCAGGATTTACAGGTATTTTTACAGAATGGGAGTCTCTTACCCAGCAGCCACTGCAGGTTCAGAGCAGCCCGGCCCGGGTCCTCTGGTCACATCAACCCAGATGTGGCGCCCTCACCGCCGCATCTCATGCCTCAATTAGCGCCGCCGCTGCCCCTCCCCTCCCCTCCCCTCCTGCACGGACTCGATTAGGCCGTGATTTATCCGAAAGAAATATAATTATACCTCCAAATAAAATAATCAGCATTGAAGAGCGATTTCCTTAACGAGACGGAGCGGGGTGGATGTCACGGAGTGGCGGCGCCTCATTAGGGCGGTAATGAGACTTTGGGGGTGATCCCGATAATTATCGAAATCTGTAAAATAAGGATCAAGTCAAATGTAACCTTAATTTGTCTGGCAATTGAGTTCATTTATTAGTATGAGTATTTAGGAAGGTCTCCCTCAGCCTCGTTATTTTAGGATGACAGATGGAACGGCAGGTTCCGGTTTAACATTCAGGACCAACGCTGGTCTGCCGACAGCCTTCATCCTGACAGGAGAACACACAGGGACATTAAATCCAGAACTTTATTAAATCCGTTATAGATCGAAAGAAAATTACAATACCAAACAATTTTGCAACTTTCTACATCTATAAGGAATGCAAAGATCAATCAGAAGTATGAAAACTTCATGGTTCACCACAAACATCCTACAGCCAATCAGAATCCAGCAGTGGGAGCAAAGTAAGCCCCCCTCTCTTTAACAAGCCGAGTGTTTCACCGCGTTCTGGTGGGAGGAGGAGCATGATCAGATGTGGTGGCACGTTAACAGTAAACAGTAGAAAATAATTACATCAAGAACAGAGTCTGAACGGATTCAGTTCGCCGCCACGCTTCCAAACGGGGCCTGACGAAGGGAATGGACATTTAAGAAGCAGAGTGAGTCTCGCAGAGAGAGAGAGACGGATTCACAAATCATCCTTCAAGCTCCACCGAGTCCAATACGTTCCTGGCCTCCTTGTACTCCTCCGACTCGCACAACTCCTCCTCCGTTTCCTGGAAAGACAACACACACACGCTTTTGTTATATCCGGGGTTCCTACATCTTCTCCAAAGTCAGATTCAAGCACTTTCCAAGCATTTCCAGGTGCATTTCTATGCTTTTCCAGGACCTTCCAGCTGTGGTTAACTCCATATTTGTATCAATCCAATCCTCAGTATTCAGTCTACTTATTATGTCACTTGTTCATCACATTAAATGAGATGTTATTGTCCTCTAAACAACCAACATGATGTTTGGAGACAGCTTTTTACAGAATGACCACAAATGAAAGGAAAACTAATTCCACAGAAATATAATCACCAACTATTTTCATCATCTGTTCATCATCAAAAGTAATTTTTCATGTCAGAAAATGCTGTTTTCAGATCTTCTTTTCTCTGTTTTATCATATATGTCATCACATAGAACATACATTTCAAGCACTTGAGTCTAAATCCAAGCACTTTTCAAACCTTGGAAACACCAACTAAAATTCAAGTGTTTTCCAGGATTTCCAGCACCCGTATGAACTCTGAGCATCCTAAGAAGTAACTTTGTGTTCTTGTTGGCGTGGATGAAGAACAGAAACTTAAATCGGGTGGTATTTCCGTCGGCGGAGGGATCTATATTTAGCGGTTGAGGTCGGACGGAGCGGCGGCGTGACTGTACGGCGTCCGTGTCCTTTAATCAAGTGTGTGTGAGTTCCTGCGGTGGTCACCGAAGTGACAGCGCTGCTAACGAGCTGTGATGAGCGTGTGCACGTGTGCTTGTGTGCATGTGAAACGGGAAGAAAAGAAGGGAGGATGAGTGACCGGGGGGGACGTGTTGCTAATTCCGGGTTAGCTCCCTCTGCCGAGCCTCCAGCTCTCCGGTGAGTGACTTGCGGCGGCGGCGGTCCGACTGCTGCTCTGCATTAATTGAGATGACCCTGAGACATCCACGCGTGTGTTTGCTTCTCACGGCATCAACTGGAGTCCTGACGGGATGCGACGCACGCTGCGGTCGCACCTCAATGCCGCTAATTGGTGTTACATGTGATATTTGTGACACACAAAATAAAAGTAGTTTCCTGCCAGCAGGACAGTTTTACTTGAATCAGCTTTGAGAAATCTCCCATTTAAAGTGTAAGCTAACAAAAACGTAAACAGAATGGACGAACCGTGATGCTTTAAATGCGAACATTAAGCACGTGTAGACATCACCATCTTAGTTTAGCGTGTTAGCTTAGCACAAAGTTCAGCTACACAAAAAAAAAAAAAAAAAAACGATTAAACATAGTTTATTTAACTGCTGTAATATCAAGTACTCACTTGCCAGAATGGAGTAAATTTATTTATCTGTTTATTTAAGTTAGACGTACGTTTCTGTAATATTTACTGTAATGAAGTGGTTAAGTCGAATTTAATGTTTCTTCTCCTCGTACGGGAGGAACGTTAGCAGTTGCGATGTCACTTTTCTGTCACCAGAAAGCCTCCACTGCGACAGTTAGCGTAGCTGCGTGTTATTCTTCATGGATCACGATATCGTGGTGAATATCCATGCATGGGATAAATCAGAAGTGAAAGAAGTGGTAGAGAAATGAAAAATGTAACGTACACTGCAATTTTAAACAATTATTGGGATAATATTCTCACCCTATTATTTTCATATCGTATTGTTTTATGATGCCAGCCCCCTACTGGCCAAAATGATTGACATATTTACTTAAACATACGTTTTACATGTTTCTTAAATCAAGGCAAAAAGAATTGATTGTTTTGTTGCTTTATGTGAAACAAGCTGAGGGTTCGGCAGCTTTGTGAATATCTGTGTATTAAACGTACTAATAGTTGAACCAGCTCTTCATGTGCTCGGTTCAGACGCCGGCGGCTGTCGAGGATCATCATGTTGGACTCCTGCAGCACCTCCACCTGAAACCACACACACAGAGGGACCACATCAGTCTGGATCAAATGGATTTACCTCCCGTTATCACTTTTCATTTACAGAAACATCAAACACGTGTGTTCCCTCCAAGTTTAGAGCGTTAATTTAAAACAGCTAGATAACTCGTATTCATGTTCCCCCCCTGATGCAGGGCGTCCCACGAGCACGCCGCTGTGCTTAACATCTGCAAACAGGCCAGCGGTATGAAATATGTTATTGAGTTATTGATCGGGCGGGGAGTCGATCCGCCTGCACACCTGGATGAATGAACCCCGTGATCAGGCGTAGAGAGGCATTAGTACGGCGGCGTGCTGCAGCCGCGGCGAATGTTGGAATCCCCTCCGCCGGCCCCCTAAAGAGCAGAGAGGCGTCGGCTAACGCTGTCAGACACACTCACTCATGACAGACGCTTCCTCGCCGGAGTCAAAACACGTGGCGGGCCAGCAGGCGTGTACATTACACAGCCGTGCACACTAACAGGCAGGCAGATGAACTCGTAAGGTGGCGGTGGCGGCGGGCTGGCACACTAACTGACACGCTGAAAGGCGGCGGTGGCTGTGCTGGTCGCCCCGTCTCCCATGTGACAAGGTGAGCCCGACTAAGCAGAGGGAGCGCTGCAACAGAGAAAAGTCGCGGTGCCCTCCCCGGTTGCCGTGGAATGATCCCATCAGCGCGGGGATAAAGATGACACTTTCAGCGTATTGATTCCATTAAAATCAAAACCTCTAATCCATCCTGCCTCAGACCTCCCATCTCCAACCATAATCCATCTGGCCTCCCAATCTCTCTCCCCATTTAACAGCGGCCGAGCTGCTCAGCCCCGAGCCGAGCCGCCGCTCTCTGAACCAACACAACACAAACTAAACACACGCTGAATGTCAATGTTAGCAGTAAGCGTGATCGGAGGACGGGGTCCAGCTCCGTGGTTCAGAGAGAAAAATACAAAACCCACTGAGACGCACTCTGCCGGCCACACACCACATATCGAGCCTTTGTGGGATTCTGGGTAACAGATTTCATGTTTCTTTCTTTTTGGACCTATGTACGACGGCCTATTAGGGCTGTAGAAAGAAATATATATTAAATATTCAGAGAAAACATGTCGCAAATTTCAGAGTTTATAAAGTCAATGATTTGCTACTTTATTTCTTTGCGCTAGCTTTGGTAAATGGACCTGCATTTTTCTAGCTAACTAGCTATTAAGGCGCGTAACACACACTCAGTGTATGAATGTGTGTGAACAGAGAAAAGTGACTGACGGCAGAGGAGCCGCCTGCACATCAGGATCCAACTCATTCACACTCTGATGGCGCAGCATCGGGGGCAACTGGGGGTTCAGAGTATCTTGCCCAAGGACACTTGGGAATGCAGACTGGAGGAACTGGGATTCCAACCAACAGTCTTCTGGTGTTGAGACATTTCACTCAAAAACATTAAAAAAACCTCCGGTGATTTTGAATGTCTCTATAAACAATAAAAAGTCTCCACAAGCAGTCAAAGCCAGCGTTGGAGATGTTATATAGCGATAGTGTGTAATATCATATGAAACATGGAGGGCTGAAGGCGTGGTGACAGAGAACAGGGAGGAGGGCGGGGACACTAAATCACCAGCATGTGTCAGTAATTATCAAACTCCACTAAAGTAACATGATATAATTACATCTGCATCAAGCATATTACAAAATCACTAATGATTCTCCTCTCAAAGCCTAATCCTTCATTATCACTGTGGACTGACCTCATTACATGAATGAATTCACTTCCCAACTATGGAGAGCAGAAAGAAACCTCCTCCTCCTCCTCCTCCTCCTCACGGCTCAGATCAACGGGAAACACTTTCTGAATTAAGACGCACAATCGTTACAGAAAAAAAGACGCACCTGCTTCTTGATGTCATGTTCGTCTACCGCATCAGCTTTCAGTTTCTCGATCTTCACCTCCTGCTGCTTCGCCTCAACTTTGTAGGAGACCTCCTCTTTGGCGAGCCTGCATCAGCGAGGAGGACAGGAGGAGACGGTTAAAGTTAAAGGGTCATCAGACAGGAAGCAGGAACGCGAGGCCTCCCAGACACATAATACAGAGTTCCTCTGACTGAGAGAACGCCGTGACATCATCTCCCGCAGGGCGGCCACATATACACACCTCGATAACAACCAGCGAACGCATCATTCGTCATCACAACAGCGGCGTCCAGGTGGAGCCTTCCATTATATATATATAAAATATCCCTGAATATCTGAAAGATTGTTTTATTTTATCATAGACACATTTCTTAAGAATGTAGCTGTTTGAAGGCCAGTACGATGAAAAAATATCTAGTTTCATGCCAAGTAGAAACATTTGAGCGATTATGAGTGATGAGGTGAGATTTTTAAATATAGATGTTTTGTTGAATGTGGCTAAACCGAGTAGCTTCTTTCCAGCGTGGTACCTGAACCCCAACAACCTCGAAGTGATCAAAGTTATTTTTACTTGATAAAACGTCACTCGCTGCACTTTGTGTTAAGGTCATGTTGAAAGGTCAATTTATCATTTAAGGAATCTCAACAAAGCATTGTGCTAAGAGTGTGTGTTATTCTAAATAACCCCCAGTTGTATTTGAGAATAAGAACATTTACAAAGATTATGTATTTATAATGGAAATACAGATCCATTTTCCATGTAAAAGCACAGATGGTAAATTTAAACACTAATTTTTAGTGTGAATTAGACTTGCAGTAATGAGAAAATGTTTGAAAGAACGGAAACTGATTTACTTGAGAACTGTTTTTTCTAGTCTTTCTAGAAGGTAGACGTGTGGAACAGTAGGAGGCGAGGACAAATCCAAATAGATAAACACACATTTTTATAATGCACAATGTTTGACATAACAAGAAAGTAATTACTTTTTCTCAGCGAGACGAGGCACAGAAGGGTTCTAGTTTGAACACAAGTCTTCAGCAGCGTGCTGTGAAGGGACAACGCTTACACTTCGTACACCGAAGGAATAATAACCAGAAACAACCGGCGGCACGACGCCGAGGCCGGAAGGGTTCTGTGATGGGAATAAAACAGCTGTACGCCATGTTTTAAATTGAACACGCTTCATATACACGGATACATATATGTAAGAACAAGATTTTACAACCAAATAGAACCAACTAAATCCCAATTATCTAACATATAAATCTAGTAGCATTATCTATTTGTTAGTTCAATTATTTGTTTTGGCACACATACTTTATATTGAGAACAAAAAAAAAAAAAGAAAAATGTCCAGAAACTCACAGTGAAATCCTTCAAATTGCTTGTTTTATGCTTTCAACTGTTCAAAACCCAGAAATATTCTATTTATGTTTCATATGCACAAAAGCAGCAAATGCTCAATATTTTTAGAAACTACAACCGGAGAGTTTTTTTTTTAAATTTAAATCGTATTTGAATTAAATTAAATGCTTAATTTTCCAGGGATCAACTAATCAATCATACAACCAATCATTTCAGCACTAATCCAATCTGATCTCTAATCTAATGTATATATTACAGCAGAATCTCATTATTTAATGAAACATTCCTCTCATAATAATGAGCATGACGAGTATGAGATGCTCATTCTGAAGTGGCGTCACACAGACTATGTACTTTGCTAATTTCACGTTCATTGGGTGGAGGGATTTCCAGAGTCACTTAAATATACCCACAGCTGCCTTTCATGCCATTTCATTTTATCTTTTTTGCCTTATAAAATATTCAAGAATAATATTGCTAACATCCCTACTTTAAAGCAAGCCGAGTTCAGGTTCAATCCATTGTTTATGATTACATAGTCAAATAAAAAAGTTAAAGTGCAGCAACCGCACAAATAAAATGATTTTGCTTTCCTTCCAGCTTGTATGTTGTTACCACAGAGCCCATCTGACTCCTTTATACACACACACACACACACACACACACACACACACACACACACACACACACACACACACACACACACACACACACACACACACACACACACACACACACACAGTCCTTTTTAGAGATTAATTGATCATCAATTTAGTCCCTAATTTAGACCAAGTCAGGTGGTAAATGGGCCTCTTTTCCTTGATTGTTAGTGAAAATGGGCTTGAGTACATTGATAAATTTTGATTATTTATCAATTACAGGCCAAATGGAACTAAATCTATTAAACAGATTCCGACCCTGATTGGCATAATGGAGTTTGAAAATATCGCTATTGATAATGATTCCCGGCTAATAGTCTTTTTCCGGCTGTGGCCGCCTGTCGGAATGACAACATAAATGTAATTTTTCATGAAATCAGCTGCGTGTGCATTAAGTGAGTGATCCTTCATTAATCAGTAACATTACCGGAGACCCTTCCCTCCTCCATGTTGCACCGCTCCTTGCTTAGCCAAGGAAGCCAACAGCACTCTGTCATATTTTACATCAATTACCACTCCTTCTAATACGCTTCCATCAAGAAGCTTTTAAACAGCCACCGTATGCAATGGCGACTCCCAGCCTTCCCACTCTCATGCTTGATGCAGAGTGAGTGATGTCACCTGTTTAGAGTCAAAGAAGGTGGCGAAGAGAGAGGGAGATGGAGGAAGCAAGGCTGGAATCATTTGAATAAAACTGAAGGACAGTCTAATAACAAAATGTCCATTCCTCCCCTTCCAGTCCTGATGTTAATTTCTTATTTCTCCCAGACTGGTTGGGAGCGCTGTGTGAATGAGGGGTGGGGTCGTGCCTGGTTTTAAATAGACCTGCCACCTCAGGCTTAATGGAAAAGGCAGCTCTCTGGAAAATAGAAAAAAAAAAAAAAGGGAATTAGAGCCAGCCGACACACACATTCGGCCGCCTCCTCTAGCACTGTATTTTTGAGCCACGGTGTAGTCGGGTGTGTGCCGGGACCGGAATGACAAAGGCAAATTACTGTTGTCATTTTATTAAGGGCATCCGCCTCGCTAGGGCAGGGAAGGCACCGACTGGAATGTGCAAAAGCCACTGGAAATAGGCCCGGCTAAAAGAGCAGGCATTCCTCTAAACTCCAATCTAGAAAAAGAGAGGGAGCGAGGGAGACTGAAGGGGAGGGACGTGAGATTATGAAGAGACGGAAAACAATGACACCCTTTACGTTTAAACCTCACAGCTTGATTAAGGGTCCATGTCAACATCGTATGGCTGGCCGAGAGGTGGGTGAGGTGTAATATCTGGACTATCAAATAGTACACTCAACCTCAGAAACATCAGCACAGTATTTGGGGTATACTACTGCTTGATGGCTATTGTTTTTTTCCTTCACTGGACACATTATCCTCTGTGGGAAATCCAGCCACCACAATCGCCACCTCGGGGAGCCCGTTAGTAATCTGACCCTCATCAAAACACAAATCGATAGCACATTACACCGTCACCGCCGACAGGAGGGAATTAGAGGGTCGGCCTGATCGACGAGACGCGACCACAGCGAGCACATTATCCCACCGCCACCTCATGGTAAATCTGGACGTTGTGCACATTTAGCTCAGAATGGATGCCGACTCCATTAATAGGCTTGTCTTAAACTGGATGATGAGCTTCAGGGGTCCCACATCAAAACAGCTTATTTGGTCCCAGGCGTCGTGTGGGAATACACAAAACAGAGTTATTATGCTACCAGTTTGGAAATTCCAGTCATTATTCTATTGTGCTGTAAGAGTCCAGTTTGTCAGGGACACAGAATCAAGACAGAACATTATTTGGCTGCATCTTTCATCAGGTAGAACACACTGAAGAGGCAAACAGTGAGATATTATGTTGCTTACAATAGTGAACACAATGCTAAAACAATGCATTTGGAGCAAATATCTTGTGGCTGTTTTTGACAGTTTCCATGAGAAAAAAACTGTTATATATGTAACTTAATGTTTCCAATTAGAGGTTGAATCAAATCTACAGAAGCAAACAATCAATTCTTTTGACGTAAGGTTAATTTGGAACTATTTTGATAATGAAGATTTACTGATTCCAAATTTACTTTAAATTTTAAAGTTTTATAGTCTTCTATGTGGGTTTCTGCTATGTTACAACCCACAAACACATTCCTGCCTGATCAATAATAGTATTTACTATCTTTGGTTTCTGAAATGTAAATTGCTCAAACTAATCAATTTGGAGAAAAATCCGTGTACTCGTGGCCATTTTTCCCCTTTTTTGGGGGCATTTTACACCAAACGATTAATAATAATTACTAAAATAAAAAATATTCAGATTCATATAATTGAACTTGCAGGCATTCAGTGTGGATGAGATCACATGTGTTTATTGTGTTGAGATTTCCCCCCCAGAAAGGTTAGACATCAAACTCAAATATGTTTTAGTGTGGAAATAAAATATCGTCATACTTTATAAACCGTATGATAATCGGGTATCTATGATAATGTGCTCAGTCACAGTAAACACGAAGGCCTGATAATGAAATCCTTCTCTGTGGCTAGCTAATGGTGTATTTTATATTGACAATATAATGATAATAAATAATAATACAAAAGTGTAGGTTCTTGGTTGCCAGAGAGTTCCTCCATCAACACGACATGTTGATAAACAGAGAAGCAGCGTCACCTCGCAGACGAGCTAAATACCTGCTATTAGCAGCTAAGCTAACTAGCATCATTTCCCCGATGTCATCGCCGCAGCATATACGTCACGTGTCATTATTAAAGTACAACTATTTCTTGTTTCAAGTACAGTGAGCTTGTATTATCACACTAAACATGCGGGCAAAGCAGCGTGTATCTACTGGAAACACCACAGATGATAAACTCGCTCGCTGATCGTAGGCCGCGCTAAAGCACCGGAGTAAAGTTACAAGCTAATGCCCGGTGAGCGTACGCTAACCGGCTACCTTAACGTAGCTTGTAGTTAGCTCGCTTGACCTGCTATTAACGTGATAAACTGCGGCTTGAAGGTGAAACCTACCTCTTCACGACGCCGGTTTTGATCTTGATTTGTCGTATCCTCGGATCCGCCATGGCTGTAGATTTGTTTTAGGGTTTTACGGAGTGAAAGGTGCGGTGAAGAGCGCGCGGTGCGTGCCGGTTGGAAGTCAGTGGTGACGAGCTGATCGCAGATAAATCGATCTCCAGGACGCGGAGGATTTCCGAGTGTGGATGAGCGAGCTCTGGTTCCTTAAGGCTTACAATCAATCACATTTCCCTACAAGTAGGCGAAATAAAAAAAAAACTATGAAAATAAGTTATTACAATACATCAAAGTTAGTAAATAAAAATCAGTCTGCTGCTCAACACTGGTCAAAGAACTATAATATAATATATCATAATATAATAAAATCAATAAGAGAGGCCTTTTAATGATCTCCACCTCCAGGAAATTCCAAGTTTGCAGCACTACAAAGACAGAAAAGTAAAATATGATTATGCTAATAATAATAATAATAATATTTATAATAATGATAATACTAACAATAATAATCAATTTAACAAGTGACCAGTGGTGGGACCCACTGAGACTACAGACCGATGGACCACTGGATAGAGGCGAGCGGATCAGGCTGGACCATTGGCTGGGCTGGTCCTCTGTGTCCTCCCTTGTTGATGACTTTGAGACGGAGATCTGTGAGGGCGAGGACTGTTCTGTGACATTTGGAGCCTCACTCAGTTTTATGACGATAACTTCAATACATACTCTATGACGTGGGAGGAATTTATTGATCAGCTTCAGTTATAAATCATGTAAATCTCAGATACGGATAAACAATTTCTTGAGTCAGAGGAGGTGGAAATAGTTCACAGCAGCTCACGTATCACACTAATGTGTTGAATTACCTATTTAAATACAAAACATCAACCATGTTAACGACCAGGGCCAAATCTAGTCTTTGGTTAAACTTTGTAAAGTAAGTAAAGTTCACATCAGTCCCAGAAACAGCAGGGCGCTGGCCGTGGTCCTGATCTGAACGCTGACAGAGGAGTTGTCCAAGGTGCTGACAGGTGATTCATAGGAGCCATTAAATGAATCCCTGAGTTCACCTGCTTGACACCGTTCTCTGGCGGCTGCTCCTTCTGGTTGCTGTTTTCCTGTCGTCTCTTTAATGATTTAATAAACTGAGTTTGGTTATTGACTTGTTGTTGTTGTTGTGTGACTCAAGCCTTGTTGAGGGGGCTCCATTGGCTGCTGTGTTAATTGTTCACCACATGAAATTCACTTTTCAAATTCTCTTAATGGCTCAATTAAAAAAATAACCACATTTGCTAAGTGGCTTTATTAAAAATCGACTTTGTTGTTTTGTCTTTGAAAGCAGGATATTCAGTGAAATACATGAAAATATTTGGGTTTCCACTGATATCGTCCCCCTCCTAATGTTTCCCAGTGCACGTTTAAACTGTGTTTGCATCGACTTGGCTTAAGTGAAGGATTTTATCAGCCTCAGAATGAGCCACTTTCTTTATTTACACAGTATATCACTTAAGATAAACAATTGACATGGCTTATGAGGCTGTGTTACAGGACAGCACATTCAATATAATTTGAATCTTTGTGCATCTGATATTGATTTGTGTGATCTATAAAACAGAATCAATTTCATAGTTTTCTTTGAGGCTGTTTCAAAAGAATATATATATATATATATATATATATATATATATATATATATATATATATATATATATATATTCTGTATATTTGATTACAATCCAGTCTTCGGCATGCCGGTACCATGAAAAGTTGAAGTTTCTGCACATTATGGCACAACAGCTTTAACACATTAGAGAACTCGTTACAGACGGTGTGTCACCAACGCACCTCAAATGTCTTAATTGCTCATCACAACCGATCATAACAACACAACGTACAACTGATGAGCAGAGCAGCTGTCAAGTCAGGAAGTGGAGGAACGGAGGACAGCTGGGAAGAGGGATGGAATTTACACCTTTTTATCTCAAGCATCGAAATCCAAATTCTCTCCTTAAAGAGGAAACACGTCTTCGCCGTTAGATTCTGCAAAATATCACTTACAGCATAATTGATGTGAGTTATCCATCAAAATGGAAAATGTTTAATCTCGTCACTGTTAGACTGAAGAACAAAAGAAAAAGTTTGAGCATGAAGTCCGATCTGAAGGAGTTTATTCACCCACAATAGGTGAGGTTAAAGGTCAAATGTGACCTTAATACCAGTTTGTTGTGGGTGGAGTGGCAGAATACCGATGCTGTACTGTGATGGTTATCAACAAATATTTTTTTTTTTGCTACCACATAACAATAACGTGTGTACAATACTCTGAATATATTTATATTTTTATTTGTCTTACGCCTGAATTCTTTTCATTTTGACTTTATTAAAGTTGGAGAAATAAAAATAAAAAATCTACTGTTTAACACCAGAGAATACAAACTCAAATCAACAATAAATTAGACATAATAATAACTGTTTTAACTGCAAAGGAGACGAGGTTAGCTGGAGGTACACAGACATGAGTGAGTTATTATTATTATTATTATTATTATTATTATTATTATTTATATTGAGGTAAATAACAGCTTAATGCATTTGCAGTTATAGATGCAATACAGCTATGTTTTGGACAATGATGGAATAATAATAATTAAAAAAAAGATGAACACAATTTTCCCAATTTTGAAGTACTTGTACTTTAATCGGAATGCTTCCCTTCCACATGATGGTACTTTATACTTCTACTCCCAAACATTGTGAAGAAGTTATTAAAATACTGCCTTATGTATCAGTAAAACTACACTAATATAATGTACTCACACAGACAGGGGAGCTTCTCTCTGCATAATGAAGATGTACCTTTGATATTTTAAATATTTTATAATACAATAACCAGAAATGCACTTAAAAGTCGTCCTTTAGTAAATAATTAGAAGGTGTTGCTTTTAATTTATATATTAATATATTACAGAAGGTCATTCTCTCTGCAACCACAACGATCTGCAGTGTTAGATTTAATCATTACATTTAATGTATGAGCCTGTGTGTTCTCAGGAACCCAACATGGTGCGGGTCAGAGGAACCCTCCACCGGCCGGAGGCCCCCCCCCCCCACCCGTTGATTATTGGTATTTTCCGAGTTTTCCAAACTAATAAGTGGCACTATCAGGCGCGCGGAGGAGAGCAGCACAGACGGGCTGCTCGGCCTAATTGATATTGAGCGATGCTGTGGTGGGCGCGCGCGCGCGCTGCTGGCTAATTAGCAGTTTAATCAGCGTCGGTAATGAGAGCCGCTGATTAGCGCGGCTGGAAATAAAAGAGAGTTACAAGGAACGTCTGTCAGAGTCCGGTGATAATTCACCGCTAATTGTATGATCAGAGCAAACTGGATGACTTTGGACTTTTCGAATGCGTGTGCGTGCGCGGGATCGTGTGGGTGAGTGCGTGTGTGTTTGCAAGGTAGTTACATTCCTGAAAGAAAGCAGATATCAATTTGGCAATTGTTTAGCAAAAGAGAGAGAGAGAGAGAGAGAGAGAGAGAGAGAGAGAGAGAGAGAGAGAGAGAGAGAGGTGAAACACAGATATTTGATCATCAAACAAAACAGCCAATTTATAACTGGGGAGGAGGAGAAGGGGGAGGAGGTGGGAGGGAGGAGGGGGAGGAGAAGGGAGTCGTTGACGGACTCTGCAGCAGTGAGCGCGAGATGTGTTCCTCGAGACGCCTCGGCCACTGCTGGAATAGTAAATGAGAAATTAGTGAGAAATGTGTGTATGAACGCCGACGGTCAATTAGCGCGAGGCGGGGGGTGGGGGGGTGGGGGGATCAGCTGGTACTCAGAGGGCAGGCTCGGAGAGTGCCCCCCCCCCCCCCCATCTCTCGATTAGAAGCTTTATGTGATTTCCTCTGAATGATAATAAAAGATGGGAAATAAATGACTACTGATGACGTCATATGACAAGTGTTCTTCTCAATTACTGGCTGTTTACGTGTGTTGGTATTTCCTGAACGCATATTAGTTTGTTTAATCAGACCTTTAAAGGGTCAGGTCACTCAAATTTAATATATATGTTTATACTGTGTATGTGTGTGTGTGTATATATATATATATATATATATATATATATATATATATATATATTATATACACACACACACATACATATATACACACACCAGGATCAGTGAAACAAAAACAAAAAATCTGTTAAATAATACCAGTAAATAAAATACCGGTAAAATAACAAGTGTTTACAGTAAAAAAGGCCTCACGTAGCTGGAATGTTTACGGTTCCTCTCCTCATGCATGCTTCCTGTCGCACACTGTCAGAATAAAAGGCATAAAAATGACAAAAACATCTCATAAAAAAAGTTCTCATACATATTACATTACATAATGTACAAAATGAAATACATCTGGTTATCTATATATCATAGAGACCGGTTGAATACACATTTATGTCTGTACATCACAAACTGACTTTTAACAATGAACTGACGATGACATCACGATACTGTAAGCAAAGTGATACATCGTCTCTGTAATAACAGAATGACACTTCATGCATAAAATCTAATATCCCAAAAGAAATTTATCCAACTGATAAGAGTATTATAAAACATATCGTAATACGCATTATTCTCTGTATTTGTATGAATTATTTTTTAAATATCTTGAATTACCTATTAAGATTATAAATTTTTTTAGGAACCTGCGTATTTAGTATTTTTGGTTTCTTGTATTTTTGGTTTCTAGTATTTTTGTTTTCTTGTATTTTTGGTTTCTAGTATTTTTGTTTTCTTGTATTTTTGTTTTCTAGTACTTTTGTTTTCTTGTATTTTTGGTTTCTAGTACTTTTGTTTTCTTGTATTTTTGTTTTCTTGTATTTTTGTTTTCTAGTACTTTTGTTTTCTTGTATTTTTTTTCTTGTATTTTTGTTTTCTTGTATTTTTATTTTCTTGTATTTTTGGTTTCTAGTACTTTTGTTTTCTTGTATTTTTGTTTTCTAGTATTTTCGTTTTCTAGTATTTTTGTTTTCTAGTATTTTCTTGTATTTCGGGTTCCTGGCATCTTTAGACTTCCTTACTTCTACAAAGTGCTGACTGAGACTTTTATCTGTAACATAACACATGTGGTGAAAAAAAGAAAAAAGGTCAGCAAAATTAAAACCAACTGGTGAATCTTTGGTTAGTTTGATGACTCTGTGGTTATAAATACCCCCCCCCCACACACACACACACTTCCCAGAGTGAGTCCCCTTTTAACCAAACCCTTATTAAAATGCACCAGGCCTCCTGCAGCAGCACGGATGACCTGTTTGGTATCAGGTGTGATGTTCCACTAAGAGTGACCTTCTCCATCTGAATCCTCTGGTCCGCTACACAGGGAGGGAGGGGGGGGGATCGATTCCTCCAGCGAGAGGTTATCTATACGTGCTATTTTAATGTCACGGAGTCAGCCCAAATTGATAGTGATAAATATTTGCCGGAAGATTAGGCGAGGGGAGTGTGTGTGTGTGTGTGTGTGTGTGGAGGCGCTCCGTCTCAGACCTGCAGCCCCGGCAGAGCCGCTCCTCCCGGTGTCGGATTAGCCCCATCCATCCAGTGTCAATGGCTGTCTTGTTGGGAAAATCAGTGAGTGAACATGGCTGACAGAGGTGTGTGTGTGTGTGTGTGTGTGTGTAGATAGAAGGCTGATTACTCATACAAATAGACTCCAAACTCCGGCTGGTCCCTCCAGAAATGTGTTTTCCCTCTGTTCACCTCCTCTCCTCTACTTTTCCTCTCCACTCCAATATTTACTCCCCCCTGCTGTCTCTGAGGACCCCCCCTCACCCCCTACACCAGCCTGTCCTGCTGTTCCCACTTTGTCCCCCATCAATCACTGCCCCATTGTGTCCTGGATGTTATATAGAGTGACTTAATATCCCTCCCTTCATCTCTATTCACTCCCGAACCGCCCGACGCTGCAGTCGCCACGCTTTCTGGAGGAATAGAGGGAGTTTTTACTTCAACAGTATTCACTATTTATCTCGTTATTGTATCATAACCACACGTTCATTTTGTATAGTTGTCTAACATTAAATTCAGTGGTAATGCAGAGGTGCTCGCTGAGTATTTATCTCATTTGTTTTCGAAGATCGAAACCACGCCGATGTAATCGCAGATATATATCACACTGGCCAAATATGATTATATACGAATCTAATGGTGCTAGAATGATTCAGAAATGGTGTAATAAATACAAATAAAATAAACTCAGATAATACATATATACTGTATATATATATATCTGTCTGATACAAAGCTAAAGCTGCAGGACAAGGTTAGCTTAGCTTAGCATAAAGACTTGAAGCGGGGGGAAACAGCTAGCCTGGTTCTGCAGGTAAACTGATGTTATTCGTGATACAACGCGCTTGGCAGACTTAGTCACCCTCAGACAGGCTAGCAGTTTCCCTCCGTCCTCAGCCTTTATGCTAAGCTAAGCTAACTCTGTCTTCTAGAATTACGTTAAATTACATTTCCTGCGTCTTTGCGTGAACAAGGAGCTACATTCACTTAAAAGCACCGGAGATGAAACGCAAACATTAAAAAAACGCTACGAGCCGATTGCTTATTCTGATCGGGTATTTCTAAAAAAATGTTTTCCTAAATACGGACATTTTTTAGCAACTTGCCAGAGACGTTAATTGGCAACATTTCCTTGTCATGTTGATAGAAAATGTAATTCAGTCTTTGATAATAAAATACATCCCTCCAAACAGACATTTGTCATAAAAGTAAAGCTCATATAAACAATAAAAACAGGCTAAAAATAATACAATTAACTAATTTTGTTTTTTAGAAACCAATCAATCAATTTCCACTGATAACTTTGCTGGAGTTAATTTAAAAATATTCTAACTAGGCAATTAAAAACACATGTCGACTATATTTCTGCAGCAGCAATTACAACAAGCTTAATGAAATAAAAAGTGGTTAAATTACTTTGTTTTATACGATTTAGCTTATTTTTGTATACTTAGATAATACATTGTAACCTCAAACAAAGAATTTCATTATACATGAAACAATAAACCCTTTGAATCTTAAATCCTCTGGAATAGTTGAGTTTTTTTTGCCCTCTGTGTGTAAAATGAAGACATCACATCTCTGATGGCGTCCTCGTATTTTTATGAAGGCTTCCTAACAAATAGGCCTCGCCGCCTCGCCGCCACTGCCGCGCCTGGGTGACCGCCTTCATCCTGCTCCCGGCTTGTTTACATAGTGACCAGGACGATTCAACGGATTAAACAAATCTCTGCCCGAGGGGGACATCCATAATCCACTAACGGGTCACAGTGAGACAGTTATAAATGCCTGTCTGTGGTGTTAGAGAGAGAGAGAGGGGGGGGGGGGGGGCACCTTCCCACAATGCCCTGCAGCGTATTACAGGATGTGGAGGAGAGGAGAAGAAAAACAATGTTTCATGATATTGTTATTAAGTGGCTAATTTTGAAAAAAAGGGTATTCCACTGAAGAAGCAGGACTCTGTGATGAGAGCCAATCAGCTTCCATCACCCGTCCGAATGACTCGGTGATCCGCGGTGACCCCCGCAGTGACCCCCACGTTTCTCCCATGAAGACGGAAGGAGAGACAACAAACACTGTGTTTCCTTTCACTTCATCATTCCACATTACGGACTCATGGACCGCTCAAATTCGATAACAAGCACTCGATCGGTGTTATTATGTAAGTTAAATTAGACTTTCTTTGCTTAATAAAAAGAAGAAGTTGCCGTGGCATTCAGCTCCTCGAATAGAAAACGTTTAATCTGTGAGAGAATTTGTTGTATCTGTCACAAATATTCACAATTAGCGGCGGTAATTATTTGATAGTTTCTGCAATTATGACTTAAACGGTTAAATTTGGAATCTGTGTGGAAGCCTAATTGGCCTAAATGCGATATTTTGCATATTTGCATAATGAGGAAATTGGTAGAAAATTGTGTTCATTCATTTGTGAAAAAAATTCTATGAATTTTATGAATCTGAAAGGTCTGTTCCTGCAGCCGGTGGCGGTGGCGGGTCCCCGAGGTCCAGTGGGGAAAGTGGCACCTGGTGGAGAAAGTGGTGCCTGGTGGGGAAAGTGGGGCGTTGTGGGGAAAGTGGGGCTCCGGCGGAAGGGCCAAACGGAGGAGAAAAGAAGGTTTGTTTTTAAATAACAGAGATAAGGTTATGTTTGTAAACGGTTCGATGCCGTTTAGCTGCTTTGGGAGGTTCGTGAGAAACGCCGGCTGGTTTTCTTTATGTCGCAGTAAATGAGACTAAAGTAAATATAAAACCTCATCTAATCCTTTAATTGTTTCAGAGCGACAGGAAACCATGTTTGTCCAGTTAACTTTAGTGAACTTTCCCTTTAACAATTAAAAAAGATGGTGACTTTCTGTGGTTATTTTATTCTCAACCAATCCCAGAGCTCCACAGCCTTATATGGGCAGACACCAGTTTGGTCACACGTGAGTCATAATAATACATTTTTACTATGAAATATTTTTGTCTGTAAACATGATCTGTTTTGTTGTTTTTTCTTCTTAAAACAATATATTTTTGTGTATTTTATTGTATCAATCCACCACATCATAGAGTAAAAATACATTTTACAACATGTTGTTCTATTGTTCACCTAAATGCATTCCAACACTGATTATAATAGACTATAATGTTTAATTATGTGTTATAATCACTGTGAGAATACATGAAATGTCATCATTAGTCACCATAAGTTGTAATTTTTCACTTTTATTGTATTCTTGCATATTTAATGTTTGTTTGTTTTTTAAACTTTACTTAAAGCAAAAAATGACTCTTTATGTACATTATAATGCATTATAAAGTGTGTCAGAATTATCACCTCATAAGTCATTATTAAATAGTTCAAAATACTAACTTTTCTTATAAATCATTATTAATATCTATGAGTGCTAATAACTATGATTATAATGTATAATGTGTTTGTTTAACAGTCAAATGGACTTAAATTGCTGTCCTTATAATAAGTAATAAATAAAATCTTTAATTATATGTTTCTGCTTTTCAACAAGAGCCGTGAGTAACTTTATACACATGAACATAACTCCTCTAACATCGGAAGTTTTCATGGCAGACAAAAAGTGTTGCTTTGATTTTTGATATTTGGGATTATTGACGCTGTTTTTCTGCTGTTCTTTATCTGTTTACACACAAGTATCACTTTATTGATAAACGTATTAAATATTTACACGCCTCTTACCAACAAATCAAGATGTTGAAACCTCACCGACGGTTCAACCTCTCTGTTGATATTAAAATGAAAAAAAAACCTTAAAACATGCGTCGTTTTCCCCGTAATGAGAATCCGGGTGTTTATGTTTCGTGTTGTGAGGATCAAACACATTAATTAGAATTTTGACAGATCCAATTAAAGCTGCAGGCCCGTGATGATGAGGCGCCGGGTCGCCACCGGGGGAGCCGTCTCAGAAAACAAACAGCACTACCTTTAATGGAAAAGGGTTGAGGAGCACGCCGTGTGCGTACGCCGGCCCGCTCTCCCTCCCCGTACGCACCCCCTCCCCTCCTCACCGTTCCCCAGCAGCTCATAAAGCTCACAGACAATAATGATCCTGCCATAGCCCGTAATGATCCCGCCATTTCATGGGGTATTACACTATAATGATGATAGTCCTGCACATTTGCATCCCCATACGGCCTTTAGCCGCCGCCGCCACCGCCATCTTTACCTGCTCAGTAATTTATAGAGCAACAGCATGAATACGGCGCTCTGGAATAACACAAGCCTCCGTTAGAGTCAACCCCGAGATTTATTACAGGGGAGCGGGAAAACACCCAGAAGGCAAATAGAAGTGTGTGTGTGTGTGTGTGTGTTTGTGGTCGGGGCTGGAGGAATGAAGACATCCATGACAAGCCGCCAATGACAGCACATAAAGGATGATGGGGCGGCGGGTTGGGAGACCTGGGAGGGAGGGGGGAGGAGGGAGGGTGTGGTTGAATCATAAAAATATTTGTCTGAGGGGAGAAAAAAAAACACACACCTCCATAAATATGTTCTTTTGCCCGAGAATTTCCCCCACTATTCTTTTACAAACAACACAAAGACGACGCTGCAAGGGGGGGGGGGGGGGGGGGGGGAGACAACAACCCTGTGCGTATTTTACTGGGAGAGTTAATGGGAATAAAATACCTCGGTGGATGAGTGCAGATGTGTTTGATACAAATAGTCATTTTCCTATTTGCTGCCTCATTGAGCATGATGAATGATGGGAGTCAGGGAGGCGGCGTGATGAATGGCAGCACCTTGGCTCCATTGCATGCCCTATTGATTCTCCTTCTTTATTACTCCTACAACCCAGATGGCTGCTCCTGCCCTCCCTACACTCCTCTTCACTCAGGGGGGGGGGTTCTTCCGTACTGTAAGGCCCCGCCTCTTACAGGAAGTGTGTGTGTGTGTGTGTCGGCGGGGCTGCTGGGAGTTGCATGCATTAAGGGGGTAAAAAATGAGTTTTCTGATTAGTGGATTAGAGGAACAGCCGTCTGTAATAAGAACCGGTCTGGGAGCTGCTTCGTGAGGAGGAGCTTCCAGGTGACGATGAGGAGGAGAGGAAGAGCTACACACTTTGAAAAGTCAGGATGGAAACGGAAAGGAAAATAAGTCACTTTTTTCTTTTTTAGGCATTTACATGTAAGTTAGGAGTCAAATAGTGAAATAAAAAAATGAAAGTGTGTTGAATTAAATGTAACATTTAGAATCGAGCAAACTAGATGATGAGATATTTTGATCTGCAGCTTAAATAACTAATTACATTTATTTCATGTACATATTTATTTAGGTTAATTGTAGGTTGATTTTTTCACTAAATTAAGTTACACTGGAAGTTTTGAAGAACATTTAATATTTACACACGGATCTTTTTTTATTGTTGTGAAAAGGCTAAATTCAGCTCACGACTTGTTCATTTTATTTATTTATTTTTTATTTTTTTGGCCCTTTCCTTTATTATAATGAACTGTAGTTTATTTGGACTTCATCCCACCGTTCTGCTGCTGTGAATACTCACGAGAGCAACACGTGGATTAATCCGCCGCTGAAAATAGTCCCAGACAAATACACTCCTCCTGTTTGTTAGATCATAAACTACAGATCCATATATATATATATATATATATATATATATAATATATATATATATATATATATATAAAGTAGAGGAAGCCGTGTGAGTGGCAGCGCTGAGAAGATCTGAAAACACATCTCACCAGGAGACGGTAACCTCGGTCCCTCGGCTCTGTCAAAACAAAGGCCTGCTCATCCATCCGTCCTCTCGTCTGAGTCCACATCTGAGAGACCGAGGCCTCGGCCCCTGTGGGGAGGGGGGGGGTATGAGTGTGTTGTCACCGGTCTGTGTGACAAAGAGGCTGGTTGCTGGTCCAACGCCGGCCAACGGGAAGCCACGGAGGAGATGAAGGTCCAGACATTTGTGGTTCAGACTGAGGTCTACCTCCAAAGTCCGGTGAAGACTACTTACACACCGGCTGAAGGAGACAGCCACGGGATAGAACAGCTGATGTCACAATGGAGACAAGAACAAAACTAAGTCAAAGTAAAAACAAAGTCAAAGTAAATCACTGAAAATGAGATCTATGATGAAATTCATCTACACCGACAATACTTTTAATACTTCAAAAACGCAAAAGACAGATAAACGCACTTAAAATAAAGATGTGCCCATACTAATCCTGGTCCTGATTCTGATCCTGGTCCTATGCTGACTCAAACAGCCGGATCGGTTATGGTGAAGAATAGGTGGAATTGGAGAGTCGGCCTATTGTAGCACCAGAGAGTAAACATGACTCCACTAACCTCCACTAACAACACCTGTAACCATGGCAACTAAACACAACAAAGATGGGAGCGGCTGCGGCCTCAGAAGATGTAAAAAATAAATATAATGTAAAAACCACATGATGAAAAATAAACTAAAAATGATAAGAAACTCTGAATTCAACAAGCCCAGAAGCGTGACCACGGTAGTCCTGCTAGCCACAGCGTTGGGCAGAGATCATGTGTGTGTGTGTGTGTGTGTGTGTGTGTGTGTGTTCAGCTCGGGTCAGAAAACCCAAAGTGTCCGTCTCTGATGTGAAAACAAGCCTCACTGAGAATAATGTTCCATCTCTGCAGCTGATGAATTACATTTCTATTCATTTCCTAAACGGCGCTGTGAGGAGATAGAACTGATCCCAGACCATAATATGCATGCACATATCTCACACACACACACACACACACACACACACACACACACACACACACACACACACACACACACGCGGCTTCAGCGTGAAGCTTCCCAGACTAAATTACAAATGTTCGTCGGGACTGGAGGACATAATGAAGCAGTGCGGCACGCTGAGAGGTAATTACCCAGCAGCACTCCCACCGCCGCCGCCAGGTGAGACAAGACGAATAGCCACAGTACAAAAACCACTGACCCCTCAAAAGTTTCATTTACCCCCCCCCCCCCCCCCCCCCATACACACACACACACACGGTTTGGGGAGCTTGGAAGAGGTAATCATCTAGGGACAGTTTTGGTAGGTTGATGAATGGTGTGTGTGGCTAAGGTGCACACACACACACACACACACACACACACACACACACCTATTTATCTGCTCCGGCCTGAAGGCTGGAGATGCGAAGCATGTTGAGTCTTATTGAGTCACCAGGGCTTAGTGGAGAGACAGGCCAGGGGGAGAGGAGGAGGTGTAGGAGGAGGTGTAGGAAGACCAGGAGGAGGAGGTGGGATGGAGCGATGGAGGAGGAAGAGGTGAAAGAAGAGGAGGAGGAAGAGGAGGTGCAGGAGTGGAAGGCTGGAGCGATGGAGGAGGTGGAGGAGGAGGAGGAGACAGACCTGCTGGCTGTGACGGGGAGTCGGTCCTCCTCCATCAGTCATTTCCTCTCAGTCTGTCTGATTCTGCTGATGACACACTTTCTCTGCCCATCGGCCCATTTCCAGGCCAGGAGAGTGTGTGTGTGTGTGTTTGTTTGTCTTGGGCCGTACATGTGTGTGTGTGTGTGTGAGAGAGAGAGAGAGTAGGAGCACACACCTGGTCGTCGAGCGGCGTTGGAAGACGGCGGCTGGTTTCCTGTCAGATTCTCCCCCCAGGAGGAGGGGGGGGGGGGGGGGGGGTCGGGAGCCGAGGCCCCTCAGGTGAGCCATACTCAGCCTCCTCCCAGGCGAGCCGGTGGAGGTGGCAGGATCCAAAGCCTCATCAATGCATAATGCATCAGAGGCCTCCTCCTGCTGACAGACCTCCTCCTCCCCTCCTCCCTCCTCCCTCCTCCCCCTCCACTCCGGCAGCACCGCTCACTAATCGAAGACGACACATGCGAATGTCCAGGCGTACACACACACAGAGATGTCCTAATGAAAAGTGTATTTCCTGGAGGCCGAGTCCCGGGAGAAATCCAGCTGAAGAAATCAGAATAATTTATTACAGTGGGATTTCTCCGTAATAGAGGAACGGCTCCAACGTGGCAAAACTCACCAGAATCACTCTGTGATCACAACCTGGCAACGCTGTCTGTGTGGGGAGTCCCGGGAGGACCAGCGGGACACACACACACACACACACACACACACACACACACACCTGAGAGAGAGATAGAGAATCAGACCGACAGGGAGAGACAGAATGAAGGAGAGAGAGAGAACAGACAAACTCCAGATGGTCTTTGATATTTCAACTTGAGTCCGAGAACCAAACTGTAAACTTGTAGAGGATTGGTCTGTCTGTCTGTCTGCCTGTCTCTCTCTCTGCCTGTCTGTCTGTCCCCCCGTCTCTGAGGCGAGCTGTATAACATGCTATATAACATGTTCCCAGCATGCTCCTCACCGTCAGGGACACGTCCGTCCGTCAGGAGACTGACAGGACGGTTCAGAGGGTCGCCGGGGGCAACGGCACAACCATCTCAATTAGCAGCCGAGTGATCCAGGTCTCAGTATGTTACATGGGTGTCAATCGCACGCACGCACGCACACACACACACACACACACACACACAGGAGGAGGAGGAGGAAAAGGAGGAAGAGGAGGAGGATGAAGAGGAGCCTGAAAAGGAGACCTGATGAAGAAGTTGGACTCGGCAGAATTCGACACGCTGAAGTTTCCAGAACAACAAAGTCTTCCATGAACGAAGAGAAACAATGATTGGATCACAGGGATATTTCTCCATAGACTGGCATTAGCATTGACCCCCATCCTCCCCCTCCACCTGTTCTCCTCCCTCTCTCCAATCTATCCTGCTAATGAATTTTTACCTGGCGCAGACTGTTTTAAACTCCATTTGGACTCGTGCCTACAATTACCTCCTCAGAGTCTCCCAAGTAACCGCGCTCAGCCTAATTAGTATGCATTATCAATTAACAAACTTAATAGCTGGCAGATTGATTGGATCCTCTGTAGAGGGGGAGGGAGGGGGGAGGGAGGGGGGCAGAGCTGAAGCGAAACGCACAAAAATGAAAAATCATCTCCCTCCGTACTTCTCATTTCTCTCAGTAGACTCCCTCCTGTTGTTTAAAGATTTATTACGTGGAATATTATATTACATGTGATTTCTACATGTGATGTGGCTTTGTGATCATCGGAAAATAAAATGTCATAAAATATGAAATATTATAACATATTTATAGTAAATTCAGGATAATTTTCTATAATTAAAAAAATACTGTGAAGGAAATAGTATTCTAATCCTTTACTGCAGTAAAAGTAGTAATACCGCATTGTTGAAATACTCTTGTATCAAACAGACTATTATTAACAAAAATGTACTTTAAATGTTATGTAAAAGTACTTGCATCAGTGATATAACTTATTTTAGTAATATTTCTGATGCGTTCATGTGTAACTCGTATTTTTCTGTTGCACCTGGTCATGTTCACTATGCTATACTGTTGAGTACTTTAATCTTTTACAAAATATGAGAAATCGTATGTTCATTTACAACCTTAACCTAAAAAGTATCTAGGAGTAGAAGTACAACGCAAGATCAAATAGAAACACTCAATTAGAAAAATACAAGTACCCCAAAATGTGCAAGAACAGTGAACTGGGTTCCTCGTCATATATAAACGTAATATATAGATATACATAGTGGTGGAGTAAAAGTAACAATACTGCAATATTAAAGTACTAGTTAGAATTTATATATATTATTTAATGATAAATATAACTATATCTAATAATAAATATAATCATTTAATCATGTTTTATATTTTGAATCTTAATCTGTGATGTAATAGTTGAATAAATACATGTAGTGGAGTAAAAATATAAATAGTATTTGTTTTTTACATATTTCTGCACACATGTCCTTTTCAGGCCGTCACCATGATGACAACCACCTGCTGTAGGTGTGAGGCGGGAAAGCACACTTCCTGTCCTCCAGCAGAGGAGGAGGACGAGGAGGAGAAGACGGCGTCTGACGGGAAGAAGCCGGCGTGGGTGAAAAATGAAGCGGCGTTAAGTGGCGGCGTGTCGGACGCAGGAAGCCAATCCGTCAGCGAGATGAAAACACTCGTTAGAGCGAGCATTCATCCTCCAGACGGCGACGCTGAAATCTGCGCTGTCTGACATAAAAGTCGCTGAATGGAGAAGAATCGTCGGCATTTTTCAACTCCTCGCTTAATTAACGCCACCTGTTCCAAAAAACACAGTTTAGGATCCGTTTAGAGCCTGGAGGCTTCTCTGGGATCCACCAGACCTCATGGTAAAAAGTCTCCATTTAAGCTGATTACTCGGGCAGATCATCCTGTTTGTCAGCGTTAGAGTCCGCTGCTCTCGGCAGCTACTTAAATAATAATAATAATCCACCTTAATATAGCTCCTCATCCACCTTAATAACTCCCGATAACGTTCACAAACGCGTTAGCAAAACATGTCTGACAGACTCGTTTTAGATGCAAATGTGCCGCCGCCGCTTCCTCGTCGCTAAGAATGACCGATTCAAAACGCTTCGATTAAAAGGAAAAACATACTTATTTACATAAATATCAATAAGACGACATTATGACAATTAGCCGCCCTATTGGCCACAAACTTTATATGCTTGAAAAATATACTTCATTTTCATTAGGAGGCATGAAATGCAATCATTAGTGCGTAATTAAGGCCACTATAAACAATTAGGTGGGTTAGTTTCCCCAGTTCTCCTGTAATGGGTCATTGTTCGTGATGGAATCAACAACCGCCGACGCTAATTCCTACACGACGCCACTTAGGACGCCGTGAAGGCCGCGGGCTCCAAGAAGACCAACAAATAGAATAATGTTTGGGGGTGGGGGTCTGAGGGAGAAACAGGAAACGTCAGCACATTGGCGGCGGCGGCATTGGCGACGGCGTCCGGAGGATGAAACAGAAAAACAATCTATTACCTGCTGCAAACGCCGCTTGTCCAGAGAGTTCATAGCAGCGTAATACAGCGGCAGGAATGTGCTGTAAATGCAGGGAAGCAGCGAAATTGAAGAGTCACATGCAATGAGTGTCACCTCAGGGTGGGGGAGGCGGGAGGAGTCGGGGAGGGGGTGGTGTTGCAGATGACTTCCTAAAACACCTCAGCAATGGTGGAGAAACTTATCTTTCCTTCCTTTTATCTTGAAAATACTGCAGTCCATCAGACGGATAATCAACATTTAATTGGTTTGCTCGTTAGTCGGTTTCGTCAACGAGCAAGCGAGTTTTGAACTAACTCATTGAGTCAATCAGCTGACGATGAAAATAATATTAGTTGCAATCCTTTACAAATCGTTTTTTTATTATATTTGGATGTGTTGGCTATGGAGGAAGAACATTAAGATAAGGTACTTTAGTAAAAGTACATGTAAAAATACGCCCTTAAAAGCCAAAACAAAAATATATGTAATATAATTATGACCTATCGTTAATGATGATTTATGTTGCTTGGTTTTAGCTAACCATGTATGTTATAAGCAGTTTGTTTTCACTCAAAACCATCTGCAGGATAATTGACGGTTAATTGGTTTGCCCGTTAGTCGACTATTAACGAGCAACCGTTTTGATTATTCAACGCTTTCAAGCAAAAGAAAAAAAACTCCTTTAAAAGTAAATCAAGAACAAGTCTTTTACCAGATTAATGGAAGTACAAGTACCTCAAAATATTTGACTTAAAAGGTATAAATGTGTAAGATTTGGCGACATCTAGCTGTGAAGTTGTAAAATGCAACCGACTGAAACTCCTCCTGCGTGACGAGCGTGAAGAAGGCGACCAACGTTTGTCCGTTCTGAGCTTCCGTACAAACAGACTGAACACTAAAGAAAGCAGACTTATTGTGAGTATTAATTTACTCCCTTTCACCGTAAACGCTTCACACTGGCCCTTTAAGGATGGTCAACTTAAAAAACCTGAAACATTGCAGGTGCGCCAGACACCAATGAGTGCGGCGTCTCCATGGCGACGCATCGGCTCAGAGAGGATGTAAATGAGAGGAGGACGAGGAGCCCACATGGTCCCGGGTCCGGTCCCGATCTCTATCGAGTGTCTAATGGAGCTTAACGAACATCGGAGGGTCTGAGGAGCCTCAGGGCTCAGAGCTGGGGTCCTTTTGTTTCTCACAGATCAAAACAAACATCACAAATGATAGATTTCACTATGAACGCATGAAGCATCAGAGAGAGAGAGAGAGAGAGAGAGAGAGAGAGAGAGAGAGAGAGAGAGAGAGAGAGAGAGAGAGAGGAGAGAGAGAGAGCAAGAGAGAGAGAGCATGCAAGGGCATGTGCTTCTCTTGTGTGAGCATGCGGCTGCTTCATCGTTTTTTTTGCACTGATGTATATTTCGTTGTCCGCCGGCCTTAATTTTGATTTATAGTCCGTCCATAAATTAGAAAAATATGTTTTAGAATTCCATCCCGTGGAAAAAAGGCGGCCCGTGATGTCAGGGGATTGGGTGATATTTAAGATGTCAGAAATACATATTGGATTAGTGCGCTTTGTCCCCGCGGCAACAGCAGGTGTTTAATCATAGCTGATGGCTGCAGAGAAATGCGTTAGGACAGCCGGGCACCAAAACACCAGCAACGCGATAAATCATACCGAGGCCCGATGTTGTTACACTCAGACACAGACACAGACACAGACACACACACACACACACACACACACACACACACACACAGGTATGTTTACTTCACGTGCCCATGCACCTTTCCACCTGCCGGTTAAACCAATTGATCAGCGGTTTAATTGAAGCAAAAGTCCATTATGTGAACGTGATGAGACGGTGAAACAATTAGAGCCCAAACCCCAATAACCCTAATAACAACACTGTATGTGATCTCTTCCTTTTGGCAGTGAATGCAGCAGGACTGTGATTTCCTCATATTTGTGAGGATGGCATTAATATATGTTTTTTTTTTATTTTATATAATTTGATTTATATATTTATAAAAACATACATATATTTATTTTAAAATAATATATTTATTTATATAAATAAATAATATGCATATATTAATTGATATTTATTTATGTGTAAATAAATAATAAATATCAATAAATATATATGTACATACATGAATAAATATGTATATATATATATATATATATAAATTCTTAATCCATCATGCCATAAACATGAATCACGCCTTTCATGGAGGAATAATCGACTGTTATTGCTGATCACATGACCTCCTGTTTTATGACTCATAAAAACATGGTCATGATCTCTGCGGCCGGTACCGGTCAGGTCTGCAGACCCACCGAGGCTTCACAGGTTCAGATGAGAATGGATGAGGGGGGAGGAGGGGGGCGTTT
This sequence comes from Chelidonichthys spinosus, assembly GCA_029853015.1. Classification (NCBI taxonomy): domain Eukaryota; kingdom Metazoa; phylum Chordata; class Actinopteri; order Perciformes; family Triglidae; genus Chelidonichthys; species Chelidonichthys spinosus. The sequence continues at coordinate 15,666,202 of CM056840.1, forward strand.
AGGAGAGCAAACATTTCAAGGTCACCCGGTGAACTGGAACTGGGGGGGGGGGGGGGTGCATGGAGGAAGTAGTGCGTTCTGACACCAGCGTGGCGTTTGATTAAAAGGCAAAGTAATGGGTTTAAACACACGCACGGCGAGCGCCGCCAACCTCCGCTGGCTTTCCCACCACAGATTAGTGAACGGCGGCGTGATGGAGACACGGTCTGGGATGGAAAAGAAAAACTAGAGATTCTGTTTTTCTGCTTGGTTTCTGACGTTCTCTAAATACATTAACCACACGGTCGAAGAGGTTCTTTATCTGCTCCGGGAGGGTTTTCTGTTTGGCTGTTTCATTTTACTTTGGTTGCCGTGGTGATCCCAATGATGAAACATCAGTCTTGTAATGTGACATTAACACTGTGAGTAGCGAGACAAACAGCTGGAGTGGACTTAAGGGGGGGGGGGGGTCAAGCTTGCAGAGTGAAGGCAGAGATATGTGTCCTGTTCTGGGGAGTCTTTGAACGCCTCACAGTGGACCTGCAGGATGAAGGAATGTGATGGTGGCTGTGTGTGTTGGGGGGGAATCATGCATGCTCCGCCATGTGGCAATCAAACCTGTGTGGCTCACTTAATATAGGCCTTTATTGAACATGGAAATTCAATAATCAAACCTTGAAAAACAGGAATCCACTGAGGGCCTTGTACCTGTCTGTCTGCCTGCTCTGTCTGTCTGTCCTGGAACCACCTCTCCAATGAGTCTCTTAATCCCTCTCTAATTCCGTGTGTCAGGGCCACGTGTACCCGCTTGGCCCCCGCGCCGCCGACTCCCCCTCCAGCATTACTCAGCTCAATGACACACGGCAAATTGCATTTAATAAATTAGCTTAATGGATTCGACGATCGGTAAGCGGGCACAGTGTTTCCTCTGGTTAAGCAAAACATTTATATCCCACAATCCCTCTCTCTCTCTGTCTCTCTCTCCCACCCGCCCGCTCTCTCTCTCTCGCCCAAGCACACCATTACAGTGACATCATCTCTGATTCTGAAAAAAATAGTCATGTTTCCCTCCGTCATAAAGTTGATTCCAGTTTTCATCCTATAAATCATCATCATCATCATCATCGCTGGCTCCACGCGGTTAAATGTCATGACATCACAACCCCCCCTTTATGGTCTCTGCATGTTTGGTTGCGCAAAACAATCTCATCGGACATTATTGATGTTACAGATGTTACAGTAATCAAATTACCGGCGTGTGAAGGGCCCTCTGTCAGCGCCGCCAGATGAATGATGGGAAAGGTCATAGCCGGCCGCCGCTGTGTTTGTACGGCGACGCTCAGGTGAGTCTATACACACAGACACACACACATAACACACACCCGTGCGCACACACACACATAACACACACAATTCATTCAGGTTAAGAGGTTCTTGCATCTCATGGGAAGCAATGTTACCTTTTTTTGCGTTTACAGGTAAATGGGAGCTTAACTTCCCATGAGCCTTTGCATGAGGTGCAATAGCAGAACTGTTGTTTTAAACGCGGAGGTCAAAGTGGAGATGTTTGTGCGATTTGGCTTCATGATGTCTTCTTTCTACGATTTCTATGTATTAGGGCCATTGTAGGTTAAAAAAAAAACAGAGCGAGTAAGGGAGAAATATTCTGGGGGAAAGTAGCACATTTCCGAAAAAAAAAAAAAAAAATCACAAATTTCCGAGAAAAAATTCAGAAATTTATTAAATTTATGAAAAAAAGTAGCACATTTATGAGAGAAAAAAAACAAATCTATGAGAAAAAAATTTGCACATGCATGAGAAAAAGTAGCATATTTACAAAAAAAAAACTCAAACTCAAGAAAAAAAATTACTAGAAAAAAATGTAAAAATTAAGAGAAAAAAGTCACAAATTTACAAGTAAGGTTTTCCCCCCATAAATGTTGCAAAGTGCTTGAGGTTTACTTGAGGGGTTGATCAACAGCATCACAGCTTTGTCAACCCTTTTATTTGTCTTTAAAGACGTTCGGCTTCCGTTAGTGAAGATAAAACGTTTGGAATGAATTTATCCGTTAAATGAGGAAGTTAAGGCATGTAGGAGCTTAATCAGACTATTTTAGTCTCTACATGCTGTTAGTTGTGTGTTTAATTAAGCTTTACATTCCGTCGTCTCTGTGCTAATTAGCATCCGCGTTCTTTACTTTGTAAACATCGATAGTTGCTAACGAGAGCAGCTGTTTGGTTTACTGTTCCCACCTAAACGAGGCCTACGCTTCCTAAACAAGATCAGGGAAATGAATCTCCTTATATATCACATAAATGTGACGGAGAGACAGAGAGAGAGATGTAGAGGTAGAGAGAGAGCCCTAATCAGGAGAGTAAACTCTGCTATATTTCAATCATGGCGGCGTTCTTCCGCTCCGGGGGCCGTGGCAGTGGTGATAAATAAAACGCCCATTACTCCGCCTGTTCGCCACCACACATCCAAACTGTACATGCCACTGTAAACCCCCCACCACCCCCTCCCTGCGTTGGGACGGAGAAACATAAATCACCGTCGGAGACGCCGGATTACAGCGCCGCCAACCTGAAAACAAACGCAGCGTGTAACCTCGTCAGCTCGCCATCATCCAGAAAACACGCACGGCCACTGGAAGAGAAGCTTTCAAGCCTAACAAGATTACAGCGTCCTCGTGGTGTAATCCCCCAGTACTCCGACACATCTGGTATTAAACCACAAGTGGGCCCAGCAGGGGCCCTGGGGAGCCCCCTTTCACATGTTAACCAGCGCGCTCCTGGAGCCGGTAAAGTGTTAATTGGCTGATTGAGTCCATTTATTGTGATCCTCCGTTCCCCGGCCGGCCCTCACCAACCCTCCAGACCGCCGGTGGATTTGGTGAAGTGCTGCACGCCATCTCTATTCAAATATTTCCATATGACAATTGCTCCAATTAAAGGCCAGTCACTTTCTATTTAAGTCGCCTCAAAAGGTCGCCGCCGTGTGCGTGGAGCAAACAAAAGGATCGTTCCCAAAGCGTTTAACCCCCCCCCGGCCGATGGAGTGAGTCCGGATCAGGGCCGTCTCGGGAGATTACATGGTGGATTTGGGGAGGAGAGTTGTGGGGTTGTGACACCCTCTTTTCTTTTCTCTCCCTCCGCTAAAGCAGTGTGGAAATGAGATGCGCATTTAAAACCTTAGAGCGGGGCCTTAGGCCGCCGCCGCCAGGAACCCGCCGCCCCCGCCCCGGGGTTAATTAAGCAGCCTTCAGAAAGCTGCTGGAGGAGGAGGAGAGGCCGCAGGTTTGATGCTCTCTACATCTGTGGTTTCTAGTCCCGCTCCTCCTCCTCCTCCTCCTCCTCCTCCTCCTCCTCTCTCCGTGGGCCAGGGAGGATTTTTAAACAGCTAATTAGCATTCAGATGAGAGGCGGCGCGTCACGGCACACGGACACAGTTACAGATGATCCAGTGGTGGCCAGAGATGCTGCGTTCACTGACCGCAGGGAAACCGGGACACGTTCTCTCAAACTGTCAAATCAGGACAGGAAGTAGGTTAAAGTTAATAATAATAATAATAATATCTAACAAAATAAAAGCAGGCCTTCTACTAGAGTGACATACACATTAAAATAAAGTGAGTGGGCCGGTTGTTCTCCGGGGCTCTGACTCAGATCCAAGGCCCTCATAGTGGATCTCAAAGCTGAGCGGGGTCTTACGGGGATAAAGCATCTGTGAAGAACCCTTAAATCTATTTCTTCAAAGTGCTGGAATGACAATATCTGGCAGTTCTAGTTTCTCTATTTTAAATATCCAATGTTTTTAGTTATCTTCAGTTGTTATTTTTCATTGATTGTCAGAAAAAGTTTGTGTCTTAGATTTTCTTTTTTTTTTGGCCAAGTATATTTACTCAAGTAAGCGTAAAGTATTTCAATTTCCCTTTGACTTTCTAGTATTTTATAGTCCACAACATTTCTACAAATCTGGTTTGTGTTCAAATCGGACTTTTAAATTATTTTTTTTATTTGACATTCTACTACATGGTTCAACCATATGAGAGAGAGATGAAACCGTTCCAGTATCTTTTATTATTATTATTATTATTATTATTAGGCTGCAACGATTGATTACTTTCCATCCTCAATTGATCATTTGGTCCATAGAATATCAGAAAATAAAGAAAAATTACAATTTCACTGTAAAACTTTCAGGGAATTAGACTAAAAAATGTCTTGTTTTGTCCAAAAAACGGCCCAAAAGTCCAATTTACTGTTGTGTAAAGAAAAAAAAGAGCAACAGATCTACAGGTTCCAGATGAACCAACAAATAACCATCGATAAATTATTTTTAATATACATTTCCAGGATTATGATCTGTTGGGGAAACAGAAAAATCCTGAAAGAAAATAGGCAGATTAAATTTTCCAAACGCAAGTCAAACAATATGTCCATTCAAAACAAAGCAATAAAGCCACGAACCCGGAGAGCACTCCCCTGATTTCCCAGACTCCTCTCTGGCTTTTATCATCGTTGAGGACGCGCCGCCGGCTGATGATGCAAAGTGTTCGGCGAGGCCTCGGCTCGCTGCTTTATTGTGAGCTCACCGTCACATACAGGTCTTCATTAGGGGCATCTAGAGACCTGCTGGGGGGGTCCCGGGGTGGTTTATGAGTCTTTATGCTCCACTAATACGCCACTATGTCAGCAGCGAGGCTTTATGGCGCCAAATTGGTGGCGAATGGGAGCGGCGGAGCACTTTAACAGCACTCACCTCCCCTTCACCCCTTTTAACTTATTAACTGGCATTAACTCGCCGTCACCGCCGTCCGCAGCATCGCTCACCAACCGCTGTGTTTACGCTCGTCACCATTAACCACCGCGTCACTGTTTAATGCCTGAGTGGTTTTTGGTTTCTGTTTTTTTGTGTGAAAGAGCAATCAAATGCTAATTAAAGGCTTGCTGGTGTTTCTGCCTCCATGAATGTTCTTTTGCGTTTCCACAATAAGAGGAAAACACAAGTCGGTTGTTAAATGCACCTGGAGGACGGACGAGGGACGGCGTCGCTTTTTATTTCAAAAGGACACAAAAACACAAAGTAAACAATGCCTTGGAAGCTTTTTAAAGGATTTGCTTTTAAGCCACCGGTGTTCGTACGACGGCGTATCAGGAGGGAAAAAAACAGAGGGGCAATGTTCAGAAGAAAAAGTGGCAAATTTACGAGTTTATTACGATGCTAACAACCAGCATCTATGCTAGCTAACGTCCCATGACTGTACGTATTTATGTTTGTAATGAATCATCCCAACATGTGACAATGCCTTGTTAAGGTCCTTAGCGTGATGATGTTGATGCTTGTTGTTGCTTTTATTCATACAAGGACAAACTGTCATCTTATGTTTATTGATCGGGGAGGTTGGGCAAAGATGCTAGCGGTAGCTTTCACTTGTTGTCATAGCAACAGCAAACATCCAGTGTTCGCGGAATCAAGCAACTTGTTTATATCGGCTATGACAAGTGAAAGCTACCCTACCTCTTAGCCCAACCGCCCCCGATAGCTTTAATGCCGGTTTCTTAGCATCGTAATAATGTCGCAAATTTGCGACTTTATTCCTCTGAATATTGCCCCCCTCTCTCTGTTTCTTTTTTTGCTTTCCTACAGTCCTAACACACCGTTGTAGTTCAGTAAGTTACAATTAAAGCCAATTATGAATTAATTTACAGCAGGAAAAATCACGTTATAAATAAACACGCTTCCTCGTATCCTCGGATCTGAAGCGAGCGCCTCGTTAACTTGAACCTGCGTGAGTCGGAGCATGAAATAAACGTGGTTTGGTGTCGCCGGACTGCAGATTGATAAATGTGGGACACGGAAAAAAAGGGAAAGTGAGAAATGAAATCAGCAGAGCTGAATGTGTCCGTCCCTTAACGAGCCGCTGATTGAACATTTCAGAGGGGAAACATGGAGTCGTTAAGTCTCCGCGCTCCGAAGAAGCATTTAAAAAAGAAACTTCAGTCGAGGAAAGAAACCTAATTACAATAGTGGAGACACAGGAATAGCTGTGAAGCATCAATTTAAGCATAATCACGACAATTAGGGTTCCCGTGGGAGTCCGGGGCTAACAGTGATTGTTTTTAGGAGGGGGGTATTTGTGTGGATGTGACACCTTTTACCTCAGATGTTCCACATTACCACGCAGGTCCTGGTCTTACAGTGAGGTGCGTTCAGGAACCATAATTCTGTGTTTGCTGGAAGATTAACTACGTGAGCGACTTGTGAAATGATCAGCAGCAGAATCGGAAATCTATTTATTAGGAGGATCAAGTTTCTTTGACGGAGTTTTAAAGGGCCAGGCCGTCCTATTAAGTCGTTTACTGGAAATATTTCCCACCGAAGAAGTCGTCCCTGAACTACCCACGTGGTCGAACACCACAAGGACGTGATGGAGAACAGGTGTTCTGGCTTTTAAGTGAAATCTACCTTTAATAAGTGATTGTTATATATATTAAACTGTTGGGAACAATCATCTGACCTTACACAGAATTTAACATTATAGCGATGTCATTCAGATATGGACCTGGTTGGTCGGTGTGAGATCATGTGATCACGTGAGTTTAAAACTTCACCAGCGCTTGTATCTCTGCCCGTCTGTCTGCCTGCCTGTCTGTGGCTTCCTGTCAGCTGATCAGAGACATGCCGGCTAATGAGAAGGTGCTCTGAGCGGTGAGGTCAGACAGGCGTTTCCTCAGCTGGAGATCCCCTGCCTTTACCCCCCCACAGGGCCGTGATGAGACCACCTGAACAGCCCGTCATGTCACTGTGCTGCAGAGAGGCAAAGAAATCAAGCTGTCACTGCACCGCAATGTTGAGGGAGAGGTGAAGGCAGGGGAGCCCCCCGTTCCCTCCCCAGAGCCCATTATAGCAGGTGCCAACACCAGGAGATGGATCACACACACACACACACACACACCCATGTGTCAGTATGAGGACATCCTATGCTGAGTTCTAATCTAAACCTCAAAGAAGCCCCAGAACATTAAAACAATGTCTTTCACATCATCCTTATTATGTTGTTATTTCAGCGTACTTTTTTTTATCCATTTACTGCTATTAAATCGCTGGTAAATGGTTGACTTTGGGCTCATACCGCTGTAGTAAACCAGCCGATGTGTGTCCTGCTAGATACAACGAGATTCACAGAGCACCTCTGGGTGACAGATGTTGGTTTCTAAATGCGGAGGTAGAGTTTGACATGTTTGGAATGTAAATGTTTGAATGTTTTTATATTATTGTATAAAATGTGACCTTTCTTTGTGAACATGATATCCGTGTTGAAGCCTTAAAAACGTTGGAATAATGCTGTCGGTGTCTTTTTCTTTGTGAAGTAAGTTTGATAATGTGGATATGTGTGTGTGTGTGTGTGTGTGTGTGTGTGTGAGAACAGCTGGCGGGGGGAATGAGTACAGAGGGAGGTGATGGATGTGAGTGGGGCTTTAGTGACAGATGAGTTAACAGGTGTTCACCGCGGCCCTCAGAGACGCCATTTATGAGCCGGAAAAGACAGCCGGACGCAAAAGCACACGCCGCCGCCGCCACCGCTACAACACCGGCACGACTTCCACTCCACGATGGCGGGATCGGCTCTGGTTTATTTACGGAGAGCGTCTTCACTCAGCAGGCGAGCTGAAGAGACACAGAGTCCTCGTACGTCTTGGGGATATTAACATGAAACACGTTACGAGTTTACGGCTCAGAAACGTCGTGTTGTTCCTTCTCTTTAATCAACTCCTTTTAAATAGTTAGTTGACAGCAGGCGTCAGCAGTTTAGGGATTTAAAGGCACAATGAAGACTCACACATGTGTGTTGTTGTTTGTTTGCGTCCTTTAATTCATAGAAGAGGCTGTTAGTAAGTAATGTCAGTCACATGTTAGATCAGTGATGTAGCACAGCAACTGTATCCCTCAAATAGGAACTGATTTGAAAGATTTAAATTATGTTTAAATCCTAAATCGAGATGGAGAATGTTTTAATAATCGGATGGTGAGGTGACGGATGATTCCCACCACTAATATCCGTCAGCCAAAAAAAAAATAAATAAAACGTAGCTGTCCTGAAGATTCCTGGAGGAATCCGGATGAAAGAATATCCGCTCTGCTGCTAGAAGGATTTCCAGCCCTGAAGTTGTGTTTGCTCTTTTTGTACGACAGCATTTAATATGTTCCTTTGTATGAAAACATGAATTATCTCATTTAATTGAAATTAAAATCTGGGTGGACATTCGGTCATGTTGTTCAAATTAAGATGTGTTAGTTGGAAATTAAAAAACATGAACTAAAATTTAGTTTTTTTAAAATCAATGTTAGTTTCTACTTTTATATATGTATTACTATATTATCACATTACTATAATATGTATATTTTCATATAGATTAATGTCTCCCTGGATTAAGAACTACCATCACAACTTTAATCAGAATATTTCTTCATCCTGATTCTCAGAAGAGTCTGAGGATCCTGGAAAGTCATTGAAAAACCTTCTGGGGTTTTTAAAGATGGCCATGGATTTTATTTTTAGTCTTAGCTGCGACTCAAATGTAAAGAATAAAAAAAGGCAGGAAAGGGCGACGGCAGCTGATCCATATTTGACAGGAAGAACAAATGTCGGCAGGCGGAGTGACAGATTCATCAACATGATGATGTCATGAGTCGAGGTTTGAGCCTCCGCCAGTCAATTAGCAGCTCGGCATTAACAAGCTTGTGTTTCAGCCACGCTCATCTAAATTACCGTAAATCACATGATGCCCCTCCATCATCACCGTCAGCTTCAAATCTAGATTATATATGAATATATATATATATACAGACAAATAGTTTGTTTAATAAACTCACTTTTTTATTGTTCAGCAAAAGCGATACAAATAAAAAGACCTGGTTGATTTTAAGTCTAACATATATGTTTGGGGTTTTTATCTAAATAACATTATTTTCACGTAGAAGGCACTTTAATAAATGTGATTTGGGGGGGGTAAAGGCGGGAATGTGAAACTACAACAGGGACAGAATGGAAAGGCTCTAGAAGAACAATCGGTGATGAAACACAGCCGTCGGTGTTTGTGGAGGATTTAAACGTGACGTTGGAGAGCGGCAGCGATGGATGAACCTTAAACTGCCACCACTCAGATTAACCAATGAGAAGGACTTCTACAGGAAGTGATGAGGCTCACAGCTTAAAGTCACTTCTATGATGCCTTCTGTGTGTTTGAGTAGAGGAACATCACGTCACTGAAGACGTTCACAAAGTCTGTCCTGGGATTCTGGACAGGAAATCATTTCAGATCAAAACAAGCGCGTCTGAAAGTACTTCCTGAATGATCCAGAACCCCAGGATGAAATATGTGGACCCTTTAAATGGCGTGCAGTTCCCCTTTACCTTTACTAAAGGGAGGAGGAGGAGGAGGAGGTGGGGTCTCTATGCCTGGCTGAGGGCTTGTTTGAGGTCTCGCAGCAACATGGACGCCATGACGCTCTTCTCCGTGTTGATGGTGAGCACGGCGGCCGAGGACTCCTTCAGCTCCAGCGAGACCAGGACCAGGGCTCCGCTGGAGACCGTCCGCCCGGCAAACCTGCAGGGGAGAGAGATCCGGGTCAGATCCACCAGAGCTGCACTTTAAAGGGACAGTTCACCAGATTAAAACAGGAAAGTGGAGTTTATCTTCACAGCGTTTCTGGAGAGACAACTTTAAAGTTAAAAACCCTGAACTTGAACTTAATAAAACCCAAGCCCCTATGTAAGAAAAGAAGATTTCTCTGTAAAATGAGAGGTTTCCTAAACCGAAAAGAAAAATCATCTTTATAGAAATACTGAACTTTTTTTGGTCTCCAAAATCGACACAAAAGGAAAGTGTGAGAACTTTTAAGTAACTTTTACAGTAACTAACAGGAAGTGAGATGCTTTTCCTCGACCTTGAACTTCATGAGGATAAGGAAAGATTTGAAGGAGAACTCATAGGGACTATTTTTTTTTTTTAATTTATTTTATTTTTTTTACTAACTTGGATGAAACAAAAGCAGACAAAAACATCACAATTTCTAAAAAAGCTTCAGAATGTTTCCATCCAACTGTCAAATTAATTAATAATTTTTTTATTATGCAAAAATAAGCATATTTCAACATCATTACTGTCATTGTTGGTGTCAGGTATTTATTTAAAAATAAAAACAGAATAAAACTAATTTATCCAGTGAACTAACCTATGTCATTATTTTAATTATACATCTCTATTATCATATTTCTGTTCTTATTACACAGAATATAAAATCAATGCCACGTTGGGAAACTCTTGTAATTACTGGAAGATGAGTGAGCGAGACAAAGACGGAGACGATGTGAGAAGAAACACAGAGTAACAGACAGTCCATTATCTCCGCTGACTAAAGGGGGTGTCACCCAGACTGAATTTAGGCTGCTTTTATGGACTGTGGGTGTCTATGATGAGGGTGTGGGACCCGCTGGACCCCTCTGGGGGGGCGGGGCTCCCTCTGGACCGTCGGGAGGATTCTTGGACCACCGTTGCCTTGGATACGGTCCCTGCAGACTAAAGGGGACAAATCTGGGCACACATGGTCCCCATTGAGAGCGCTAACAAGAGGCAGACAGGGGGCTCTGACCCGGTGCGACCCCCCCTCCTCTCGGAGCCTCACGTGGCTAACTCTCCAGCCATCTGCCTCCATTTAGCACTACATCCCCACAACAAAGACCCCCCGTGGCAGCCCGCTTAGGCCTGACAAACAGCCCACAAAGAGCCCCACTTAGGCCTGACTAAAGCCTGTGAAGGGCCCCCGCAGGACGGACGTGGACGGAGCGCTGGACGGCGCTGTGGGACCGGCTAGCACGTCCACCAATTAGCACGCACGCGTTAAAGAGGGGAGGGGTGGGGGCACCGAGGGGACATGCATACACAATGAACTGGCTCACAAACCCCAGTGTCTGGGCGAGTCTCTGGAGAGCTGCTAAATTACCATCAACAGAGGAGAGGGAGTTTATCAGGGAGCTCTCAGGGAGGAGAGAGTCCTCCTCACGCTTAATTAAAATATTAGCCACTTCAGCAGGAAACACCAGCCAAGACCCACCAACACCACCACCTCCTGCTTTCAATAAGTCAGAGGTTAGGTATCAATACATATCTAAATCACAGGGCTCCTACAGCTTCTCCACAGTCACATTCAAGCACTTTCAAGGTGCATGTCCATGCTTTTCCAGCACCTTCCAGCGATGTAAACTCCATATTTGTATCAATCCAATCCTCAGTATTCAGTCTACTTATTATGTCACTTGTTCATCACATTAAATGAGACGTTATTGTCCTATAAACAACCAACATGATGTTTGGAGACAGATTTTTACAGAAGGACCACAAATGAAAGGAAAACTAATTCCACTAACAGATCCACAGAAATATAATCACCAACTATTTTCATCATCTGTTCATCATCAAAAGTCATTTTTCATTTTTCAAATATGGAGATCTTCTCTTCTCTGTTCTATCATAGATGTCATCAAATAGAACACACATTTCAAGACCTTTAGTCTAAATTCAAGCACATTTCAAACCTTGACAACACCACACTAAAACTCAAGGACTTTCAGCACCTGTACGAACTAATGTTTAAAAAAATAAATGAATAAATAATCCTATTTCTGCACAAATAAATGTGTTGCTCCATGAATAATAAAAACAGAGCGGTCCAGTAAACGTGTAGAAGCTCTGGTCTGCAGCGTCTGTCAGCAGCTTAAGGTGTCTCCGTGTCCCCATGGCTTTGCTAATGGATTTAGGATATAAATCTCTCATTTACTCAGCCAGTTAACACTACCCCGAGGCTGCTTCCCTCTCTGGAGACGCCGCGGGGCCTTTTTGTTCATGTGTTGCAATGAAGAGCGGCTGAAAGAAACCTCTTTTCATTGAGCTTTGAGTAGGTTTCGTGTGGCGGTCGCTTTACCAGATTTACATCCAACCCAAGATGGCCGGGATATTTTTGGGGACCTAGAAGGGGAAAGATTAAAGGGACATGCGAGTCCTTAAACGGGTCATTGGTATTCTCCTGCACTCTTCACACACCGGGCTAAACACTGGATTAATTGCAGTGTATGGAAAGAAAAAGCAAAGCATAACCCCTGGACTTAGAGCGGGCGGATTGGCATCGATCGGCAGGGCTGCGGCTAAGCATCACTCTCCAATTATCTGTGATTCTCCTCAGTGCAGAGTGTGTGTGTGTGTGTGTGTGTGTGCCATCTGCCTCCCCCTCCACCCTGCCACTGCAAACACAAAGTGGGCTTCACCTTTACATTCACCCTCATGCAGAGAAGACACGGGGGCGATGCGGCGACCGAGGACGCGGTGCTTGACTTGGAGTACAAAGGCCTGCGTGCATCTCAAGTAAACATGAAATACATATTTACATACTTTATATATATATATATATATATATATATATATATATTTAGAAAAAGGGGATTTGTGCATGATGTTTTCCAGATGAGTCTAAATGTGTGGCGGCTGGATATTATTGTTCCATCCTGGTGTTTTTGGACGAGTGGTCCGTGAGGCTGGACCCGAGACCAGCAGACCCAGACCAGGCAGATGGCCAGAGCCCCCCCCCCATCAGAACCAGGAGCCCTGCACCACATCTCCAGAGATCCAGCCATGCAGACAAACGGCACCCCGAAAAGGAAGTAGAGGAGAAACCAACGAGGAGCTCAACATGAAACGTGACTGTTCCATTGTATCATGTGAAGACAGATCAAAGAGCCTGCAGTTCTATTATAAAGATAGCAGACGCTTAATTAGCCAGGTTATAAATGATACGTCAATTACATTTTCAGTAGGAACAAGAATTCAACTTCACTGGGTGTTTCGAGATGCGTAATTAAATTCCATCACAGTGTAAAGTAAAGAGAAAGCCAAGCTTATAAATCAAGGCTGGTTTTATATATTTAAATGAGGCTCCAACCAGAGGGATTGGCAATGCGTGCAAAATTCGATCAAATTTGCTTTCAAACGGACTGAAAAATAGAGGACATTTATTCTATTCCGCCTGTTTAGACATAAACAAGAACAGCGTTTTCTACATTTGCTTTCCTGCTTGATTTATTGCCATCCTCCTTTCCAGCAATCAATTTCAGTGTTTCGGTGGCACCCTCCCCCTCCCTCCCTCCCTCCCTCCTCCTCCTCCTCCTCCTCCCCCCTCCCTCCTCCTCCCGCTAGGTTTTGACGCCTGTTTGGGAGAAGCAGTGCTGCACCCTGCTGATCAACAGGAGGAGTGCAGGGATGCAGCGGGAGGGAGGGGGGAGGAGGAGGAGGAGGTTGTTGCTTTGTTAAACAGAACTTGTGTTAACTCCAATACTGCACTCCATCACACAAAAGTGCTGGAGGTCAGTTTAAAAGAGAGTGTGTGTGTGTGTGTGTGTGTGTGTGTGTGTGTGTGTGTGTGTGTGTGTGCGCGCGCGCAGTGAACTGTGTCATTCTGGAGGATTCATATTGAGTCCATTATTTCTACATTCAAGCCCGGGGACTTTGTGAGATCTTAGCCAGATTAGAGGGAGGGGGGGTCACACATCACATTTAATGCCAAGTGACCTCCACAATAAGCTCTCAGTAGGTGTATCCGATCAGATCGATCACTCTCTGCTGTGTGTGTGTGTGTGTTATTTAAAGTAGGCGACACACAACAACAAGACTAAGATGACCAGCTTTAAAACGATTGGTCGATGAGCAGAAATGTAATCAGGCACATTGAATTGTTTCATTTATGAGGTAAAACCAGAGCACTTTATGAAAGTTTAATTTTCTGTCTTTAGTGGAAAACATAAACACTCTGAATGATGATTGGAAGAGCATGTGGTGACATCATCATATCTGTATCTATATTTATTTTCCCGTAACAGGAAAGTAAAGTTTTAAAGTTTTTGGGGGCTTTTAAAAAGGATTTCTTTGTCCTATACTCATATGCTAATAACTCATATTCTAATAGGCTAACCACATTTCTTTTTTCAGATTATTTTTAATTATTGTTTTATTTGATATTTTATCAGTTCTTGAATTTTAGGGTTCCTGTTAAGGTCTGGCTAGGGACAACAGATGGAAATTAGCATTTGCAGCTAACTCTTATTCACAGCAGTCAACCTGTTCATCAATGAGCATTGTCCCTATCAACTAAATGAATGAAATTCCCACCAGTTCATCCCCTTATTTGGGGATTTTAAAAGGATTTTAAAAGGACTTCACTGATGAGCAAGATTATGGAAGAATATTAAATCTAAATATTAAATATCTGTGCATCAAACCAACAATACGAACAGATTTCGTAATCTTTTTTATGGCAACTTCTCAAACAAAGCTTCCCGCCGCGTGTGAAAGACGATGGAAGGGGCCGGCGTGGACGAGCAGCGTGGACGAGCGGCGTGGATGAGCGGCATGGACGGCGTGGACGAGCGGCGTGGACGAGCGGCGTGGACGAGCGGCGTGGACGAGCGGAGTGGATGAGCGGCATGGACGGCGTGGACGAGCGGCGTGGACGAGCGGCGTGGACGAGCGGCGTGGACGAGGACGAGCCTCCCGCAGTAGGAGGTCTATGTCTTCATCAGGATCAGACTACGGGGTTTAACATTGGGGGAGACTTGTCTTTCTCCTTAACGTCACATCAGCAGCAGGAGAGAGAGGGAGGGAGAGAGACAGAGAGAGAGAGAGGGAGGGAGGGAGACAGAGACAGAGAGGAAGAGAGACAGAGAGAGAGACAGAGACAGAGAGAGAGAGACAGAGACAGAGAGACAGATAGAGAGGGAGAGAGACAGAGAGAGAGACAGAGACAGAGAGACAGACAGAGACAGAGAGACAGATAGAGAGGGAGAGAGACAGAGAGACAGATAGAGAGGGAGAGATTGATGGCGCGGCGTCCTTTGAGCTATCGGTTACTCTGAATGAAGTATGGTCTTATTGGCTGCAGCCTCTCCCACCGCTCACATTGATTTCCACTCAGTCGCCGACTCTCGGTGCCCTTGTGCTCGTATCCTCCCCCCTGTCCTTTACTTATCCACCGTTTCCCCCCCCCCCCCCCAACGTGTCCTACAGAAAGAAATGATCACCAGCACACGATGGAGAGAGAGGGACGATGGCCGAGCAGGGATGGAGCGAGAGACAAAGGAGAAGTGAGAGAGAGACAGATGGGGGGAGAGCAGGAAACAGAGGGAGAGGAGGTGTAATTATCTATCAGGTGTTCGGGTGTGCGTGACAGAGGAGGAAGCTCATTAGCACACTCTGTGTACACCAATTACACAGCCGGGCTTCTCAGGCATTCCCCCGGCATGTCGGGGCCGGCCGGCCGGCGGGGGACACGCTCGCTCTCTCCCCGCCGCCGCCGGAAAACACGATAACACCGGCACACGACCAGACACCTGCATCCTCACGGAGCTCTGCGTTTACAGGCCGGAAACCTGGAACTACTGCATCGTGCTGCAGGTTACAGCCACAGTGCCCAAAATGTACATCATATCGTAGTTATGATATAAAAACGAGATTCTTCTTTTCTAAAATTCTAAATCCATTCATAACTTTTTAATCCTAAAAGTTTGCAAGTTAGGCATGAATCAATGAAATCTTTGGTCTTAGATTTGCCGTCACTTTGATGCAAAACCAGGTCAAAATTATATTTGACTCAAATTGGAAGTATAAGCTATAAGGGCGGGCAAAAAAAATAGTTTATTGTAAAAATCGTGGTTCATAACTTTCCAAATTTTTTTTTTTTTTTTTTTACCAAAGTTAAGAATAGTAGATTTGGATTTGTGTATTTACATTACTGCAATCAGTTTAACTTTTTCAAAAAATTACATAATCTTTATTCTCTCATGTCATAATTTGCCTTTATTAGCTCACAGAGGACCAGAGTGGATCCTGAAGCATGGACTCATTCGAAAATCAATTTTAAATAAAAAAAGAATCAGAATCAAATCACATCGTGAGACACTTAAAGATTCCCACCCTTAATAATTATCATTTGAGTTTTGGAGTTGTGGCCGTAAAAACTATACTATATTTTATGAATTCCTCAGTGACCTTTGACCGCAATAAAAAAATCTTCCCTGAGTTTGTGAAATTTAGTTGAAAAAACAAAACAAAAGACAACAAGATCGACCTCACATCACAGACGGCATGTTTACACTCCAGTATCTCAGGCTGCCAAGTGCAAAATAAATTAAATATGTTAAATATAAGTGTACTTATTCATTCACAACACAGAAAGAACATAAAATAAAAGCCTGACCATAAACCCCCTCGTAGAACGCCAAAGTGACCTTTTTACACTTTAAAAACACATAAAACACAAGATAAACGGGTTCATTAGTGAGCTTACAGGTGTGTGTGTGTGTGTGTATGTGTGTGTGTGTGTGTGTGTGTGTGTGTGTGTGTGTGTAGAGGAACGGGGCTCACCTGTGGAAGTCTCTTTGGCCGGATGACGATGAAACCACTCCGACGTTGGCCATCGACAGGACCTGCTTGTTGATGGCCTGGCTAGAGGCATTTGCTGTTGCCATGGTGATGGTTGCCGAGGTCTCGTTCATGCCCAGGAGCTTACCTGATAAGATGCAAAATAAATAAATAAATAATAATGTTCAGTCATCAAACAAGGAACCTACACAAACAAACAAAACAGTCCGTCAATTCTATGTTGATATATATATATATATATATATATATATATATATATATATATATATATATATATATATGTCAATTAACTTGTGTATAAAGAGTATTTTGGGAGTGAAGGCGACAGTCAGATAAAAACTGATTGTGATGGTAACTGAATTGGGGGAACAATGATGAACAATAACAGAGTGCCTTCTTCAATAATGCAAATAGAGCTGGAGAGAAAAAAAAAACACTCAATTGAAGGCAAATGGTCAGTTCATGTGCACTTAGTAATGAGCGAGGGCTGGAGGGGCAGAATGGAGATAAATATGCACAAGTTAGGTGGAAATAAAAAGAGGTAAATAGAAATGAAAAAGCTGCAAAGTGAAAGAATTAATGGACTTCACTCGATTGGTTTAAAGCAGCAATTTACCAGAGAGAGAGAGAGAGAGAGAGAGAGAGAGAGAGAGAGAGGGGGTAGAAAGTGAGTGGCTGCACTCGTTTTGTGTTTTGAGTGCAGGTTTTATTCAGCAGAGCTCCAAACACGGCTATGAAGATTAATTAAGGAGAAGCAGCATCAAGCAGGCACTTAAGAGCACACTGACGTGCTCTCAGCTCTCAATGGCTGCCTGCGCTCTACAGGTGTGTGTGTGTGTGTGTGTGTGTGTGTGTGTGTGTAGGAAATACCATTAAGCGCTTCATAAGAGGAGTTTTTCCTTAATGACAAAAAGTGAGGAAATGTTTAAAGAGGCAGGCTACTAGGATTTTATTTCACTTTATAAATACATTCATGAATTCTGCGTACAATAGAAAACTACTCTAAAGATTAAAACCTCTATCTTTGTCCCTCAGACCTTCAATTAAGGTGGAATTACTTCTGGAAAATGTATTTTAGATGCATCAACAGCTAAATCACAGAGGACAGGTCTGGTGATCTGTTTTATTGTCAACATCCTGTTTACGCTTTTATATGTTTATTATTATAATTGTTATATACTCCTGTTTTAGTGAAAAACAGACGTTTTATTAAGATTCGTGTTTTATGTAGAGATGGAATAAGACATTATCTTTGTTTCATACAGTTGGCTAAAATACCTGGACACACTTCTTTTTTTTGTGTGCAATAACTTCATCCACCATTTAATAATTTAATTTAACTGATAATTGCCACTAATGTCATTTATCCACTGTACAAAAACACAATGCCACATACAGTCCTATATATTTTATCTCTGTTTATTTATATCCATTCTCTATACAGTCCTCTACACTTACTTTATTTTTACTTTACTTGTATTTTTATCTCTACTTTATATATATATATATATATATATATATATATATATATATATTCAGCTAAGAGTTTATCATTTATTGTTTACTTTCTATATTTGTTTAGCTAAGTTTTGTAAGCTGCTGGAAATCCAATTTCCTTGCGGGAGTCATCCCAAAGGGATCAATAAGTCTAAGTCTAAGTCTGAAAGACTGTTGAAAAATTAAAAGGGCCGTGTTATGGTGTGGCTTATTTCACATATTCTCTATTCTCTATGTATGGCCGTGTGCAGGTTTGATGAAGGTACGTATTCAGACTGGTTCATGTGCATCTAGAAGGAGTGTGTTGTGAACGGGACCCACCCTGCTCCTTGCTGAAGTCCGGCTCCGTCATGGTGCTGGGCATCAGCAGCTCGCCGACGGCCGCCTGGATGGACACGCTGAACCGGTCCTCCTTGGTGCTGAGGGAGCCAACGCATCGATTACAGGGTATTACTTATGAATGTGTTCGTCTTCTAATCAAAAGCCTTCTCTGACTCGTTACTGTGTAAATGAAACACGATGAATGCCATGTGTGTGAATGAGAATCATGAGGATTGGCGTCAGTCAAACTCTATGAGACTACATATCTGACCCCATGTGCGTTTGTTCTGTGCACTTATTAAATCCTTCTCTTCAGATTGCCTTTGCTCTGTGAATGGCATTTTGGGGCGCCAGATTGATTCCACCCCTTCCCCTCAATCCCAAACAGATTTTCTGATCAGGTGATCGATCAGCTGAGCGGCGGTTGCCGATGGCATTCAGCAGCAGGGCTGATTTGAGCCGGTGCTGATTACTGGAGGAATAATTGTTATCCCAGTGAACCTCCAGATCAATGGTGGCTGATGTCTCACCCGGAGCGCCGCCACAGAGAATTACCAAAGAACAAATGGAGAGAGGAAGAGGAGGAGAGGATGCAAACGTTACAGAAGAAGAGACGTGTGTGTGTGTGTGTGTGTGGGGGGGGGGGGATGTGGATGTGGCAGAAAAAGATGTACACCTGAACCCCTGATATGAATGGATGTCAGCTTGTCTTACCACAGCTGGAAGTTGGCTGCCTGCGTGGAGTCGCTGAAGTCGATCCCCATGGAAACCGTCACTGAGGCCTCGGGCTCCAGCCGCTCTGACGACGGGAAACGAGGGAAAGATGCAAGGAGAAAAAAAGGAAGAGTGAGTGACACGGGCAAGGTGTGCAAAGTGGGGAAGGATGGAGCAAAGGGAGGTGGTGGAGGAGGAGGAGGAGGAGGAGGGAGGGAGGGCAGCAGCAGAGTGGAACAGACAGGCATCCACACCACTTGTGTTTTCTACTTCACAAAGCAAGGCCACCGTGTGTGAGAAATCTATCCTTCAATCTAACCCCCTCCACTACACTACACTACACCTCCAGACACACACACACACACACACACACACACACAGGATATTTCCAGAACAACAGGCTTGTCAAAGAGAGCATCGAGAGAGAGACGAGGTGAGGGAGGAAGACAGAGGGGGGCGAGATGCGAGCAAGACAAGGGGAGTTAAGTAAAGCCAAAAAAAAAAAATGCTGAAGAGGGAGTCTGGACAGCTGAATGGAAGGAGGAGGAGGAGGGGGGGGGGGGGGTTAAGGATGAGAGGAACACAGACAGACAGAAACATCCTCCATCCTCCCCAGTGTTCCTCTGTTCTACTGTATAACTCCATCCAGACGGAGGAGAGGCTCCGGAGGAAAGCCTCAGAAACAGAGCCATCACCTCCAGGCTTCACCGCCTGCTTCCACCTCCCTCCTCCACGCTGGTACAACACACAAGACTAACCCTTCTAGAAGAACATCTGGAGACACGTTCAAATGTTAGAGAATTAACAAATAAATCCGAACCCGTGGAGTTGGAGACGTTGGAGGGGATAGAAGAGTATGGAAGGTCAAAGTTACAGCAGGAAGTCAGCCTGTCAAACTGTACTACTACTAAAAATAAATATACAATCCATGTAGATAGAGATCATCTCTGTTGAGAAAATCTCCAAGTATAATGTGATTATTACTCTAAACTGTCCTCATTAATCTACTTGGTGTTTTAATACATTTAAACTGCAGGTTTAAAGCGATGCCCCTTTGATACCTTGCTATACATTTAAATACAACGTTGTGTAATATCTCGTACACAAAGCTGCTTGTGTTTCCAAGCCAGCCTCCTCCAGCCAGCATTGGGCCCAATCGATCCAAATTACCCCACTGTTTGGCTGCTTGAGTTCCTTCGATGCCCAATCGATCGCCTGCAATCGACAGTTTTAACGTGCTCCGGCGCACACACCAGCCGTGTGTGTGTGTGTGAGAGAGAGAAAGGGAAAATCTTGGGGGACTCACTGTTCTCGGTGTTATATTATAATGTGAGCGTTGCAATCATACGACGGTGTGACAAGAAATATGGAGATGGCTGCGCGTTTGTTCACCTGATCGATACTAATGAACAGGGATTAGCTGAAGTCATATTGGCTGTTTTCTGTTTGGGGGGGGGTATCTGCCGGGCTGAAAATGAACGTTTAATGTCGGTCTGAGAAAGCAATCATAGTGTAGGTGGAGCTGTGGAAAATTCCAGAAAGCTAACATGAATGGAGAGGCAACTGAATATTCCAGATATATTATATTCCAATAAATGTGTTAAAAAACAACAATTATGACATCATTATTGTACAAATACTGGAGTTACTGGTCCCCCAACAGACTGGCAGCATCGAAGGCCAGTAGCATTCTGACTAAATGGAAGCAACACATTAATACTGCATTAATAAACATACATGTTTTTTATAGAAACCATAGAAACCATTTTGACTTGTGGAACTTGAAGTGAGAGGGCGAGGGATTCCTGTGAAAATGGTTATTATGGTTTTACTTAATTCAGCCCCTTTTCTGCCCAGGTAGCCTGACATGCCTCGTACCAATGCATGTGTAATTCTGTCCTTTTAAATCTCGTTACGAGACCAAAACCCAATACTGCATGTGTAGCCCGTCTCTGAATACTTTGCTTCCCGATCCTCCCTCTCAAGCCCCCCAAATCGGTTGTTATGTAAAATAGACTGTGTGGTCCTCACCGATGGTGTTGAAGCAGTGGATGTTCAGGCCGGCCGGGCTCCGGTCCCCGACGTGGATCTCCTCCAGGCCGTGGTCTGAGGTGTTGGTCAGCGTGAGCTGCACCGCCACCATGCTGGGCTGGTACAGACACGGCTGCCGGGGGAAATGGTACTTGGCCGACAAACCTTTCCCAGTCATGTGATGAAGGAGCTCGTAAGTTTTCACGGGGCCGAAAGACGGAGTGGTGACCTGGAGGAGACGGGAATCGTTTCATTACCACCAAATATTATCACATATTATCACATATATATATATATATATATATATATATATATATATATACAGGATTATTCAAACATGGGGAAACCCACTAACATAAAGGGTTGGACTTCTTTCTCTTTGCCAGAGTGATTTAAAACCATCAGCAAGGTAAAAACACTGCTTTTATCAATGGAGTCTGGTCCTAATTTGGAGCACGTATAAAAGCTTTTTTCTTTTCACATTCAACTCAGAGAATTATGGTTTTATTATGATTGCTGGTAGCTCAGATTATTTAAAAAGGTTTTATTTTATTTTATTGGAGTGTATTTGGATGATCAGAGCGTTCAAATGTTGCCTTTGAGAAGAGCATATGATTGTTGTGTTAATCAATTCTTATTTTAGTCTGTTGTTGTCCAGCCTTGTTTTTATGTTTGATCTGTAATTTATTGTTTTACTGTTCTGCAACTGGTTTTATTGCAGTTATTGTTTTGTAAGATGACCTTGAATTTGCTGAAAGGCGCCTATACAAATAAAATGCATAATAATTAGTACTAATTATAATCACAGTTTATTTTATTAATGATATATTTACTCGCTGGAGAATCAGAATCAGATTTAGAAGTGTGGGATGATTGGTAAATAAAGACGGAAGAACTGTACAGGAATGTGCAAAAAAGATTAAAAAAAATAAAATAAAAGATGGTTAAAAGTTAACCAAGTAAAATACCGATCACCGTCAGAGTTGGAGCAGATAAATACCAAAGACTCCTGCAGAGCCATTTTAATTAATTCTGCTCATCTTTTCCCACTGAGGACAAAACGGTGGAAAACGTGCTTTAGTGTGATTTTTGTACAGAAGTTTTGTGCAAACAAACATTTTTGGCAACAATGCCAAACGTCTCTATAATCAGAGAAATAAGCAGCGTTGTTTATTCTTTCCTTTAAGCGAAACAAACAGCCCAAGAGGAGGAGGAGGAGGATAAACAGAACATTAGCCAGAAGCCTCCACATCAACAGGGTTTCCAAGGACGCCTCGTACATTACGGAGCTAACGCATCCACACAAGAGGATTAATACAAGAACCCCCACGTATTCATGCATATTCTCCTCGTCCAATCAGCAGGCAGCATGCAGCACTCTCCCAGCAACCCTTCCTTCATTAGCTCTGTGGGGTAAAGACGAGGCCCCATTTCAGGAACGTCCCCAATCAGCCCGGTTAGACGGAGACGGGGCTGGATGCTCGGTCCGACCACGCAAATAAAAACAGCCTCTAATGAATAGAAACACAAGTGCCTGCACATTTTAAAAAGGGAGGCTTTTACCTTTTCAGAGGCAGGAAATTGCATTACCGCTGACAGACGTGAGGAAGAAAGGAGCCTCCATCTGGATGGTGGTGGTGTTTCCTGTGTCCTTAAAATTAACATCTCGTTACTCAGAGGAACGTTTGTTCACACGTTGAGTTTCTTCCACTCAGCGGCGGCGGCGGCTGTCAGCCTGCCGTCAGAGAAGGTCAGCCCACGCAGCTCACAACACACCTGTCAAACAGGAATAACCTTCACCTCCACAACACGAGGAGGAAAGTCAAGACGACTGTGAGTGACGCCGCTCATTAGTTCAAAACGAAGAAAAGCCACTTCACACCTCTGGAACACTTAGCACCTGAACGTATTCATATGCCGACACCGAGGCGACGCCGGCCGCAAACCAAGACTTCAGGCGACTGAAAAACTGATATTTAATGCCTTCAAGTAATAAAAATAAATAAAAATCTGCGACAAAGAGGGCAAAAGTATGTAGTTCTATGGGGAGAGAGAGAATAAACAGTGGCACGAAAACAGATCCTGTAAATAACAGACTTTAACAAGTAACCAAGGTGTGTGAACTAATGAGGCTCATTGAACATGACTAATAATGTGATGTGATGATGTCACGGCGCCGGATGTATGGCGGCGCTGCGTTTCTCGGCTGGGCAGAATGTCGGAGGCATGACTGAGAATCGGGTTGACTTGAGCGGCGGAGACGACTTCCGATGTGTTTTGTTTTTTTACGAGAAGTAAAAAAAAACAACTTGCTGGTGTAGCGAAGCAGCACGACGTCGGAAAAACAGTAAACTCTACAAGCAGGAGCTCGTGGGTCATTTTTAAGTCAGTTTTCACCTGGTTATAATCTGACATATATGTTGAATTCAGACACTTGTTGTGTTGTGAGGAGGAGCTCAGCTCCGTCTGTTCTTCCTGTGTGAAGTCAGTAAGGACACCATCTCTTCTCTTGACTACTACAGTAGAAATAACACGTCTCCAGATGAGGTCGGTGAAAGCAGGTACTTGTAGTTATTTGTACTACGTCATAAACTGGTGCATAAACCGGTTTTAAAAGGACAGCCTGCCCGAGTCACAGTATACACCCTCCCATCTCTCTCTCTCGGGCCCCGCCCACCCAAGCGCCCGTAACAGAGGTCAAACAAACATTTGTTGCCGTGCTGTAACGCCCGCCAGCTCGCGCCCTCAGAGGCGCCCGTCACGCCCCCCACCTCTGAATTTATCGGGCCACTTTTGGATGTGTCAGAGCAGTCGCCGTCGATAAAGCCGGCTATAATGTTTGCCGCCCCATCACAACAGAGATTTACCTCCCTGACAGACGCATGCCGCTTCAAGGTCCCGTCTGTTGCCCGGCGGCGGCAGTGGGGGGGAGCAGCGGCGGCAGGACGGACGGGGACGGGGGGGCGGAGGCGTCAAACCGCTTATTATCACCAATTTGACACAGTGGACAGTTATAGCCTGACACCTTCACTTCTCCCGTCCAGCCGTTGCCCCCTCCCCGTCACACCATCACGCCTCAAGTGTAAATAAGAGAAGAAGAAGGATGTAACCTTGACTTCTCCGTCAGTCTCCTGCTTCTCCTCCTTCCTCCTCCTCGGACAGGAAGGGAGGGAGGTGACAATGAGGGAGGAAGTTGATTGAGAGGCTCTATTATGCATCAACTTAAAGGAAGCTCCCGTGATGGATGACACAAGACACCAGTCACCTTCAAGAGGGCCCGGACGCCACGCTCCCAGCATCCTCTCTGGCAAATGACCTGAAAATCCCGCTGACATATTCAAAAAAAAAAAAAGGGCCGAACCGGAGCCGGGGAGCATAAGAGGGGCCAATTTAAAACAGAAAAGAGATGTATGGGCAGATATAGAAAATCCATTTTAGGTTGTTTCAGCCTTCCCACGCCAGCGACAGGATTCCATTACGCTCCACACGAGTTGTGAGGATTCAGGTAAGGGACATGTGTTTGACTTTAGGGCCCCTAATTGTTCCCTCAGTCAGGAGATGACAATTAATTGAGGGGCGTCACAAAGACCTTGACCACAAATTGGATTAAATAAATGTTACTGCGGCCGTCTGAAACTACTTTAACGTAACAAGAAAGTCTCGATACAGAGGGTACTTCATTTACGCCAATTTGTCTGTAAATTAGGGGGTTTTATTAAATGATTAATTTTGAATTTTTTCCCCATTAAAGCAAAGATTAGCAATAATAGAGGATTGTTATTCAGAAACGGTATTTGTCCTTCGTTTAGCTTTTGCAAGTTATTGTTAACAAACTGCCAACTGTTTCTTTGTATTAGTGAGATGTTTAATCTAACTAAAGCTGCAGCTGTTGATTATTATTGTTTGGTCAATAAAATGGGAGAAAATAGGGCCATCACAATATCACAATATACAAGATCTGAAAATATATGTAAATACATGTTTGCCTCTAATTGTGAAATCTCAATCAAAAACTCGATCACAACCAACATGCAGTATTATTCTTCTCTTAAGTTTATTATACATAAAATAACATGGAAGAAACTGCGTTTACTTGAGTATTTCTGCTACTTTACACTTCTAATCTACAACATTTCACAAGAAAATCTACTAATATATTTATATCCCACTCGATGATTGACTCATAAACATCTTATTCTCTTAACGTTAGTGAAAATATATTTGACATAATGGTTCTATTTTAATAGAAGTAAATTTCTTTTTCTTGAATATGAGATTCAACGTTATTGTCATTGTACAAAGAAATGCAGTTATATAGAGAGTTTATTGTATTTTAACAATCGTACACACTCAGTAAAACTTTAAATGCAGGAGCTTGTGGGTACTTGTAATGGAGTATGTTTATACTTGTTATTTTTACTTGAGCTTGTGTAAAAATATGGAATTATATTGATAATCAGTGAGTAGAGAGAAGGACAAGGAGACCCTGTTGTTTCAGCAGACAATAAAAAACGCCGGTAAGATAATAAAGATTGGTGAGGGCCGCCGCCATGACCTTGTAAAAGGTCAAACACGACGAGTCACACAGGGAAGAAGACACGACTAAATGCCTTTACACAAATACACGGGGTATTTAAACTCCCGGGGAAAAGAATGCAGCGTTAAAACACAAACAAGTATCACGGAGTGTCGGCCACTTCATGCTTTCTGTGTGGGCGTTTATTCCCATTTAAGAGGCAATCTCCGCCGTTTGAGTGGCAGCGGGTTTCAGGGGGGGGCTATGTTCGTGGTCGCTCGGGGTCCTTCTGCTGATTCATAATTAGACGTGAACCCGGAGCGCACCACTACGGGGGAGGTCAGAGGGGTGAGGAGGGAGGCGGGGGAGGGAGCTGGCGCCCGCCTGATGGACACCAAATGAACAAATTATGATGGCCCCCTCTGGGCGTGATGGGGTCAAACAGCGTGCGCCCCGCCGCTGACAGTTCAATTTCCCCCCAACGCAGCCCCATTCGCCGACTGCTAATTATGAATGAAAAGTTATCAGCCCTCGCCCGCTCACCCCCCCGCGCCGCCACCACCACCGCACACACGGACAGCGGTCGGAAGAGGTTCGGGTGGAGGGGTGGCGGGGATTTAAGAGGCATTTGTGAGAGATCCTAATGTCAAAATGTTATTAGAGAGAGCGGTAGCATGCAGAAGCCGGGGGGAGAGGAGGAGGAGGAGATGAGGAGGAGACGAGGAGGAGGCGGGTCAGAGACAGTGGCCAGGGTTAATCTAAATGCCTTTGATAACCATGCAGTAATTCTCTAAAAGGGCCCGAGCACTCAGCTGAGACTGACTCGCTGCCTCTGTGGGCAGATTGCTGAGAAATAGAAATGACACCGGGGCCAGCTAGGTGTGTGTGTGTGAGTGAGTGTGTGTGAGGGAGAGAGAGAGTGGGGAGGGGCGAGCGTGAATACAAAGGTGAGGTTATTTACCCTCGTCTATGAATCCCGATGGCCGTCGTGTATTTATGCATAGAATTGACTCTAAATCAGAATGTTGATGTGCAGAAAAGTTCCCCGTTTTCTAATCTGCATTTCTATTCGCTATTACTCCCTGGCCTTCACCTGAGGAGGAGGAGGAGGAGGAGGAGAAGGAGGGTGACTAACAAGAGCCTGCATTAAACGCTGGTCTGAGAGCAGCTGTCAATCACGCTGACTGACAGGCGGGCGGATTCTGAATGTTGAAGCGGAGAACGAGAGCGGAGCCGGGAAAGTGTCGAGGCCGCTCAGACAGCTGAGAAAAAACACATTTTGTTGTCTACACGCAGGAAAACAAATTGTTTGCCATGAAGTTAAAAGTTTAAACACTTTAGAGAAAAAGTCTGAGTGTTTTTTTTTTTTAACCACACAACAATGTTTAAGTGAGATTAGACTGTAAATGGATCTAAAATAAGCTTCATCAGACTCTCACGCTGTTTGACTTTAAAAAGGTGCTTATAGACCACGCTGATTGGGCTGCAGCTTCATATCCACTCAAACTTCTCCTCCAACTCTGATTGGCAACAAAGCTAACCAGCATATTTCCCCTAAATGTCAAACATGTCTCTATTGTTCCTTCACTACTTCTGGAGATGTGGTGCCGATTGTAAAGCCTACAGTTACCAACGACGACGTTATCAATGAAAGAAACCAAAGGATCAATATATGATTGTTTGCATAAAAGATCCAAACGACAGGAAGTTTAACTCAGGCTTGAGTTGTATGAACTTAACGTATATGAATCTGAGAAGGAAGCCCATGTGTTAAAGTTCAGTCCTACAAAATAAAATCACCCTGATTTACAGAAATAACTCTTATTAGGGGACAAAGTCAATCAGCTGATAGTTAAAGGTTTTGTCACGCGGACAAATATGTAATGTCATTCTTTGAACATGCACCCTCATCCTTAAATCAATTTTATACCAAATTATGTTAAAAGCATGCAAGATTTAAACAAACAGGATTAATGGCTGTTTGATCGCTGAACAACAACTAATTAAATTTGTTTTAGGTCTGTTCCTTTTTTCTTTTATGCAGAATTCCTCAAGTTTGTTTTTAAACTTTTTCTTTTTCTTAATATCCATACTAAACTGTACAGACTGTAAATACTTTTTATTCTTTTGGACATATGTTTATAGGCTCATACCTTTAGTTTGTAGTATATATTTTTATTCTTTACTTCATATTTTTGGTATTTGACGTGAATTTTGTTTTAAAGTCCGTTATTTGTGGTTGAATGTGACTCCCTCGGGACAGAGATTAACCTGAATGGGACTATCTTGAAAAAAAATATATAAAATATATTTATATATATATCAATCCAAAGTTTAACTGACTATTGTAAATTAAATTTTTTGGACTTAATTTGGTGAAAACAAGCGAATACAAAACCTTGCGCTAAACCTTTTAATCATTACGTGATGATTAATCGATATCCCCAGATATATCTTTCAGTTAAATATAATTATGAGTAATAATAATAATAATGATTCCCACCTGTGTGAATGCTGAACATAAAACAAACAGACACTGAATGTACCACAGACCTCCGAGACACAAAATAGACACAGCAGCAGCAGAAAGAATGATCCGGACATTTCCCTCCCCCGGGTGAGGGGGTGAGGGGGGTGAGGGAGGGGGAACAAATATACAGATGTGTAGAGTCGGAGAGAAAGGAGCCGTCACACCAGGAAAGGTCAACCATCAGATATACACAACACGGAGACACACAAGGGACACAACACCTGACATAGAGATGGAAGGTGACAAGGGAGGGAGGGGGAGGGAGGTACACTCATAGATGAGACACAGAAATGGAGTTCAGGGTTGTGGAGGAGCAGAAGACAGCGAGGGGGAGAGAGAGACAGACGGTGAGAGAGACAGGAAGCAAGGAAGAGCAGTCGCTGCGTCCTCGCCGGCTATAAATATAAGGAAGGCGGGAAAAGGTCAACAGTCGGCGTCTGGGAGCCGGAATGTTCCACAAGGGAGGGAGAGCCTCGTTTCACCGCTCCGTCAGTGTCAGGAACAATGGAGTGGATGGAGGAGATGTCATCACACACACACACACACACACACACACACACACACACACACACACCTGCATGGTGGAGGAGATGTTGGAGAGAGAAAGGCCCTCGAGGTCGGACAGCAGGCTGGACGAGATGACCGGACACTTTGGTGCGTTCGAGGGTGCAGGAGAAACTGAAACACAAAAGGGGGGATTCATTTTATAAATACAACTTTATTTATATAGCACCTTTAAAAACAACACAACAAGGCACACGGTTCTATACACAAATACAAACACATAAGATAAAAATATAAATAGATACATAAAATTAAAATAAAAAAGGCAACATCACAGAAAAGCAAGTGCATAAAAGTGTGTTTTATTTTTCTTTCCTATTTTTTCTTTGTAGAGAGTTTTTTTTTTTTTACGTAATCTGAAGGCCATGTAGCTCTCCGACACGCTTGGAACAGGAGGGGCAGGCGAACCTCACGGCTCCATGCCACTAAATCCTACACACTGGCCCTTTAATTCACAGCATCACAGACATGCTGTCTAA
Organism: Chelidonichthys spinosus; assembly: GCA_029853015.1. Taxonomy (NCBI): domain Eukaryota; kingdom Metazoa; phylum Chordata; class Actinopteri; order Perciformes; family Triglidae; genus Chelidonichthys; species Chelidonichthys spinosus. Next base: position 15,695,321 of record CM056840.1, read on the forward strand.
CACACCGTCTTCATCGAATAGTCTAATTCTAGCTTTAACGCTATGAATCTAACGTATAATCCTCTTATAGCACAAACGTGACTGCATTACGTTCATCATGGGCCGTAAGTGATTTTATATAGATGTGGAAATACAGGTCCGTACGATGGCATGTTTCAGTAATATTTTCCATTTGAATGAATAAAAGTGATTTAAAAATCAGGATTTGATTTGAGGGCAGAGGATTTGTTGAGTATTTCCTGTAAAATGTACATTTTTGTGTGTAAACAAGATCCACACATGCAGATATACGTTGTTTGTGTTGTGCTGATAAACTCACAGTCATCTAGATCCAGTAAGGAGACTTCCATCTTGGACTTCACTTCCACCTGAATCCACAAACATGACAATGAGACACACAGAAGGACAGTGGGAGTGTATTATCACTATTTAGATGACCAGTCACGCCACCTGGCGGCGCCCGAGGCCGACCTGTCAGGCGTCGACATCGTGGGAATTACAACACACGACTCAGAGCTCCAATAAAAAACACATTTAAAAACACACAAGCTTTTATCAGCCTTTCTCCTTCAGCCACCTAACCGACTCCCGTCACATAAAGAACCATAAAATCCCACTCTGGGTTCTCCAGACGGGGGAGGAAGGAGGAACGTTACAGTTAGAAGTTGGCTCTTCTCTTGATTGACGCGCGGCAGTCGTAATGGAGACGGATTCCTTGTTAGTACATGGATGTCTGAGAGAGCCAGAGTGTTATAAAGATGCATAATTCATAGGTTTAAATGACAAACTGTGTGAAATGAGGATGTGGTAGTGCAGGAGAGGAACGGGAGGGGGGAGATAATGTGAGGAGCATAACGGGGTACAAACACGACGCTAAGGGGCGAATGGAAGAGAAACAGAAGCAAAATGATCCCGCGATACATAAATTGTGGTTTTGACGCTCTAACAACACCTCCCCTTCAGGAGAACCAGGATGTTCATGCAAAACGAGAGTTTCACCATTAATCCTGTTTCCAATAATAATCACATTCTACACAGGTTTAAGGATGTTGATGTTATCAGGGTTCCTCCACCTTCTCCAAAGTCACATTCAAGCACTTTCCAAGCATTCCAAGGTGCATTTCCATGCTTTTCCAGCACCTTTCAGCTGTGGTAAACTCCATATTTGTATCAATCCAATGGTCAGTATTCAGTCTACTTATTATGTCACTTGTTCATCACATTAAATGAGATGTTATTGTCCTATAAACAACCAACATGATGTTTGGAGACAGCTTTTTACAGAAGGACCACAAATGAAAGGAAATCTTAGACAAACAAATTGTTTTTCATTACAGGACTGATCAATACAGTAAACAACATCCTAATAAAGCCAACATGCAGGGATTAAAGCATGGTGTACTAATAAAGGGACATGTTTATTTTTAGAGCTTTTTGTAGAAATCATTCTGCTACTCAGTTAAACCGTGGACCCAACAAAATCATAAAAATAAAACATTTTATTTGTATTGGGCTTAACACAGATGCTTGTGTCGTCACCTTGGGTCTGGACTTGACGTCACTCTTCTTCTTCTGTGGTGTCGGAGCGGGCGGGTCCGAGTCCGAGTCGTCCTCGGAGTCCGTCTCCGAGTGGGAGGAGCTTTCAGCCGACGAGCTGCTCGCTTGGGTCACAGCGGGTCCATTTCCATTCTCATCCGAGTCACTGAAATCAACAAAATACATATATATAGTGTAAGTACTAGTTTTTAGTATAACATACATTAATTAAGTTTGTTTCCTTGCTGTTGATTACATTTAAAACATACAATGAAATTACTCCAATGCTCCTCTTTTGTGTTTTTCCTCCTTTAGACATGTGTTCATAAATAAATACTTCAGTGTGTAATGTAAAGTAAATAAACGGATATCCCATCTACACATATACACAGATAATTATATACATCTGATACCTACAATAGTATTTAATAATAGCAGTACATAAATAATACTTACTGTATATCTAGGTGCACTTACAGTACATAGGTGTGGATTTTACTTTTTATGTAGGTAATTTTGAAAACATCAGGCATAAATGTACAATATATTTAATAATACTTCCTCAGCTGAGGCTAGCCCCCTCCCCCGGGACCAGAAAAACAACGATCAATCTGCTTTCCGTGAAGTTAATTCGGTGTTGCATTCACTCAAAAAAAAAAAGACTTCTTCCATCTTCCTCCTCTCTCATTTTCACTCGCTCTGTCCCTCTTCAATTTGTCCCGATAATGAGTGTTTACTCCGCCTGCCTGGGATTCTCAGCCGTTAAATTAATGAGGGGAATTGTGACGGTAACTGGCTTTTTAACTTGGGGCGATGATGAAAAGCCAGTATTAATTTGGCCTACAGATTTCATTTGCTTGCGAACAGGAAAAAAAGTGATATAAATCACTGTGGGCCTGATTAGGGGGCCTGCCTGGAATGACTGGGCCATAATGAGGGCATTATGCTGTGTTTGTTGTGGAAGCACTGGGGTGAGCTGCTCTAATTACCGTGTGTGTGTGTGTGTGTGTGTGTGTGTGTGAGCACAGGGGTGAGCTGCTCTAATTATACTCTCTAATGGAGAGAACAGGGTCAGCCGGCGGCCTGTCACATGGCAAAAATCAGGTGTGAGTTTGTGTCCGCGAGAAAAAAATGAAGTAAGAGTGCATAAGAAACTAAATTTGCCAAGGAAGGGGGGGGGGGTCAGGGAGCGTACGTGGGGAACATTCGGTCGTAATGACTCGAATCTCATTCACTGGCACCCAACGGCGGCGAGCTGCTAAATGACCAATCAGAAGTCATTATCCATTAGCCATGTAAATGTGGGTTACGCTACAGGAGGAAAATGCTCCTTGATTGGCTCGTTAATGGAAACCCACGCTAACGATATTCTAGCGGCGCTGCCAGCCTGATGCGTCTGTGTGGGATTCAGAGAGACGGTGGATAACATACAGGACATTCGGTGTGGATGACTCACGGACTGTACCATTCACCTTCCAAGAAGGCGGTGCGATGGTGGTCTCTCCCGTCTAAAAACTGGGGAAAATAATCTGTTGATTGCTCTTGGTTGTTTTTCAAATCTCCCAACGGACTCACAACACTGTTATACAATTATTACACAACTATACATATATGGAGTGAGTAGAGGATTCTCATTGGAGTTGTTTGGACGGCATCTAGTTTCAAATTCAAAAGATTAAACTGCACGTTGTCATGTTGATTCCCAAATTTCCAATGCATTTGGAACAATTTGTATAGTTTTCACCTGAATAAATCTGTTCTGTACACTGTATTTAGATTATTATAGAATTTATTGCCATCAGACGTGGGGAGCTGAAGCCGTTATTTATGCTCTCTTTAAAGACCAGAACATTTTAAAAAGAATGCAGAATTTGCTGGTATACAGCTGCCTAGTAAGTGTTACTGTTTAAATCCAAAGTAACACTTTAAAAAACTCCACAAATCTCAGTGCAGAGATCCTTAAATCCAAAGACAGGAGAAGCCCAGTCCTGCAGGACTTCCTGGCGAACACGATGGAGGAAGCTCAACAGAAGGTGTGTTGTCATATCGATTATAAAACTGTTCAACGTGTGAACAGATGGGGTTTTTGAGATGCAGCAGAAGAAGGTAACATCTGGACAACATTCACAGGGAACAGAAACGTGCTGAAGGAAAGGAGTCCAACTGTACCTGAAGGCAGCGGTGGGCTGGCTTTTCTTCGGCGGGGCCTTCCTGGTCTTTTTCTTCTTCTTCTGTTCCAGTTCAGACTCGCTGGAGCTCTTTTCAGACCCACTAGAACTCTTTCCAGAATCGCTGGAGGTCTTGTGAGACCCTTCGTTGCTTCCCTCCTCACTCTCGCTGCCCGACTCTGTGTAAAGGTTCAGTACGTCAAACACAAGCCCAGCCAATTAAAGTTAGAATCCTTAGATTTTGAATGAAATCCAATTCCAGTTTTGATCACTTTTATGGTCAGCACTTTCAATTTTACTGGCCACTCTACTAACATCCTATCAGAGATGTGTTACTTTCCTTATTTCCTTCTACCACTGTTTCACATTTAGAAGCATTTCTCTGGCAAAACGTGGGAAATTACAGCAGCTGTACTCATAATTCTGCACATTAATAAAGTGTGGTAATCTTTTTATCTGCAACTGGGCATGAAAATACCTGTCAAGGTTTTAAATTAGAATAAATAACAAAAATAAAAATAAATAATGCAAAAAAACTATTAAAATAACTACTAGCAGCTACTAACTGTCCATTATTAACACTGTTAACTCCTCTGCTATACCACCAATGACCACAGGTGGCACCAAACCTTCACTACTGCTGCTGCTGCTGCTGCTGCTGCCGCTGCTGCCTTCACCCTCACTGCTTTCAGACCGGTCCTCGTCTTCCTTCTCCTCTTCTTCATCTGAGTAGAATTTATCAGATTTGGGTTTCTTGATCTTCCCGAACAACGGTGCCGACTCTTGCACCTAATCAGATCAAATATTCACAATTACACTTTATTCAGAGACATTTTCAAAGTCGTTTCTTACTGTAGGTTTTTAAAGTAGAGAGTAAGCACGTAGGCACCAGCAGCCTGGATATAGTGGCTACGCACATTTTTACTTTCAATAAATTACCATGGAGTTAGTCAATTAACCAGATTAACTCAATCAGTAGTCAGGTGCAAATATGACTTGACCCCGAAAAAATTCTAACAAAAGGTTTGTCAGTGGATTATAGTAGTATCAGATGTACTTATAAACATACTAAAAGTTTACCAATGTGTGATACTCAGAAAGGCCCCATTTTCAAAATGCCACCGCCAGATCCTTCAAATGACCATTACTCCTTTGTATTCTTCCTACACCAGGAATACTGCTATCTGATACATTTTTTAGCATTTTCATATTTGTGAAATAAATAAGTGATTACAAGTACAATTATATATTAAAGTGAATGTTTACAAGCATATTTATGTTCCCTGAAGTAATTGCATATTTCGCCTTTCTCGTATTGTTTTGTGTTGTATTGGTGGTTTCTGTGGTTCATAACCAGTCTTTTGATTCCAACAAAGAACAAATTAATTAGAACTGTGGTACTGTATAATTAGTCAAAACAGGGCTGCCACGTGAAGGCTCAGTACCGCTAACCCCTTTCCATCCATCCATCCATCCATCCATCGTCTACCGCTTATCCTGTATTCAGGGTCGCGGGGGGCTGGAGCCGATCCCAGCTGTCATTGGGCGAAGGCAGGGTTCACCTGGACAGGTAACCAGTCTATCACAGGGCTGACATGTAGAGACAAACAACCATTCACTCTCACATTCACACCTACTGGTAATTTAGCCATCATTGAACCTATCCCCATCCTGCATGTCTTTGGACTGTGGGAGGAAGCCGGAGAACCCGGACAGAACATGGAAACTCCACACACTTCTGGCTGTTGTCCCAGAAGCAAAGGCTTTAGAACCCGACCCCTAACACTTTGGGCACAATTTGGACATTTTCACTTAGGGGTGTATTCATTTTTGTTGCCAGTGGTTTAGATATTAATGGCTGTGTGTTGAGTTATTTTGAGGGGACAGCAAATTTACACTGTTATACAAGCTGTACACTCATTACATTGTAGCAAAGTATCATTTCAGTGTCCCTTTTACCTAATGTGCATATTTTTTTTTGATTAAGTGGGAAAACCTGACGACCAGGAAAAAAACCCATGCAAACACAGTGAGAAACTCCATACAGAGGGACGGGTGGAGGCATCTCTGTGAGGCTGCAGCCCTAATCACTGAGGCACCGTGCTGCCCTGAATAAGGAGGAGGAGGGTGGAGCAGGAGTGGAAGGAAGGAGTGGTGAGGTAGATGAAGGGTGTTTATATATATATATATATACACACATACATACATACATACATACTTATGTACTGTATATATTGTGGGAAAAACCTGAGCACCAGGAGAAAACCCTTTTACGTTGTAGGTGATGAAGGACAGAGTGGAGGGAGATGGAGGTGAGGTAGATGAAGGGTGTTTTATTTATATATATATATATATATATATATACATACATAATTATGTACTGTATATATTGTGGGAAAAACCTGAGCACCAGGAGAAAACCCTTTTACGTTGGAGGTGATGAAGGACAGAGTGGAGGGAGATGGAGGTGAGGTAGATGAAGGGTGTTTTATATATATATATATATATATATATATATATATATATATATATATATATATATATATATATATATATATATATATATATAATTATGTACTGTATATATTATGGGCAAACCTGAGCACCAGGAGAAAACCCTTTTACGTTGGAGGTGAGAAGGACTGAGGTGAGGTAGATGGATGAAGGGTGTTTTTTTTTTTTTTTTATAATATATGTATTGTGGGAGAAAGCTGATCAATCAGAAGCCATGTCGCCGTCACGCCTGTTTGTTTTGTGCATGAAGAAACTCAAGAAACCCCTTTTCTTTGGCTTCTCCTCACGTTCTTTCTCCTCCTTCTCCTGCTTGGCTTCCTTCTTCTTCTGCTTCTCCTCACGTTCTTTCTCCTCCTTCTCCCTCATCTTCCCCTCACGTTCATTCGCCTTCTTCAACATCTTCTTCCACCTCTCATCACGTTCTTCCTCCTCCTTCTCCCGCTTGGCTTCCTTCTTCTTCTGCTTCTCCTCACGTTCTTCCTCCTCCTTCTCGCGCTTGGCTTCCTTCTTCTTATGCTTCTCCTCAATTTCTTTCGCCTCCTTCTCCAGCTTAGCTTCCTTCTTCTTCTGCTTCTCCTCAACTTCTTTCGCCTCCTTCTCCCTCCGCTTCCCCTCACGTTCTTTCGCCTCCTTCCACTTGACTTCCATCTTCTTCCACCTCTCCTCTTGTTCTTCCTCCTCCTTCTCCCTCAGCTTCCGCTCACGTTCTTTTGCCTCCTTACATAGGAGTTGAATCATCTTCCTCCCCTCCCCGCGGTCTTTCTCCTCCTGCTCCTTCTCATGCATCTTGACCTTTATCTTTTGCAGCTCCGCCTGCTCATCCTGGATCTTTGAACATGAAGCAGAAGAGGAGAGAAAACTTCTTCTCCATGACAGACTGACCTTCTCCAGGACGCTGTTGTCCTCAAGGACCCCTCTGACTCTTGTCTCACAGCTCTGTGCTTCATTTGCCAGGGCCTTTGTGAACTTGTCCTCCAGTTCCTTTTTCTCTTCCTCCATCTGTTGGACTTTTGTCTCCAACAGGTGGATGCTCGTCTCCAAGCTCTGCTTGGACACAGCCAGGTCCTTTTGGAACTTGTCCTTCAGTTCCTTTTTCTCGTCCTCCATCTGTTGGACTTTTGTCTCCAGCAGGTGGATGCTCGTCTCCGAGCTCTGCTGGGACACAGCCAGGTCCTTTTGGAACTTGTCCTTCAGTTCCTTTTTCTCGTCCTCCATCTGTTGGACTTTTGTGTCCAGCAGGTGGATGCTTGTCTCCGAGCTCTGCTGGGACATGGCCAGGTCCTTTTGGAACTTGTCCTTCAGTTCGTTTTTCTCGTCCTCCATCTGTTGGACTTTTTTCTCCAGCAGGTGGATGCTTGTCTCCATGCTCTGCTGGGACTTGGCCAGGTCCTTTTGGAACTTGTCCTCCAGTTCCCTCCTTTGGTCCTCCATCAGTTGGACGTTCCTCTCCTGACTCCGTTCTTTCTCGTCCAGCTCCTTCCTCAACTTGGCTTCCAGAGTGTTGCATCTTGAAGATGCAATACTGAGTTCCTCATTTTGTCTCAAGAGCAGGTTTGTCATCTCTGTGAGCTGCTGAGAGTGAACCTCCTTTTCTTTCCTGAGTTGAGAGATTTCTTTCGACTCCTGCTTCTGCATGGTCTGGGCGCTCTCCTCCTGGGACTGAAAATGTTTCCTCAGCTGCATGACCTTCACCCCCTGCTTCTGCATGGTTTCGTAGCCCTCGTCTGTCTTCTCCTCCTGGGTTTGAAGACGTTTGTTTGGCTGGACGAGCTTCGACTCCTGCTTCTGCATGGTTTGGGTGCTCTCCTCCAGGGTCTGAAAATGTTTCCTCAGCTGGATGACATTCGCCTCCTGCTTCTGCATGGTTTCGTAGCTTTTGTCTGTCTTCTCCTCCTGGGTTTGAAGATGTTTCCTTAGCTGGGCGACGTTGGAGTCCTCCTTCTGCATGGTTTTGTAGTTGATCCTTTCTGTATGAGATCCTATCTCTAGATTGGACTTTCCTGCAACACCTCGAACAAAGGTTGTGTTTGTCCAGTACCTGCACTATATTTCTCCAAAGTGCTTGGATCAAAGCAGTACAGTAATTTCATAAAATCATAAGTCTGTGATCATGTCAGTGCATTTAGACAAGTCCAATGGATTCATAGACCCATAAAACATGGGGTTCGACACCAAGATTACTTCACAAGGTCAGATATTGAAGGAGCCAGGCTATTGTAAGGGTTTCCTTCACACCTGCTTTGATGTTACTGTGATGTCATCAGAATGGAATGGAATCACAGAAGGGGAAAAAAACCTGTCATGTCATCAGAATGAAATGGAATCAATGAAATGGAATGCTAGCCCTAAACATCAAAGCCACCACTGTGAATTCTTTTTAAAAATGCCTGAAAACACATCTTTATAGAAAGGCCGTTTAGCTAAACTATTTCTATCTGTTTTAATTTGTTGGTTTTAATTATTTTGAATATGCTTGTATTCAATTATTTTACAATGTTTTTATCCTTTTTTGTGCACTGTAGCACTTTGAGGTCATTGAGTTGATGTAAAGTGCATAATAAATAAAATGTATTATTATGATCATTATTATTATCAATGAAGGGGGAAAAATAGAGAATAGGGAAAGAACATGTAATGGAATGTGTTGGAGTGTTTATGATAAAAAAGTACATCAGGTTCATCAACATCGGAAACATTTTTAAATTGTGAGGTTCTTTTCAATGCGAGATCACGACAAAGTATTTATTTTCAGTCAACATCATCCTTTCTGTTGCCAGAATATTTATTTTTAATTATTATTATTATCTATTTTTTTTATTTATTTTTATCTTTTAGAAAATTATGTATAATGTACTCAAATTTCGATTTCACTTTATTTTTCTAGCGAATCTTCCTTTTCTGTCAGGTTCCTGATTTTCATGTCGTGGTGGACGTCCAACCAGGAACCAGACATGTGTGAAGTAAAAACTACGACGCAGAGATTAGGAAGGCCGATTTTCTTACTGGTTCAATGACCTCCACGTTCCTCACAGTCTGGTCAGGAGCAACGGCCGGCCAGTCTGAGAGCTCCTGGTAACCAGAAGCTTTGGTGTTGAGGCTGTGGGAGAGAGTTCCCAGCTGGAAACGGTCTCGATCTGATCGGAAATGAAAAAGGGTTGAAAACGCGGTTTGAGAGCAGCGTAAAGCAAAAGGAGGAGGGGAAATAAAAACAAAGGAAGCTTCAAGAGTGGTGAAGAAATTGGCAGATGGAGGATGATTCAAAGTCACCTTGGACCTCGGTCACTAAATATCCCTGTATACATGGAGACATCTATTAATAAATCAGCTCTCTGTTTTTAATTCTCTCTCCTCAGTGACACCAGAAGATGATACAAACTGTGCTTTGCAAACCCCCCCAAAAGAGAAAAAACAGACTTCAGTTGTGGATATTAAGAATGACAGGGGTGGTTAACGCTTTCCATAAACATCCAGAAGGTGTAAACTGCCTCTGAATCTTAATGTTGAGGAGACAGTTTCTGTCCCTTTAGTCAAGAGGGAGAGGGAGGGAGACAGAGAGAGAGAGAGAGAGAGCTAAATGAGGGAGATTTTTTTTCTCCCTCCGAGTGTCTGAAAAAGGTTAGCATTAGCTCAATAATTTACCCATCTCATTAGTCCAAGGTAAAGGGGAGTCTGACCTAACTGCCCTTCAGAGAGAGACCGGCACACCGGAATAATAAAACCAACCATGAGTTCACTTTGCATACTCCTGGAAATAGATGTGAACCCCACTTAATGTGGATTCAGACGCAGCAAAAGCCAGAGCAGAGTTGGTATTTAATCTTAAACATTCAGCCCGTCTAAGAGGACGTCATGTGAGACTAAGAGGATACCTTTGAAGGTGGACTCGAGCAGCGGCGGCGGTTTGGGGGCCAGCAGGATGCGGCGGGCGTACTTGTTGAGGGCGCCGCTCTTCCCGTTGGGCACGATCAGCTGCCTGATGAAGCGGGTTCGGTCTCGGATGTCGTAGCTCTGGTCGTATTTGCCGAGGTTCAGGATGTACTGGGTCAGGAGCTTGGTCTGGGGGGGTCAGAGGGGTTAGAGGTCATGTAAGATCAAAGGGCAGCATGTGTGAGTACATAGTAAACATTTTATAATGACTTATAAAAGGTAAAAAGTATTATTATAGTGTATTATAATTCCTGTAAGATGTAAGATATTATATATCTACACTGTATTATAATCCCTGTTACAATGTGTTATAATGGGATTATAAGTGGTCTTTGTCTGCTTTAAGTAAAGTGAAAAAAGAATACATCGATGCAAGAACACAAAAAGTTGTAAAATGAATCGAATAGCATTATAAAATGTTTTATAATTTGTTAGTATTATCGTTTTAAAGTACTATGGATGTTATATATGGATATTTATGAGTGCTTCTAATTATACAATGCTTTTAGACATGGCTGTCATAGAAAATGTTAAGTTTATTAAATAGCTTTTGAGGTGTTTGTTTTGATACAGGTGGGCTCCATACAAACTTCAGTCTTTATGCTAAGCTAACTGTCTCCAGATCAATACTAATTGATCTTCCTTTCTTAATATTGGCAAGAAAGAGAATTTGGATATTTCCCAAAATGTTGAACTATTCCTTGCTATGCCCCAAAATGGATTATAGCCATAAACTTTATGTATTACCAGTTGTTTTCTAGGTAACACATACAGACTGCCCAGTGGCACTGACATATATACATTATATATACACATTATATATACATATACATTAGTGAAGCAGACATAAAACAGCAGTCTTATAAGCCGAATCCTTCCCTAAAGTGTCTTCTGTCTCTTCCTCGTCTCTCCTCCCCGCCACATAACGAGGAGGCGGGAGGCATAATGAGGTGCTCGTTTGAGGGGGAAGCAGCGTCTGGGTTCATAAACCCGGCCCAGAGGCCAGAATCACGGCCCATCTCCCCGAACGGGCCTGCAGACAGCGAGCGGCGCCAGGAGACGCTCCATTACGTTAGAGCGCCTCGTCCACAGCTCTGCATTTAAACCCAGCACTTAGCTCCGTGCTGCAGAAGTGTTCACTTAGAGCCATTAAACCAACCATAAATCCTGGGGTCTGTTTGTTTTCACCCTTTATTTAACATTTTTATTCTTGTCTTTAATTTATATTTCTTTATGTGTATATGTCTGTACATGTTGGTGTGTATGAGTGCGTGGTATATGTGTATTTTTATATAATTATTGTATTTTTTTATAATTGTTTTTTTATTTTTATTTTATTTATTTATTTTTTAAGGAAAAAAAATGATGTATATATGTTGAGCTGTATAATGTTTAATTTGATTGAAAATAAATAAATAAAAGAACCTTCAAGCAACAGGAAGCGAGTGTAAACGTCTTCCGTGTTTAAATACCTGCTTGGAGTTGGTCAGGTAGAGTTTGGCTGCTAGGTTCACCGTCTGCAGCTTCACGATGTCCTCCTCCGCCGTGAAGGTCTTGGCCATCTTGCGGAGGACGTCGGGGGCGATCTTTGGCACCCTCTCACAGTACTCTCCCATCAGCCACAGGATGCTGGCCCGGGCCATGGACACCTGCAGGGTCAGGGGACAAGAGGTCACCGAGAGTACGGGCATTGGACTCGTGTCGATGCGAGCAGATGAACCGTACGGTGATGTTGTCGAAGAGCTTCGCCATGTGCTTGATGATCTCGCTGTGTTCCGTGGGCTGAGTCTGAAGCAGCTTCTTGATCACCACCACGCTCTCGGCCACCACCGTCTCTGCAGGACAACACAGCAGGTTCTCACGTAAGACAGAGGGAAGGCACAGAGCCTTCAAAACAGTCTCCACCGGGTCTCTATAGGCCTCGAGGGACCCTCCACCTGGTCTATAGGCCTTGGGGGGTCACTGGCCTGAAACCGTTGAAGACCTCTGGTCTAGTGGCTTTGAAAAGAGCATTGATAAGCGTTTCAGTTCCCCCTTTGTTTCTCAAACTACGTATCTAAGTATCTCACCCCCCCCCCCTCCAGAAACACCCAAAACTACCCCTTTAACGAAAACACTCAGACGTATTCAATCAATGAAGGCGTTCTTACCGTCTCTGTTGGAGAGCAGCAGCACCAGACCGTTGAGACACGTGTCCGTCACCTCGGAGATGTTGGTGGCACACCGGCCGATGGCCTGAATGGTGGCTGCTGCAAACGCCTTGTCCTGGCTCTTCACGTAGGTCTGACAAAAACACAAGTGAGGCCAGGAAACTGTTATAAAAGTCAGAGTCGAGAAGAAGAACGTCCCTCCGTAACTCAATGTGACCCTCGGCTGTTGAAGAAGAAGGAGAAGACAAACCTGGAACTCCCTCAGGATGGTGGAGATGTTGGCTTCGTTGGCCAGGTTGGTCAGGATCTCCAACTGCAAGGATCAGAAGGGAGGGTTGGTCGAAGGATCGAGGTAATTTCAAACTTGGGTTTGTGCAGAGGGAAACCAAAAACACCAAAAGTCGCACATGTAAAAAGAAAGAAGGAGCCACCAGAAATCACTTTAACGCCTTTGGTCGTGCCGTACATATCGCCCCTGTGACACATGTGTGGGAGGAAATCCAAGTTTGTCCAAGAGAACGTGAGAACACATTACAATTTCTCATTTGTGAAGCAGGAAGTCAGCACACTCTTGGCCTTTGTTTTCCAGTTAAGAGCAAGAATAAAATTGCTACTTTTACCTTTAATGAGTCATTTCTTTCATTTTCTACTTTGAATCTGAACTCAGATGGTCAGAAAAGTCTTTGTGCAACCTCACAGTTGAGATCTTTAATGTATTTTATTGCATCACAACCGATATTTAAAAACTTCCAATGATCTGCAGCCTCTTCCACAGGTTTCACATCATTCCACAAGCTCGTTGACCCTTATTGAGTGACAGTATTTGAGACCATATTGTGGTCCAGTGTGTTTACAAACTAAACTGGGATTTACCTTCAGGGTTTTGATGTGAGTAGCGTCTGTAGATCTCACATAGAAGCTCTTCATGAAGGGCTCGAACATCCCCTGTGTGGAGAGAACTCATGGTGTCAGATGGTTATGCATCTATCAATCAATTAGGACACCATCATCGTCCACAATCACACTCACCTTCCTCTGAATGGACATGGTGGCGATATTCTGCAGCACGACGTACTGAACCTCCCTTTGCACAAAAGAGAGAGAGGAGATATCATGGACGGTGGACGGTACATCAGAGCTGACTCAGGAGGAGGCTGTTGGTTCGTTTGGATTACCTGTGGCTTCTCAGGAGTCGGACCAGTGACTTGGTGACGATGCCGACTTCGTGCTGCGGAGCCAAATGCCAGTAGAGCTGAGCGACTGCCATCACCACCTACAGAGACACCATTCAGACATTTTCACAGACTACAACCACACTGGGAAAATACTCCACTTCAACTAAAAGTCCTGCATTTAAAGCCATGCTTAAGTAAAAGTACTCATTGTGCAGTAAAGTGTTTAGCTGTTATATATATGATGTTTCTGGACTAATATCACTGCTGCATTATTGTGTATTTAACTTCTTTATGTACTGTTGTTGGTATAATCTACAGCATATTCTATAAGATCATCATAGTGCCTCCGTCCAATCAGAACCACGTATCTCTAAAAAGAAGTACAGCCCTGTTTTAGCTTTTCCAAAGACCGTTTTAAAGTTCAATACAGAAAGGAAACTTCATCCTTCATAAACATTCAACATGAACACATCTGGAGATACGTGGTTTTCACTGGACAGGAAGGGGATGAAAAACTGTCATCTGAAAAGTAAATTAAGCTGTCAAGACATTTAAGTAGAAAATATAAAATAGCAGAAATACTAAAGTTCCTTGAATTTGCATTTAAGTACAGAACTGGAATAGATGATTAGTTACACCACTGCTTCTAAGCTGTTTTTGGTTTTCCTTGTTGTAACTTGTAAGTGCCCTATTTATCGTATCGTATATATTGCCGTCTTCAAAACGCTAAAATAAAATCCCCTCACGAGCGCTACAAGTCATTTTTCAGCTGTACTTTAAATAGCAGGCGGACGTGTGTCCATCATGGCAGACAGCGTAGGGGGGGGGGCTCCATATGAAGATGGAGGATGTCGCCGTGTTGTCGCGTGTAGAAGACACGGGATGTCACATTTTAATCAACGCTCTCATTCGGGAGCATTTGTCCTCCCGCTGCTGCTCAGCGACAGAGACCTTGAGGCTGCTGGTGATGGAGATCTGCACTCACTCTGTTGTTGTTGTGGGGTTTTATCTTAAAGGTGGGGGGGCAGGTGTGTGTGTGTGTGTGTGTGTCACTCACGGCCGTGTTCCGGCTCTGCAGCAGAGGTTTGGTGTTCCTGAGCAGCAGTCTGTGATCCGGATCCATGATGTGAGGTTTGGCCTCCGTCTGGTCCTTTTTCTCCTCGGAGTCGGACTCATAGAACGCCTTCTCGTTGGTCTCATCAAAGATGGTGCCCTGGAACAGAAAACGGCACGATTCACATCACTAAACCACAAACTATAAATACAAAGACCTTCTCTCTTTCATTCATACAGAATCACACTTTTTTTTTTTTTTTAAACTTTATTTTTATTTTTATGGTTAATCATTTATACAATGAACAAATAACAAAAGAAAACAGAAATGGTAGCAGACAGGGTCGATACAGGTCCAGAATGATATACCTCAAAACATGCTTGTTTCAGAAGTGTTAATCCGGGGCTAAGCCAAAGAGATACATTCATTTGTACATCTTATTCAATAAAATTCTAAAATGAAATTTCCATACAGGGTAAAATGAACATTTTCAGTTTGTATTATTCATATAGGAAGTCCAGGGTTCCCAATACCTCTCAGATTTAGCACTGGCATATCTCAAACAAAATGTCAAATGTTCCATAGTGTAGATCTCCTCTATAATCCCTTTCCAGTCTGTTAACGATGGTGGCTCTCTAAGGAGCCATTTCCTAGTTATTGCTTTTTTGCAACCAACCAGTAAGATTTGTATCAAGTACCTGTCTCGTTTCTTCATGTTTGTTGGTAAGTTCCCCAAGTAGACAAGACTGAAAGAGCGTTCTATGTCCAAACTTAGGATTGAACTGATTTCTCCCGTCACATCTTCCCAAAATTGAGAAAGAGCTGGACATTCCCAAAATATGTGAAAATGTCCAGCAGACGTATTGCCACACATCCTCCAACAGTGACCAAGTTCAGGCCTGCTGGTCTGGGACCCTTTGATCTTCGGAGTGATAAAAAACCTTAAAATATTTTTCCAAGCAAACTCCCTCCACATACCCGAGCTTGATGTGGATGACAGTGTTTTACAGATGTTGAGCCAATCTTCCTCAGTTATCATTATATCAGCTTCTCTTTCCCACCTTGTTTTAATATACATTGTAGAGTGCCCTCTTTCTAGCTGCATGGACGTGTAAAGTCTAGAAACCAGTTTTCTGTTAGCATTGCCCTTCAATGCGTCCATAAGTATTCTAATCACGTTTAATCCCCTCTCCGTTGTCCATTTGATCCTTTTATCATAGTAATGTCTCAGTTGAAGGTATCTGAAAAAATCATGGTTTTCCAAGTTAAAGGTGTTTTGTAATTGTTGGAAGGTCATCAGTCCCTTGTTATTAATTATTGTTGAAAATGAAGTGATTCCTGAGTTACTCCAGTACCTAAATCTACCATCTAATTTAGCAGGTATGAATTCTGAGTCATGTATTATCCATCGTAGAATTCGTGCATTCTGTTCAAATTCTCTATCCTTGAGCATTTTTTTCCAGATGTTAAGAGGAACTATTATCCAAGGAAGTAGTTCATTCGAATACTTATTTAAAAGATGTATGTCTCCTAACATTGAGGCGAGAGGTACGTCTATTAGGTCTTGTTCTATAGTTTTCCATTTGGCCTCATATGAAGGGTCACACCAACATATCAAGTAACGAATTTGTGCTGCTCTATAATAATCTTCTAGATGGGGCAGACCCATCCCACCTCTGTCCTTTGGGATTTGTAAGGTCTGAAATTTTATTCTTGGCTTATTCCTGTCCCAAATAAAGGATGAGATCATCCTATTCCAATCATTAAACTGCTTAGGAGGTATGTCGACTGGCAATGATTGAAAAAGAAAGAGCAGCCTGGGCAATATATTCATCTTTACTGCTTCTATTCTGTTATATAGGCTCGTTGGTAGGAGTGACCACCTATTCAGGTCCATTTTGATGTCCGCTGTAATGGGGTCATAATTATTGTTATAGATGGTGGATAAGTCTTTAGGAATCTGAACACCTAAATATTTAATCATGTTGTTCTTCCATTTAAAGTGACATTTTCTGGAAACGGTTTCTGTTGGATTGTAGTTAAAGGTAAGGATCTGTGTTTTATTTAGGTTTAGTCTGTAGCCAGAGTATGAGCCAATTTCTTCTAGGATAGCTAGCATTTTAGGTAGACTCGTCTCAGGGCAGGTGAGCGTCAGGAGGATATCATCTGCATAGGCACAAATTTTATGTTGAGTCTCTCCAATAGAAACTCCCATTACATCATCCTCCTCTCTGACCGCCTGGAGTAGAGGCTCAATGAACAAGGCAAAGAGAGTAGGGCTAAGGGGGCACCCCTGTCTACATCCTCTTTCAAGGGAGACTGGCTTGGAAAGATTCCCATTTATTTTAATTCGGGCTGTAGGTGAGCAATATAGAGACTTCAGACATCCTATAACCTGTGAGTTAAAACCAAACCGTGTGAGGACCAGATATAAATAATCCCAACGGACTGAGTCAAATGCCTTCTCGGCGTCTAGGCTTATTACTACTGATTCCTTATCATTTTTCCCCATATTGTGAACAAGGTGTAATGCCCGTCTCACATTGTCTTGTGTTTGTCTACGTTTCACAAATCCTGTTTGGTCTGGATCAATTAGTTCCGGGACTATGTTTTCTAAGCGTTTACTCATTATAGATGCAAACAGTCTATAGTCTATATTCAGTACCGAGATGGGCCTATAAGAGCCACATTCAGTCCTGTCTTTACCGGGTTTGGGAATTACAGAGATCACCGCCTGTCTCCAAGATATTGGGGTCTCCCCTCCTTGCAGGACCTGGTTGAAGCAGTTCTTTAGCAGTGGTATTAGAATTTCCCTAAAAGTCTTATACCATTCTGCAGGGTATCCGTCAGCACCTGGCATTTTGTTCGCTTTCAAATCTGATATGGCCTTGGAAATTTCTTTTCCCGTTATTGCCGCGGTTAGTAATTTATTCTGTTCTGTGCCCACTGATGGTAAGTCTAAAGATGATAGGAAGGCCGCTACGTCTGTCAATTCTGCCGCTTGGGGCTGTGCGTATAAATCACTGTAGTACATTTCAAAACATTTTTCTATGTTCTCCGCCTCACATTGCATTTGCTTGGATACTGGGTCTTTAATTTTTTGTAACAGAATCACACTTTTAAATGTTAAGGTGTTATTCAATTGTTGTTTTTCTATTGTCAACAGATATCATGAAAAAACACAAAAATGTCTCTAAAAACATTTAATCTTCCCCAGACTCAAACCCCAGGCTCATGGTTTCCTGCTGAAGATTTAAAATCTTAAAAAAAAGGGTAAAAAACTGGAAAACAAAAACAAAAAAAGAGGAAAAGATTCTCAGAATGTTTTTAAAGCAAACATTACTCAAACAGGAGGAAACACTGCGTTTAGTGAGGACTATTTTCTGCAGTAGATCAATACACTTTTGGTGTGTCAAAATAAGTGTGTGTGTGTGTGTCTCACATTGATGTCTTTTTAATCATTTTTGGACAACAGCATTTTTTTTTTAAAAGAAGTGTTGTATTGATTTTTGTTATTTGTCTTTATTTGCGTTTGTATGTCACATATGAAAAGCGAGTCTACAGATGTGTTTTTCTACTCCTCACCTCCTTGGAGGGGTTGGTGAACTGCGTCCTGGCGTAGCGCGTCAGCATGGAGATGATGACCACCTGACCCCACTCCTCCACATCCACCAGCAGGTTGCACAGCTTCCTGTAGTTCTTGTGGATCAGGTCGATGCGATCCGGACACACCTCCTCGAACGCCATCACCACGCTGCCGGCCACCAGCTAAAAACACACATAACCACGGGATGAAGAAGGAGAATCTAATGAGGGAAACGGTTTATTTCTCTCCGGCATCAACGCCAAAGTTAATGGAAGAAGAAAAGGACGCGTAACAGCTTTTGTTAGACAAATTGAACAAATGCTTTATCTCTTAAGAAAGCCGTGATATAAAGACTCCAGAGAAATAAAAGACTGGTTAACAGATATGACCTTGGTTAAAGAAAAACAACAAAAAAACACAATTATTGCACTTAAATATAACACCACGATGCCAATTTACCACTTTGATAGCAATATACACAGCTCAGCCTCTCAGTAGTTAGCTGTTAATTGGAAGGAAAAGGCTTTGTGCTTTCAAGTTTTAACTCTACACAACCCTTAGAAAGAAATCCATCAGTGAGAGTTTCTGGTATTTCCATCCATCCATCCATCCATTTTCCTCCGCTTATCCGGGACCGGGTCGCGGGGGCAGCTGCCTGAGCAGGGACGCCCAGACTTCCCTCTCCCTGGACACTTCCCCCAGCTCCTCCGGGAGGACCCCAAGGCGTTGCCAGGCCAGCCGGGTGACATAGTCACTCCAGCGTGTCCTGGGTCTTCCTCGGGGTCTCCTCCCGGTGGGGCATGCCTGGAACACCTCCCGAGGGAGGCGTCCAGGGGGCATCCGATACAGATGCCCGAGCCACCTCAACTGGCTCCTCTCGATGTGGAGGAGCAGCGGCTCTACTCCGAGCTCCTCCCGTGTGACGGAGCTCCTCACCCTATCTCTAAGGGAGCGCCCCGCCACCCTGCGGAGGAAGCTCATTTCGGCCGCTTGTATCCGGGATCTTATTCTTTCGGTCATGACCCAAAGTTCATGAACATAGGTGAGGGTAGGAACGTAGGTTGACCGGTAAACCGAGAGCTTCGCCTTTCGGCTCAGCTCTCTCTTCACCACGACGGACCGATACAGCGACCGCATTACTGCTGCCGCTGCACCGATCCGC
Source organism: Chelidonichthys spinosus (assembly GCA_029853015.1). Classification (NCBI taxonomy): domain Eukaryota; kingdom Metazoa; phylum Chordata; class Actinopteri; order Perciformes; family Triglidae; genus Chelidonichthys; species Chelidonichthys spinosus. Next base: position 15,714,593 of record CM056840.1, read on the forward strand.
CTGTCAATCTCACGCTCCATCCTTCCCTCACTCGTGAACAAGACCCCAAGATACTTAAACTCCTCCACTTGAGGCAGGAACTCCCCCCCAACCTGGAGGGAGCAAGCCACCTTTTTCCGGTCGAGAACCATGGCCTCAGATTTGGAGGTGCTAATCCTCATCCCGACTGCTTCACACTCGGCTGCAAACCGCCCCAGGACATGCTGGAGGTCCTGGCTCGAAGGAGCCAACAAGACCACATCGTCCGCAAAAAGCAGGGATGAAATACTAAAAAAAAAAAAAAACTAATTTTGTGTTCGATCCACGAGAGGAGCGAGCCAGGGTTCCTCTTCTCCAAAGTCAGATTCAAGCACTTTCCAAGCATTTCCAGGTGCATTTCCATGATTTTCCAGCACCTTCCAGCTGTGGTAAACTCCATATTTGTATCAATCCAATCGTCAGTATTCAGTCTACTTATTATGTCACTTGTTCATCACATTAAATGAGATGTTATTGTCCTCTAAACAACCAACATGATGTTTGGAGACAGCTTTTTACAGAAGGACCACAAATGAAAGGAAAGCTAATTCCACTAACAGATCCACAGAAATATAATCACCAACTATTTTCATCATCTGTTCATCATCAAAAGTCATTTTTCATAAAGAAATGTCACAAAATGCTGTTTTCAGCCCCTCAAATATGGAGATCTTCTTTTCTCTGTTCTATCATAGATGTCATCACATAGAACACACATTTCAAGACCTTAAGTCTAAATCCAAGCACTTTTCAAACCTTGTGAACACCACACTAAAATTCAAAGGTTTTCAAGGATTTCCAGCACCCGTATGAATCCTAGCCCCATGTTTTAACCCATTTTGCTGCCCCCCCTCCCTGCCTGTGAGACGGAGTGACTGACATGCCGGGGTATTAATATGCAAACACCATTATCATTGGCAGGCGAGGGTGAAGAAGAAGAAGAGGAAGAAGAGGAGGAGAAAGGGAGCAGAATCTGGTCTTCCCAATTAAAGCCTTCTGGCCACCGCTGGCCCTGTGGGAACCCGGTGCATTTACCCATCAGCATTGTCATGAGCCTGCATTGATCGTGTGTGTGTGTGTGTGTGTGCGTGTGTGTGTGTGTACCGTCTGTAGTTTCTCAGAGAAATCTGGACCTCATCTCTGAGATAATCAGCTTTCCTGAGATCCGTACACTAATACCGACGCGCGGTTCACTGGAGGATCAGACATTTTTACATTTTTATGGAATCCCACCGATGTTACGTTTACCCGGCGAGCCACAGACATATAAATATCATTAGTTATCCCTTTGCTTTTTCCTGCAATGACAGAGGCAAAATGCTGAACAAAAAGGTTTATTGGTATTTTAGGTGATTATAGTTGTATTTGCCCAGATTTTAAAAAGAAACTCATCTCATCAATAATTTTATTTGGATAATCAACAAAACATGATATGATAAAATAGGGGACAAATAGAAAGAAGTGTTGAAGTAGCTTCACAGCAAATTGAAGCAATATCGGCCAATATATCCTTGTATAACCGCATGCAAAGCAGTCAATTATATTATATATCTATATATTTATATAATTATTTCTTCGGCATGCATCGGCGTGCATCGGCGCCGTGTATTTCTACTCCCCTGGCGTTCTTCCAAGGCCTCTCCCGTCTCCGAGGCGATTACAGGCAGCACCGTTTCCCAGCGCTGGATCATGCTGCAAGGCTTCGTGCATTCTCCACCAACTTCCCCCATTAGATGCAGCTCCAAGGTAAACTACATGCACCATCAACAAAACTGACACCCCAATCTATGGAGTTCACCCCCCCTCCTCCTCGAACCGTATTATCTACCCTGCATGACAAGCCGGTAATGGAAAAATCACACTAAGCAAATGGTTCTTCTAATAACAATAAATTTCCTATAAAATTATGAAGGGGCCCAAAGCGTTTCCTTGCATCTGTTTTGCTATGAATTCTAATTAGGGTGGCGGGGAGGCAGAGAGTGCTGGGTCATCACGCCAGAGACAACGTACGCCTGCTTGATTGATGGCGCGGCGTGGGGTCGGCCTATCCTCCCGTCGCTCGCTCCTCTCCTCCTCCCTCCTCTTCTCCTCCTTTAAATTAATGGGCATCTCACCTAGCCCCTGATCATACTACACCCCCCCCCTCCTTCTTTCTCTCCTCATTTCAATTTTGCAGAAGGTGCAGGGTGGAGGGGGGGGGGGGTTGTGGCGGTGGGAGGGATCGATCATTTATCTTGTAATGGCTGGATAATAGATCCATCACCGTAAAACAGCTGCACAAACTCCTATGTTGTCTCCGTCATCTGGCCTTCCCCATTTTCTCTTTAAACCACCCTGCCTATAAGCACCCCCCCCACCCATGTGTCACAGCCATTTAACCAAACAGGCACATCTGTAAAAGGTAAACGTCAGGAGGCCCGGACGATGACACAAACTGGAACAATAACCAAATGTTTCCTTCTCCTACAGGCAGCACACTGACATCGGCTAAATAGCATTCACCTTAATGAATTCACCGACTCGGAGTTAAATTGATTTCATTAACATCCGAGACGGGAAAACTGGGCTCCGACGAGCTGAAAGGTTTCTGGAGAGCCGTCTTCAGCCTGGAAAGCTTAAAGTAAGGAGCCTTCACAGCAGGACACAGATGGTAATTAATAACATAAGGAGCAGCTCTGATTGAAATGCATACTAACATACTGGTCATACAAAGCATGATGTCATGATGCAGAGTATGTGGGTTTTTGTGTATGCAAGGAACGACCAGATGTTTACCAGAATAGCAAGAATTAGACGTGAGCTGCAGACGGTTTAAATAATTAACTGTTAGGTGAAATAATAATTACGATAAAGGGGAAAGAAGCGGGAGCTCACGTATATAATGTACTGCAGAAAACATTACCTTAAAATAATACTGGTAATGTTGATTTACATTCATAAACAATTTTCATTTGAGGGCAGCTCGGACCGGTAATGTGATCAACACGGTCATGTGATGAAGAGTCAACGTGTGACACACGCACGCACGCACACGCACGCACGCACACGCACACACGCACACGACACACACACACACACACACACACACACACACACACACACACACGGAGGGAAAATACTCCACTAGATCTTCACATTGCAAATAGATGTTTTCTCCCATATTAACGCTCTGCATATCATACAAATAATCTTTAGTTGCAAGTTCACGGTATGATGCTTTAATGCAACTAAAAGCATCTTTTCCAACTCATCACTTCCTCACCCTTATGACATCATCAGGAGGTCATCAGGAGACATTATGAAGCCGGTACACAGACTCACTCCCTGCATGTTCGGGGGAAATAAGGAAATAGAACGACAGGAACCCCGACGTCTAAATGCTACACGGCATCATAAAAATGCATGACTCGATAGCTATTAAGTATCCTTCTTCTGGCCATTCATCAGCGGCTGATAGTGCTCTCGCGTCCGTGTGATGATAGTGCCCTCTCTCTCCGTTTGTGTCCCCAGCCTCGCACCGTGGGCTCCAACAGGGAGAGAAGTCATCCGTCTTCGTTAGCGTCCGAGGCTAAATATGCTATGCATCTGGTAGTGGGCTTCCCAACCCCCCCTCCCTCCCCCTGTTGGCCTGAGCTGCTTTGTTTTGTTTGTATAACGATAGGTATACGCTATGAATACATAAATATTCTGTAGCCAGCGTCTACAATATTTGAAATTGCCATTTAAAACTTAGTATTCAGGGTGACCTCGTCATATTAACGTGCTGCCGGCTGACTTCTAATGAGGCTGCCTGCGTGGCGTTCTGTGGCCTAAACACAGACATTTGAGAATCCAACTCATTTACGGAGTCCATTGTGTGGAGAGAGAGAGCGAGAGAGATAGAGAGAGAATAAAAAAAAGAGAAGAAGTTGGCCTTTGAGAAAATTAAGCTGACACTAGCATCAGTGCGAAAATTCCTTCCAAATGGACACTTAACAAGGAGCATCTGAAGATGTGTGGGGTTTAAGTGGGTGTTAACAAACCATGGCATTGCCGAATGAGCTGTGGGATGGGGGGGTGGGGGGGGGGTACCAGGGAGAACAGCTTGACTGCGGCGCCCTCCAGTGGTCGGCCTTCTCCCAACATGGCAGAATGTACTATACAGTATAAGGTCGGTACTCACTGTGCTTTTGTCTTTCAGTAATTTCTCTATCACTTCGATCAGCTGCTCTTTCTGGTCCGGATCCAGACTGGAGACATCGGGAGAGAGAGAGAGAGAGAGAGAGAGAGAGAGAGAGAGAGAGAGAGAGAGAGAGAGAGACATCAGAGAGAGAGGGACAAATCAGTCAACTCAGGAAATGGCAATTATTCACATAACAAGAAAACTTGATGAGACTTACAAATTAAATTATGTCCCTCAGTGTGCTCAGAATACAGAGGTGACTGTGTCACATCCAGTGTCAGCGAGAGGGTTTTTATTTCCTGTCCTCGACTTGGACTGACCCGTTCTGTTAGCTCCATACAAATAAAAACTCCTTCTCAACCTTTTCCCTTCTTTTTTTTTATCATTAAGTAAACCGGCAAACCCTCGACTGAGTGACTCATTTAATGGATGCTTTGCTTCTGATAAACTGTAAAATTAAGACAAAGACATGACGATCATCAGAGGAGTTATTTTAAGGAACTTTCAATATGATTGTTTTGTCTGGATTATGTATTTTAATTATATATATTTTAACCAACGTTCATACTGAATAAGCTTCTGTTTTGTTGTTTTAACAGCGTGCTTCTCTAATGCAGGTTTAAGATGAGAACTTGTGTTCCTCTTGGCTGATCCCTGAAAGGTTTTACTTTATATCTTGATCCAAACTTTTAAAAAAATGTTTCCGCTTTCTTCATAGAAATAAATGAAATGCTGAGATATAGGCAAAGAAATGTGAGAGTTTGTACGGACCAGAGCTGCAACAAGTCGATTAATCGATCGGCAGAAAAATGTAGCCGCAATTTTTGGGATGATCTTTAAAATGTTTTAGTCCTTTTTCAAACAAAATATCTTCTCAAATGTGAGTTGCTGCTCGTATTTATCATATCTTATTCTAAAGTGAATACTTGGAGATTTTCTACTCTTGGTTGAATAAAACAAACAATTTTAACACATCAGCTGTTAGGCTTTGAAATGGATGCAGCCCCTACAATAGTCACTACTTCATTCATTCCACTGTAAGATATTTTAAGGGATTTATACAGTAGAAGGTCAAATTACAGACCTCGCCTCCTCGTCTCTATAAAATCAAATACACAACCGATCCATTCAAGTTCAGCTTTACGACTTTGCTCAGTATTTCAAGCAGCGATTCATTCTTTGATCCGAGCCGGTCTTTGTCTGATAAGAGTGAGATAACTGCAGGGCAAAGCCCCTTGGACCAACATTACACAACATTTGCTGTGGCTCGGGCCGGGAGGTGGAGAACCAGCCAGGTGACGCTGCTCCATCAGAGGTGTTACCTGTAGAGCTTCTGGATGGCGTGAGCTGATGTCTTCCTGACGTACGGGGACAGGTCGCCCGCCGCCTCCTTGATGGCCAGCATCATGATGGGGACGATGATGGAGACCCGGATACTGGACAGAACCCGCAGAGCGCTGGCTCGGATTAACTGGTTCGGTTCCTGCCGTGGAGAGACATAATAATAATAATCAGAACTAATAACGATGACTGTATCTGAATTAGAATATTAGGATTGCAGTATATGATGCTCAACTATGATAAGTTGTTCCCACAAATTTTGGATAGATTTTTGATTCCATCGCACACATTTATCTAGGGATGCACGATAATTATCGGACCGATAATTATCGGCCCGATAATAGGAATTATGACGTCATCCCGATAAATCCGATACAATTATTAATACCTCCGATAATCCGACGATAGGATGCGTGTGTTAAAACAGTGCTACGGGTGGATTGGGATGAGGGACGTTAGCTTTTTCTAGGCGCCTCCCGTTTAGCATGTGATGTGGTTACTGTGGTATCACAGGTTTCGGAGGAGGGAGTTAATCCACAAATCGAGCGCTTCCTTCTCACGCCAGGTTCACACTGCACGCGGAAGCGCCGCGGCGCAGCGCACTGCCGAAAATCGCGAGCGATCCGCGCACCCCCCGTTCAGACCAGACGCGTATTTCTCCGCGGCGGTCGACAAGCGCTTCTGCTCAGCTGTTGTTCATTCAGAGCTATTTTTTCCATTAAACCCCATAAAATTAATACGCCATGTTTCTGTAACTAAGAAGTTTGTACACTTCTTGTATTTATCCGTTCTCTTTCTCTCGGAGAGAGAGAGAGAGAGAGAGAGAGAGAGAGAGAGAAAGAGAAAGAGGGACACACACACAGACAGAGAGTGTGTATGGTATAGACAGTAGTAGTGCAGATATACCGTTGAAATACACATATTTGTTTATCTACTCTTCACATTATATATATATATATATATATAAATATTGTCATTTTATTGAAGAGTCAAAACTGTTCTTGGCTTTCTTTTGTTCATAGTATTAACACATTATCATGTCACTGTGATACATCTGGTATGGTGTTTGGTAAAAGGCAAAGCTATGCTAAATCTACCTAAGCTTAGTCATTAGTGTTTTTGACCTGAATTTGATCTGAATATACATTCAAAAACGAATAACAATATTATCGGTCATCGGTATCGGTATCGGTCCCGAGGAGCAGAAAGTTATCGATATCGGTATCGGCTTCAAAAAATCAATATCGTGCATCCCTACATTTATCTTTACCACTTGAGAATTGATCCTGATTGAGAAATCCTTCCAAAATATCACATTAAGACACTAAGACGTCGAGGAACACCGAAGAAGAAGCCATGCAGTGATCAATATAAGCCAATATAAAGCTAAACATCCTCTGAATGCTGCACATCTCTGTTTGTTTAGGTTGTAAAGGTTCATGAGGCTGGGGTTCTCAAACCATCTTCATACAGTGACGTCAAGTTTTAAAAAATAGCCTGACTACAATGTAAAGGGCTTCTATGGGGACTAACAACATCACACATGAATACATTAATAAATCAGTCCAATCAGACTCATTCATGCAATCCCAAGAATGTGTAGCGGACCAACACCATTTCAGAATAGGCCCCAAACCCATGCATGGGATTAGCAGAATGAGGGCATTTCTAGAACAGGGGAGAGGAGTGGGAACCCATGGTACTCATTCACATATCTCAAGGTGAGAGGTCAAGGTTGAGCATGACATAGTTGGTACCAATCAACTCCTAAGGTTTCATATGACAGCAGTATCTTCTAGCTGGATAAAGCCTCTGAAAGCTGTCTGTTAACAGAATATTAAGGTCATCGTGTGTTCCCCGTAACGTTCCCCGTAACGTTCCCCAGGTAGTAGCTTACCTTGAGGGCCCGCTGGAAGGTGCTGATGGAAAGCAAAGCCAGGTCCTGCTGCTCTTCTGCGTACCTCACCAGGTACACGTACACCAGCTTCTTAAGCTGCAGAGGACAATTAAATCAAATGGCATGTAAATGGAAGCAGCTGTAAGGGGGGAAATTACTGCAGCACATGGGGGGGGGGGGGGGGGTCTAGGAAAGCAGCTGTGCTCTAAAAAGTTCAGCAGGTTCATGTTCTTACATCTAAGACGGTATAAGGAATAAAAGGAACAATAAGAGCCTTTTTCTCTGCTTGGTGTTTCTGCTTATTTTATTATTTCATGTAGGGAGGGGGGGTTCCTGCCTCCATATCACCAGCAGCAGAGTGTTGTTTCAGGCAGAGACACATTACATATTTGTCTTCCTTTTCAGAAATCCTCATTGCATTATTCTGCGTTTTTGGCTTCTTTTCTGGCAGGAAAGCCTGAGACAACATTTATCCTGCTTTCTGACGGGTTTAACTGTCGGTCAAAGGTTTCTCTCTGCTGGTTCACACATTCAGGAAGAGCAACAAAAGCAGGACTAAGAGAGTCGATTGTTTTGCCCCAATGAGGCTGGAAATACAAGTGGTTATGAGAAATGATGATTTACTTCAGGAACAATTTATAATTTAATTAAAAAGTGCTTTAAGGTCGAGGTCAGGGGTGAGGTTACGGTTCAGGCACACAATCGCCAAGAGTTTAATTAGCAATCAGCACGGTGCTTTTTCTAATGGGGGGGGGGGGGGGGGGGTGTTATTGACCTGCAGCAGCGCTCCACAGTTCTCAATCATCGTTCTGGTCATTACCGCTGGAATTAACAGCATTACTCACTATAAAAACGGGGAGACACAACACATCTGCCCTCCAGGATCTGGTTTGTTTGACCACAGAAGCACACGACTGATTTCATGTTAAACTCAGTAAGCAATTCAAAGGAGCGCTACGACTCGATTTATAATGTATCTGGTCTTTTGAGTGTTAAAATGTTTCTTTTAGAAATTAATAATAGTCAATGCTGCGAACGATCCTGTGCTGTTTTCTTTCTAATTAGCACTCCGATGGCCGGCTGCCTGGCGGTGACGAGGGGAGAGAAGGGGACGAGGGTGGGAACACGAGGAAGAGGCCATTTTTGAGCTGAGATACACTCGAGTGTGGAAGAGAAGCCGAGGGAGAGAACGGGCGCTACCTTTAGCAGCTGGTGTGTTTGAGGCGGCAGAGAGAGGAGACGTGACTGTGGGCTCGCTGCCGCCAATTACATCCTCCCACCTGCTCCCCTTCCCCGCCACGAGCTGCCTCGGCTGCACGCCTCGCACACGGCGCCGGTGCTTCAGCACCCCCCCCACCTGATTATTCTGCTGCCCGCTAATCAATATTCACAGGCTACGGGCATGGGAACCCCTCTCGAGCTGTTGCTTAGTGTGTTGGGTCATTCTCTGTAGTGGTCTGTGCACAAAGCTGCACGGAAACAACCTTTACAGTGTTTTTATACTGCTACTGCACAAATAACGCCTTTTCCAAAGCAAATTCAAGCACTTTTCAAGCATTTCAAGGTGCATTTTCATTGCTTTTCCAGCACCTTCCAGCTGTGGGAGACTACGTATTTGTATAAGTGTCAAGCAAAGGGAGATTCTGCTTTAAACTATATGAAACGATGATGGTATTATGTGTTGGGGCTGATATATGCATAAGATGCACAATGTCCTGATATATTCACTCTACACTTTTCTAAACTTTTTATTTAAAAAGATGTTAGCTCGCAGTTCTGTTTTATAACCACATCAAATAATTACTGATACTCTTATGTTCATTAATTATTGCTTTGTTTATGATGACCCTCTTTTTCCCTCCTTTTGTAATATATTAACTGTGATTGATTAATTCGGCCACTTTCATGAGTAAAACTCACGGGAAACTGCAAAGTACGCAAAAGTGTGAAAGTATGCATACTTTGTTCATATTACTGGCGCATATGATTGATTGTTCATTTGTATAAAAGAGACGTTGTTCTTACATTGTGCTATTTAAACAAAAATATATCTAAATATATTTATTTAATGTCATTACTCTTGTTTTAAGTGTGTCTGCTTGTGTACAAATGGAAATAAATGCAAACTAAATGGAGAAAAAGCTTTCAAATGAAGCTGGAAGAGGAAGTTCCTCTGTGACGTCACGCAGAGAACCCACATGCCGTGGCACACGAGAATTACATGAATCATATGGTTGTGAAGATGACAAACAATAATGATGTTTTTTCCCATGTGATGGATTTCTTCATGCTGTCATACCTCGATGTTCTTACTCGCCACGTTCTTCACGACGGCTGGAAACAGCTCCGAGGCATTTTTCCCTTTGGCGATCAGCTGAAAACAAAAACAAAAAACAATTTCATCCACCCGTTTTTTGTCGGCTGTATTAAACTGAACGCATTTTTTTTATTCCCATGATGCACCTCACCCCAACAACCCTCTTCATGGCCTCCAGTTTGAGCGACTCCTTGTTGCTCTCCAGCATCTCTTTAAGGTCTTCATTCCTGAGGACAGAAAACAGCAGAACTTATATAAATGTACCTTCACGGTCAGCAGACCGGCGACGGTGTGAATAATACAACATCTGTGTCGGCTTCACAGATAACAGGACACACAAGCGACGGGGGTCACGTTGGCCCGTCACACCCAAACAGGTCAGAACATTGTGGGGTTGACGGGAAGCGAACAGAACCAATCAAATAGCAGGAATCCCTAACGATGCAACAACAACAACATGCATGACACCACTTTCCAACGAAGATTCCTGCAGTCACATGACCTGACCATGCTAGGCTAATGCTATTGTGCAAATACACAGCTTGTTTGTTCACAACACAGAGGATAAACAGAGCGAGGTCATATCCAGGTGGATAATGTGGGATGGATGAGCATCTGTAAACTTGTTTGAGACACTTTTCCCCCCCAAACTAAAATAGCTGGAAAAACTAGTCTTGTATATGTTGCACACTTCGTCTGTCAAATTAGCAATTTGTGATATTTTCTCATCATTTGACGTAAGAATAGTAAATTAAATAATGGCACACGCTTAATAGAAGGCCTGAAATGATCCCATCATCGGTATCGGCCGATACCATTTATTTTAAGGTATTCGACCCTAAAATATCCAGATCGGAGCACCTTCATCACGTTTTTTTTTTCTTATTTCATCAAATGATACATTGTGACTTCATACAAATCCTATTCATCTTGCAGCACCATCATTTTAAATAACTAAAGTATTTTCCTGGATGTCCAACTTTTTTTAACTAAACAAAAAGTTCAGAAACTAATATTCAAGTTATTTTAAACACTGAAGAGAGATGTTTCTCTTGATTATTAAATGATGCAAGCTTAAATTATGGTGATACAAATAGAAGAAAAAAGCCAGTTTACAGTCCGTCCCGTCAGGGTGCTGTGGGTCTTACTACAGTACCCGGTTCTCTGGGTCTCCTTGGGGACCCCCTCGGTCTGAGTGAGGGCCTGCTCTTCTTGACTGAGCTCCGTCTTCAGCGTGAGCTGCAGGTTCTCGGCGGACACCAGCGCCGTCCTCATGGCTCCCACCGCCTCCGAGCGCAGAGAAGAGAAGCCAACCTCCATCGCCGGCCGGCGTTTCCTCCCCGGGGCTCTGAATAACTCAACAAAGCGTGTTACAAGTCTCCAAACTAGTAACTGGACGGATGATTACTTTCCTTCAGGCTGTGTGTTTACAGCTGCCTTCTTGTTCATAACGTGTCACCGCCGGGGGGAAGAGTGGAAAAGCAGTGTGCCTTGTCCTTCCTCTTCTCTCGGGCCAAAAAGTCACAAGATGCCCCGCTAATGGCCAGTCATGCCGGAGGGTAGTGCCTTCTTCCTCGCCCGACGAGGACGCTCCTCCTGCTGTAGTTCCTCCTGAAACAACCCTTCTGCTCCAGCTCTCCTCAGGTTCGTTACTCCTATCTTCTCCTTCATGTAAGTTTATTCCTCCTCTGGGAAACCGAGGCTTCAGGCTTACGTGTACGTGTCTCTCTGTGTGACTGTGGTCACTTTCCCTCTAGGGGAGAAAAAAAGAAAAAGAAAGGAGGGCCTTATCTCCACTGGTGGGTAAACACCAGGCTACTTTTCATCACCTCCACTGCACAGTAATCCACATAGAGAACACCGAGCCGGCTGTGCCAACAGGACGAGGCCCACGTCGGTGATAACGGCCAGCTGAATGACAGGAAGTAGACCTTTAAGATCTGAACGCCACAGGAGGACTTCTGAAAGGGTGTAGGATTTGTTTCCTACGCTTTTCTTTTGGGAGATGATGTACGAGTCCACTCATAACAATTTAACACACCATCGCTAACGTGTTTAATATGTGTCGTCGGTAGTTTAAAGCTTAACTTCTTGTGTGAATTAATGAAAATGTATTTCAGACATGAAAAAAAACAGACGTTAAATAAATTAAACCATGACAAAACAAAATTGAAAGCATACTACAAAACATATTCTCATAACAATTATTGAAATGTCTGAAAAGGTGTAGGACAACTAATTCAGTCACAACATCCACACTCTGGTCATTAGCTCTTTATTTTGGTCACCATGCAAACTCCACCATGTTGTTAGCTGCTAAATGCTACGAGATGTTCTCCAGCTTGTCGGTCTGCTGTGTGATGCTGCACAGTTTCTTAATATTATTCCTTTTTTGTTGTTGTATGGTATCCAGGTTTTTCATTTTCCTAAGTTCAACATACTGAATCAGTGGATCAGAACCACTTAAGTGCAAAACAACAGCCGTAGTAAACATCCGTGCATCACTCTCACAAAAGCCAAACGTGATTATGAGATTTGTTTCCTTCGCTGCTGAGTTTATTATAACGCCGTTTACCCGTGGCAGTTCCCTTAATGAATATTAATCACAAGCCTGCCACGTGCGTATCCGTCTCATTCAACGCCACGGCGTTATGTATGTGAAGACAAAACAAACTTGATTTGACCATCGTTAGTTTAGCTCCTGTAGTTGGTTTTCTTCACCAAATCATACAAAAGGACTGTATTTTTTAGTTGGTGTCAGTGGAAATCATACACATGCTTCCATTAAAAGTTAAGGAGAGATCACAGATGATGGCTTTCACAGCTGGATTTTATAAAGAGGATTTAACCAGAACTGTAAAACAAGTTTTTGGTATTTTAATAAAATGCAGAATAAATAAATAAACATATTTTATTGAGAACATATTGGTATAATAATGTAGCTTTTTGTCAGTAGCCTGAAAATGTAAAAAAAAACAAAAAACAAAACATAAAAATAAGCAACAGTAAGTCAATCTGCGGTGTTTAGATAAATGTTTGTGTACCTGTAGTCTGTGAATAAAAGTGCAAAGCGTTTCCGTGTTTGACACACTGACCTCACTTCATCAATCAAAGCATTCAATGAACTAGTCAATAATTCATCTCCTCCTTATTCAGATTCTTTGCAGTACTTCTTGGTTGACATTTCAACAAAGAGATGTATAGGCCAAAATAAAAAAAAACAAGCTAAAAACCCTGTTATGAGGACAAATTTCTTACTTTTGAAGCTCAAATACAACAAATCCATACAACCCAAACCACTCAGCCACAGTGAAATATCCTTTTTATAACACAGATCATTAATTAGTCACATGCTCGTATGCCTCCATAAGGCCTGGAGGGTTCAGTCAGTCCTTTTAGACTACTACGGTGCAGGAATGTTGCTGTGTGCTTCACACGTGACAAACATTAGTTCATTCAACACGAGGAGGCCCTGCATCCTAAACTCAACTTTAATCAGCAAATATGCAACACACAAAAAATGCTGAGGAGGACAAAGATTGTGCTTATAGGTCTGCGCATTGTGAATTGTGTGCAAACAGAAGCATTATTCATGTCTTTTATTTTCCCTTCTGGTGTCTCAGTTTGGGCCTGGAAGCAAGAAAACATATGACCTAGCCTCGCCTAAATGGGCAGAATGTCATGTGAGACAGCCAAAGAGGTTCACTTCAGCATATTAAGCAACATTTTAAAATGTCGGCAAAAAGAATATCGCAGAAAATATATTCATTATGGGCCAAAATCGTGCTGGAAAACCTAAATCACAAACATTTTGTGCGGATTTCAGGACATTTAGCAAAACATTTCTTGATTTAAACATATATATTGTTTTCTAAAAACAAGACTGAGCTGCTCAAAGCTACACCTGTGGAGCTCATGTCGTGTGCAGCTTTTCTCCCACTCAGAAGGTATTAAACCAGAGTGGCTAAGCTGCACAAACACTGATTTTTTTTTTTACAGGAAATTAAAAAATGCAGAGGATGCTTCCAGTGATGTGTGGCTGCCCTCTAGCGGCAGGTTTCTGAGTTTGACACTAGAAACATGCTGACAATCCAGTTTCACTTCTATACAAGTGATTAAACATGAAGTTAATGTAGAAAAAAAGAGTAAATACAGAAGCTAAGAAACGTCATCTCCTCTCAAAGATTTCATTTTCCTGTTTGGCCTGTAAAAACACTTGGACACCCACACGGCTAAATCAGAAACTGATTTGGGGTTTTGGGACCAAACGGGTTTCATGTCAAATTTGAGTAGTTTAATCTCTTTTAAATTCTCTCCATGAATCTACATCCGGGTAAGATAATAACATGCTTAGACTCACTTGGCCAAACATATTTAAGGTGGTTTAACAAATAATATCAGTCACCTGGCTGCGAATACACCTTCCACACACAAACCTGTGCATATTAACGTGACCATATAAATAAACCACTGATCACAGTAGAAACCCGGCTGTAGCTCCACAACAATATAGTGCATATCACTGCTAACAGTGTCATTTACGGTAATCAACACTGGATTAATTCACCCAGACCAGTCAAAGCATGTTCGTGTTCACCTGCAAGCTGAGATGCATTTTTCCCTCATTTCCATAATAAAAAAATGAACCCGTTGGCTCATTTTGATTCAATACATAATACACACATCATAAATGACAAATTATCAATTTTGGGGGTACAAATTTAATTTGATTTACATAAATTTTACCTATGAAAAATGAAATGAAAGAGTTTGGTATATTTATACAACTAAAGAAGCTCACGTTATGGTGTTGACCTTAACACTTTAATTTCTCATTTTTAAAGTAGGGTAACTTTCTGTCTGCTTATTAATACTGGAAACACGTGTGTGGAGTAAATCACTGTACATGCTTTATGAAGCTCTGTGCAATCATTAGACACTCACTGAGCTGCTTCAAAATGTGTTAATCAGTCTGTCATTGTTGTTTCGATTGACTTCTTCCTAGCCTCATTGCCGCAAATAACTATCTATGATTATTTTTTGATGGGCTTGCAAGACACCAAATGGCCGTGTGCACCTTTTTAACTTTTTCCAACAAATTCCGAAAATATATGGGAAAAACTTTACTATAAAGCACTGGATAATTCAGAGTAAATATCGTGTAGATATATATATAAAAATGCACTTCTATGTTCTTACCTAGCACTTTGATCATAGCACTGTTGTACCTAAGGTATCCTTGGTGACTTGTTTCTATTTGTCCTCTCTTACTTCATCGGCAATATGTTGTAGTTTCTTTCTTTCTTTCCTTCCACAAATGTACTTATTGTAAGTCGCTTTGGACTTTGTGTTGTTGTTCTTATTACTCTTTAAAAATATAATTAATTCACAGGGTTACCTAAAGTATACAGTTAATAAGGTACGACTTGATAAAATCAGTAGTATGACACTAGAAGGGGGCATTTAAAAGCAGGCTACCGTTGAGAGCTAACAGAACTAGCATTTTAAAGAGGGCTAATATTGAGAGCTAACGAGATAAGCATTTTAAAGAGGACTTATATTGAGAGCTAACAAGATTAGCATGTTAAAGGAGGCTAACGATGAGAGCTAACGGTGCCGACAGTAAGCTTTAGCTTGTTGCTGATGCTGCTGACGTCTTGTTAAGTCGAAGATAGCATCACAAAGTTAATCACAAGCGGGCTGACTTTAACGCAAAATGACCGATAACGACGGAACGTACGCGTTTTTTTTAAAGCTAGCTTACTTTTTGAAGTCGGCGCTGAAGAGTCCGAACGCGGCTCCGGAGCTGGACGAGGTCTGGGTGCTGTTGGAGTCCAGTCCGGCGGCGGCTTCCACGGCAGCCTCCGCTCCTCCTTGGTCGTTGTACAAGGCGGTCGTCGACATGTTTTAATTAAAACAACAACCGTCTTCCCCCCTCCCTCGCGATAAAGTGAAGCTGCGCTTTCAAACGCGGAACAACTTCTAACGTGTAAAACGTATAGTTTCTTTGCTGCAAAGTCAAAAAAAACTTCCTCCGAGATTTTCAACCCAACTTTTTTTTTTTTTTTTTTTTTTACACACACACACATACAGTACCGGAAGTGTGAGTTGGACAAGTTGGTGTCACATGACATGACGAAACATAGATGTAAAATAACCTAGAAAATAACGCGTTTAGAATGTTTTGGATCTATGTCGAAAACGCCCCCTCCTCCAGGAGTCTTTGTGTTGCCAAGGCAACAACGGTTCTACTCAGAGAAGACTGAATCATTTGCGTACTCGTACAAACGTTTTTTTACGTAAAATACCAACAAAAAAAGAGCTCTTCTTGCTCGTTTTTATTGTAATTTTTTTCATTCAAATTTTTTATTGAAATCGAAATTGCAGTACATTATACAGCAGCAGGTTTTAAGAAATTCAAAGTAACAACACAGTGATATTACTTTTAAGAAAGTAACACTAACACTAACTTAACTTAACTATATATTAATATTTCCCCACTTGACAATCCTTTTGTATCGATGAAACCTGTAAACGTGTTGATGATGCCATGTTTGAATTGAACATTAAACAAATATTTATTAAAAATAATAACAATAAGACATTAATAAATCATTTTCAATCTTCTTTCCAAAAAGTAATTTAAGTTGTCAAATAACCATAGTGGAGTAAAAAATCTTTTCCCACCATTGGTGTATCTAGGGCGTAACGTTTCACAATAAAAATAATAAAGAATTTTAAAAAATGATGTAATGACTTACAACATACAGTAACTAATTCTTTTTAAGATACTAAGTCAATATTTTTGAGAAACTTTCCCCTTTTTTTCCTCTGACAGCGGCGGAAATGGGCTTGCATAATAATAACATTATATTCTAGATTTTCAATCTTCTTTTCTGAAAAGTGATTTAAGTTGTCAAATAACCTTAAAAAAGCACAATATTTTTCCCACCACTGGTGTATCTAGGGCGTGACGTTTCGCAAAAAATAAATAAATAAAAAATAAAACAAATTCATAAATAAAATAAAAAAATGAAATGCCTAATATTTTTCCTATCATTGGTGTATCTACGGAGTGACGTTTCACAATAAAAATAATAAAACAAATTCATAGATTAAAAAAATAAAAAGCATTATATTTTCCCATCATTGGTGTATCTCGGGTGTGACGTTTCACAAAAATAAACAAATAAATAATAAATCAATAAAAAATCAGCGTAGGATTCTTTACTTCCGCCTTGCCACGTGATCCGCTGCTGGTGACCAATCCCGATAGTATCTCTGGACACAGCCAACGCTTCACCGCCGGACACATCTCGCGTCTTCTACCTCAAAGCAACAGTCTTCTTCTTGGGGGGGGGGTGGGGGAGTAGCTGTCTTTAACTTCACCTATAATCTTTTTTTATTTATATATTTAGAGACACATCTCAACTGGAAACCTCCCCCAAAAAGGAGAGAGAATGTCAGACTTCGACAGCAACCCGTTCGCGGACCCGGAGACGAGCAGCCCGTTTCAGGTGACGTTCGCTAAGCTACGTTAGCCACGTTAGCATTTTAGCTTGTGCCGTTATTTCACATTAATAACAACGTTACTAGCCGGACACTTTATGGCTCCTTGCTAAGCAGCTACAAGGAGTGTACTTGGGCTTAAATGTAGTAATAGTAGCAGTGACGTGTATTCACTTCTTGGTTAGGGTTTAGTTTCGGTCTGTCACTTCGTATCGGTACACTTTAGTGTGACATAACATGTCAGGTGAAGGTAGCCGCGTTAGCTTGCTAGCCAGCTAGGTGGCTAGCTAGCTGGGTGTCTACTAAGCCTTCCTACCCCAGAGCGTTGTGCTGTTTTAACTCTTATCCTTAAAACACTTCATGCTATTTTGCACCTTTTTATTTTTTTAACTTTCAACCTGTACATTCACATGTTTGTATTTGTTTAAGTAGATACATTAAACTGCTGTTATACATGTTCCTGTTTGATAATTATAATAATAATAATTAAGAAGATACTCTAAACTGCTGTTATACATGTTCCTGTTTGATAATAATAATAATAATACTTATTTTTTAGTAGATACACTAAACTGCTGTTATAAATGTTAATGTTCCTGTTTGATAATAATAATATTAATATTATTATTATTAATCTATTTTTTAAGTAGATACTCTAAACTGCTGTTATACATGTCCCTGTTTGATAATAATTATAATAATACATATTTTTTTAGTAGATACACTAAACTACTGTTATAAATGTTGTTTGATTATAATAATAATAAAAAATACTTTTATCCAGGACATAATGGGAGGTCCATAGTACAGTAAAACAAAGTACCACAAATAAACACCCCAATTAATATATAGTACAATTCCTATAAATAAACATAACATGATCGCCATGTTAGACTTTCTATACCAAAACAACATCTAGATGATGACAATAATAATAATAATGCTGCCTTTTAAAATGTCTTTGTTTAATATAATTTCTTTTTTTCATACTTTCATGTTTCTTACTGTGCATATGATAATAAACGCTTTGAATTGAATAACTCCGGACTTAAGGGAGATGATACTTGCATGAATGCATTTTAATTGATTTGTCTCTCCAAAGAGAGCAGAACATACATTCTCCACCCGCATGCCTTTGGCTTTATATATAAATAGGTATTGATCTATAGACAGACTCCTGTTAACTGTGACCTGTCATGGTGGATCATGTGATCATGTGCTCTATGGTGTCCTCCTCCCTCAGTAAGTCTGTAGAGGTGTTTGCACTCGATGTCATCATCATCACATCAGGTGTAAACACCAGGGCAGTGGCTACTTTTCAATTTTCATCGCAGTCATGATCAGTCAAGCAAATATTTTGACCATCAATTAAGTGTTTTAGCATAAATGCCAAAACATCCCTGCATCCTGCAACTCAAATTATGAATAGTAGCTGATTTTCTGGATATTTAAATTAATATCTTTGGACCGTTTTCATTATGGATTAAAGATACTATAAATCTTTAAAATGACAAAAAATAATACTAGAGCATCTGCAACTATTTGTGAGTTTACAAGTTATTTTAAGTAAACAGAACAAACATTTGAATGTACCATGTTCTCACTATGAGAATGTGCTTCTTTTCTTGGTCTTTTATGACAGTAAATGAAGTGTTCTGGGGTTTGGTCAGACAAAACAGTACACGAATGCCAGCACCCTTTGCCCTAGGATACAAAGGTTATGCCCGGCGTCATACAATACGAAGACTAGCAAATTCAGCATAACATCTTGTACCCCTAATATAAAAATGAATCGTCAGGTGATCACCCAATTCATTTCCTGTATAGATTATGGCACAGACATTCCTGTGCATGACTGCATGACCAATATAAACGATCTCCTCCCATTTTACAGGCTGTAATGTTTCACAGAAACTTAAAAAAGTCTTCCACCGGCAGGCGGATCCTGTCGGCTTGCTCTGCCCGATCAGACACATGGAAAGTGAATTATTCAGGCTGCCTCATTAACATACTGACATGACGAGTGAAACCCGGCTGCTCTGCCATTTTTCTGTCACTTCTTGGCTCACTCTTCTTCCTTTTTTTTCGCCTGAAGAGAAATGGAGCTTTGTTCCCTTCTCTGAGCTATCTTCAATTCTTCATGAAATCATATGGTGCCGTCATGGTGACATGTGGTGCTCGCATCCCCGCCGGCGCCCTTTTTTCCTGCTAAAATGTCATCAATCCCAGTCAGTCATGCATTATATTGTCGTCGCCACCAGGTGATTATGTATTCAGTGGTGTGTGTGAGTGCGTCTGTCTGTCCACGGTGGTTAAGACATCTGCATGGATTAGAAACAGAAAGCTTATCTGTTGGCATTTTAGAAACTTGTGGGGTTTTTTTTGGTAGATGTCAGGCTGTACTTTTCTATTTCACACCAAACTCAAACCACTGTGGTGGAGATATGATGGCTGACTTGGCTTTGTGGTGTTGAAAAAACATGTGATCTTCCCTTCACCCATGCACGACTACATGGTGTGTTGCATATATATATATATATATATACCACCACAAATAGAATCTGATTCTGTGGCAAACACTGCAGCTTGATCACAATGCCTCTTTTATTCCCACAAGTTTGCGCCTCATTAGGTGAAAGAAAATCCATAAGCGTGAAATTGGCTTCCTCCTCGCAGGTAGACAGACGTGCAACAGGTGGATGTTTTTTCGTATTTTTGATTGTCCTCTTTTTCTGTAACTGTAGATGTCGAGGGTGAAATACTTGGTGAATATGCATGTGTTTCTTTGGCTGTGCAATCGGGCGACATTAAACTTTAAAAGACAGCACACCCTGAAATATTTATCACCCTGGTCTGGTGACAAGTTGCAGTGTGTGTGTGTGTGTGTGTGTGTGTGTGTGTGTGTGTGTGTGTGTGTGAGGGTTGGAAGCAGTGGAAGAGATGCTCCCAGAAACGTAAAGAGTCAGAGAGACTAAGCGAGAGCACCAGTTATCAGGGCAGCGCTGCAGGAATAAGCAGATTTGGATGTTGATCTGGAGCAGCGATTTGAATGAAAGTCGTGCGTGACTGACAGCAGCTGATGGTAAGATCAAAACAACGACGCCTGCAGGAGCTGAAGCTTTCATTATCACGTCAGCAGATATGAAACGATTCCACTTCTTTAAGTCTGTTAGCTGATCTTTGATAGTTGAAAACGCCTCGTAAGTAAACATAGTTGAGCTTTTGCATCAACCTTTATTCCACTTAGTGTGTGTTTACATAGCTCCTCGTTAAAAAACGGGCACTCCAGGTTGTTTGAGTTTGCCCGCCTTTGCAAATCAAGAATGTGCCTAAAAGGATCGGAGCACTTTTGCAGCTTTTGTGGCACTTTTCTACTAGAAAAACACATTTATTTCTGTCTCTAGCAGCCTTCCTCCCCCCCTCCTCTTCCTCTTCTGAGACTCATGGACTTAAGTTATTTATAGCCGTCTTCCTGTGAAAATTATTGGAATCATCGTGTCTTTGCCAGTATTGAATTATAGCCTGTTGCGTTTTGAATAAAGAGGGTTGTGTGGCCTCATCTGACAGAATAATGGAGGGTTTTTACTGATAAGACGTTTCCACGGCTGTCCTCAGTGAAAACACAAGGATGCAGACACATGACTGCTCTCATATCCAAACAGCTATTCAGAACATTTCATTTTCTACCTTTTTTATTTATCAAGATTAATTGAAAGTGTTATTTGTTTTTCAGGATCCATCAGTGACACAAGTACGGCAGGCGGCTCCTCCGGGGTTGGAGGAGTACAATCCCTTCACGGACGCCAAACCGGTGAGTACTCCAACATCCAGAGGGTCGCATAGCCAACATGGTGACTTTTAATTAAAACGTGTGTGAAATTGGGAAATAAGACAGGTTTAACAAACTGTGCGAATATATTTCGGAATTACAGTCAATAAATCGGCCAGAAAAAAGGCCTCGGTTTATTATTTAGTCGTTGTCTTTTATGCTTTAAAATGTATTTTTTCACAAAAATTAGGAAGGAGGAACTAAATGAAAAACAAACCTGTTTTATGTTAAATATATATTAATATTGTAATCGCACAGATCGCGAGAAAGAAGAAATATGTTGTTCAACTATTGAAATTTAGATCTTTTCCCCCGATTTCTTTCTTCCATTTCTTTTTCTAGTAAAACATTGGATAGTTTTACCTTTTCAGGCCTCTAAAAGCCGTTCAGATAAATTGATCTGAGAAGTTAATTGGCAAAAAAAATCAGTCTCTCTGATTGAACTGCTTACAACTCATAAACGACGAGTTCACACTTGATCGTTAGGAATCTAAATCTAAACAAGCTTTTCACAGGCAGTTAATGTGTTGAAAAAGAGCAAGATATATGGTTGAGAGCTCTGAAAAAATCTTGTAAGTGGACCTTTTTATATTACTGTTAATACTGTGTTTTTTTTTGTTTTTTTCTTGACTATATGAACAATTAAAACGTAATTAATTCAGTCATTTTTATCCTAAATGGAGACTAACGGTTGGTAGTTCTGATTGTATTATTGAGAAAAAAGACTGTTTCATGTGTAGATCCTTTGCAGCGGGAACGCTGATGAACAGGGTTCATCTCTAAATGCGTACATGTGTTCCTCCGTAGATGCCTCCCGGTATGGCGCCCAAGAGCGCGGCGCCCACTATCAACACGCAACCCGCCATCATGAAACCCACAGAGGAGCCTCCCACCTACTCACAGGCTCTGGGACAGGTAACACACAAACACACTCTTTTTATCGTGATGTTATCACCCGTCTGGCTAATGATTCTGTATTCAAGGCAGGAAATACAGCAACGTGACAGCTGGTTTCATGCTGAGTTTGTGGACCGGAACGAAGCTCAGCAGGAGGCTGTTGCTATCTGGGAAGGGGGGGAGGAGAGAGGGGGAGGGAGAGGAAGAGAAGGAGGGAGGGAGAGAGAGAGACATAGAGACACAGACAGACAGAGAGAGAGAGTATTCCAGATGTGGTGTGATGTCATCTGGTTTTCGTTGTCATGGCTCCAGGAAACACGTTGTTGGGACGTTTCTCCTGCTGGTGTAGAGAACTGGGTTGATTCTGATTTGTGTGTGTGTGTGTGTGTGTGCGTGTGCGTGTGCGTGTGCAGGAGCAGTCAGGAGCCGCCGCTGAGCTGCTGAGGCGACAGGAGGAGCTGGAGAGGAAGGCCGCCGAGCTGGACCGCCGGGAGAGAGAGATGCAGTCGCTCAGCGCTTCAGGAGGTCAGCACCGGGTCACGGGTCACGCCCCCAGATTTGAGAACCGATCTTCTCATTTAACTCAAGAAGGCAGTATTTCCCAAAAAAAAATACAACTATTTCTGAAGAATAAGAGTATTTCCAAAAAAATACACAAGTATTTACAAAAAATAAGAGTATTTCCATCCATCCATCCATTGTCTACTGCTGTATCCTGTATTCAGGGTCGCGGGGGGGCTGGAGCCGATCCCAGCTGTCATTGGGCGAAGGCAGGGTTCACCCTAGACAGGACGCCAGTCTATCACAGGGCCGACATGTAGAGACAGACAACCATTAATAACAGTATTTCTAAAAAAAAAAAAAAATACCGACCCATCCCTATAAATTCCTTCTCTGTCTGTTTGAAACCAGTCGACACACACACACACACACACACATAAGTCATCCTCTTTGTATCTCACTGCCAAACGTCCCATTTAAAGGTGTTTTAATGTTCTTCTGCTGTTCCAGGCAGGAAGAACAACTGGCCCCCCCTCCCAGAGAAGTTCCCCGTGGGCCCGTGTTTCTACCACGACATCACCGTGGACATCCCCGTAGAGTTCCAGAAGACCGTCAAGATCATCTACTACCTCTGGATGTGTGAGTGGCTCACCTGATATCTACTGCACTGAGGCAGTTTACAGTAAGAACCAGGAGAAACCAGAGATCTCTGAACAGTTAGTCAGTTCAATCAAGAGAGAAGTGGGTGTTGTTCTGCTTGTCCCCTTTTAAATACAACTAAAGCAGAATGTCGTTACTCGTTTTTAATGAGCTTTAAGTTTATGTAATTGATACTTCGTCTGCAATGACACAATATTTAGATTTTCAATGATTACACAGCACGAGTTAATCATTTTAAACACAAACATGGTTCGTACATTTCTTCTTATGTGATGCTTAATGAGTTTTTCCAGTGAGTTTTTTTATTTGACCCCCTGAATAAGAGTGTCTTCTGTCATAAGGGGAGTAAAACTGTGGAATTCTGGGAATGAATGAGAAGTGAGCTCGTGACGAGGGCACGTGGTGAAATCATGTGGTCGGATGAAGCGCCCTCGGTCACATGATTTCAGATGCAGACCTCTGAGAGCAGCAGCTACTCTCCCTCTCTTTCTCCGGTTTCAGAAAGCATTTAGAGCTGCGTCGCCATGTCAACAAGCAGGCGTGTGTGATATTTCACAGCGTGATGTCGAACCAGTCGGACTCATTCTGTTACTGTGCCTTTAACCAGGCCGGCCCCGTCAGGACCCCGAAACGGTAGACATGGTAGATTAAATCAACCTGGCAGAGGTGGTCTGGGTCCACCCCCTTTCCTGTCTGTGGCAGAAACATATGACTTTATGAGTTATACTCATTATTACATATATTATATAAACAGACTGTGTGCAGTAGTGTCAGTTTTTTTGTTTTTTAATTGAGTATTACATCCATCCATCCATCCATCCATTTTCTACCGCTTATCCTGTATTCAGGGTCAAAATAGCATCAGTGTCATTGCAAGAGTACATGACAGAACAATTATCGCAGCACATTAAAAGACAACATTCATGCTAATTAATAGAGTCAAATTAACTATCCATCTGCAATATTGGACTGTGGGAAATGAGACCGAAGAAACTTAAAAAATAACTAACAAAGGAATTACGGAATCAAAAGTAAAATTATACAAGGTAAATAACATGATAGTAATTACATAATCATATAATAATAATAATAATAATAATAATAGGAAAAATACAAAAGGAAATAATAAGTTATAGACTCGCCTTCATGTATGCCCAAATACAGCTGGGATCGTACTCCCGCACCAATACTGGGATAAGCGTGAAAATGGATGGATGCTGATGGAATATAATGATGATCATTTAACCAAAAATAAATATTATATAATATATATAATATAAATATAATATAATAATAATAATAGTAAAAATATAAAGGGGAATAATAATGATGATAATTTAACCAAAAATAAATATTATATAATATAATAATAATTATAATAGTAAAAATACAAAAGGGAATAATAATGATGATAATTTAACCAAAAATAAATGTTATATAATATAATAGAACTGGATTGTCAGTTTTACCTGCCAGTATCATGGTGCACCTATAATCCAGTGGCTTCCTGTGCTTCTCCCTGCAGTCCACACGGGGACGCTGCTCGCCAACATGGTGGGCTGCCTCGCCTGGTTCTTCGTGGACGCGTCCCGCGGCGTGGACTTCGGCCTGTCCATCCTCTGGTTCATGCTCTTCACGCCGTGTTCCTACGTCTGCTGGTACAGACCGCTTTACGGGGCGTTCAGGTAACCACGCACACCCGGTGAAACCGCGCCGCACCTTCAAGGATTCAGTGTTTAAATCATCGGTGTTTGTTGTTTTCCAGGAGCGACAGCTCATTCAGGTTCTTCGCTTTCTTCTTCGTGTACATCTGTCAGTTCGGCATCTACGTCCTCCAGTGCATCGGCATCACTAGTTGGGGCGCCTGGTGAGAAACCACACAGACGTATATTTATAACTGTGATTTATGACATCATCTTGAACTGTAAGAAATGTTATAAACGATAAATCTTCCTAAACCTGAAAACTATATTTTTATTCATAAACAGTCTTAAAACTCGGCCAATTAAGAGTTAATGGTGTATTTGTTGGGGAACGTCCCGACTTTTACGGAGCTTTTTCAATCAATGAGCGAAAAGAAAGAAAAAAAACATGATTCGACGACCAGTCGACGATAGGCTTGACCAATCAGATTCTAACATGTAACTTCTTCGTCCTCAGCGGATGGATCTCGGCTCTGACCGGTCTGAACCGCAGCATCCCAGTGGGCATCATCATGATCCTGGTCGCCGCCCTCTTCACCTCGCAGGCCGTCATGTCGCTCATCATGTTCAAAAAGGTAGAAAACCGCCAGCACACCTCGAGGAAAGATGGTGCCATTAAAAGTCTGAGTCACGTGTTTTTCTCCTCAGGTCCACGCCATGTACCGGACCACCGGCGCCAGCTTCGCCAAGGCCCAGCAGGAGTTCGCCACGGGCGTCATGGCCAACAAGACGGTCCAGACGGCGGCGGCCAACGCCGCCACCAGGGCTGCACAGGGAGGCTTCAAGGAGCAGATCTGATTGGCTGAGAGAGCTGGCTCATCATCCCTCCGTCCAACCCCTCCTCTTCCTCATCAGCGGTTCATGTGAGGGGACCACGGTCCGCCATCCGGTCCCCCCATGATCCCGAATCTCAGTCTGAGTGGGAAAACCACCGCTGCAAACAGGATCCAATCAGACTCTGGCTCCCGCCCCCAAACCCCCCCATCACCTACGCTGCACTCCTGCCACTCAACCAGCGTGCTCAACTTGATTTTCTCTGTGAGTTTAATGAATGAATGTTTGCTTCCCTCTCTTTAAATGGAACGTCCTCTCCTTACGGCCTTTTAAAATCACTACTTTCTATTTTACAATCCATTTATTATCATCGGGACGAGTGGAAGTCATGTTAGCTCTCTCGCTTTGCTGTTGTTTTTCCCCTGATAACGTAACACCGCTGCCCCCTGGTGGAGTGACCACGTATCGCTGAAGATGAATGCTGTGCATTCCAGTTCACTTTTGCCTTCTCTCGTTTACTTTCCTCCAGAATTTTCTTCTTTTTTTTTTTTTTTCTAGAAAGTATGTAGACTTTGCTTTGCTTTGAAGCAATGCTTCACCCAGAATCCTCTTTGTTAAGTATCAAAGCAGGAAGCAGATTTATATTCAAAAGGATCGCAGAGGATGAATCCTCCCGTCTTTGGTAATTGATCTAGTTTAGCGTGTTACTTACACTACCAAGTTAATGTAGGATGTTGGACATGGGAAACATTATACATGCTTAGCGATAGCATGTTAGCATTGTCAATGTGAAGCACAATGGCGTTAGCATTTAGCTCAAAGCACCGGCAGCATGGCTGTAGAGTCATTCATCCATTTTTTTAAATGAAATGCCTGTCGATCTTCCAAAATATATTTTTAGATTTTTTTGGGGGTGAACTATCACTTTAAAATGATTTTTTCTGCTTGGAATCTGTTTGCCTTTAACGAATCCACATATCCGTCCTGAAATTACGCCCGAGTTGCACTTTAAATCTTAAATAGCCGCTCGCCCTCCCGCTCTAATTCATACATGCACCAGCTGAGCTCACCTGATTTCCCTGAGAAATAAATAAAGGAATGAATAAATAAATTACGGTACGGTGAATAACTCCACGTACACAGATGCATGTTTCTACAGCTTTGTAACTACGAGGAACGTGTAACTCGTCTCCAGCTTCCCTGCGTTCCCGGAGACTTACCTCAGTTTTAACTCAGGATGTACTCTTCACTTGCATGACGAGGTTCAAAAACATTAATTCTCCACCGTATGAAATTAGACATTAACTAGGCCCCTCCCCCCTCTGTTTTTACATATATGTGCTGTAGATCAATATATTACAATAAAAAGATGATTTAAAAAATACATAGAAGGGCCAGTTATGTCGATGCAACGCTCTGAGAAATCTCTCCCATATTCATAATTAACACAACTGTGGATTGACGATCACTGAACTCAATCTGAAGGTCATTCTTTGAGGCGTTAGAAATGTAAAAAACAGAACATTACCATTCCTGCTGAAACGTCTTTGAATGTCTACATTCTTAACGTGTCTCATGTTGAAGCCAGTTAAGCCTTTGTGTGTATTTGATGTGTAGGAGTGGAAAATGAAGGCGGTTTATTAATCCAGATTAACTTCATCTGGTCACCGAGTCTGGCTGCAGGTCTGGGATCCTTCCTCACTTCTTCTTTTTTAAACGTTTCCTCACCATGCCTTGTTTTGCTCTCTGATCTCCTTTTTATTTTAATTTTGTTTTTTTTTTTTTTTCACACTGGCTTAATCTGAACCAGTGCATGTGTAATCCTGAGTACATTTATGTGCAAAACTACATGAGATTATGTCTTTAAAAGAATCAAACCGAGTTGCACTTACAGTATTTCTGCTGTTATTTTTGACTTTGCTTTTAAGAAAACCAACGACCATGTAAAGTGTGAGAAACGCTGTGTGATGTGCTGATGTGCTTCGGTTCGTGGTAGAAAAACACTGACGATTATTATTAAATGAAAAGCATCTCTTTAGTGATATAAAAGTCTGGGTTAAATTATTGGGAGACAAAAAGGAACGTGGTGTTTGTATATTTTGTATGATTGCAGATGTTTGCTCTGATTGGTGTGATTTTTAAAGATGCACTCTGGTTTGACCTTCAGCATGTTGAGTAGTTTTGAGTTTTGTATATTTATTGTATTAACACTAAATAAAATCCTTCCTCTGTTTGCCTTTCATGGTTTCTCCTCTGTGAAGTCAAACAGCCACTGTTTAAAGCTGCACATGCAGCTGGAAACCAGCAGAGGGCAGTAGTGATCAATGAATATGATATAGGTTACTTAGTTTAGTTAAATAGTTAGATATATCTTATATCTTATTAATTAATTATTAAGAAGGAGAATGTCACTGCAGAACCGATCATGATGATTATTAACACACACCTCAAGGGCCAAACTTCCTCTTCCTATTTCCTCCTTTCTTCCTCCCTCTTTCCTTCCTCTCTCCCTTTCCTTCCTTCTTTCCTCCCTCCATCCCTTTTTCCTTCTCTCCTTCCTCTTTCCTGTCTTCCCTCCCTCCCTCCCTCCTTACCCACACTGGATAACAAACTGAAACCGTAGTATTTTGTTTTCACCGTTCTCTTTATTGTTTTAGGCAGAAGGAACTGCATCCACGACTCGACAGCCTCCCTGAAACCAGGCGTTACCATGACAACAGCGATATTCACGTGCAACGCGGACCCTTTCTCTCAGGTACATTTGGGGTCCTTCAGACGGCGGTCCGTTGTGTTAGCTTGATGCGGAGCCGTCTATTCTGACGGAGTAGTGGTTCCCCTCGTTGGGTCAACGCTCACAAACGGCCCTGCTGGTTAACAAAACTATCAAAATCAGTGTTTTAAAAGGCAAGGAGTGACATCATCAGCACAGCCTGGATCAGCTGACCGATCACAACTATGTACAAAATATATAATAATCACACGTATGTACACAAACACGCGGCGGGTTTTTTTTTTATGAAAACAGCACCTGTAGTGGCCGAAAGACAAAAACGCACGCTGAGAAAACCAAACTTGGCACTTGTAGGTTTTCTCCCACGTTGAACACAAACAGACAAACAGTCAGTTCTAGTGGTAAAGATGCAGCGGCCTCCTCCTAGTCCTCCTCCTGGTCCTCCTAGTCCGTCCCCCCATCAGGACTACAGTCTCTGGTCTCAGAGGAGGCAGATCAGGCTCTTGCCCTCCTCGATCTCCTCCTGGACTTTGTCGCTGGACGTGGCGATCTCCGCCTGCGCCGAGAAGACAGCGCACACGAAGGTGAGCACGGTGCCGCCCATGGCGGTGTAGAAGGCCCAGCCCATGGAGCAGAGCCCGGCCCGGTACGGGGCCGCGTCCTGGCCGCAGTACAGCTGCACCTTGTCCGAACCCCAGCCGGCGGGGTACAGCATCAGACCCAGGATCAGGAACAGACCTGCAGGGAGGGGGACACGTTAGCAGACTGGTAGACCCACTGAGACTACAGACCTGTTACAGACCAGTGGTGGGACCCACTGAGACTACAGACCAGTGGTGGGACCCACTGAGATTACAGACCTGTTACAGACCAGCGGTGGGACCCACTGAGACTACAGACCTGTTACAGACCAGCGGTGGGTTGAAGCCGACTGACCTCCATATTGATGTAAACCAACATCTGATTGTTCATCACCATGGTAACCAACGAGATCAAAGGGGCTTCAGGTTCTGAGCTGCAACAAAGTAACCTTCCTCTGGTTCCAAAACATTTCCTGCCATCGAGACATTCAAAGCTTCCCGACTTCCTGATGACCCGAACACGAATCCTGGACCCAGACCTGGACCCGGACCTGGACCGGCAGCAGAGGGGAGAACAACAGGAAGAGGTGGCCGAAGGGCTTTCCTCACTGGCCGCAGTCGCTGGCTGACCTCCGACCTCTGGTGTCTCCGTGGAAGGATGACTCACTTCCTGTTTGACTGTGACCCACTTCCACCACCGCCGTGACCCGGCCTCTTGGTCTTAAAACATGGGAGTACTTCCTCTATTGTAAAAGTACAACATCTGAGTACTTCCTGCACAGTAAAAGTACAACATCTGAGTACTTCCTCCACAGTAAAAGTACAACATCTGAGTGCTTCCTCCACAGTAAAAGTACAACATCTGAGTACTTCCTCCACAGTAAAAGTACAGCATGTGAGTACTTCCTGCACAGTCAAAGTAAAGCATGTGAGTACTTTCTCCACTGTAAAAGTACAACATCTGAGTACTTCCTCCACAGTAAAAGTACAACATCTGAGTGATTCTCCACAGTAAAAGTACAACATCTGAGTAGTTCCTCCACAGTAAAAGTACAACATCTGAGTAGTTCCTCCACAGTAAAAGTACAGCATGTGAGTACTTCCTGCACAGTCAAAGTAAAGCATGTGAGTACTTTCTCCACTGTAAAAGTACAACACCTGAGTACTTCCTCCACAGTAAAAGTACAACATCTGAGTACTTCCTCCACAGTAAAAGTACAACATCTGAGTGCTTCCTCCACAGTAAAAGTACAACATCTGAGTACTTCCTCCACAGTAAAAGTACAACATCTGAGTACTTCCTCCACAGTAAAAGTACAGTATGTGAGTACTTCCTCCACAGTAAAAGTACAACATCTGAGTACTTCCTCCACAGTAAAAGTACAACATCTGAGTGCTTCCTCCACAGTAAAAGTACAACATCTGAGTAGTTCCTCCACAGTAAAAGTACAGCATGTGAGTACTTCCTGCACAGTAAAAGTAAAGCATGTGAGTACTTCCTCCACTGTAAAAGTACAACACCTGAGTACTTCCTCCACAGTAAAAGTACAGCATGTGAGTACTTCCTGCACAGTAAAAGTACAGCATGTGAGTACTTCCTGCACAGTAAAAGTACAGTATGTGAGTACTTCCTCCACAGTAAAAGTACAGCATGTGAGTACTTCCTCCACAGTAAAAGTACAGCATGTGAGCACTTCCTGCACAGTAAAAGTACAGTATGTAAGTACTTCCTGCTCTTCTTATAGAAGCAGCAGATCACATCAACTAAAAGAATGAACCTTCACTCAAAAGAAAGAAAACGGCGTGACGTTTCCTGCTCTGTACTTCCTGTGGCGGCGGCGGATCAGACAGCTGGTCGGTATGACGACGGCTGCGACCAATCAGAGCTCAGGAAGAAACATTTACACAAACACAATAACAGACAATAAATGAACCAGACGGGGATTTCTGTCTCGATTGTGCAAAACAAAATGTGGAGGTGAAACTGTCTCGCTCTCCTAATCCCCCCTCCCTCTCTCCTTCACCCCCCCCCCCCCCTTCCTCTCTCTCTCCCTCTTAAAGCGCCCAATATCATATTAAACAAGGAAATGAAAACTAGGTCATAAATTCTTTCCACATGTTGCTGCATCGCTCCGACGTCCAGACCGGCTCCAGTGATGGATAGAAGGTATGGTTTTAATTCACAACCCCACCCCTCCTAAGACCCCCCCTACACACACACACACACACACACACACACACACACACACACACACACACACACACACACACACACACACACACACACACACACACACACACACACACACACACACACACTAACCTAATATCTTGGCCCCTCCCTCCAGCCCCACTATTCCCTCTGCACTGGCTCTCGTCTCCGTTAACTTCCAAACTGTCAATTCTCCAGCATCAAGCCATGCCTCCCCCTCCCTCCCCCACCTCCCCCCCACCTCCTCCTCCCTAACCTCTGCTCCCACAGCCTCCACCCTGTAATACAGCGCAGCAGCAGGTCTGCACTCGGCTCCAAGAAGCCGTTTTCCTTTCCAGGAAACAAGAAAAAAACACAGAGCAAAGGAGGGAAATACTGGCAACTACTTTCTCTCTGAATCGATTCATCTTACGGGCTATAAAACAGTAAACGGGTTAAAAAATGTTTGTTTGAATTAACTGTTGTTAAGATAAAGGAAAAGCAGGAAAAGTTCACGTTTAAGAAGCTGGATTCATTATTATTGTGGCTCTAATGTCACTTTTCTGTATTTTTCTGATGTAAACCACTTGCTATTCTAAATACTGTGATAAATAAATACATGTTGACGTGTTAAATAAATATATACTTCTATATAGAAACAGTATTCGTTTCAACTTGGCTGAAACAAATTGAAACCGTTGGTTTGTTCCACTGAATACGACTGAATAGTAAGAAGGAACCATTTATTGCTACGCATTGTTAAATGAGAGATATATGACTTATATAAAAGATAACACAATAATGGAAATCTCCTGCTTCTTGTTTCCATCAGTGATGTTCTTTATTTCCTGAAACTGGAAAAACTCAGTTTTTCTTTACGAGGGGCTTCAAACTCATTCGGGAAACTTTTTTCATTTTGTTAAGAAACTAAGTTTCATTTTTTTATTATTATTTTCTGTTTTACTACCGACTGTTGTTGCATTTGTGTGTTGAAATCAATAAATATGTTTTTCTTTGGATTACTTCTAATGTATACATATATTTTCTTTCAACACTGATTCATGTTAACTCCTTAGTTTTGTTAAGGAGGTCAAATAAAAGGTAACATCCAGTTAGAGCTGTCAGATGCATCAGCTGTTTTCTTCCAGTAAAGCTGTTAAGTTCCTGTAAACCGTTAGTCTCTGAGTCACGGTCGACGGTTAAAACCTGCAACGCCGCCTGTGACATCACGGCCAGAGGGAACTTTATGGCAGCCAATAAAAACACAACAAAAACAGGAGACTGTTTCACGGCCAAGTTCTCGTTTTTTTTTTTTATCTGAAGCCGGACGACGGCTGAGGACGGCGTTTCATTAAATGTAAGGGAAGTCCCTCAGGTCGTCTTTAGGGGGCGTGTCTCCCAAGTTCCCCGACTGACCCTCAACGTCTGTTTTCACCATCCGATGTCGGAAAGCCAAGGGAATGGATTTACCGTCGGGTAACGACACGCGAGACGCTTTGGCGGAGAAAGTGTGTCACGGAGGACAAAGGAGTAAAAGAGTGACATCAGCGAGTGTGGAGGTCAACGATGATGTCACCAGATCTCTGGCAACGCCGTCATCGCAATCTTCCCATCTGAGGTCGATCTCATCCCCCAAAAACATCTGCAGCCCGGCTTCGGTTTCCTCGTTAGCCAAGGGTAGTGGAAACGGTGATTAAGCCCAGGGTTGCCATGGCGATATCAGAGAGAGTGATATCATCCGGCCACGTTGACACACACACACACACACACACAATTTACATTTGGGTCATTTTTCCGATTACGACACCTGACCCTTCGAACTTCCGCGAGCCGACGTGGTGACACACATTCGTACTTTGAACTTCTGTCTTTATCTTTTTATTGGTTATGGTAGACTCATTGTCTGCTCCTCCAGGTGTCCCAACAAGGATCAAACTTTAACTGACCGGCCGATTCCTCCGACCAATTCACTTATATGAGATCGACCGGTGTATTGTTCAGAGCGCTCTCGGTTTCTCCGTGATGAGGAGCATATTTTACCATCCTTTATTTGCAAAAATAATCCAAAAATCCAATCTGGCCTTCGACTAGACCCGCCCACACTCACCTAACGCACCAGAGATGCAGTTGAACAACTGCTAACCGAGTCCTGAATGAAGGAAGACACGAAGAGATGCTTCCAGTCCTACAGCTCGGCATACCCGCCCACCTTTCTCTCCGTTCGGGCCGCCACATAAACAACTGTGTGGGAGGACGGCCATATAACCACCACCAGAGAGGCGATGATGTCACGGCCTCCTCCCTGTTTAATTCACCACACACACACACACACACACACACACACACACACACACACACACACACACACACACACACACACACACACACACACACACACACACACACACACACAAGAGTGCAGCTGTATCGGGTGGAGAGTAAATATTTGGGTGGCAGTTGCTCCGAGTGACGGCTCTGCGGGCGGAAACAAGCCACCATGTGTTTTAAACTCCTGACCACTAACCGAGGTGAAAGTTCACCGGACGCACCCCCAGAGACTCAAACACATCATTCAGGCTTCAGGGCGGTCGTGGCGCCCGTAATGAACACGTTCAGATGAAAGTAGAAGTTCTGATCCACCTTGATGAACGCCGGACGCCACACGAACCAAGAGGAACAATTAGATGAAGTCTGGTTTAAGGTTCCTGATGTTTTTAGATCACAGTCGGTCTTTGGGTGAGGATGTCGGATTAGGAAAGGTGGATTGGATAGGATAGGAAGGAGGAAGGTACGGTAGGTAGATATGTAGGTAGGTAGGAAGGTAGGTAGGTAGGTAGGAAGGTAGGTAGGTAGGTAGGTAGGAAGGTAGGTAGGTAGATAGGTAGGTAGGTAGGAAGGTAGGTAGGTAGGTAGGAAGGTAGGTAGATAGGTAGGTAGGTAGGAAGGTAGGAAGTAGGAAGGTAGGTAGGTAGGAAGGTAGGAAGGAAGGTAGGAAGGTAGGAAGGAAGGTAGGTAGGTAGGTAGGTAGGTAGGAAGGAAGGAAGGGAGGTAGGTAGGTAGATAGGTAAGTAGGTAGGTAGGGAGGTAGATAGGTAGGTAGGTAGAAGGGAAGGAAGGTAGGTAGGAAGGACGGAAGGTAGGTAGGTAGGTAGTTAGGTAGGCAGGTAGGTAGTTAGGTAGGCAGGTAGGTAGTTAGGTAGGCAGGTAGGTAGTTAGGTAGGTAGGTAGGTAGGTAGGTAGGTAGGTAGGTAGGTAGGTAGGTAGGTAGGTAGGAAGGCAGGTAGGTAGGTAGGAAGGAAGGAAGGAAGGAAGGAAGGTAGGTAGGAAGGTAGGTAGATACTTTATTGACCCCGAGGGAAATTCAAGTGACCATCTGACGAGCAGTTTAATTAAGTATAAATATATATATATAAAGTATAAATATACTGGTCTCACCTGCGATGCCTTGCAGCAGTCCACACACGTTGAAGATGCTCTTCTTCATGATGCTCTGGAAGCACATGGTGAAGACGGAGATGAATGCCACGGCACACAGCAGCAGGATGCCCGCCGCCAGGAAGATGGACGTGGCCTGCCAGAACCCGCTGGCGATCTCCCCAAAGTGTATGGCGTACGGGCCGCACAGGATGCCCCGCTTCAGGTGGGGCAGCTTGATGCAGCGGCCGTAGATGCCCAGCGTGGGCCGGTAGGCCTCGCCGGCCGCCGTGGCCCCATGGGGGCCGAAGACGGCGTCCGGCGTGCGCGGGAACCCCACCAGCCAGTCGGTGCTCATGAAGGCGATGAGCTCGCCGAACGCGGCCACGATGCTCAGCAGAGTCCACAGCATGGAGCGGCAGGTGACGATGACATGGCACATGCTGGCGGCGGCGGGAAGTCTCGCTCCGAAGGTGGCGATCCTTCTCCGGCGAAGGTTCACGTCAACAATTCACAGATTCTCTCCGTTCCCTTCTTATCTCCTGCCAGAGACGCTTCAGCGGCGGCTCTTCCTCCCTCCTCGCGGTCTCCCTGCTTCCTATCGGTCTACACTCTGGTTCTGGTCTGGGATCTCGGTGTCTACATGGTATTGAAGCCGTGCTCCCCGAGCCAGCCCGCTGGCGTCACATCAGACACACCTAGGAGATACAACAGACACACAACAACTTTAATTGCACGTATAAAAGTGTAATTGCGTGTATAAAAGGAGGTTTTATTTGAGAGAGTGGAGCTCTCGTTTTCTCCTTCTGTCGGGTTTAGAAGGAGGGAAAGTGAGGAGGAGGAGGAGGAGGAGGAAGGGAGGCTTCTGCTGTAGATCATCAGGAAAGAGGCTTTAATGAGTTGTGTTCATTTGAAGTGGGCCTCTTCTGTTTTCACTGTGTTTACGTTAGGGGGGGGGGGGGGGGATCCTCGTGACTTTGTGACCACGAGGATGGAAACCAGATCAACGTGGTGGAGGTGAAGACGGCGGGAGGAGAGAACGGATGCAGGCGGAAACAGAAAACAAGTCTCCGGTGAGGTCGGCCCCCACACAGCTGACCCGGGGTCAGCCGACGGGTGATAACACGTCCGGCCCCGTCACGCGGCCGCTGATGACCTCGGTGACATCGACATCTGCCGAGTCAGCGGCACGACGCAGTACAACGAGGAAGCTGCAGTCTCACTAGAGGTTGTAGTCAAAGTGTACTTTGCTCTTTCAGCAGGGATTACTGGTTTCACCAGTTTACACTTTCAAACCAGAACAAGATTCATTCAGCAGACGTTTGGACCTTCATGACAACAAGAGAGTGTTGCTTTAAGAGACATCTGCAGCAAGAAACGGGAGCAAAACCAGACAGAAATGCTGATTTAATGGGAGGCTTATTTTCAAAATGAATAAATATACAAGTCTCTATGAACACTATTATTAAGAGTAAGGTTTGTGAAAAGTGCCCTGAGGTAACTTTTGATTGAGTGCTACATAAAAAAATGTAATTAGATTACTTCTTTTCCATTGTGTCACCAGATGATCTAAAAATGTCCGCTCCTTGACGTAAGCCCCTCTGACTGAGTTATAATCACATGTAATACTAAATATTCCATCCAAACCACATGAGCTTCATTTTCACTCCTTGTGTGAAGACTCGTTCAAAGTGACGCCTTCCTTTCCCGATGACTCTAGACAACAATGAGGACCGTTTTC
The DNA here is from genome assembly GCA_029853015.1 of Chelidonichthys spinosus. Classification (NCBI taxonomy): domain Eukaryota; kingdom Metazoa; phylum Chordata; class Actinopteri; order Perciformes; family Triglidae; genus Chelidonichthys; species Chelidonichthys spinosus. Next base: position 15,750,859 of record CM056840.1, read on the forward strand.
ATCGGCCCTATCTAAAGACCCTCGGGACCCCGGCAAAGATCTGGAAACACTACTTCTATTTAAGTTTCTATCTATGGGAGTCATTTACAAACCAGAGCATGCGTTACAACATAGAATTAACAGTTTGTCTTATAAAAGCCCAAGCTGACAGTCTTTGCCCCGGTCCCCCTGTTGCATCCCGGGAAGTCCGTTAGTCATCCTATGACTGGCGTTTGGCAGGACAGCAGAGGGATCCGTGGCCCTCAGGGCGAGGGGTCGCGGTGGTCCCTCGTGGGCTCACATCCCGGCGAGAGAGAGTGTGAGTGACTCAGAGCGTTACGTTAACGTTGACATCCTGTAGAGATATCAACAACACGGCCCTCACCCCACCCGTCTTCTTTTCCAGTGGAGAGGATGACCCAGATCTGTGGTTCCTTACAGTACAGCGTGTGTGTGTGTGTGTGTGTGTGTTTGGACTGTGTTAAACAGATGAGGTCATAAGACAGCCGCCTCTGTCTCAGCCGACTTAAACCAAAATTAATTTCATGAATCACAGGCGTCCTCGTTGCCTCACCGGGGAGCGATGCAGGAACAGATGCAGACTTACATTCGCTTCCCCCCCCCCCCCCCCCCCCCATCCACCACACACACACACACACAAGGCCGTTGAGGTTCCGGTCCTGGAGGTCTCGTGTTTGACGTCTAGGCTTCAGACAGGCGGTCTTACGGTCAAACGTTTGCAGAGACTAATTCCTCTCCGACTGGAAACAATTGGAACCAGCTGGAGGGAGATCTGGACCTTCTGAAAGACCTGGACACTTAACCTTTGACCTCGCCTGTGCCTGCATCCCGTGCCCGCTGGTTTACACGGCGTTGTGCCTACTAGTGGGTCTCAATGAATGTGGGTCAGTAGATCTGCAACAAGTCTGGGCAAGTCCTATTGAAGGAGCTGGTATTTGTTCCCAGAGGAGGGCTTCCCAAGATAGAGCGTGGTCCTAGTCCACGTATGGGGGGGTCTGGAGGTGGATTTATGATGTCCCTGATACTCTGGGGGGGGGGGGGGGGGGGGGGGGGGACCCCGGATTATTTGAGGCTCGGTTTACATACACAGAAGAGTTTACAAGCTTCAGACTGCACCAGCACCCCCATGACCCCCCCCCCCCCCCACACTAATCCCAACACACACATACACACACACACACACTTACAAGACTCCCTGCCATCCGACACATGCCACCACCCCCCACAGAGTCGGACCCCCAGTTTCCCGGCTGCCTTCACTAATGGAGAGGCTCAAAATGCTTTTCAGGACATTGATGTTCACACAGGCGACACCAAACAAACTCTACAGCTGTGGCTTCTTAGCTTAACGCTAACTTCAGGATGCTAACATGCTAATGCTAAAACACTGAGCTATAACGGTCACTGTCTCAGTTTGACGCTTATATTTACTAATAAGTAATTAGCAGAAAGTACATTTGTTTTGCCAAATATTAAAATGTGAAATGTGGGTCTGATGAAAAGTCCGCATATCACCAAGTAAATGTTTTTCATTACAATTCATCCTCAGGGTGACATGAATGTCTGTTCCAAATATTGTGGAAATGCATGATGACCTACTTTTAGGCAGCCAAACGGAAAAGTTAGTATCACCCTGGTCCCTTCACAAGCCCTTAAGATTCAACCTCTGGGGAACACGAATATCTGCACTGCATTTAACCGTCAGGATGTCACTACTCGCTACAATTGTCAGCTTCATTGTGGCCCAACTGAATGAGTCAGGGGTTCCCCAAAGTCTTTAGGGTTCAACCTCTGGGGAGCATGAATGTTTGTAGCACATTTTCATACCAGTCCATCAGATAGCTGGGGATATTTCAACACGGCCCCCTCCAGCCACGCTGCTTCTACAGCTCCCGTCCAAAGTGTCCACTCAGCGTTTCCTCTCATCACAGCAACTCAACGAGCAGGAAGCGGAACCTTTTCCATGCCGCCGCCACTGCCGCCGCTGCCGCCGCTGACGGAAACAATCTCAACACGTCTACGGAGCACGTAGCCGCCGAGCGCCGCATCGCCATGGAGACTGTTTGTTTAGAGCTGGATGAGTTTGTGAAGCTTCTATAAACCCTGTTACCATTAAAGCAATAAAGCAACATGCATGGATTCCCTCTCTCTGTCTCTCTCTCTCCTCGTGTGACCCAACAGCAAAGCAATTTTAAAACAAAGGTGTGGGGGGGGGGGGTATAATCTGTGGGGATCTGTTTGAATGAGAAGACCCTGCAGCTACTGAAGGGGAATGCGAGGGCCGATTGGTCACGGAGGATCTGGAATACTACCTCCTTGTCTCATAACGGCTCTCGTCTTTAAAAGATAGACCACATGGGAGTTTCCTCCCGACCTCTCGTGCACACGCTAAACACACAACAAGTCCATTATCTAAGAAACAAACTACCAAAAAGGAACATCTGCTTTTAACAAACACAATATCTGACCTCCTCTCAGACAGAATGAATGCAGGGTTCCTCCTCCGCTGCTTTAATGATCTTTAAATATAACAACAGAGTCCAACCTGTCTCCATCGGTCTGTGGATAGTCCAGCTCTCCTGGAGATGTGGCTCCTCCGCTAACTCACTTTCAATGCCTCTCTCCCTTTCTCTCGGACCCCCCCCCTCCCCAAGTCCCTCCCCCTCCCCGGACCGCCACGTCTCCTCTGATTGGCTGGGGCCACACTTCTTGAGAGAGTCCACATGGTGGCCATATTTCAGTGCTGAATCTGGGTTAAAATAACAAGAGGTCTCTCAGAGGGTCTCTCTCCCTCTCTCTCACTCTCTCGCCCCTTTCTCTCTCTCTGCACACTTTCAATCAATCAATACTTTTGTAAGAAAACTGAAGTACAGGACAAGTGTGGTGTTACGTTGTGTTAAAAGCAGTAGTGGGAAGTAACTAAGTACATTCACTCAAGTACAATTCATCGGTTACTTTTCAGGATGTTTAGGATAATAATAATACATCAAATATATCAAAAAATACTGTGATGTCTCATTATAGATAAGACTTTATTGATGCCTATTTTCCTGAATGCAGGAATAGTTCTACACTGTAGTTTTGCTACTTCTATGTAGTGAAGGAGTACTTTTTTTTCCCACGGCTGGTTTAAAGTATATTCACAGTGAGTTTTGCTTAATACAATTCAATATTTTGAACATAAAGTACAATTGGGAGACAAGAGTGTACATCTACTGCACACCTTGTTTACTTTTACTGTGTACTCAGAACTGAAAGGGAATGTACTAGTATCCTACAAGGTACTTGTTGTACTGTTACACATACAAATCCTGCTCCAGCAGATAATGAACATCTTGGCAGATGAGATCGTCGCCTCGGTAACGGGCCGACAGAGCGGATGGTTTCCTGACTAATGCATCACTTCTCTGGCTGATGGGAGTGTGATGCGTTCAGGCACTCGTCTCATTGTTGTATTCGCTCACAGAGCCGAGCAGACAAATGAGTTCCATATGAGGACGGAAAAAAAGAAAAAAAGGGGGGGTGGAGTCCAACAGGAAGAGGAGCGCTTGAAGGCAGCCAGAGGAAGAGGCCTTCCTTATCTCGTTTCAATGGGAGTCAGAAATAAGTTTGCTTTTATATCTCGTCTACCTGAATCAAAGCTTTCACCTTTGACCCCTTTCCAATAAACCCTGGTGACTCATCCTCACTTGTGAGCTGGATGGGGAAGCAAAGGAACGGAGCCCTTTAAAGGCCACAATAAAAGGTGTAGAATGTCAGGGGAAAAAATGCCTTTTTCTCAGGAAAACAACAAGCGTCCGCTCGCTGAGCAGCGCTGCCCTTAGTTACCGTTGCTATGCACAGAACATAAACACCTTTACAACCAGAAACTCACATTTCATTACGAAACATGGCAAGCCTACAAACTTATTTGTAAAGTAAAACAGTATGTTTTTGCTAATAATTTAATATAAAAAAAAAAAATCTTTCAGGACGAGGATGTGTTTGTCAGACGTAGCGCTAACATTAGCCTGTCCTGCTAACTAGCTTAAACTCTGCTAGTAAAGCACCTTGTGATGTATTTTGTACATAAATGTGCTTTATACATTTAATTAACCGTTATTATTATAATAGTAGCATCCAAAACCAGTAGGCTTATTGTTTACTTAGACCGCAGCTCTTCAGCCTTTACAGCTGTAAATGCTAAGCTAGTTAGCTGCTTACATTATTATTATAGTCATTTGTTATATGGTTGCTCTTTAATAGTAAGTCGCTTCTCAGATATCTTGACTGCATTTCCTGTTTATTCTCTCTCAGAGGCAGAAGCCAACTAACCGTGAGAATATCATGTCGTTTGTTCGGAAATCCCGATACAGATCAGACAGAGACGGACGGCATAACGTCTTGTCGGCTAATGGAAAGAAGATGCTCGGGGAGATTCCCTTCACGCAGCCTTCGAGGAACGCCGACGCAGCGCAGACCCTCACATCAAAGACCAGAAGACCCAGATCCGCCCCCACATGTACCCACCACGGCAGGCTAGACCATCACTCAGACCCGACAAGAGCACTCGAGTCTGGCTGCTAATCCGTCTTCCCCTGTCAGACGGTGATCGATAGCATCTCCCAGATCTGAGGAACGTGGACGAGTGTGAAGCGAAGCAGGGAGGAAAACTGATAACAGATCAGATAGCAGCTCTGGGACAGTTTAACTGAGATGTGGATGGAGTGGCCTTAACATGAAAAAAAACTTTGTTTGTTAGAAACTCCTCGTTTCAATAACTGCAATTAAAAAGGTCCTGAAAACCTACTTTCTTAAAGGTGCTCTGATATTCAGAGCATTAATGTAAACATGTAAAGATGTAAAGATGTAGTGGAGCACAGGATGAAGGCTCTGTCCCCCTGTGTGCGTTGTTATCGGTGTTGTTGACATAGCCTGGCTGCTTTGTCTACAGCTGATAACGCCATCCAGACTCAGCACTGCACCCGATCTCCGGTTTCCTCTCTGGTGAACACCGCTACCTCTGTCAGCACTGTTAGCACCGTGAGCTGCAAGCCGCCGGTTCAGCCGCCGTCATGTCAAGAGCCTTTGAGAGGCCAATCTCTTACATTCATCGAACTAGAAGCGATGGCGGTAGTTGTTTACTTCACGTTAAAGCAGCAACTAAATCATTTTCATGATCTATTAAACGATTAATATAAAAAAAGAAAAAGTAGCAAAACACAGTCCAAAACCCAAAGATATCAAATTTACAATGAGAGAAGCTGCAAAAATCCTCACATCTGAAGAGTTGGAAGCAACATATTGTTTGACATTTTTGCTTACGAACAGCTGACATTAGTTGGGTTAGTTTATTCTCCATAAACCACCAACAAATATATAGAAATACATATAGAAATTGGACAGACAGACAGTCTTTTTTTGATCACGTTAAACAAAAGTCAGAATCCCGCCAACAACATCAGAAACAGCAACGTATTTATATCTTCTTGATACTCTGAGTCGACCAGGAAGTTGAATTTCACACAACCAGAAACCCAAATGTGTGATTTGAGCTTCCCAGACGAGCCTTGCGTATCTGAATGAGATTTTTTTTTTTTTTTTAGACCTCCACGTGTTTTCAATCTGAGCGTTACGTCAGTGAAGAGGCAGCGTTCACCGTGGAGAGGGATGGAAACGGGTGGACGGATGGAACATTTGGCATCGGAGGAGTTTCCAGTGGAGGGAAAATCATAACTCTCTCTGCTAAACAAGCGTCTAGACGAGGACAGCATCTACACTTCCATTCTAACTGGTCTCTAATACTCTGAAAGCAGACACCCAGGCTTCACTTCCATACGGCTGCAGTCAGAGACCAACCGAGCTCAGTTCAGATCCCGTAGGACAGAACAGCTTCCACCATCTGGCCACTTCAAGGCCGCGTGTGCGTCAGACGCCATCGACAGATGTTCCACATCGAGGCCTCGGCCCGGCATTCTCGCTACCAACATATTACCGTTTACCAAACCTCACTCAGTCGGTCGCCAAGAGCCTTTCCCTGTTCTCCAACTGAAGAAGCCTCCATGAATAGATGATATATGTTTTTATTATCCTTGTAAACCCCCAAGGCCTATAGAGACCCGGTGGAGGGACCCCCAAGGCCTATAGAGACCTGGTGGAGGGATGTCCTATTACATATCATATAATGTTCCTGATTAAACAATAATAATGTGTAGTGCAGCCTATAGTTCCATGTATAACAGTACTTTGTAATGATGGATGTATGCTAAGACATTACAATAATAGTTGTTGACAGATTCATCTTTTAATTCTATTTTGGTGTTTCTCAATTTCACAACATAACATCTGAGACGCCGATCCATTTATTTAATACGACAGCTGAGGTCGAGAGACAGATACGCCCTGCCCCCATCACGCTCTCGTCAACGGCGGTTTGTGGTAGAACGTACCATAATGTGGGAGAGATATCTCAGTAGGGGGGAGGGGGGGGGCACCGCTGGAGTGTAAACACACAGATGTGTTCAAGGTGAGGAAATCCCAACACTGGAGGTGGGGGGGGCAGGAACGTGGGAAAGTAAGGAGAAGGGAATAGCAATAACAATATCCCTGGTGGTCGGCGATGGGATCACACCTGAGAGGTGTTGAGCTAAGGAACTATAACCCCCCCTCCTCTGACTGGGGCCATTCAATCCAAGTGACCCCCCTCTGGAAACATCTGGCTATACACTCGGACCGACAGTGTGTCAGTCTGGGTGGAGTGGTGAGGTGGAGGAGGGGGGGCGGGGTACTCCGTCAGCTGGACCTCGACCCATACGGCGTCTCACATTGACCAGCCCTCACAAAGGATGCAAAACAAAGACCATCCGATGAGTCACAGCGGTCTGCAAGTGGGGGGTCATCAGGGGCCGCCAACGGACCGAGGGAGTCATCTCATGACTAAACGTTTTTTGCCAGAAGAGAGGGTTTTGGGTCTCTGGTCCGTTTGGCATCTCTGTCCCTGAGGGCTCAAACACATCCGCCACAATCCACCGACTGTTGGGTATATTCATGATCCCCTCAGGATGATTGTTTCAAAATCCATTCTTCCATACGGCACTAGAGGATGAATATCAGCTTCCTGATATGAAAAATTCACTGGAGGTTCACCAAGTTTGGCGTTCTTCCTTCACACATTTAATCAATGCGCTTAAAGGTAAAATAAACATCCCTTTAAGTGATGCGGGGCTGCATTCTTCACACCTATTTGCTTTGACAGCTGATGGGCTGAGGAGCCCTGAGGAGCTCCGCCACCGTTTCCTCACCGTTGTAGAGCAACACTGTCTCCATTATGCTTAACCATTTCCAGCCCCACCTGCCCCCCCCCCCCCCCCCCCCCGATAAACACAAGGGGGGGTCGCAGGAGAAAAGTCCTTCCACGTCAAATCCCGAGCTTTTGTTTTCCAGGTCAGAGATCCATGCTCCTCCTCCGCTGAGCTGGAGGACTCTGGTGGGTTCGGCCCTCCTCTCCTCCGGGGGGGGGGGGGGGGGGGGTCCATTGTTCTCTCTGGGGGTTTGTGCTCTGGATGAGTGCAGTTTAATCCCAACTTCCCTGCGGCTCCGACACAAACTCTCCTGCAAACTGAGACCTTTATCCAAATGCCCCTGAGGGGGGGGGGCAGAGCTGTTATGGGCACTCCAGGCTTAACCTGATACCCCCCCCTCAAAACTCCAAATCAAGAGTAAGCGGCGACGAGGAACGCTGGACTCTCTGGAGTTTGGGATGATGAAAGTATGGAGTGATATCAGCTCCTGGAGAATCTACGAGGACGGCGAGGAGGAAACGAAGAAGTGTGTTGCTTTCAGACTGGTTTCAGGGAGTAAAATGAGACGAGCGACCGCTTTCACTTGCAAGACAAAGAGATGAATATTTTCTTACAAAAATAAAAAAAGAAAGCTGTCAGATTAAATGGAAACACTGGACAGCAGCGAGGAGGACACAAAAGCAGAATGACAGGATGTATAAAAGCATCAGGTCTCATATTCACAAAATAAATGAGCTGAGAGCCGTTAGTGAGTCATCAAACTGCCTGATAAGAAATAAGAGAGTGTGGAAGTGAATACAAACACACATCATGTCCACTATGGAGGAAGACAAAGGAAGTCCAGTCAAAAACAAGGTAGATAACAGGAAGTGGGCCGCTGACACCAAGCCTCACTATTTTAGGAGCAAATGTGACAAATGATCATTGTATTTATTATCTTAACGAGGGGGGGGCGGGGTTTCCACTTTGAAATGACCTTCACAGGTGGTCCCGGCTCATTATCTCTCACTCCGTTGTTTTCCTCCATATTGGAAAAACATCCCCCGATCCCGACCCCCACGCAACACCCCCGACTTCCTCCTCCGTCCAGATAAATACACGGAGACAATGAAAACACAGCACGACCTTGAAGTGTCACCTTCAAGTTAACTGAAGGTTACAGCGAGTTGTAAAGTGGAAAATTACTAAACTTCTTATTTTTATCTTTATATTTGTGGGCTTTACTTGCACGTCCTAATAAAACTGGCATTTGAGTGGATATTCTAAGTAGATTTGCTCTAAAATGTGCTTTTTGTGAACTACTAGATGATTTTAGACTTTAAATCCTAATAAATTCATCTGAAAAGGCAAACTGTCTCTAATAAGAGTACACTAGCAATAAGTGTGCTCTTATTTGCCATGTACATGGCCTGTTATTGACGATAGTTTGATTCCTCCTCAGCCTCCGATTGGCTAACCTTTCATCATTTGTAACTTTAATCCTGAGCAAAACGACCACCAAGTCCATCTGATGGACGGTTAGAGGGAAAAATAAACGGGCAGACATACACAGAGTATTAAAATTAACCCCAGAATTTCTCTTTAAAGGTTAAATCTTCACAACCAGAGTTAAAGCTCATCCTCAAGTATTCAAAAAATAGAAAAACGACTTCATGTTTTGCCACAAAGCAAAGTGAGAAGAGAAAAATCACATGGTGAAATAACTTTTCTCAGATGACTTCATGTCGGAAACAATTGTTCAATCTGTTAGATAACAGCTGCACAACAATACACGGGCCCAGCTGGTGTTTCCACCAATAACAAGACACGTGGCCGATGATGTCACAACAAGAAAAGCAGGAAACCCGTTTGGCTTTGTCCAAAAAGGGAGTTAGGTGTGCAGAGGAGAAGATCACATGTCCGTCGACTGAAGAGTTGGGATGCAATAAAACACAACACCAACCTCTCGTTGGGTTCGTCAGTCAGATCAGGTGACGTCAGCTTAGTTGGCGTCGCCGGCGTCCTCCCTCCTCTTCCAACCTGCAGACAAAGCAACCAGAAGTCCAAATCACAAAAACACACACCGTCTCCCCAGAGCAACTTCCCTCACAGTTGGCCCAACAGCTTAAACCAGCATCTCCTCCTCCTCCTCCTGCTCACTGGTATTTTCCAGACTGCACCTGGAGAACACTTTTAAACTGTCTCACATGCTCATAAAGAAGAGAGACAGACGCTGATGTCTGCATCCCTCATTTGAGGTGATGCTAGTCCCCGAGGGAAGGTTGCATAATGTTTAGCACAACAAAACACAGTGTGTGTGTATGTGTGTGTGTGTTTTATATAATCCAGCCGAGTCACTCAGAGAGATAAAGTGGTAATCCCTGTGTGAAAGGTGTTTTCCAACCAACTTTAACTTCGATGTTTCGTGTACGAACTTGAACTCGCAGGAAGTCCTCACGGGAAGCTAGCTAGTCCAATTACAAATGAGTCACGTGACCTTCGACACCAATGCGATTCACGTTTACGAACAAATGACTTTCACCTGGATCCCCTGGGTGAAAGTCTTGCGTCTGTCGTCATGGTAACGTACACAGCTTCGGGTTGCCTAGTAACAGCAGGCGTGACAGAAGCCAAACCTCCCGAGCAGATAAAGAGGTGCTGTGTCTCAGTGTCGGTGGAGACCAAAAACAGAGCAACAAGAGAGATTATCGGACTTAAATCCATCAGCGAGATTCCAAATACTGACTCTGTTGCTCCGTATCTGCTGGGCAACTATTTATATTTACGACAACCTCTCCATCAGATGATAACATGAATCATTTCTTAAAACGTTAGTGGAGGTAATCCTGTTTCTCAACACTTCAATAATACGAGTGAGAGTAAGTTGGACTACAAATACTATTACTTCAGTATCAATAAATCCATGACGCAAGAAAGCAATCCGTATGTAGACGATGGAAAACTCAGGACAACCGAGCAAGTAATACTAATGGTACACATACGTCAGGCTGTAGATCATTAACTCAGAGAGAGAGAGAGAGAGAGAGAGACAGAGAGAGACAGAGAGAGAGAGAGGCACTCAGCTCTGGTTAAGTCGGGTCAATAGTCTGACTTCAATAGTAAAAACATTCATGGGATTGCCAATCTTTCCGCTGACGTTGCACAAAATTCACTTTGGTTTCAAGTTGGTAAAATACCCAGATTTGTAAACTCTGTGGTAAAAGGAATCACTCCCAAAGCTTTCCTTAAGGGGAGATAAGACCTCAACGTTTGGATCCACGTCACCAAAGTCAATGAAAGTGCAAAAATCCCTCCAGGAAGGAGAGAAGTCCAGCATTTCCAGAGTCTCTCATCATCTGAGTCGTAGTTAGGGATGGATGGATATCATGACACAGCATATTTGGATCTATTTTGATATAAAAATACAAAGAATGTATTTTTTTGTCATTGTTTTCAGCATTTATTATTAAATACGTGCACAGTATGACTTTAAATGTCCATCTACCGTCCATCCCAGTCTACTGCCGGTGTTGCACCACATTCTGTGACCCGTTAGATTCTGTGACCTGTAACAACTATTTTATCCTTCACCTAACATTAACAGGAAAATCTATTTATTTGGTTGCTGAATGATAACATAGAAATAACATTATTTCCACCGTGTTGAAAGAATATTTGAAGCATGTGATGGCCGTGATTTCCTTCACGGCCAAAGAAAAATGAGTCCCACAATAGGATCTATGATACATATTTTATTCCTCGTTCCTCCATCAAACCATCTAAAACAATCAGATTCAATAAAATGCCATCAATCCTCACGATCCAAACACTGACTTCCCTAACCTGAAAAAAAAACACACAATCTCCGATAAGGAAATACAACACAATCAAATAAGGTAAAATCAACACTGGCATGGAGTTTATGAACAGCGGAGAAACAAGCAGCAGGTTTTGCCTCAAAAACTGTGGAATAAGCCTGAAATAATACACAGATATTCCCACAGAAGCTTCTCGGGGATCGCTGCACTAATAAACGGCATACCAGCCGCACAGCCGGCCTCTAACGCGCCGGATCACACGTTTATATCTCGTCCAGAGATGGGAGGTACGGGAACACAGGAAGCTCACATTTACTGATATGTTCCCATGAAATTCGTAGCTACGGAGATAAGAAGGCAGGAACAATGTGGCCGGTATACATTAATAATTGGACAATAATCGTATGTTTGGTCCTCAAATTACAGCAGCAGCTTCACAAATTGAAGCTTCCCCCCAGAAGTGTTGCAATCCAGCTGCTGGTCTGGATGTTTGAAGTGATGCACTAAACTGGGGATTAGGTCTTAGTCGAGGCACTGGGAGCCACACAGCTGGGGGCCAGACCATTATGTTGGACTGGGGGAGGGGGGTCTGCAGGTATGTTGGCTGCAGCCAGGACCACCACAAAAGGGCCTTTCTTGTAGTCTTTAAGGGTCCTGGGAATCAGGGGGCGCCGGCTGGAAAGGAAGTGTGTCGGTTGTCAACATTAAAAGGAACATTTGCTAAATACGCACATTCGCTTTCTTGTTAGCCGAGTGGATTGGTCCGATCATTGGGGGGGGGGGGGGGGGGGGGCATTTTACTACAGCAGGGACAGTCTGCCACAGTAAGTCCTGGTTCTGGTTCTCCTGTGCTTTCATTTCTTGGGGATTTTGGCGGCCCCTGTGGACAAAAGCGATAGTGTTTACGAGCCCCTTTAGAAAAAGTGACCAGGGTCTAAAAGTCCTGGTTCTGGTTCTCCTGTGCCACCCTTCCCTCTAAACGGGCCCAGCACCAGCAGTACGGAGCCGGGTCTTAGCAGGAACCAGATCCGGGTGGGGCCGGTGACACGCGTTAAGAATAACTGACATGCTTATATTCTCCTTTAAATGGATTATTAAATTAATAACCAGTTCCTCACAGTAACTTTTAAGTTGTTTGTTGATTAACCCACACACACACACACACACACACACACACACGTTAGGAAGCCTCCAGCACACCTTAACACTCCGACACTAATCACTGTAATGCACTGCAAGCAGGTTTCTTCGGAGGAGATAATATTTAAAGAAGGGTTTCATCAGTCTCTCTCTCACACACACACACACACACACCACACACACACACACACACACACACACACACAATCAGGCTGGAAAACAGATGTTTGTGCACGTCAGCTGGCCCACGTCCAATGCTGGATTATTATAAGTGTATGAGAATGGCAGAAGAATGCTGTTTTTTTATGAATTACACGTGTGGTGCCTTTTTTCTGTAGAAACATGTAAGTGTGAACTGGGTTATAAACCTCTTATCTGACGTTATTATTACAGCTGCTGCCGATACTCTACAATCCCAAACAGACCAACAATGATGAAGTCATCGTGTATGTGTGTGGAACATTTTTTAAACAGGACCAGTAACGGTTGCTGCATCAGCACCACAGAAACCGCTCTGCGTCCCAGCGGAGGATTGGGTATCGAACACGTGGGACGATATTTTTCAGTAAAAACAAGAGAAAAACAGTCGATAACGTGGCTTTTACTTTGAAATTTAAAAGGAATATGGAATGTACGATGAAAATGGGGAGTCATGTAAAAACAACAAAAGTGATTATTGTTCTTGAGAATAATAAGCATTGTCTGTGGCAGCTGTATGACATTTATTTTAGGAGGCGGCTTTGAAGGCTTTGCCAGGAGCTCTTCAAAGGGGGGAAGGGGGGGGGGGTTGCTGCTTCCTTTGGGTTTGGGTGTGAAACTGGGCAAAAAATGCCTCATAAAGAAAGTTTACATCCATTAGAACTTTCTGTTTAAGTGATATTTTATTATTGTTTCTGAGAAATACTGTTTTTTGGTAATTTCCTTTTGGAACAGCAGATAGGGTCTAAATACTACAATACCCATGAGTCTTCACTGCCATGAAGAAGAGGGCTGGTTTTGAAGATCTTTCTCTTTGCCACTGCCTTTTATTAAACTCACACTGTAACCTTTACTCTTGTATATTTTATACCTTATATTATTCTGTTCCTGCTAGTTTTCCTCTTTTCTTTCCTCTCTTTTCATTTTAAGTGTTTAAATGTCCTTTTCTACTTTGTTTCATTTGCACTTAAATCTTAAATAAATCATAAGGTCTCCCTGTATAATGGCCACATTTTGAGTCTGTTTTTTTAATCACGATACTTCCTGTATTCTTTTTTTAAAATCAGGCTCTGTTCTTCACGCCACCATGACAGTGAACTACACAGCTTTTCAAAGTCACTGGAAATCCACCATGATCACTTTATTGTGTGTTTCTTCCTGATCTGCGATAAAATCTTATATCCGAACCCCCAAGTGAGCCAGGATTTAAAAGAGATGCAGACTCGGTTCTCTTCAGCCTCGAGGTCTATCAGCGGCGAATGTAACTCAATTTGAAGCTCAGCGACGTTTCTGGCTGAAATGCACTCGTCTTCAAAACGATCATCTGCACTTAAAAATATTTAATAAATACAAAATATCCCTTTTAGATGACATCATCACACCAGCAAAGTCCAGCTCTGTCTCTGCTGTCAGCCTTTTTAATTCCCTTTGACACAAGTGTGTGTGTGTGTGTATGTGTGTGTGTGAACCACAGACCGCACACACAGATGACATCACCTCTCAGTGATTAGTCCGTTAGCTCAGTGCTCATATTTGACTTTTATTCAGTTTTCTTTGTCTGGATGTGATGATGTCACTGTTGACGTCTTTCTATATGATAGGAGACGGGCGTGTTAAATGCTTCGCCAAATTGCGTTATCCTCGTTATGAGAGGCCTCATCTTTCCCGTCTCTCCTCTGAACCCAGAAGTGATAATGTTTCCCTCTCCTCGGTGTCACAGGCTCGTTGGCCCCCAGGAATCTAATAATGTAATGGCCCCGGCAGTAACGAGGGCCATAACGGCCGCTTGCATGCGCTCAACCATCCTGAAAGGAGGATAAGTGTTTACAGCATCCAGGAAGTGCATCGCCGGCCATTAAACTGCCTGAAGTGAGCTGCGTCAACACTTAAAAACGCTGCTTAGATGTCAGAACGCTGCACTTTCAGATGTTCCTTTAAAGGGTCAGTTAACGCAAAACACACAAAGGTCAACCAAATAAAACGACTTAGGAAAGAATAATAGAGTTAATAAAGTGACATTTAAAAGTGGAAACCAGTGTCAACAGTTCTGATAGGGACTATTTCTTTGGTGGATAGAGGTGTGTGGATGGATTCCACAGGAAGTAACTGAAAAAACATTTTTTTATGAGTCAACAGGGTGAACCGCACCTTTAGAAACACAGTCCATAAAATAACAACTCCAACACATTCTCTTCTTTTCGGCCAACAATAAAACGGTTCACCAATCAGATCCGCCGGATCGCTCCAATACGGACTTAATTAAGAGGATCGGAAAATGTGCACGGCAGCTGGATTTATCGCAATATCACGAGATCAGATGAGAATCACAGGATCACATGACTAAAAATCCCCACCATGGATCTGACCAATCAGATGTGAGGATCTACTGGCAGCTATGGGGGCGTGGTTTAGGTGTGTGGTTCATCCGATCACCCGCCACACATTTTAGCTGTGAGGAAAACAGCTGATCTGGGTTTTGAAGCTGAATGAAAACAGTATAAAGACACATGACACACATGAATGTTTGTTAAAGATTCATAGCAAATCTATGATGCAATCATTTTACTACCACCAACCCAACACAACAGGTGTTTTAAACTTGGATATAAACATCTCCGATGGAAATTCTGGACAGAATAATGCTTATCCGTCAGAGGCAGCTGTTAAAAATGTGGTTCCCCTCAGAGGCAATGATCTCCGTGCCTGTCAGAGGGCACTCAGGGCCCTGGTGGAGGGTGGAGATGGAGGGGGAGGAGGAGGGGGACTAAGCTCCAGACGCCAGCCCCTGGGACCAGGATCAGTCTGACCCAAGTTAATCACCAAACAAATGCTTAACCTTATCTCTCTCTGGTCTTTTATTTGCTCTCCTTTCTGTTTTTCTCCGTTGTTTTCCTTCTACGCCTGCTCTCCGTCTCCTCACACTATCATTACCGTCCTCTGTGATTCACTTTCCTCCTGTTTACTCGCCCTTCTCCGCCGCGGCGAGTGGAAACGCCGTAAATCCCTTCAGATCCGCAAATACCACTTAGCCGTGGAGAAGCTGCCCCGAATGACAACGGCAAACAAAGAAATGCCTCATTGGCTGCAAGAATGCATGTTTAGGACCGGCCGAAAGCTAAAAGGTCAAGCAAATAAGAGACGGCTGGAAAAAAGGAGTACGAAACGTCACAAACTGCAGGGAAGTATTGCTGCAAAGAGGCTCATCTGGAAAAAGTACATTTAATTGAGTTTGGTTGAGTTTATGTAACTGAGGCCACATTGCAGCTGATCATTCCTGAGTGTGAATCAAACAGGATGCACTTGAAAGCACCCTGGAAAATACTGTACATTCAGTTACATCCGTTGATAGCATCGAGGAGCTTTGGGCTGTTTAGTTTGATTTAAAAGGATCAATCCTGCAGTGGACCCCCTCACCTGGAAAACCCTCCAGTACAAATCAATTCCCGGCGGCACAGACCATGAGGCCGACCTGAGTGAAGACGTTGATGAGATTTTACACACCTTAACCCAAAAATGTCACAGTTTCTAAACTCCAAACAAACCTTCTATCCTGATACGGGGATAGAACGTCAAAATGCATCATAACAAGCACATACCACCTGAAAGTTCTCAGAAAATCTGATTATTTTGCACAAACGTTCTTGAAAAATATTATTTCTGAATAATATTTATTTACTGAATTATGAGAACACATGCTACATCGTGACATGTATCGTTATTGAGATGTGAAATGACGTATATCGCGAAAAAAATATAGAAAATCTCCATTGGCTCATTTCACCTGGAAAACAAAAAATCAACGGTTGTCAGCTTGAAAATGACAGAACCTGCTTTTTCTTTTCTTTCTACTTCTAATAATCAAGTTAGCATGTGGTTAGCGTAGCATAAAGATGAAAGCTAAAAAAAAAAAAAAGCAAATAGTTCCAGTCCATAACTTGGTGCAAAACTGGTTGTTTTACAACAATTAGTGTGCTTTAGCTATGCTGCTTTAGGTTTTGCTAGCTGTTTAGCTAAGCTAACCACCTGCTGGTTAGCGTAGCATAAAGATGAAAGCTAAAAAGGCAAATAGTTCCAGTTTATAACCAAGTATTAAACTTGTCATTTTTAAGTGTACGGATTTAAACAAACAATATAAAACATGGTAATGTGTACTTCAGCTATGCTATTTTAGCTTTTGCTAGCAGTGAAGCTAAGCTAAAGATTAAAGCTGAAAAGTCAATGGTTCCAGTCCATCACTTAGTGTAAAAGTGGTCATTTTGACATATACAGATTAAAACAAACAAGATAAAACATGTTAATTAGTGCGTTTCAGCTATGCTATTTTGGGTTTTGCTAGCTGTCAAGCTAAGCTAACCACCTGCTGGTTTTAGCTTCAAAATTAACATTAGAGTAGTAATATCACCAATTAGACGATGAAAATAAAACTAATACTAATAATACGGTGCAGTGCTTGTGTGAATGGGTGATACGTTCTGTCATCTTTGTTTTCTCTGAGATAAACTGGAAACCAAGACACAAACACATCGTAGGATCTGGAATAATCTGCTCCGTACACCTTAAAACCCACGACCTAAGCACACGCTGAACATATGATACCGCCTTATCACACGTTACACACACAGCCTATTATGGCGGGTCGTGAACTTTTCCCAGTGATTAGCATACAGCTGTTGAGGCTGTCGAGCTTCCAGCTCAATCAATATCCAGACTTCGTGTCTAATACGACATTATCCGGTTAAACAAGAAAAAACAGGAGACGACGTAAACCTGAAGTGAACTGAACTCAGACCAGCTTAATGGTCCTGGTGAAGCCTGGAGGCCGTGCAGCTGCAGAGCCCACCGTCCGTCTGCCGTTCCCCGGAGACTGACCCCCAGCTCGCCACAAAGGAGGAACAAAAAACCTGCAGATTCTTTCTCCTCATTTCACCCGACAGGAGGGTCCTGCCCCCCCAAGTCATTATTTCTGTCTGCAGGGGAGGGCATGGTCTTCAATAGATGGAGGGGACAAGTGCAGGGGCTGAGGCTTTGTTATTATGAGGACCCCACCCTGCTGGTTTCCCATCAGTAAACAGACTGTGGAGCCGCTGGAGGTAGATGTAACCCCACCCCCCAGGAGAGGCTCATCTCTGGGAGCCACCGGGAGGCCCCCACGAGGACGAGGAGGGAGTCGGAAAACGAGGAAGAAGAGGAGAAAGAAGGGGGCGAGTAGCTCCGGGGCACAGCCTAATCTAATCAGTGTGCATGACCGGCCCACAGAGCAACGTGGACGGGGGGAGAGCGGACACGTCGATGGTTGAGTTCCCTATCAGTCGGTTCAGAAAGAAGGAGGCCGACATATGAAAGGTCATGAAGTAAAAAAAACGCTGCTGGAAAGTGTCACATTTTACATGGACGTGACGTACTTTGAGCTCTTGTTTCGCCCTCAGACAGCTCATAAAAACAGCAGCGACTCAGAATAACGGACGGGGAGGCGAGGACAGCGATCCGCTGGAAAGTTACCAAAACGTTGACAATACTCAGACTGACCTGATTTCAGTGTGTGTTCCCAATAAAACCCTTCCTTTCTTGTGGTCTGCTGTCTAGAAAGTACACGACTAAGTACACACGTACTTCACAACAGATTTTATTCAAATCTAATTATACTACGACAACAGGAAATAAAAAGTGTGTTATGAATCATCATATAACTGTCAAGATGAGAAAAACATAGCTAATATTGATTTGTCACTTTTTATTAAACAAAAAAAAAAGTTGAAAAAAAATCCCTAATCCCTAATCCCTAATGATAAAATAATAAGCGTAACTTTAACGTTAGCATAACCTTAACATTAGAGCAACCTCAACGTTTGCGTAACTGTAACAGTAGTGCAACTGTGACGTTAGCACAACCGTCACGTGAGCATAACCTTAATGCGAGTGTAACCTTAACATTAGCATAAATTTAACGTTAGCATAACCTTAACGTTGGCCTAACTTTAACGTTAGCATAATTCTATCAATTCTACAATTTGTTACGTTAATGACAGGATTCATTTTTGAATTAGTTCATTTTTTAAGTGACAAACAACAAAGCCTCTCGGCTACGTTCTTTTTCTAGAAGCGGTGAAATGGAGAATCCCTGAAGTAGCTTCACAAAAGTAAAAAGAAACGCACGGCTGCTTTTAATTCACTCTGAAATACTTCCTCCAGAAGCTTGGAACGGAAAAACCCGTATAACGTAATGTGACCCAGTTAAGATTTGTCTGAATCTTAAAGACGCTCTTCCTCACATTACATCAATTTTTATGGCCAAATAAAAACAACGAGACGGTATTTAAAACCTCTGTGATTGTGTATCGGAAAACACTTCCTGGATGCTCCCGCTGAAATTTAACCGCTCGTTGAGAAACAAAAACTGTGGGCTGAAATAACGAAGTGCAGATTGTCAAAAAAAAAAAGCAGCTGGGAAAGTGAATATCGTAACTCTGCGTACAAGTGTAACAGAAGTCGAGAGGAAATACGATGCAAATAAAATTTGTTATCAGCGGTCCCATCTCTACTGGAGAACATCCAGGAGAACAGACTCGTTTTCCAGATGTTAGACCCGGCCCGGGCTGGAGTCATCCAAGGTTTAACCTCTGACACTAAAGAGCAGCCGTTCAATTAGTGAGTTTCACACCCACGGTCACGCCGACGTCGTGGTCCTGGATCTGGTTTCAGACCCACATTGATAGAGCTCAGGTCTGATTTCTGTCAGGATCTTACACTCGCAGACACCAATAAAAAGTGTTTATTTAGGATGCATCATCAAAAAACCCTCCGCTGAAAATAGTCGTCATACCAGGAGACGCACACTGACCCGATCCTATAAACTGCAGCCAGCATCCTGGATTAATGACAAAACAGCACTGTCATCAAAGCCGGGGGGAAAGCACGAAAGGCAGATGATGTGGTCTGGATGAATGGCATAGCAGTTAAACTTTTTTTTCCTCTCTCCAACGTGCAGTAAAAGTATCAACAACTACATCATTTGCACCAGGCAACAAAAAAAAGAGCCTGGTAACAGTTTATTTCCATGCTTTGAAAGTTTACCATTCTGTTTAAGAAAAAGGAGGGCAAAAAAAAAAAAAAAACAACCCAAGCATCTGCACTGCCACGCTGCCAAGAGAGAAACTTTTTTTCCTTCTTGTGGCCTAAATGTAAGGTCGTAATAAATGAAGCCGAGTGGGCCAAACACGGAGCCCTGAGGGACCACGTGCACTGGCACATAATCACAAACCGCTAAAACGATCCCTGGACAGTGGACTCCCAACAAAACCGCCCCCCTCTTTGAATGCAAGTCACTCATTGGGTGATGACGTAAGCATCATTAAACATCTAAAAGTTCAGTTTGCGTGCTTTTAAAATAAAGATATAAATAAAAACAGATTTACAAAAGAAATGGCTCAAGCTAATTACAGAATATACAGTCTAACCGAGCCCACACGGGCGACCGCCGCCACCTCTGCAACGTTTTGCAGCTGATAAAAGCGTGACAACAATATATTGAACTACAACAATTCAACAAAAAAACTACAAAAGCTATGGTGTTAATCTGGTAGTGGAGAGAGACTTCCATGTGGAAAAAGACTTTTCCGACCACGATGAATCAGCGACCGAGGTTTGGAGCCAAAACACGACATCGCTTGTGAAAAAAACGCTGCAATGAGGAGCTGGGTTCCTGATCTGGATTACATTCTGGTCCAAAGACCAGGAGGACCCTTTCTGGTTCATGCACAAACACTGGGTTCCAGGTGGAACCTGGTTCTCGGGTTTAACAAGACAAGAATGTGTCTCGCTTAGTCGAGACCACAATCGCAGGTCAGACCTTAGACCCTGGAGGGGTGTAACAGACCCAGGATCAGGTGTTTGGGGTTAATGAAGCTTTATACTAAATAATCTCTCATTCCAGCTTCTCAGTTGATGCTTTTCTTTGTCTTATTTGACAGAAAACTAAATGTATGTGTTGTTGTTTTTTACTTTTGGAAGTATAATGTACGATAATGTAATTTATCATAATTCATACACTAGACAAGAGTTTTAAATACTTCAAATGTGTTTTTTTTTTCATCTTTAATTAAACTTTCACTCTGTGACAATAGGCGTGGTTTGACCAAATAGATTAATTAATGAATAAGGATTTTTGCATACAATCAACTTCATGATTAATTACACCAGAGCCGATTAGTCGACTAATGATAAGACATTTAAATCAGCAACTATTCTGATAACTGACATTTACAAATACAATTAGTTTGAACTTTTTGTGGATTTCTTTGTTCTTGATGTCATGTGTGCACATATTTAAATACGTCATTTCTGCAATTAAATGGCAGAAACGGACTCCTATATAAGGGGTCCTTCTGCGCTGCTGGTTACCCGGTAAAAGCATCACTCTGCTCGGCTTCGCTGCCACGACCTCCCCGCTGTTTTTACAGCAGCTTCTGGGAGAAAGTAACCCGAAAATAAAAGGTGGAACCACGGAAACAGTTCGTGTGGTCGGGCTTGACTTCGGCGGAGACTTGTTTCATAGACTGTTGTTGACGAAAACAGTTTAAAAAAAGAAAGAGAGTTTTTTCTACTTACGTGTAACCGTTAACTGCTGGCGGTTTTCGTTTTCGTGAAGCGTCGCCTCTGAAATCCCGCAGATCTTCGTGTTGTGTCTTCTTTGAGGACTTTAAGTGGTCGGGTTTGATCCGGACTACCGTTTTTTGTGTGTCCCCCCTTCTTTCCCTCAGTGTCGCCTCTTCATCCTCCACGTTTTCTCCGGGAACCACAGAAGAATGAATGGTTCCGTCCTCCCGGCGGCGGGGTGGGCGGGGCCGGGACTTAGCCCTCCTCCCTTCTCCCCCATCCGCCAATCAGCGCCGCTTCTGCTGAACTCATGACTCAGCAGCGTGGAGATGAGAATAATTCATATCATCCTGATTGTTATCAAAAAAATATATGCCAGAGATCATTTCTCAAAATGATTACATACTACACTAACTCATTATTTTTTAAATAATAATATTGAAAATAAGTCAATATTTTGAGTTAATTTATTAACATTAACATTTTTTGAGATAATAAGTCAATAATTTGAGATAATAAGTCATTATTTTGAGAAAGTGTCTCTTTATTCTGACAGTGGCAGAAATGGGCTTCCATAGAAATCCCTTTACCTTATTTAGAAAAATAATAAAATATTGCATCACAGAGAGAATATCCTTTTTTTCTTAACAATTTTAAATTAGGTCATCATAAATATCTCCCTGCATAAATAAACAATCAATAGAGTTTTTTGAAGTTTTTATTGCATAATAACAATATTTCCTGTGTTTGTCAAATTTTAAAAAAGTTTTTAAAAAAAAGGCAAAAGCAGTTTGTGGAAATAGGATTGTCATGGTAGCCATTTAAAAAAACTTGATATAGTGAAGTACATAGGGGACACCTTTAAACGTCATTCATGCATGTGAGAATATATTTATAGATGCAAAAGACATAGTCAAATTCCTTGTATGTGCATATATTATTAAACGATGAGGAACATAATTGCTGCTTGCAAACACTGGCTATTAATTTGCGATGCAAACTGGTTTATTGACTCCAGTGGACGATAATGAACATTTTGTCATCCGTGTGAAGCAGACGAGCCCTTCACACAGCATTACATCTGTCTGCATGTCACATTCTCTCCAAATCTGAGTCTTAACCTTCAGCGGGAGGCTAACAGCTGAGCTAAAGACTTTAGATCGCTCACATTCTGGGAGCTAAACATCTATTTGGGTCGACGCTCCAGACTTAGCATGGTTTTCCAGACAGTATTGCCGGTCTCCTTTATTCAGTGTGAAGGGAAAACAAAAACACACACTTCTGTATATCTGTGCTGCAGCCAGCGAGGCCGGTGTGAATGGACTATTTTGAGAGTGTTGAGACTAGGAGGGGAAGGATGGAGCCGGACTTGAATGCAGTGAAAACACACGGGAAGTCTTGTGACTCTGGTCTGGGTGTTTCTGGTTAAACAACAGTTACTGTCAATAATAACAGCCCCGATGTTATCCATGCTGGTTCCTGACCGCCGCTAACCCCGAGTGACCTTCTGGTCCGAGACTCAGACAATTAAAGAGTCTTAAACATGTTTAAAAAAACACAAGGACATAGTTTGGTTTAAAACATCAGGACTTGGATTAAAATAGCTGTGAAATCTAACAAAAACAGCAGAAGAAGTTGTGTTTTTGGACCAATCAGGATCCACCTCCACCTCCTCCTTATGCCCACTGCAGATTTACTTTAAAACTCATTTGTGATTTCCTTCCTTCCTTCTTTCCTTCCTTCCTTTCTTTCTTCGTCCCTTTCTTTCATTCTTCCTTCCTTCCTTCCTTTCATTCTTCGTCCCTTTCTTTCATTCTTCCATCCTTCCTTCCTTCCTTGTTTAACATATAAGGCATTTACATTTAGGGCATTAAGGACTCAATGGTTCCAGTCTTATAATGCCTCCTTGAATGTGGTCTTCTATCGGTGGTGGTCTGCCGACACTCTGGAGGAGCTGTTTTCTTTCTTTCTTCCTTTCTTAGGTGTGATGAGCTGTGGGATTCCCCCCTCCAAGGCTCAAGGTTCAACACATTCCTGGCTGCACCGGTCAGTTTTTTCATTTGAATCTGTTTTCACAGGCAGACAGACAGAGAGACAGACAGAGAGACAGCCAGAAAGACAGACGGACAAACAGACACAATCTTGTTTGGAATTCCAGTCCCACTTCAGTCTGAGACCTTCGGTGTCTCCTTGTGGAAAATACCAGAGGGGAATCAAGGGTGACAGCCGGCTGTGTGTGTGTGTGTGTGTGTGTGTGTGTGTGTGTGTGTGTTTGCTCACCATCAAAACATCTGCGCCTCAAGCCTGGCTATCATATCTTTTTTACGCTGTCATATCTTTAAAGGGGGCATCACCCTGGTGGCACACACACACACACACACACACAGCTTCATCCCAGCTGAAACAACAGAGAGTAAGGGGGGGGGGGGTTGTCGGGGGCGACATCAGAGTCTCAGTGTTGATGTTGACTTCACAGGGGCCGAGGCAGAGAGCGGGATTAAGTGTGAAAGGGAGACGGGTCTTCATGACGGGATGGGAGGACCTGTAGGGAGGAGGTTCACCACAGACAGGTGGGGGGGGGGTGAGACAGGCAAAGACCGGGCAGCAGTGTCTAATTAAAAAGCAGCCATCCCATCATCTCTGAAAAGCAGCAGTTTGGATTGTAGAGTAAACGAACATGAAGAAGCGAGTGGCAAATTTGTAGCCTGGGTTGTGTAAGGAGTGCTTTCTGAGAAACATCAAATCATCATGTGGTTTATTCTGGGAGCCGTCTATTACCCACAATCCCCAGCTTCAATTCCACTTAACAGCCACTCTGGGAGAAAATAGTGTCCTGTGTTTATTTTTAAAGCAAATACACACTTCTGAGTTCATACGGACAAAAATTAGAAATTGGCTTATTCTTCAAAAAAACAAGATAAGTGAAAAAGAAAATGTAGATTCAGGTTTTTAAAATTTAATTCACACAACTGCCTTGGGGGGGGGGGGGGGGCATATGGAGGGCATATGGAGGGGGGGGTATTTCTGAGTAAATAATTCAGAGAAATACAACTCATTAATTAAGCATCAAGCTCAGTCTGGGCCTCGTTATACACATAAATAAATAAATATAAATCCCAAGTCAAGGTTTTAGATGATATCTCCAAGACAACTGATTGATGAAGACCATGTGATACAGCTGAAAGCTCCGGAAAATGATAGGAAGTGGACTTTGGGTTCAGATTACATTCACTCATTGACGCTTTTTGAGATTAAGAGAAGAAGACGTCTGCCTATGCTAATTAGCGTAGCATAAAGAGTGGAAACGGGTGGAAACGGCTAGCCTGGCACCGTAAGATCTACCGGCATGTTTTAGAAGTTAGCTGTTTGTGGTTTGAATGCTAAGCTAAGCTAACGTCTCCTGAAATAAAACATTTCTAAAAAGGAGACGGGTGGCGTTGACATGTGACTCTCACAGCTCTCCTGTTCTCCAGCATTGTTGTCGACTGCCAATCAATTCACGTGACGGGGGTCAAGGGTCACAGCCCACATTAGGACCAGGCCGCCCCCCCTCTGCAGGGAGCATTTCCTGTGGTAGTGTGCATGCTGCTGCGGGTGGGAGGTCAATCACCGGGAGGTCATAGGTCAAACAGCATGGCTGTATTAAGGAAATTAGCTTCTCCCGCAGAGATTCCAAAAGATCCCCGTGGAAGGATCCCAGTTTTCATTCTCTAGAGTGTTTGTTTTCTACGTCAGACACCGCTCATGTGTTCAGCAGCTACTCGTCGCCACGGCAACTGGAAGGGAGACACAGCTCTGGTAATGAAGCTGCAGGTTACGCGTTTCAGGAGGCCGGCCTGGATGTTTCCATCGAATTTGGGATTATTGCAGATAAACACTCTGGCATTTGTGATACTAGTTAATCTGCACAAATGGACACGAGTCACATGAGCTCTCGGCACCAGCGCTAAGCTAACGGGGAACCAGTGTGATCGTGATGTCATTTCGTAGTCCCATATAGCTCCTTGTTAGCAACCTTTTTTAGGACACACAAAAGCTAAAAAAGAGAAAAAAATAAATAAAAATCACCAGACGGGTATTTACTGACATATTTTTATATCGAAGAACAAAACATTAAAATCTCTTGAGCTTCAGATTTATTTCTATCCGACAACACAAAAACTTTGAGTGCAACATTTTCAGTCTGTTTTACAAACCGTTCCACCACATTCTCGCCTATTTATTGTGCTTTTTTTGTTTTCCGCACAAAACACATCAATTAGGTAACAGCTTTGCATAGAGGCGTACACAATTATTATTATTATTAATAATAAAAACATTCGTTCATTTAAGCATTATTTAACGATTTAAAGACTCTAAAGATCAAGGTTAGATAAAGTCAGCAAACAGTTGCTTATTTACTCATCCAGTAGATTCAGAGCAACCTTATCACTCATTTAGACCAACCTTGGTGAATTTAAGTCCAAGACTCACTCCGTGATTCGTCACATATAGTTCCCTACGCAAAAGAAATCTCATCCAGCAGCCGGTTTCATATTTAAAAAAGGTATTTTCATGATCATATAGATGTACAAATCTATTTCTTATTCCTTTCCAGAGAAGAATAGCAGACCTGAGTTAAACAGCCGGTAGAAAAATGTACAAATTAAACACTCATTTAACGTTTCATTTCAATAAAACAAATATAAAAATGAAGGAAAATATCTTTGGAGGTACCAAACCGCCGCTCCGAGTCTCTGGAGGGAAACATCTGGCTCTAAACGCTCCTCAGTGTTCAGCAGCTATGCACTAATACTGTTCAGCTGGTGTTTGGTGCTGGGGGTTGAGAACAGAGGGGTTTATGGGAGTTTCAGGATCCTGCTGCTAATGGAAAAACCCAGATGAGAGCTGAGAGACCGTCCAGCTCCGTATCGACTGTCAGACAGATAATCATCATCCTCCGGCGGTTGCATATTAATAAATCTTTCATTTGATATTCATTCTAATCACCATACATTTAAATAAATAGTCTCTTCTTTTCCACAGTAATCTAGAAACCTTCGCCGCTGGCCCTCTAAGCCCAGGGTCCCCAGGCCCCCGTGGGTCCCGGGTCACATCGGGGGTCTTCGTCGGGGAAGACTATGGGCAGAGCGCTCTTCTGATACTGCTGGAGCCGGCCGAGGAGATAATCCACCACGCCCGGGAAGCTAGCCGACACCTCGTTCCTCTCCTCGGGGTCTTTCTCCACGTCGAACAGCATCACGGGCTTCAGCCGATCCGATCCGGGGGACCTGGACCCGGAGCCGTTCTGGTCCGGCCGTGGGAACCAAACGTCACAACCTGGAAGACATAAGGAAGGATTATAACCAAGTACATTTACAGTACAAATACAGACATTTTGTCCTTTAAACTTCTCACGTGGTTTTAGTTGAATAAGTGTGTTTGAGGCCCAAAGAGGTTAAATGGTCCGTTAGCATTAATCATCTCACAACCCGTTATCTGGGGATTCTTCCCCGAGGTCGGGCAGCACCTAACTAAACTAACTGTATATGAACTGTTTAAAATGAGCTCTACCTCCGCCAGCTGTCTTCTTTTCTCGATAACAAGTATTTTTATTTGTACTATTTCTTTTATCCTCGTTTTTACTTCTATTTCTGTTCAGTACATTGTGGGAGATGCAAAAACTGGAGTCAACTTTACTTTACTTAAATAAAGTGGATTCTGATGTTGAGTCACTACAAGTAACTTTCATTTCTTGGTGATTTTGGCGGCCCCTGTGGACAAAAGCAGTACTGTTTACGAGCCCCTTTAGAAAAAGGGACCAGGGTCTAAAAGTCTGCTTTGCTGAGTCCTGGTTCTGGTTCTCCTGTGCCTCCCTTATATAATTTATATATATATATATATATATATATAAATATATAAAGCCAATCTTGCTGCTGGTCATATGTCGGTCATAACGAGGCATCCGTGTTAAATGGAGACCGTTTTAATAACGAGATAAAAGTTCCTCAAAGTAACTTTAAGTACTTTTTGTGTTGGTGTTGTGTTGCGTTGCCCTTAAACACCCAAAATAAAATGATTGCAGTGTTAAAATATGTTTTAGAATGCTTTAAATAAACTATATATTGTTATTAATTATGCACACTCATGTGTTTCTGTGGCGAAAATGTGGTGAAACCAACAGAGTGAAAATTGTGATTTTCTGATGCTAATAAAGTTCTGCAGGATTGAGTACAAATACCTGGAAATGAGTCTTCGTCTGGAAGTCAATGGGTTTTTAAAAAATGTGTTTCTGGTTAGAATAAGGTGTGGTTAACACATTTAGCTGATAAAACCTTTCTACCTTCAGTATGATTTAGAATTTAACTTGTTTTTTACTCAAGCAGAGATCCGGATACTTCCTCCTTAACAAGGCAATGTGCTTTCAGACTCAAGCCGTCGTCAGGGGTGACGGAGGACACTGACCCGGGTATCCCGTCAGCAGCTTCCAGTTGGAGGATCG
Source organism: Chelidonichthys spinosus (assembly GCA_029853015.1). Classification (NCBI taxonomy): domain Eukaryota; kingdom Metazoa; phylum Chordata; class Actinopteri; order Perciformes; family Triglidae; genus Chelidonichthys; species Chelidonichthys spinosus. Next base: position 15,778,347 of record CM056840.1, read on the forward strand.
GATGGCCGCGTGGATGGAGACGTTGAAGCCTCCGCCGACCCCCGGAGCCAAAGGTAATCGCCGGCCGGTGCCAGGACCTACAGAGAGAGGACGGAGCACGGAGGTCATCCACCTTTAAATAACGGAGGGAAAACGGCTGATTAAGACGATATGAACACAAAAACGCCCTCTGTGGTACGTTGGCTCCGAATATCAGCGCATACCTGAGGAATCGAAGGTGGAGGTGTCAAAATAAATACGCCAATACTCTTTTTCTTGTGGCACAGCAGGAATCAAACAATCCTTCCCTTTAAGAGCAGAAATTACTGGACGGATGAATTTCCCCACAAACGCGTGGAGCTTTTAGGGAGCTGGAGGAATTTAGACAAATGTGGTGGTAAATGTGGTCAAGTCAGCAGCACCGGGGCTTTTTTTTCTGCCCCATTTCTGCCAAGCACAATGAATAATTCACCGTTTGTGCAGTTGGGCAGATTTTTGAAAAGCGAGGAACAAACCGGGGAAAAAAGGGCAAAGTCAATAATTGATCTTTGTTTGAGGGCGTCCAGACATTTCTGCAGCCACGAGATGAAAACCTTTCAAATGAAGAAGAAGAAGTGGCCTTGAGAGTGTTTCCAGGTTCTGGGTTTGACCCCGACAATGTGGTCCTGATTACACGAGATTTGCAAGTAATTTTGGCGTTCCTAACGCTGTCAAAAGCAAGTATTTCATTTACGTTCCCTGGGGAACTCCTTTTTTAACGTGTCCGATCTCGCCCCCCGTGACAAAGACTTTGACATTGATTTCTCTGGTGAAAGGCCAAGTGGGGATCTTCATCGTTGTCACGTTCATGGAGCTGGGGTTGCACAACACGGGGCGATCTAAGAACCAAACCCAGATTTGTGTAAACCAGGATCAGTACTGACATCGTGGCCACATCCAGGTTCTGTTAAATAAAGCAAGTGGGTCAGGCTCTAGATCTGCAAAGAGCCTCAACTGTCCATGCATTCAACTGTCCATGACAGGCATTCGTTGCTTGAGCGCCTCAAAAAACAGGGTCCTGCTCATCTGGATCTCAAAACAGGGTCCTGCTCAAGTGGATCTCAAAACAGGCTCTCGCTCATCTGGATCTCAAAACTGGTTCTTGCTCATCTGGATCCACAGCAGGAGGATCAACAAAAGAACTCAAGAAAAAAAAAAGAGGGAGGCGAAGGGGAGGAAGAGACCCTGAGAGAGCAGAGGATCATGGAGGAGGAGGAGGAGGAGGAGGAGGAGGAAGAGATATTTGTGTGTGATTTAAGGCTTGGTCCAAGTCCAAGGTTCCTCCGCGAGGAGGTTCAGGGACCCCTCTGTGACCCAGTTAGTCGGGATCCCCCTTCTAACACCGAGAGCAAAGAAGGGGGGATTTTAAAAAGCAACTTGAAAGGAGAAAATATGCAACAAAAAAAGTGGGAAAGAAGAATCATGGAGGAGGAAAAAGGGGAGTAACGTGGACCAGCAGGGTCCTCAAAGAGAGGGTCTCCAGGAATCTGAGCCTGGACCGCATCAGGAGGAGCTGCTTGTCACTCAAACATAAAACACTGATGCTTGGAAAGCAGCAGAGTTGTTGGTGATTTAGATGAAATCAGCAACAGTGAGCTGAGCTCGGCTGTGTAAACAGATAAATCAGCATGGAACATAAAAACCCATTTAAACGGGTTATTTGGGTGTTCCTCCAGCAGTTCTTCGTTAACTTTTACAATATTAGAGATGAGAGGTCAAAGGTGTTTACGGCCCTAAACTTTGTTTTGGTCTCAACGTTCCCGTCAACATTGTTTCCCGTCTGAACAGTCCGACTGGATGCTACCGACCAGCAGCAGGTAAAAAAAAGGTGTGGGTGGAGACCAAAACGGAGGTAAAAAAGGAGTGAAATGTTGGACAACTGGATGTGTAAATAGGCAAATGTTGGCTTTAATAAATACTTATTATTATTATTATTATTACAGCTTGTTGAGCTACAACCCATCCATCCATCCATCCATCCATTTTCTACCGCTTATCCTGTATTCAGGGTCGCGGGGGGGCTGGAGCCAATCCCAGCTGTCGAGCTACAACCCAAGTGGTCAAAATAAATTAATGTTGTTTCAAACTTTTACAAATAAGGTTAAATTAACCCTCCTGGTCTCGCTGAACAAAACTCAACAGTTCATTACTTATATGTGTGTAACTTTACCTTGTGTACATTTTAAATTGTATTAAGTCATGTTTCAGAATTAAGTAAAATGTCATTGAATTGGAACATGATCCCCCACTGGCTTCCCACCAGTAAACGCTACTTATTGATTTCTGATTTTAACTATGAATTCGCAGACTATATCAGGCGATGTTTCCAGGTGATAGACACCGACCGGACCCCTTTGATGCTCGTTAAGAGCTTTTTAAAAAAATCCTTTTTGCGTCACATATCCAAATTTGACTGCGATGCCACATACGGTGTTGATCAGCAGTAATCAGTCCTCCTCCTCCTACTCCTCCTGCATGCCAGAGGAGAAGAACTGTACTTTTTTCAGAGATGAATGAAACAGTATGCATCTATTCTCACGACGACCCATTACGTGCCCATTAGGCCACATCTGTGAAACATTTCAGCACAGTAAACGTCCTCCTCCTCCTCCTCCTCCTCCTCCTCCACCTCCACTCTTTCTGAGAGTGTAACCAAAGGTGCAGCATTCTCTCCACAGAGTCAGAAATAGCGGCCTCAGACCAGGACCACCTAATATTAAGTGGTTTAGACAAGAATGAGACCACTCCACTGTGTCTGACAGCTAAAAAAAAAAAAAAGGTTCAGTCACATGAGCCATTTCCTGGAAACCTCCCCACAATCACAGAGTTTAAACTGTGAGCCGAGAACGTCAACTATCTCACATTTCAACACGGTCTGCTGGTTAAAGTTCCAACCTCGTGTTTATCGGAGAAAACAGAGGAACCAACTACCGTTTTATGAAGAACAGCAATCACAAATACCTCGCTGGAATGTGACTAAAATAAGGCAGATTAATAACAAAAAAAAACATTTTAATTGGAGACATAAAATATTAACAAAAACGTTGCTTATGATGATCTTAATCTAAATATTACCGTCACTGGAAATAAGATTTCATAAACCTCCCAGATTAAGGGACATCCACTCATAATAATCCAGACACCATGTGAGACCAGATTCCTCATAAACTCTTAATCCAGTCAAACAAATTTCAAACACTCACAACAAACACACGGCGGACTGGACTGAGTCTCAGCAGAGTTATGCAACGCCTGCCATTCTTAGGGCCCCCGGTCTGCTCCGACTCCACTTAATTGGATCCACGGTGTCTGGTGGACTCGTGAATACGGGTCTAACAATGAGCCTCTTGATGCTCGTTGGCAACGATGGGAAGAGAAAGTTACAGCGTTAGAAACAAAACAACGTGGAGACAAGAGGAGGAGGAGGAGGAGGAGGAGGAGGAGGAGGAGAGGTCACACAAGGTTTTCATCACCTTAACCAGTCACCAGGCAGGTGATCAATGCTTGGTAGGCATGAGGGCCCCGAGTCCTCCAGTGGGTCCTGGGTTCCTCCTGGTGCAGTGGGTCCTGGGTTCCTCTTGGTGCAGTGGGTCCTCCTGGTGCAGTGGGTCCTAGGTTCCTCTTGGTGTAGTGGGTCCTCCTGGTGCAGTGGGCCCTGGGTTCCTCTTGGTGCAGTGGGTCCTCCTGGTGCAGTGGGTCCTAGGTTCCTCTTGGTGTAGTGGGTCCTCCTGGTGCAGTGGGCCCTGGGTTCCTCCTGGTGCAGTGGGTCCTCCTGGTGCAGTGGGCCCTGGGTTCCTCCTGGTGCAGTGGGCCCTGGGTTCCTCCTGGTGCAGTGGGTCCTGGGTTCCTCCTGGTGCAGTGGGTCCTGGGTTCCTCCTGGTGCAGTGGGTCCAGGGTTCCTCCTTGTGTAGTGGGCCCTCCTGGTGCAGTGGGTCCAGGGTTCCTCCTGGTGCAGTGGGTCCTGGGTTCCTCCTGGTGCAGTGGGTCCAGGGTTCCTCCTTGTGTAGTGGGCCCTCCTGGTGCAGTGGGTCCTGGGTTCCTCCTGGTGCAGTGGGCAGTAGACAGTTCCTGGATGATGAAGACATTGATTCCATTGATTGGCCCTCATGTCCCCCCTCACCTAGATCCAGTTGAGCCCCTCTGGGACCTTATCTATCGATGCATCCTGATCCTGGTCTGGGGATTAGACCCCCCCAGGACCCAATCCTTAGACTCACCAGGAGCCCAGATGTTGTCGGGAGTTCATAAAGGATGATTGGTGATTTTGAATCCCGTTGTTACGTCATTATGTTCACAACAAATTACACGACGCACGTCGGTGAAGATTTCCGAACGTGAATAATGATTTCATCCAGACGTGTGATTTAAAAGCAGACTCACAGGGAGCGATGTCGTTGTACAGCGGGTCGATGTTGTGCAGCAGCTCCAGTCTCGGTGAAGCGAAGCCTTTGCTGCAAGATAGAAAAAAAAAAGTCTTAAATATATGGATACACAACCAACACACACACAGTCTGACTCATGCACTGTAAAGTCCACTGGGATGTGTAAATGTAAACCAGCTGGCCCCGTTGTTCACCAGGCAGCCGTATGCTGCGACCGCACTCCACCACAGAGAGTACGGCTCCGGCCGACCACAGTGTCTGATAACACAACTAAAATAACTCTCTGCTCCGCCGGCCTTCTGTTCTGGCCCCGCCCCTTCCTGTGACAGACGAGCCAATTAAAAAAAAAAAAAAAAACACAAAACCGTAAAAACAAAAAGCATTGTCGTGCAGCTTGCACTGCAGAAGCCGGCGCGGTCAGCTGACGTGCGTCAGCCAATCGAGTCAAGTGGAGGCTGCAGAGTAGTAGTTTGTGGTTCCAGAGGCTAAGCTTTGATTTTTTTTTTTTCCTGCCTCAACCTCCTTTCCACTTTTAGTTTACAAATATATCAAGTGTCAGACGTGTGACGGCCTGCGTGATGCCCTGAACACGGAGGGGAAAGTGGAACTGTGGTCACGAACAGCAGTTCTCCACAACATAATTAAATATATTAAATATATTAAATACATTAGGGAGGAAAGAACATCTGAGCTTTCCACTTAAAATGGATTTGCAGATAAACTTGTTAGCTCATCAAGGAGCAGCATTTTAGGACATTCGGGGTTCTTCTACCTTCTCCAAAGTCAAATTCAAGCACTTTCCAAGCATTTCCAGGTGCATTTCCATGCTTTCCCAGCACCTTCCAGCTGTGGTAAACTCCATATTTGTATCAATCCAATCCTCAGTATTCAGTCTACTTCTTATGTCACTTGTTCATCACATTAAATGAGATGTTATTGTCCTCTAAACAACCAACATGATGTTTGGAGACAGCTTTTTACAGAAGGACCACAAATGAAAGGAAAACTAATTCCACTAACAGATCCACAGAAATATAATCACCAACTATTTTCATCATCTGTTCATCATCAAAAGTCATTTTTCATGCAGAAATGTCAGAAAATGCTGTTTTCAGTCCCTCAAATATGGAGATCTTCTTTTCTCTGTTCTATCATAGATGTCATCACATAGAACACACATTTCAAGACCTTTACTCTAAATCCAAGCACTTTTCAAACCTTGAAACACCACACCAAAATTCAAGTGTTTTCAAGGATTTCCAGCACCGTACCAACAGAAGGTGGATGGAAGGACGATAGATTTGTGAGAATGACTGATGGAATTTCCTTCCTCTTTGAGCTCCATCGCCACGGTAACAAAGGGCTTATTGAAGGAGGCTCCAACGACACAGAGAGAGAGAGACGGCGGGGTCAGGCAGACAGGGGGTCAGACAGACAGGCAGGCAGAGGCACCGGGAGAGGGCAGCCTGTGAGAGTGGAGAGCTGCTCACACTGTAAACTCTGAACCTCAGCCCTGGGAGTTCGAAACCCAGACGAGTGTAGAACGAACCGCTCACCTGATGGCGTCCCACACGTCGAACCCGTCCAGCGGCTTCTTGGCGTCGGTGCTGCCTCCCGCCAGCGAGACGAGCGTCGGCAGCCAGTCGGAGACGTGGACGAGCTCGCGGCTGACGGTGCCGGGTCGCTTCAGCAGCGGGCCGGCCACGAAGCCGACTCCTCGGACCCCCCCCTCCCACAGAGACCACTTCCTCCCTCTCAGAGGCCAGTTGCTGCCGCCGCTCAGCGTCTGACCTCCGTTATCTGGAAACACACAAGGAGGGGGGACAGAGATGAATATATAAATAATATATATATATAAATATGAAGAGGCATCAAAGTGACTTTTGAATGCAACGATGCAGATTTCACACTCAGAGAGGAGAGCAGAGTGTTGGTTTAATCACATTATTATCTATAAGATTCATCCTCTGGGAACCATGAATGTCTACAAAACTGAACACACACACACACACACACACACACACACACACACACACACACACACACACACACACACACACACACACACACACAAAGCCTGCTCAGTATAAACCCATCTGACCAATCACAACCAGGCAGGCCTCCGTGTGTCATGTGAGTCCAGGAAGTAGCCTGTGCCGGTTCCTCCTTAATACCTTTACAAGCTGCTCTGCCCCCCCCCCCCCCTCGACTCCATTAAAACAGCTCAAACATGACAAACATACATGTGAATATGACTAATAAAAGCCACGGGTTGACCTGATACTCGTTTACCTGCCGGTCAGGTGTTGCATCATCACACGGACACAGTTTATGTGGTTTACCTGAACCCTTCCAGTCACAGCCAATCAGAGGCGTTGAAGAGGAACAATGAAAACAGACCACCTACCGCAGGCTCTTCACTTTACAGAGCAGGTTCCTGTCTTTTAATCACCCTGTAAAAAAGCTAAAAATAACCCTCAAAGGAGTTACCTACTTCAGATGCAATTCATTAGACGTTCCAGAGAGCGGGGGCCATGTTTAGATCTCATCCTCAGCTGCGCTACCGGCATGGTTTGAATTAAAATAAACCTTATTGATCAGCTGGTTTCAGGGTTCAACATCCCGAGAGGTCCAGGGGTTTGTATGAAGAGATGAGCCAATTAAAAGACACAGAAAACCCTGTTAGACTCAACACAACACTGCTCCCTAGTGGACATCCCGAGTATTACAAACACGTTGATATCTGCTCCTCTTGACCCCCTCTTGACCGTGTTGTGCAATAAAACGTGTAATCTGATGCTTTTAACTCGATTTAACCGGTCAGCTGAACTTTCAAAAGCTTTGAGGGCAAATGTGGTTTTGAGTCTGGATGTAAAATTTGATTGCTCTTTACTTAGCACACACTGATTTGGTTTCAATTCTGGCACGCCATAAAAGAGTCACATGGAGACAGAAAATAAAAAGCAGTGGAAAATGTATTAACACCCACCGAGGCGTTTCTCACTCGATTATCCTGTTTACGTGTAAATAAAACGAGGTTTCCGTTGAAATGTTAAAACACACCTGTGGAGAACACCAGCACCGTGTTGTCCCAGAGTCCGGCCCGCCGCAGAGCCAGGGTGAGGTTTCCCACGGCCTCGTCCATGGCCGACACCATGCCGGCGTACAGCCTGCGGTGGGGGTCTTTGATGAAAGCGTAGGGGGCCACGTAGCGGTCGGGGACCTGCAGGGGCGCGTGGACGGCCTGCAGCGCCACGTAGAGGAAGAGCGGCTGGAGGGTGAAGAGGCAAAGACTCAATAAGTACAGGATCAAATCATTTTAATCATAACAATCATTACAGTTACTCTGCAGGGGGGAGAGTTTCTGAACGTCTGACTGTGTCTGTTTATTGTTGCCGAGCAGGTCGTCGAGCACAAAGAGGGTTTCATATTGATTTATTTTACATCTGCTTTGCTGAAGCAGCTTCCTGCTGTGGGCTGAAACATCACAGCAGTGAAGCAGAACAGCAAAACCTACGAGCTGAAACTCACAGTACCGATATCAGACATCAGTACCATTACTATATATAACTATAACTACAACATTTATATCTTTGTGTTTATTTATTTGTCACCTTTTTTTGTTTGTTTATAAAATTAGGAAAGTAATGTTAACGTCAAGCCTGATGTTGCCTCACATTTAAAGGACTGATCCCAGTTACTTCCACATGGTGAGGCATCAGCTGACCAGTTAAACATTCATTTAAATTTCCCTCGGGATCAATAAAGCATCTGTCTGTCTGTCTACCTACCTGTCTACCTACCTACCTGTCTATCTACCTGTCTGTCCGTCTGTCTATTTAAACCCTAGTAGCTGATACAGAAACAATTCTAGCAGAAAAAACACAACAGTATATGATGAAAGTCGCTTTCTCTCCATTGTATCTGTGTGTGTGTGTGTGTGTGTGTGTGTGTGTGAGACCTTGCTGGAGTTGTGTGTTGCGATGATGCTGGCGGCCCTGTGGCTGAACAGCTCGGTGGAGTAGACTCCTCCGTATCCCGCGGCGACCTCCTCTCCGTCCCGCAGGTCCAACGCACAGCGGCTGAGGTTCAGAGCGGCGATGCGGCTACAGCGGACGTGGGTGAAGTAGTCCTCGCTGCCCGTCAGGTAGCCTTTAGATCACACACACACACACACACACGGATCAGACCGACAAACAGTACTTCTAATGAACTACATATGTGATATATACCGAGGTAGGTGTCGAAGCCGCGGCGCGTGGGCAGGCAGTCCTTCCTGTACATGCCCAGGTGCCACTTGCCCACCATGTGTGTGGCGTAGCCCGCCTCCTTCATCAGCTGGGGCAGCAGCTTCTCGTCCAGGGGGACGCAGTAGGGCTGGCAGGGCCAGATGATCTGGTGCTGCATCCCCGTGTGGATCTGAGGGGGGCCAGACACACACAGATCAGGATCTGGACCTGGTCCTCCCTGGACCCCCTCCACCTTTGGGACCCCAGTGAGGACAGGATGTAGGATCTCCCTGGACCCCCTCCACCTTTGGGACCCCAGTGAGGACAGGATGTGGGATCTGTACCCGGTATCTCCCTGGACCCCTCCCCCTTTGGGACCCCAGTGAGGACAGGATGTGGGATCTGTACCTGGTATCTCCCGGTCATGAGCTGGTTCCTGGACGGGGTGCACAGAGGCTGGACGTAGTAGTTCTCCAGGCGGACTCCCGCCGCAGACAGCTGGTCCAGGTTCGGGGTCCGGATCTCCGAGCCGTGGTACCCGACGTCGTACCAGCCGAAGTCGTCGGCCAGGACGAAGACGACGTGGGGCCGCCGGGCCGCTGAAGCCAGCGGGCAGCCAAGGAGGACGGCGGCCATGACGACGTAATAATCCATCTTCTGTTTTTAACTCTTATCAAGTTCAGTAAAAATAGTTCGTCAGACAGTTAAAGAGGAAGTCTGTCAGTTTCATGTTTAAGCGGGAAAAGAAAAACAAACATGGCGACGGTTGTCCTAACTTCTTCGTCAACCTTATTTTTAAATAAACTGAATTATAAAAAGTTACAACCGCGTCTAGCTGTCACTTCCGTGTTCCGCGGGTTGAAAACATGCCTCGATTGTGACAGCCAATCAGATCACTGGGAAAAACAGCCAATCAGAAGACTGGGGGGAAAACAGCCAATCAGATAGATGACTGGGAGAAACAGTCACGTGAACCTACGGAAGCCTAGAGTAAATGCACTTCGCGTCAAGCCGAACAACAATATAATATATATTTTATATTAATTTATATTTTATATTAATTTATATGATATAAATTATGATTATATTTATATTTATTATATAATTATATAGAATATTATAGAATATATTGCATCATAATTATATAATTGGGGGAAATAAACTTGGAAAAGGGCATTATTAAATACATACTTTAAAACATTTAAATAAAAGAAAGTCTTATAAAAATGAACAAATAAAGACAAGACGATGGAAAGGAGTAAAGCCACACAAACACCTAATACAAGCCAGTGTGTTCACTGATTTAATTAGGAAGATATTAATGTAAACCAATTAAATGTTATATTAGTAAAAAAAAAAAGATATTTATAAAAACAATCTTTGTACAAGTTTCAAGCCTTCTGTTTCGTTTGGTTATTGGTGTTTATATTCTTTGTCATTTTTATCACAGTCCCAAAGTGCTAATATGACTATGAAAAACACAGCTGCAATCTTTTATACCCTCAATAAACATAAAAAGTCATTTTTCATTTTACTCCTTCAGTTGAAATTTCCAGAATCAAGCGTCCTTCACATGTTTGACCTGTAAAACATTAATATCCATTTGAGGAATTATAAAAAGTCAATCACTCTTCCAACACTGTAAGACATTGTGGTGCAGGAACATTAAATGATTCATTTTTCCCCTGATGCTCAAAAACACATTAAAACAAGATGCACTAAGAACTCTCACAGTCTGCTATCAACTTCCCCCCTTGTGAAGAGACAAAAACAGGAAGTTGTGAAGTGAGGTGACTCTTTTTCTCCTAAACTGGCCACAACAGTTCGGTACATATACTTTTTTCCGTTCGTCATTAGCCGCCGAGGATCCGATCGAGGACAGCTGGTGCTTATGCTTTTCCCTTTGCTTTCTTCTGCAGTCGGGTCCTCGTGGGCTCAGTGAGGACCAGCGGCTCCTGGATGACCATGGCGGGGTATTTCCTCCCCAGCAGCTCCACCTCCACCTTCTGGCCCACCGAGCACAGCTCCGTGGGCAGGTAGGCGAACGCCAGGCTTTGCTGGCTGCTGTAGCTGTAGGCGCCGGACGTGGTGTTGCCGACCACCTGACGACGGGAGGAAGACGCCGACTCACGTGAGAATTAGAACCACGAAACACACTCATTCAAAATGGATTCGCCGGACAACTTTGCTGACCTTGCCGTTGAGCCAGACGGTCTCGTTGCCCTCGGGGTCGATATCGTCCGTCTCCACGGTGATGTAGGAGAGCTTCCTCTTCAGGCCCTTGGCTTTGAGCTCCAGAAGGGCGGCTTTGCCAATAAAGTCAGCAGGCTGGACGAACACGGAAACAAACGGTGTTTATTCACGACTTATTTCTGTTCAAAGCGAAATAAACACACATTCATTTATGTGAAACATTATGAACGAGTCAGATGGTTACCTTGTTTAATTTGATGAAATAATCCAATCCGGCCTCCAGAGGATTTGTGTCACAGTTCATCTGTAAAGATCAAAAACATGTGCTACTTAATAATAGTATACCAGTCTTGATGCATACTTGGTTGTCATAGCAACCGTAATCTAACTCATCCACACTAGTGCAGGTGGCTATTTAACGTCCAGGTGCTGTAGAATGGCAGGACAATCGTTTGAAATCACAATATTTTTTCATATTTTTTCATATTTAATGTGTGTTTGTGTGTGTGTGTGTGTGTGTGTGTGTTTGTTTACCTCAGCTCCCCAGCCTCTGAAGCCCTTCTCCAGTCTGAGGGAGGACATGGCGTAGGTCCCGAAATTGTCAATGCCCTCGTCTTTTCCCGCCGCCATCATGGCCTCGTACACGGTCGCCATGTTCTTCTGCTCGATGTACAGCTCCCACCCGAGCTCACCTTCACAGACACACACACACACACACACACACACACAGGTATTTAGTGTCACCAAACAGCATATTAAATAGACACTGAGAGACAAGCAAGGTGTCCTGTCACCGGTGTAGGAGATCCTGATGGCCCGGACGGGAACGCCGGCAAGCTCGATGTTCTTGCAGTGGAGGAATTTGAACGCGCCGTCGCTCAGATCCTCCGCCGTCAGCTTCTGAAGCACTTTGCGAGAGTTTGGCCCCGCGATGCCCAGCACGCCGACGTCATCCGTCACGTTGCTGATGTTCACGTCGTAGCCGCCGTCTGCCGCTTCTGCCTCGATCCACCTGAAGAGTTCAAATCCCAGAGCAGAGGAGACTTTAAAATGGCATCACGAAGGTTTGCGTAGCGACAAGTACATGATGAGGGGTTCAGGATTCCCTGTGGGATTATAAGTGGAGGTCTGGAGCTGTTTTGTGGGTCTCAGGTTAGGAGGGAATAGTTCGCCAAAATATACAGCAATGTGCCAACAAAGGCAAATAAAACAGGAATGTAACTTTTAAAATTATGCTTTGTTTTATGGAGGAAACAAGTCCTGGACCCCTTTTTGTTCCACACAAAAACCAAACATAACTTAATTACATAATGTCTTGACCACACTAAGTATATGTCACATATCGCCACGTGTGAAGAAGAAGAGTCTCCTCGGGTGAAGGGACCTCGTTGAACTCCTCGTCTGCCATGTGGTCATCTCACCACTAGAGGCCGCTACACAGCATGAAACTGACCCAGCGTTTAAACACACTGCCTCCTGATTGGAGCACAAGGAGGGGAGTAGTGTGGACAGCTGCTGGAAGGTTTTAGGTTTCTATAAAACAGACTGTCAGACTTTTATTCAGCACAACTTTAGACTTGAATCTGACATCATGTACCGAGTGTCCTCTGCTTGTGTGTGCAGGTCTGTTAATGCCTCCCTGGGGTCAATCTGCTAAGATGCATGAAAATACTGGTGTAAAGAGTGGAACTGGAACACTTCTCGTCTTGTTACGTCATAATGTGTCCACCAAAACTGCACAAAGAAACGTTTTCACTGAACTTGTCTGTTTTGAAAACATTATTGAAGGAGTTATCATATCCAGGGTTCCTCCACCTTTTCCAAAGTGAAATTCAAGCACTTTCCAATCATTTCTAGGTGCATTTCCATGCTTTTCCAGCACCTTCCAGCTGTGGTAAACTCCATATTTGTATCAATCCAATGGTCAGTATTCAGTCTACTTATTATGTCACTTGTTCATCACATTAAATGAGATGTTATTTTCCTCTAAACAACCAACATGATGTTTGGAGACAGCTTTTTACAGAAAGGACCACAAAGGAAAGGAAAACTAATTCCTCTAACAGATCCACTGAAATATAATCACCAACTATTTTCATCATCAATACTCTGTTTTCATGCAGAAATGTCAGGAAATGCTGTTTTCAGTCCCTCAAATATGGAGATCTTATTTTCTCTGTTCTATCATCGATGTCATCACATAGAACACACATTTCAAGACCTTTACTCTAAATCCAAGCACTTTTCAAACCTTGAAAACACCACACTAACATTCAAGTGTCCAGGATTTCCAGCACCCGTACCAACCCTGCATGTAGGATGATGAGACGTACCTGAGGTCGTGCCCCTCTGACCCCGAGCCTGTGATGAGCAGGAACTCTCCCGGCGCCAGCTGGGTGATGGTGACCTCGGCGAAGACTCTCCCACTGGGCGTCAACATGTGGCTGATGTTGGTCAGACCCACCTGAAGTCACACAGAATTAATGAGGGGGGGGGGGGGGGGGTTGGGGGTGCACTTCTACATTAGGAGGTGCTCTACCTTGGGCATGGTGTTGGCGAACAGGCGGTCCAGCAGCTTGTGCGAGTCCTTCCCCTTCACGATGAACTTGGCGAACGGCGTCAGGTCGATCACTCCCACCTTCTCCATCACCAGCTGGCACTCTCTGCCGACCGGCCCGAACCAGTTGGTGCGTCGGAAGCTGGGCCTGAGCACAAAAACCACCATGCTTCATATCAAATACTGGACGCCAACTCCTCCTCTTGAATGAAACACTGACGTCGGCACTCACACCGTGAGAAGTGATGCAAACAGTTTGGTTCATATACTTTTTTCTGTTCTTTTCTCTTTCAGACCCTTATTTCTAATTAGCACGAAACAAAAAGGTGGACAAGGAAGCGGTAAAAATAATTTACAGGAAATGAAATGTCATTTATCCACTAAATGTAACCGATCAGTGTAAAAGACATTTATTGCAGGGATATTTCCCGCCTTACTTGTATCCGACGTCGTCTCCAGCCTTGTAGAACCAGTGAGGTTGCTCCCAGCCGGCGTGGAAGCCCATGGAAGCTTTGTCCTTCAGCAGCTTGTAAACGCCACTCTGCCGGGTGGTCGGTCGGCCGGCGAATCGCTCCTCCTTCGGGTACCCGACTGGAGAGGTGATGAGGAGGGAAGGAGGCTTAGTGACGGTATAGAAGGGGAAGGTTCTGTCTGAAGAACGTGACATGGCCGTGTCATCTTTCTTACCCACGTTGTTGAAGCCGTAGGACTCCCGAGCTTTGGCACACAGGTGAGGCACATCTGCCCATTTGCCGTAGCGGTTGGGGTCGCATTCGATGAGGTCGTAAGGAGGCTCCCCGTTCCGGATCCAGTCGCTCAGGAACTTCCCGATGCCGCCGGCGTGGATGACTCCGTACCTGAAACCAGTCCAAAGCGTTGAGCCTCATGAATCTCTTGAAACCTGACTAACCTCCGGCCCGGACTCGTACCCGAAACCGATGGCCGTCCAGTAGTTGCGAACGCCCTGGTGTGGCCCGACCATGGGCAGCAGGTCAGGGGTGTACGTGATTGGTCCAGACACGACGTTGATGATGTCAGCCTCCTTCAGCACGGGGACCATCTCCATGGCCATCTCAATGTGCTCCATTATCCTGTCCAGGTCCGACTCAAACAGCTCTTTACCGAAACCTGCAGCAGAGAGACGCCGACGGTTAGTTCAAAGACGAGGCTTTTCAGACAAATCTGTTCCCATGGCGACGGACCTGGAGGCACGCCGTCCCTGACCCAGGAGTCCTGCAGCACCATCTTCTCCATCTTCTCGTAGGGGCCGAACAGCAGGCCGTCCCTCTCCTGACGCAGGTAGTACGAGCCCTCCAGGTCCCGGATGACGGGCAGCTCCTTCTTCAGAGCCTTCACCTCGGGCACCGTCGCCGTCACCACGTACTGGTGGTGCACCGGGATGGTGGCGTGTTCGAACCCTATCAGCTTGCCCACCTCGCGGGCCCAGAAACCTGAACAAAACAACAACAGGGCGGGGAATTCAATCCGCTATGTGGGTTGCATTTGAATTATTCCAAACAAATGATGTATTAGTTCACAGTTTAATCTGTAGGAAACAACATTGTTTTACTTTTGGACGGATCCACACTCGCTGTTTCCCTCTGCTTCCAGTCTGTCATCAAAGCTAAGCTAACCGGCTAGTTTCATCTAACGCTTGACAAGAAATCCAACAAACACTTTTTGTTTCCTGTAGGGTTGCAAACTTCCGTGAATTTTCAAAAGTGGAAACTTTCCATGGGAATTAATGGGAATTTATGGGAATTAATGGGAATAAACAGGAATAAACTGGGAATTTTTAAAATTGATGGTTGGCTCTTCAAAGGGGACTTAAATATATTTGAGGAAAGTTATTTTGTAGCATAATCTTGACTAAAACAAACAGATGCCATTCAAATACACTTGAGTATCCATGCCATTCAACCACATGCACAGAGCACACTGCTATTGAGACCACGCCCCCTACTGGCACTGTGCATGCCTCCATCACATGTACAGAAGATCACTAGGAGACTGGACCACACTTTTAAGCCTGAAGCACAAAGACTATTGAAGGCACACATTTGAGCTTCTGGACTAAACGAAGTGAAGTAAGTTTTGATGCTATTATGGGGAAATGAATTTATTAAAGCTCTAGTCTACGATTTGACACACACCCCTCAGACACACACCCCTCCCCTCTGTGCTCCTCCGAGCTCGTATCGTTCTCCCTCGCAGCCTCCCACCTCCCTCTTATATTATGAAAATAATTAAACGAAATGTGTTTCTGAAAACATTTTAGGAGAGAAATAAGCTATGCAGTTGCTGAATCTGTCTTTATTTTAGATCGACAACGGTCAGTTTGAAAGATTTTCGGGAGCTTGCGGGCGGCGGCGCTCCGTCTCTCTTGCGCGGCTTCTTACATAAACGGAAACATTCCATTCCATTTTTTAATGAGTGGGGTTGGGTGTATTGAACCTAACATTCCTGTTTTTGACTTCACCCATGAAACAACTAATTAAAACATGTTCTGTTCTACTTTCAAATTAATCTGTTGAAATATCTGTTGAAAACATTTTGTATGGATGTTTTCTTATGACTTCTGTTCATATTTATGCTTGGATATAATATATTCCCAGTTAGTTCCCCTAAATTCCCATTAATTCCCATGGAAAGTTTCCAAATATGGAATATTTCCAAAATTCCCAAATTTTATATAATATATTCCCAGTTAGTTCCCCTAAATTCCCATTAATTCCCATAATTCCCATGGAAAGTTTCCAAATATGGAATATTTCCAAAATTCCCAAAGTTTAGTTCCCGTGGAAATTTACCGGAAACTTTCTGGAAATTTACCGGGAATTTTCGGCCCCTTTGCAACCCTAGTCTCCTGGTGCACGATGAATGAGTCCATTACGTGAGAAGTTACGGTCCCAGATCAGACCTTCCAACAGGTTTATAAGGTTATATATAATAAGGTTTCAGGGTCGACTTCTAACAGACGGACCGAACAGCAGGAAGTCCTTTGTCGCAACTTGTTTGTGATTTGTGATCCCATGAACAGCATGTGATTTATTAGTTGGTGCCCAAACGATGAAAATAAAAAAAACAGAGAATTAAAAGTCCTTTTTTACATTCTGTCATTCATAAAATACAAAAAAGAAGCGCAGGAGCCTATGAAGTGGGTCGAACATACATTGTTTGTCTTCTACCCTCCGCCTCAACCACCAGTAATTCACATGCCTGAAAGACGCCAAACCGGTCTGTGAACACAGATGTCGTTCTCTCAGAGCAGCAGCTAGCTTCGGGGGGTTACACTCCTGTGAAGGAATGTCTTTTATCGTCGTTTAAAAGACACACATTAAACTGGAATAAATCCCCTTGATCTCGGGGTTAGGGTTGTAAGTCTGCAGCCTAGTGACATCACATTCAGTCTCTACATTCTGCATGTGCAGCACCTCGTGGCGGGACGTCCAGATAAGGTCCAGATATCGGACGCCTTGCATCACAGGGGCGATCCCACGGGGTTAACTGCACAGGAGGAGCAGTGAACGGAGGGGGCAAGCTCTCAGGAATAAAACAAGCTTAGAAACAAGTCCTGCTGTTTAGGAATCTAAATATATCATATATCTACTCGCGGATACGAGGAGAAATTGTGAATGATTAATTTGATAAAATAGGAATTAAAAAAATATATCCACATATCAAGTCAGCTGTAACTCCAGGGCACCATGTTTTGCATTTGAAATTGTTGGAAAAAAGCCCAAAGTAATGTATTAATGGTTTAAATAGTTGGCTCAAAGCAATGGGTAAATATTTGAAACATGCAGCCGCCATTCCAAGTCGGAATACGAAGGCTGAAGCAGATCCTATGGGATCACATTTTAGAGGACATTTGACCTTTGACCTTTGACAGCCTGTACCATAGTTTGAGCGAACAGAATATGAGAAAATAAGATGCTGGATGCATAAAAGAAGTGGTGACGGTTCTACTAAAGTTCAGAAGAAAGAGCATGCGAACTCAGCAAAACAGGAGCTTTGTGGGTAACGGGGTTTTTAACGATAACATGAGCACAATGTCTTTTTTTTAAGAAAAAAGAGAAAGATTCCTGCTGTTTCTTGGGAGTCGTTTTGTTATGTGGGATTAGTTACGGGTTGTTTTTTGTTCTGCAGCCTTTTTCGGCATCTGTCAATCTTTAATAAACCCCACAAACAAAACCCAGTCAATATCCGCAGTTAAAAGTGTATACGATTCATGCAAACAAACACATCATATATAGAAGTTTGACATTTGAGTGTCTGGACACAAAAAGCAGGAAAATGCCCAAAAAATAAGGAAAAATAAAGGGTCTGTTGGGAGGTGTGCAAGTGCTGCTGCTTCCCGATTGGATGAAATGTGAACCATTGGCCTGTTTGGATTGGCTGTCGGACACAGATGGCAGAAGGCCAGCGGGACCATCGACACAACAGGCTTCAACAAGAGCGCAGTATGTGCAAACGCCACGGCAGAGATACGGAGCCGGAGATGAGGATGAGCTGCAGACGTTTGTGTGTCTCCGACATGAAGTCCAGTTTTAAAAACACGAACATCAGCATTAAAGGTTGAACCGCTGATTTATTTGTGAGTTAATTTGAAGGTGATTAAACATGCATGACCTATATATTGCTGTGTTACACAATCCACCGCATAGAGGAGCACAGACAAGCAAATTCCACACCGTTGCCAGATAAACAAGCAACAGCAACTGGGATGAAAGGAGTCTTTGCCAACAAAAACCCCCCAGAACTGGTATGACCCGGTTCAAACCAAAGTCCAACTTCCCTGAACTCTGCAAGCTGCGGTCTGTGTGTGCAAAGGTCTGCTGCTGTAGAGCGTCCTCGATAACGTGTGTGTGGATGTGTCTTAATCAGCAGATATTCACAGGAACATGCATCTGAATTCCATTTTAGCACGGCACTTTTTTAATGTGTTTCAAGGAAACATGACTAAAAATACCATCCCAAAAAAAAGGGAATTATTGTCACATGGAAGCGTATCGTGAAACACCTTGGAGCCTAAAACAAGTCTAATAACTGTCGTGTGTTAAAGCCTAGTGGTTGAAAATAAACTGGAACTAAAGCAGACTTTGATGTGCTTTAAAGCCTGAAATCACATCAAAGATCAAAACGAGAAATCAGCGTCATCTGGAACGTTTCTGGAAGAACATGACATCCCGGTTCTCGTTGCAGAGTGAATGTGCACTTGTGAGGACAAACCTGTGGCGTTGACGATGCGGTTGGCCCGGAGGGTCCCGTGAGGAGTCTGGACGTCCCACTTGCCGTCGGCGGTCGGGGTGAGGCCGGTGACGGGGGCGGGGTTGTAGATCTGGGCGCCGTACATGCGAGCGCCAGCGGCCAGCGCCATCGTCAGAGAGTACGGATCGATGTGGCCGTCGCCCGGGGTGTAAAGACCTGCCAGCACCTGGACATATACAGAAACTCTCCTAAACAACCGGGCCAAAGGTGCATTCTCTCTGCTGGCCATCAGGGGGCGACTCCTCTGGTTGCAAGAAGAAGTCGCGATTGCAGTGAAGTCGATGAGAAACATCGGTAAACATTGTTAAGAGTTGGTGAGATGAGATGATTCTCACGGTACAGGGGTGGAGGGCTCTAATTATCAATTATTTTGATTGTTATTTATTCTTTCTTTCTTAATTTCCTGTTTTCATTGATCGGGATAATTAACTTATTATTTGATATTTTTTGTAAGTTATTTATTTTAAATTCTGAATAACTTATAGTTTTGAATACTAAAATATGTCAAAATGTTTAATTAAATTAAATTCATATGCAAGAAACTATAATAATATCTGATAGGAATACATGAGACAAAATTGTATTTTGTAAAAAAAGAGAAAAAAAAAACAATCTAATGATAAGAATGTACTAAATACATAAAATATATGACAGAGGATATGAATTATGGAAAGGGGTAGGATTAATTAGTGTATACTTCTTACCACTCCTTTCTGACGTGTCAAAAATCAATAAATAATAAAATGTTGTTCATATATGTTTTCTAGTTGGGTAATATTGTATTTTCTGTATTCATTTTGACATGTTTGAAATAAGAAATCTAAATCTAAACATACATGTATGGTCTCTGATTGTTTCAAGTCATCTTCACTACATCATGAAGTCCATTTAGTAAAGTTTGGTCCCATGAATAAAAATAAAGCTGGGTAGGTACGGACCTTGTCTATGTTGAGCAGAGGGAAGAGCTCGTGGACTTTCTCCGGTCCGATGAAGTACTGCTCCGTCACTTGCCAGTGCGTGCGAGTCATCTGGTACCTCATCTCGTCCACGCGAGCCGGCGTCGACGCGATGCGGACGCTGCCGGGGTTGTGAAAGCCCACCGCCTGCAGAAAACCCACCGCCGTCAGCAAAAACCTCATCGACAAGTCAAACTCAAGCCCAGGTGAGCCTCACCTGTCCAGTCTCCGCCTCCAGCTTCTCGTACAACTTAATGCTGTCATAGTGGACTTTCTTCAGGTTGATGCCCGGATGGTAATACGTCGTCAAACCGGCCTGAAACACAAAACAAACCACGCTCAGCAAATACAAATCAAAAACTTCCAGCAAGACGCCTAGCAACACAATCATTCATGTGGATTTCACTCCATTTTGTCTCCGTTTTTGGTCTCCACCACCTCCTCAGACAAACATCTGGCTCTTTGGCAGCTGAATGCTTAACTATCGTCAAACAGATGGTCAATATAACGTTGTCTGTCTGCTGTTTGAAGAAAAACAGTCAGTTTTAAGGGGTGACAACCCTAATAAGGAAGTGGGAGTGACCCGAAACCAAAAGCAATGACGCTAAAACGCTAGCTGCAGAGTCAGCTGTTAATTCATCCTCACTATAAGACACCTTTCACATCATCATGTATGAATATTGACTAAAGCAGCTTTAATAACCTGCCCAACACAAAACACTGTGAACATAATAGATCGTTTCCCTGCCTCGCATCGAAACGCATGCTAGGATAGGCTCCTCCCACCTTGACCCCCAATGAAGAGAGTAACATAATCAGAGCCCCCCCTGTCTGACATGTCAGATGTGTATAAATAGCATTACAGTGAAGTGACGGTGGGTGCAGGGGGGTAAGTGGGGCAAGACCTCGGAAGCCTTGAAAGCCTGGAACAGCTGCCACAAACAGGAATGTCTGCAAACATCGGCCCGAAGTGAGGCAGCCGGGGAGGAACGATCTTTACATTTACTAATCAATAGATGTCCTAACTCTGCATTAGGAACAAGTGCACATTTAGAGGGAAATAAGGGCTGAATTTACTGATACATGACGTCATCGGGAGGATTTTGCTGCAACAATCAGTATTTCCATGATTAAATGTTCTGATTCCAGCTTTTCAAATGTGAAGATTTGCAGCTTTTACTTTGTCATAAATGACACTAAATTAAATATATTTGGGTTTTGGACTCTTGGTCGGTTAATAGAAGTACTTAAAGTGAGATTGGGATTAATTTGACTTTGTTATACATTAAAATGAATAGTCAACGATGTGACTTGTGAGTTGGAAACCTAACGTTAATGTGTGTGACAGTGTGCTGGTGCTATACACGTGTGTTTGGATGAAAGTGGACTGTAGGGGACGTACGGCGTGCCAGGTGGACCCGGCTGTCAGCTCCGACTTCTCCAGCAGCACCACATCCTTCACGCCGCCTTTGGCCAGGTGATACGCCACGCTGACCCCCACGCAGCCCCCGCCGATCACCACCGTGTCCGCGGTGTCCTTCCACCTCTTTCTCAACGCCGAGGATGCATCGCTGAGGAGCACACACACACACACACACACACATAAAACAGATTACAGGTGAGTCACTACAGATGTGTACAACCATGATGCGTAAAAAGTCAACTTTACGCGCGCTTGCGCGTCACTCAGTTCTAACTACTTTATAACACACCGTTATAACACTGTCTGGGCGCAATGTCCCAACACAAAGCGAACCTCTCACCTCTCTTCTGCGTGTTTTCTCGACGTGCACGAGACGCTCCTCACAGGAAGACACGCGCTCCCTCCACGCGCGGCCAACTCTCTCCGCAAGTGATTGTTTATGACACTCAGTATCCGCGACATGGCTGAGGTAATGTGTTTTTTGCAAATATACGTGCAACTTAAATCATAACCAACCCCCCCGTCTCTCGACCTGGACGGACCCCTGCACTGCCGCGTGCGGCTACAAATATCCCACTTTTGCACCCTGACAGCCGATGGCCCCGCCCACAGTTCCGAGTCAGGACGAAAACTTTACCCAGAACTACCCGCATGTTAACGCTTTCAGTGCCAAACGCAACATATGTAGGTCACAGAAGCCCCGATGCATGTGGAATACGGACAAGTATTAGCAGCAAAATACACTTGACGTGTTCAGGGTTCCTGTTCCTTTTCCAAAAGTCAAATTCAAGCACTTTTCAAGCATTTCCAGGTGCATTCCCATGCTTTTCCAGCACCTTCCAGCTGTGGTAAACTCCATGTTTGTATCAATCCAATCGTCAGTATTCAGTCTACTTATTATGTCACTTGTTCATCACATTAAATGAGATGTTATTGCCCTCTAAACAACCAACATGATGTTTGGAGACAGCTTTTTACAGAAGGACCACAAATGAAAGGAAAACTAATTCCACTAACAGATCCACAGAAATATAATCACCAACTATTTTCATCATCTGTTCATCATCAAAAGTCATTTTTCATAAAGAAATGTCAGAAAATGCTGTTTTCAGTCCCTCAGATATGGAGATCTTCTCTTCTCTGTTCTATCATAAATGTCATCACATAGAACACACATTTCAAGACCTTTAGTCTACATCCAAGCACTTTTCAAACCACCACACTAAACATTCAAGTGTTTTCAAGGAGTTCCAGCACCCGTGGGGCTAGTGTTGGGGTTAGGTTCAGTGTTAGTTGTGACAGTCTGCCTCCCTCCAGCCCGACATCCCAACAGTTGCCTGGACTCTGTGGTGTTTTATCTTGGCTGCATTTACCAGAGTGTCATCGCCATGGTAACCTGACTGAGAGAGAGAGTGTGTGTGTGTGTGTGTGTGTCTCTGCTCTAAGTTCTTGTCCGTGTTTTTTTAATCTTGTGCACATTTATAGTAGCTAAAGTTTGTTGTTGTATATCTGTAGTAAAGTCATTTTCTTCTTTCTTGCCGTTGCAGAAGAGAATGAGTTGCCTCATAAACACACCAAAAGTATATTCATAAAACGCCTTAAACAGGTGATTTTCATTTTAATAATGAACCTGTATAAAGTATAAGTATAAGAACTAAGCATCATCTTTTGACATGATGAAGAAAACTGATGTCCACACTAAATATTATGGTAGAGAACCCAAAATGTGGTCTTTAAACCGGATTTGATTGCATACAACTCTCAACAGCTGCTGCACTCCTAATCATCCCGTCCCCCAGTTACTAAAAAATAAAAACACACACATTGACTTATGTATTTCAAATCAACAGAGCACAGAGTTGTGCATATCTGCATAAACAATAGGTTGTCTTGTCTAAACTTGCCAAACGAGGAGGAGGGGGGAGGGTCCCTCCAGTGTGACATCATCATACATTATTATAAATGCGGACTGGGTCCCTGCACGGAGCTCTTCCTGAACTCAGAGGAACCCTGAAGCTGAGGGAAGTGGGCCGGTCTCTGCTGCAATAACCATGGCACAAGGAGCGAAGAAGGCGAGTAGACAGCATCAGAAACCACAATCAATCTTTTTTTTTATCCATTTAAGCTCAGGTTTTTGTTGTGCAAACAAGGGGGAAGTGTGTTTTGCACGCTGACAGTGAAAGTGAACATCTCTCCCCACGCAGGGCGTCTTGGAGCGTCTGGACGCGGGGGAGGTCGTCGTCGGGGACGGAGGCTTCGTGATCGCCCTGGAGAAGAGAGGATACGTGAAGGCGGGGCCGTGGACTCCCGAGGCCGCGGCCGAGCACCCTGACGCGGGTAGAGATCATATATATATATATATATATATATATATATATATATATATATATATATACACACACACTATTTCTGTGTTATATGTTTTGTTTGTTTTTAACCCAAATGAGTCGCACGCGACCCCCGATGACCGATGACGCAACTGTTTCCAAACCTGCGTATCCGGTTTGTGAAGTGATTGTGTTGACGCGCGGTGCGTCGGTTTGCGGTTTCAGTGCGGCAGCTGCACCGGGAGTTCCTGCGGGCCGGATCCAACGTCATGCAGACGTTCACCTTCTACGCCAGCGACGACAAGCTGGAGAACCGAGGCCACACTCAGCGCTTCACCGTGAGTATGTGGAGGAGGAGGAGGAGGGAGAGGAGGAGGAGCAGGGTGAGGTGGACGAGGAGGAGGAATGGAGGAGGAGGAGGAGGAGGAGGAATGGCGGCGGCGGAGGTGGTGGTGGTGGAGGTGGTGGTGGTGGAGGAGGAGAAGGAGGGAGAGCTGGCAGGACGGTAACCCCCTGCAGCAAAAAACTCTTAAAGTACTTTTTTTTTTGTTCAATTTTGATTGAAAATTAAATTGGAGTACATTACATTTACAATTTACTTTTAAAAACAAAGGAAAAAACTCTAGTCATACATATACATATATCTCTAACATGCTCTTCAGGGCCAGCAGATCAACGAGGCAGCCTGTGACCTGGCCCGGGAGGTGGCCAGCGAGGGCGATGCTCTGGTGGCCGGAGGGGTCTCTCAGACCCCCGCTTACCTCAGCTGCAAGAGCGAGGGTGACGTCAAGGCCATCTTCCAGAAGCAGCTCGACGTCTTCGTCAAGAAGGACGTGGACTTCCTGATCGCGGAGGTACGGAGACACCGTCGGTGGGGGAGAGCTAAATGTTTGTGTTGATTTTCACTTCTCTGTCATGTTGGTGAGCTCGACAGGTTTGTCATATCACTGGTGAAGAAAGATTCCTGATTACGTGTGTGTGTGTGTGTGTGTGTTTGCAGTACTTTGAGCACGTGGAGGAGGCCGAGTGGGCCGTCCAGGTCCTGAAGGCCACCGGGAAGCCCGTGGCTGCGACTCTGTGCATCGGACCTGAAGGAGACCTGAACGGGGTCAGCCCCGGGGACTGTGCCGTCAGACTCGTCAAAGCCGGTACAACCAGATCCCCGTCAATCAAACATCCTGTCCCACAATGTGTTAATGCAACTTCAATAGCATCGCTCCGAATAGCAATGCCAAATCTTAAATCTGGTTTATTTCCAAGACAAAATAATTGTCGGTCACAAATGCAAATTAAAGAGACTTTAACGTGCAGCGTCTCCTCTTGGTAGGCGCCGACATCGTCGGCATCAACTGCCACTTTGACCCGGAGACCTGCGTGAAGACGGTGAAGATGATGAAGGCGGGAGTGGAGGAAGCCAAACTGAAGGCTCACTACATGAGCCAGCCCCTGGCTTTCCACACTCCCGACTGCAACTGCCAGGGCTTCATCGACCTGCCCGAGTTCCCCTTCAGTACGTATCCACCACGTTTCATGTCCTCCATCTTGACTTAGTGGAAGACGGTGACCTGCCACCACCTTGTCCCCCCCCGACAGGTCTGGAGCCGAGGGTCCTGACCAGGTGGGACATGCAGACGTACGCCCGCGAAGCCTACAACGCTGGCATCCGTTACATCGGAGGCTGCTGCGGCTTCGAGCCGTACCACATCCGGGCCGTGTCCGAGGAGCTGGCGCCCGAGAGGGGTTTCCTGCCCGCCGGCTCTGAGAAGCATGGCGACTGGGGGAGCGGTCTGGAGATGCACACGAAGCCCTGGGTCAGAGCGAGGTACCGTAGACATCCGTCTCCTTTTTTTCTCTCCCAAAATACCTCCAGTTTGGTTCAAATGAATAAAAAGAAGGGATTCCTCTCCGTAGGGCCCGTCGTGACTACTGGGAGACCCTGAAGCCTGCATCCGGCCGTCCCTTCTGCCCCTCGATGTCCAAACCTGATAGCTGGGGTGTCACCAAAGGCCACGCTGACCTGATGCAGCAGAAGGAGGCCACCACCCAGGAGCAGCTGAAGGTTCTCTTTGAAAAGGCCAACAAAATGCAATGAGCACCCCCCCTCCTCCCCTCCCAAGAAGCCAAGAGGAAGCATCATCAAACAGATTGACATCCTGAAGTTCTGTCTCTGTAGGACCATGTTTACTGTGTGTCGTAGGCTGACTCTTCTAGAAACGCTTTCCAGCCTTAACTAATGATAAGCACCTTTTTAAGAACTTCACATCTGTTTTGCTGCAGAAAGCAGCTAATGTGCCGAAATGCCCTAACACTCCCAAAAGTGCCTGCAATAAACTTCTATTTGAACAAAGAATCAGCATGTGTGAGCTGCGTTTATTTGTTTTAAACATGTGGTTGTGGAGGTGAGACTGGTTTTTATATGTTGGCTCATTCAATATGAAGTGTAGGTTTTTATCACGTTAACAGTAGAAATGTATCCGGGTTTGAAGTGTAAATACAGCATCAAAATGAAAAAAAAACGTTTGTGGCTTTGATGTTATACCAGATAGGCCCACTAGGTGGTGCCATGCCTCCTCTCGTAATGTATTGAGAAGTGCGGCGCTGCAGCTGACTTTCTTTTCTGAAGTATTTAAACTACTTAAACTTACACTTTTATAATACACTTTTTAAGTGTGTTTTTGTATTGTTTTTTAAGCAATGATAGTATAAATATATAAGGGGGTGTTCGGTAAATACAGCATCAATTAATTGAATAAAACACATTCGACATTTTGTCACATTGAGTTCTGTGGCTTCGCTGTAATAACCAGATAGCACCACTAGGTGGTGCCGTCGTGCCTCCTCTCGTTGTAATGTATTGAGAGCTGCGGCGCAGTGCACAAGCGTTTACCGAGTCGGTGCAGGTCGTTCGAGTCCTTCCTCTCATGTGTGAGACCGGTAGAGACCGGGACCCGGTTTACATGGTCGATGTTGAGAATAAAAAGTGACGTAGTAGTGGAATCTCCATCCCGGCCTCTGTCGACTCTCTGAGCTAATCGGCTATCCGTTAGCACCTGCTAACTAGCTAACCGTACCGTCACCAACCACGTGACAACGTGTATATGGATACGTATTAAATACCTTTAGGGATGCATGCTGAATAATTAAAAACAAAAAATCAAAAACTATACGGTTAGTTTACAAACAGACGTCTCTCGATTTGTTTATACTCGTCTTTAGTCCCAGTTCGCTTGCCGTACGGCGTCCTGCCGTCGTCACGTTCTCTGCGTGCTGGCGTCATAGATTTGCCCCACGTGCAGATGTTTATGCTCCTCGTGCACGTCTGCCGCGGTCAGCGACGGATGGAAAGAGGACTTATAGAAAGAAAAAGTGACAACTGTTGCAGTTAAAAACATTAAATCGTAGAATAAGAAAACTGAATAATGTGGATTTGTGTTAAACGTCTGTCGTTTGGTTTTATTAACTCTTCTGGTAACGGGACCACCGTGATGCCTTTCAGGCACATGGGAAAAAGTCTATCGTCTTCAAACCTTTTCTTACTAGCCACGTATGTTGTTTTAATCACTGCATTTATGAAGTTATTTTTTGCAGATCCCGATAAATGATATGAAATCTAATCAACAAATGACATATTATACATTTTAGTTTATAACATAAACCAAACAAAACCACAGAAATATTAGAGGTATATAGGAATTATAGTGTTCATGTATTTTTACATCCATTTCTTTAAAAATATGATGTCAAATAGGAGCAGAATTTTTTTATAAGCATTTTGCTTCTGTCTTATCCTTCTCAGTGTGTTCAATTTCTGAATTAATCTGATTTATGTTTTTATTTCTTATGATTATTATTATCAGGATGTTGGATGCTTGAGATAAGACTAAAAAACATAAATAAATCTGAAATGTGTGAAAAGGAGGAAAACTAGATCCCCCTGCTCCTCCATTTCTCAACGATCTCACATTAGCTCTTGTATTTCCCATTCTCATCATGGACCATGAACGCAGCATCATGGAGGAGGAGGGGGAGGGGGTGTGTGCACCAGTTAAATCCCTCCCCGGATTTGACAACACGCACGCACCTTGACTTGCTTGTAAACAGAAGCTCACACGTGACACACCGAGAGCCAGAGAGCCAGCTCGCGCGACCGCATTGTCTTGCTCGCGGACAAAGAGCGACAGAGCGCGAGCGCGTGCTCTCTTTTTAGTGAGCGCGAGCCTCGGACGGGCGCAGGTGTCACGATGACAACAAACTGACTTTGTTCCTCCGCCGTGTTTTTTTTTGTTTTTACCCGGAGTGATTCATGTCAGGATCCCGAATCCGACCGTGTGGGGGGGTCGCGACGTTCGCTGCGTTTTCTCCCGACTCGCACGCAGCTGGCGGCGGGTAAACAAAAGCTTTTGGACCGCCTTTGTTTCATCTCTTCGTCGAGACGTTCCGTTTTACTCAATCTTACTTTATTTTAAAGCTAACGTTAGCTACGCTAGCATTAGCCGTTAGCCTTCGACGTCAGATTATTATTTTTTTTTAACGTTAATCGTCTTTTTTCCCTTCTTCTTACTGGCCGAATGAGATGTCATTCACGATGGAGGAGAACTTGGAGTCCGGGTGGGTGTCCGTCCGACCGCGGGTCTTCGACGACAAAGAACGGCACAAATTCGTCTTCATCGTGGCCTGGAACGTCATCGAGGGAAAGTTCGCCATAACCTGCCACAACAGAACCGTCCAGAGACGGACTACGTTTCACCTGGACCCGCTCATCCTCGACTCCAAGCCCGGCGCCTCCGCGGCAGAAAAACATGCGAAAAGTAGGAAAGATGACGTCTGCCAAGCGTCAGGCAAAGTTGGACCGACTTCTCCCACTAAAGGAAAGCCCACGACGAAGACTGTCGTCGCGGACAAACGCGCGTTAAAACCCGGCGAGTGTGTCGGCCCCGCATCGGGGTCCTGGGATGTTGTGACGCCGAAAGTAACAGACATGGAGATCCTAGACCCCGTGGATGCCCCGCTCTCCCCGGATGACGTGGACCCGGAGGATGGTGACATTGGCAGCCGTGAGGACTTCAGCTGGGCCGGGTTGTTCTCCTTCTCGGACCTGAGGGCAGCGCACCTCCAGCTGTGCGCCGTCAACTCCGACCTGGAACCGTGTTTGCCCCCCTTCCCCGAGGAGCAGCAGTCCGGCGTGTGGTCGGTGGTCTTCGGCGCCGCGGCGGGGTCAGGGTCGGTCTCGCAGCGGGACTCGGACGCCCTGTGCTACCAGCTGCAGGTGTACCTGGGTCACGCGCTGGACACCTGCGGCTGGAAGATCCTGTCCGAGGTGCTGTTCTGCGGGAGCGAGGACGCGGAGGAGTACTACGAGAGCCTGGGCGAGCTGCGGCAGAAGGGCTACGAGGATGCTCTGGGGAGGGCCAAAGCACGCATGCAAGAGGTAAATAACCGCGGTTTAATGTCGTTTTTAAGCTTTGGATGACATGCAGGTGTGACGTGAACCTTCCACATGAAATATAACCACACAGTCCTTTAATTTAAAGAACCCTTTAAATGCCATATTTGTGATGATACCACTCATACTCATAAAAAGGCTATGGGCATAAAAGTTTGATTATCACAGTATGGGATGATTAGCACCAACATTATTATTGGATTTTTACTTTTTGTTCAATGCCATATTAAGACAAAAGTACACAAAGACCCCTAGTGGACAAAAGTGAAATATTCCCATAAAATCTCTGTATATTGATGTTGATTTCCCACTTTTCTTTTGCTAAATCTTTTAACCAGTGTAAGTCCTGATAACTAACAAACATGCATTCATTTAGAACCCTTTAAATGCCTTTTTTTTGTGGCGATACCGATCGGATTCATAAAATCAAATAGAAAAATTCTATCGGCAACAAAAATGTTGGATTATGACAGCATTGTCATTGATGGATATTACTTTTTCTGCAGTCATATCATATTTAAAAAAAAAAAAAAGTTGTACTAAGACCCCTAGTGGACAAAAGTGTCCACATGAAATACCATAAAATCCTTTTTCACTAAATCTTTTAACCATGGTCAGTCCTGATTATAACTACCAAATATTCATTAATTTAAAGAATGTTAACCTCTTAAAGTCAGCTGTAAATTACACCATTTTTTCCCGGACAACATAACATAGTTTTCTGAGCATAATAATGCCTCATGGTCTGCTGACTCTCCTCCTCTTTTCCTTTGTCCTCCCCGCTGTGATCGACCATCTGTTGCTGCATGTTCACAGGCCCTGTAATATGATCTGGCCTGGCCAGACATCACACTCTAGTTGGCTGAACAGGGAGTCTCATAGTGGGGGGGTAGGAGGACAATTAGAGGTGGAGTTACAGAAACGATGTGTCACCACAGCTGGTGAGAAGAAGTGTTAGTCAAGACAGCTGAAGAAATGTTTAATTGGGCCAAATGTTCACGTCCTCTTTGAAGTAAACAATGCAGGAAAAAATGTCACTGAAGTAAAAGTGATACTTCCAGCTATGACACGAATCAAAGTATAGCGTGGTTAAAAAGTGTTTCCTGTCAGTGTTTCACTATCATATAGGATGTTTTTGCATTAATTTGCAAGCTACATTTAGCTGCTGTAGATGTTTTTAACTCCCTCGCTTTTCTATAAACCGCTGGCCAGTTTAAATCTACAGCGATGCATCGTGTCCTGACGATCCAAGAGGCTCGTTTAAGAAGTGTGGTGTAGAAGTAAGTAGTTTTAATTCAACCACACCAACACATCTGGAGGTATTTGGTTCTCGCTGGACAGGAAAGGGAAATGGAAAAAGTAATAAAACATGGAAATACTCAAGTAAAAGTTTGTAATTTAGTACTTGAGTAAATGTGCTTCCAGCCAGTGCCTCTGTGAAGACATGAGAGACACGTTCAGCTGGATTGGAGTGAAAATAAAGATCACAGAAACTATTTTGAGAGGAAACAGCCTCGGGCAGAGTCTCTCACCTTCTCCTACTCCTCCTCCTCCTCCTCCGTTGTTGTTATTGTTGTGTTCAACTGAATGAAGCTGAGGGCTCGGCCCGATCAGGAAGAAATCATTTATCAGCACTAAATGTCAGACTTGTTTGTATGCGACACAGAAGCAGATCCCGTCGAGTTGCACCTGCTGTTATTAAAACCAACACAGATCATCACATAGATATGATCCAGCGTTTATAGTTTGCAAATCTCCTCAAATGTCTTCTCTTATCCACGTTTTCTATCATGCATGAAGAGGATGTTGTACGACAAATTAACGTCTGGTAGATCTTGATGGTTATGTCGTGAAAATGATTGATTCTCTGTGGCATGTAACGGATGTTGCTCGTAAAATAAATAAAGATAAGGGAGGCCTGAATGACCGCAGCAGAGCTGAAATCATTAACAAATTCCTAGATGGACAGAACATTGATCGGCAACTATTTTGATAATATATTACTTGTTGAATATTTTTTAAAGCAGCAGATTTGCTGCTTCTCTAATGTTTTATGTCATCGTAAATATAATTTCATAATTTTCTTCACATCTTATGAGATTTTTTCTGTCACAAACTGGAAGAACACAAAATTAAAAACATATGATGAGATAATGCAACCCAGAGCAACAATAAATAATCTTTTCTTGAGATGATGATGATGATGATGATGATGATGATGACATCACCCATAGAGGTATTATCTGGTACAGGACTGTTTTATTGGATTGGACGTGTTTCCATTCCTCCTGCCACCAAGTCCTATTCTAATAACCCTCGACTGTAGAAGTGCTGACCTGCACTTAAAAGGATGTAGTCTGGATTTAATGACATGTTATGAATGGAAGAAAAAAAAAAAGACGTGTCTGTTAAAGTGAAGTGATAGTTTTAACTACAGTAATATGATAGTTTACTTTGCAACCATTGGCCTGATTAATCAGAGAATTAACTGGCTACTGTTTTAAAAGTTGAATAATCATCTAGAATTTTCCAACCACTCTTTCCCGTTTACAGCTTCTCAAATATCTGGATTTGATGCTTCTCTCTGTCACATGGGAGCGTTAACTGAATACAAGTTTTGGTTTTATTTATTTTTTTAAACTTGGAAGCAGATTCCATACGATGTTTAACTGAATAGGCTCCATAACTGGCTCACTATAATAATAGTATAATAGTAGTGGCTGGTGATGGTGTTTTTGGGGGGGTTTTGTGGAGTTGCTGGTCCTTATTTTAATCACAGTTTACGGAAGGACCCCGATCCCCGATCCATGGGCCAAACAGGCAGATACAGTACCCTGTCTGTCAATCATCCACCAGAGACGTATAGTCCGTCCTCATCAGAGGCTTGGTTGTCAAGCCGACACGATGCGAGCTCACAGCTACATGTTAATGGCTTTGTAGCTGTTCATGTGCCAAGATAATGTACAACGTTAATGTACAACAGTCTAAACATTAGCTAAATCTGTAACGAGGGCCAGTTGGATGAAGTTTTACTCCGTTTGGTATCCAATATAAAGGTTTAAAGTATGATGTAAATCTGGCGGCCTCATTACAGAAACGTTGTTTAAGTCTGAAATCCTATTTAGGATGACATTCAGGAGTTATAGTAATAACGTTTGAGGGAAAAGGGTTCTGTCGTCTCTCAGGATGGGGATTCAGCGGTTTTGCAGAACTTACTGAGGGATTAGCCAGTTCGGACGCTACAGACCTCGTTCCCAAATTCAGAATTACAGCCAGAAATGAGCAGCACCGTCTAGATCTAATGAGTGAAAGAATACTCAACTGTATGATGCACTTACATACCGTGGACCGCGTGTTTATGGATATATATTAATTTAAAAGATTACATCCCCCTGACCTTTTTAAACTGACACTTTTAAATTACTTGTTATTTGCCACCAACTGTTCAAAACCTGGGCTGCACGGTGGTGTAGTGGGTAGCACTGTCGCCTCACAGCGAGAGGGTTCCCGGGTCTGGTCCGGGTTCCTTCTGTGTGGAGTTTTGCATGTTCTCCTCGTGTAAGTGTGGGTTCTCTCCGGGTTCTCCGGCTTCCTCCCACAGTCCAAAGACATGCAGGATGGGGATAGGTTCATTGATGACTCTGTGAGTGTGTGGTTGTCTGTCTACATGTCAGCTGTGATGGACTGGCGTCCTATCCAGGGTGTACCCTGCCTTCGCCCAATGTCAACTGGGATCAGCTCCGGACCCCCCGCGACCCTGAATACTGGATAAGCGGTAGATAAATGAATGGATGGATGTTTGAAAACCTTAAGATATATAGTTTCCTTCCGTCAGTCACTTCTGCCCCACTGTGGCTTCATGGGACGACATTTCATCTTAATTTGTTCAGCCTACAATGATTCACATTGGGTATGCAGTTCATCTGTTTTTTTGTTTTTTTTGCACTGCAGCTTAACGTGTCAGCTTTCATCAGTGTGCAAGGTGCATGTTACTTGTTCACAGGTGCTGGCAGCTCTGTAAAGGAACCTTGCCATTGAGTGCTAAAGATATCTGGCATTTCCCATTTTTTACTTGTGCTTTTTTAGCATTTAAGTCTCCTAAATAGCATCCGGTTCGCTCAAAGAGCTATTTCCTTGAGCGCTCTGATCCCAGTCGTGTTGTTCTTGCGAGATGCTTCAATTAAAAGGCCGAGAGAGAGAAAAGTACTCGGCGGAGAAGGCGGAGCAGATTTAGTTCAGACAAACTGGAAGAGTTAGTCTTGATGACAGGGCTCCTCAGCATCTAAACTAAAGCTCATGTCACTCTTGTAATTATGTACTTGTTCTTGTAGACGCGACGGCTATATCTAGTATCGAATGTAAGAAATAACTTCTTATGTTTAGTCAGTATTTTTCATTTTGGAAAACAAAACCACTGAAAGTCTGTGAAAAGAATGTCTAAGCGTCTGCATTTTGCTTTTAAATCCAGACCAGAATTCAGGATGTCGAAACCGGTCGTTCAGCCCTATGTTGTGAGTTGTTAGTCTGCTATACTTTTTATTATAGTTTGCTTGGAAAAGTTATTTTTGGAGTTTAAAAGAACATACTCACAAGTTTTACATAACACATTTATGTCATCAGCGTAACGTGATATGCCGTCCGATACTCACACTCAACCATTTACCAGGTGACATCAGTTAAGTCCCTGAGGGTTCAGGGTTTAAGGCCTGGGGGGGGGGGGGCATTGGGATTATATCTGCCACCATCTTGAATGTAAGGAAAATCGGGAGGGACAATTGAATAAGATTCTTCTTTGTTTGGAAAACGGAGAGATGAAGTGGAGATACATTTTTAAAATTCTGTCTGCCCGTCAATTTCCTGAAGTGACTTCTTGAAATTTCAAAAATGTTTAGTCCAAACCCCAAATATCTCCAGGGACACATCGCAACAAGGAGAATCTCATAAATGGGCACATTTTGTTTGAAAAATGACTTTTCTGTCAATGGAACCAAACAATCGTTACGACGGCTAACCCAGCTGCCTTTTTCATGAAGCCTCATCAGCTCATACTAAATAAATCACAGGCCTTTTCATCATCAGCAAATAGATCCGACTGTGTAAATGCTCTCTCTTCACAGGAAGTCCTGAAGAAACCCCAGTGTCGAGAGATTTCTTAATTCCAGGCTTGTATCTCTGCTAAGTTTTCTGTGTCGCTGGTGTCGGAGCTCTGGCTCGTTTTGGCCCAGGGGTTTCCCTGGCCAGCAGCCGCTGCAGGGAGAGAGGGGGAGGGAGGGGGTGTACAGTTGGCCAGTGGTTGCCAGGGAGACACAGTCCCAAGGTAAACAGTAGCAGCAGTGTTTCTAGCTGAATCGTGCAGTGTGTCTCTCCCCCCGACGACGAGAGCCTTTTTGGAAACAAAATCAGCCTGGAGTTCATATAAGAGTCTCTATTCATATCCATCAGAGAGAGAAGAGCTCTTCATCCACGGCGCTGGACGAACATTTCAATATTAATCCGAGAAGCTGAGACGTGAAGGAGACGTATTGTTGCTGTATGAATGGGAGCCACCGGTTTCTCTGAATTGTATTTGTGTTGTACAATAGTTGTTTTCACAGCGTTTAGAACGACAATGAGCCGTCTGTGGACAGCGTGACATATGGTACGACTTATTCTCAGCTCCAACACTCCAACAATATATAATGTGGTGTCATTACTGACCTCACACATGCAGGGAGACTCTCTCACGTTCATAGCGTTTGAGCTTTTGTTGAGGACTCGTTGTAATCCTGAATTAGACTCGCAACGTTCCAGTGTTTCCAGGGAAATGAGCCCAGATAGCGTCGCTCCCACGGTCTTATTCATCACTAACCCTATCAGCCAGGCTCTTGTGTTGTGTATCCGACTGTTTTCTGGTTTCATGTCAAAAGTGTGGCAGTTTTGTGATTTCAGTTTTAAAGGATGATTCTGGTGATATTCTGTATTTTTCTTATTGTCAACAAATCCCACAAAAAGACCAAAAATAAGTCTCCATCAAATAAATCTCCAGTTTCTGTGATGTTTAATAAAAAACACAGAGCTCAAACTAACACTTTTCATTTCATTACTGACAAAATATTTTATTTATATGTGAAAAACATAATACACTACAGCCTGAGTTGATTTTTACAAATGTCTTGATTTTCTTTTGAATAGAAGTTTCCAAAAATCAAGCAAACTTTTATTGAATTTTAGCTTTAAAAAAAAACACACACACTCTGCAGAGCCCAGCTGTTTTCGGAAATTATTTAATCTTTTTCAAGAAAAATAAATGTTGATATCCGGGAGTCTTCAGGTCTTAAGTATGAGCGTTGGAGCGTCGGGAACACGGACGAACACGTCGCCCGTTTTGAATCTCTTCTTGGGATTTGTTGGTAATAAGAAAAACGTGTAATAACTCCATCCTTGTCTCGTATCATTGAAGTGTTATACATTATATCTTATTTCCTGCTCCACCTGTTCTTTACCTGAGTGTGTTTACTCCACCCAGGTGTTGGACAGACACCGAGCCCTGGACAGCATGGTGGAGCTGCTGCAGGTTTACCCCGAGGAGGACGAGGCGTACGCGGAGCTGCTGGAGGCCACCACTCAACTCTACCACTACCTGCTGCAGCCCTTCAGGGACATGAGGGAGCTGGCAATGCTGCGCAGACAGCAGATTAAGGTAACACACACACACACACACACACACACACATGGATACCATCTGCTTTTAGGGCTTGATTTAAGTCGGTTTAGACCTCACTGGAACACACTTTGTCTGCCTCTCTCCGCCTACGTCTCCACCAGTGTTGTGATTTTTTTAAAAAGCCGAGGTTACTGCTGGGCCGCCGCATGCTAACGTCCTCCATGGAGCCGCCTAAGCCCACTGTAATGACATTAGCTGCTGAGGATGCATGCGGCAGGCGATGATGATGTTATAGTAGCCGATCTGTTGCTTTGCATCTGGGGGCCGTGGATCAGCCCTCCCTCCCTCCCCTCCCCCTCCCCCCAGAGCGGCTTAACAACCAGCATAAGTATTATTACAGCAGCCACTAAACCACTCAGTAATTCTGCAGCCTCAGCACACTCTTCTGTTTTCCACACTCTTTCCTCCACTCCATCTTTGTTGTTTTTCTTCATTAGAGGTTTGAAAAAAAGGGGGATGTAAATCCGCACCGGTAATCTCTGCTGTCTCCCCCCCTCCCCCCCCCCCCCCATCGGGTCGGTTTTCACACTCGTGACACACTCAGCCCCAGCAGGTGACGGTGCTTGTTGTAATTGTAGGTGGTGTTCACAAAAGCAAATGACGTCATTCAGGGGAAATTGCTGACAAAATATCACAATTTACATACCTGAGCAAAGCTTTGGTTCCGCTGTGAAAGAAACACTCTTTTGCCCTCCTATGTATTTGTTTATATGTTGGCAAATTCAACTCATCAATATAAGCTGAATTAACTATTAGCACTTCCTGTTTCCAATGTGCTTGTGGATGTACAGACAGTTATTATTGGACTTTTTCTAAACTGATTATGTAAATGTCTATTTGCATCGGATATATCGACGTCCCCAGACAGTCACCGAATCTAGAAGTGTGTGTGTGTGTGTGTGTGTGTGTGTGTGTGTGTGTGTGTGTGTGTGTGTGTGTGTGTGTGTGTGTGTGTGTGTGTGTGTGTGTGTGTTTGTGTGTGTGTTCATACTTGCCTGAGTTGGAACAAAAAAAAACACTTCCTGTTTTGAGAGCACCAACATCCCTTTAAACACTGAAGCAGCATCTTCACCGAACGCCTTGCCCTCCACCTAACCTTTCAGTCTGAACTCTCTACTCTCAGTAAATACAGATATCGTCTGTCTTCAGTCTGCATCATCATCATCTTCATGAATTCTGTTAAATCCTCTTTGTTGGATTGTTAGCAGAGAGTAGAGTACGTGACTCGGTTTATTCAGCGAGCACATTTGAGGGCAGTGTGTGTCGAGGAGAAGGCAGTAAACGTGTGTTTTATATACTTAGCTGTTGTACCTGCAGTAACCCCGCTGTGCAGAGGTGAGTCACCTCAAGGTGGAGTCCAATCCAGTCGGTCAGGAAAAACACAACAGAGCAGAAAGTCCGTTTTTAACTTCCAACAATACCAGATAACGTGAGCGTCTTGTGAAGGAATGGAGTTTGAGTTTGATATCCTGTTTCCCAAGGTGTTTGACTGGTCACATGACGTCTCCGTACCTCCGTCACATCCTGACAGCGTTCCCGTCCCTCCACCCTCACATGGCGTCCTCCTCCTCTTCCTCCTCCTCCTCCTAGTTGCAGATTTCATCATCTCTGATTAGACGATCTATGAATCCTTTCAGCTCTATTGCCGGCCAGATTTCATAAGATTTTGCTGATATTGTAGAAGAAGATGTATAATGTAAAGTTGCATTATGGAAACTGTGATGTGCAGAACTTTTTGGAGCCAATACTTGAGGCTGAAAGTCATTCTGCACGTTTGACTTGGTGGAGTTTTCTGAGCATGTGGACTCTGCATGGTGGTGAAAGTTTGCAGCACCTGCTCCCCTGAGGGCGATCCAACGGCTGGAAACAAAGCTGTATGCAAATGTGATCCTTGATGCCCCGGCAGAGAGGCGGTTGGTTTCTCCCAAAGTGATGAGTCAGGGGATCGTTGAGAGGCCTTTTTTGCTTTTTGTCCCTGTGATTTACATGCAGTTTGCATCCTACTTAATGTCGCAAAGAGGATGTGAGGAGGAGCAGATGGACAGAAGGCCTTTCCCTGCCTTCCTGTGTGAATACACGCCGACGCGTTGAGGTCGTAAAGGCCACGCAAAGCTGCCCCCAGCTGAAACTTTCACTTCAGTCGGAGGCGTCAGACGTGGGGGGGGGGGGGGCACTGTGTTGTTGTTGTCGGTACGTTGTATTCAGAAGCTACACAGGTTCAGTTTAAACTATTTGAATAATCAAATGATCTCAATTGTCTTCAGAATTTCAGAAAAGAATGAAAAATGTCCATTACAGTATTCAAATTGCTTGATTTGTACGTCCATATGACATATTGTTGGGTATATTTTTATTATATCAAATGAAATGTTGTGAAGCACTTTGCATGCTGTATAGAAGAATATTATTATACACACACAACAGAGAAAGGCAGCAAATATTCCCAAATGAGAAGCTGAATCTTGAATGAATGAATAATCAAAATATTTTCAGTTATTTTGCTGTTGATTGATCGTCGTTGCAGCTCTTCTGTGAACGGTGACCTCTCTTAACCCTTTCTACTCTCCTCATTCATAGTGAGTGACGACCACCTGAATGACATCGGGTGTTGAGTCATTTGTTGAATGGTGCATTGTTGGGCGGCCCCATTGCATGCTGGGAGCGGAGCCGGTGTCGGTGTCCTGTTGCCCGGAGGGTCAGAGGGCGGCCATGAATTAAAAATGCGGTTCCTCTGTAACGTGTCTGAGATACTTTTGTACCGCAGCCAGCTCCAGTTACTGTTTCGATTGCATTATTACATGGCAACGGTTGCCACGGCGATCCCAGGCGGAGTTTACGCCCAGCTTATATCATCACATAAGATAATTATGTCGCTCTATGGCCTGATTGAAGTATATATTTGTTTTTACATATTTATAGATATTGACTCATTAATCTAGGGTTGCAACTAATCGATCTTGGTGAGTCCAGATGTTTATCATGAACCCCTGGCGATAACCTATCACATAAGGATGTTTCTCTTTGTCAACCAATCACACGTTGAAGACCAGATGTGTCCACATGTTCCCACTGAGCGGATACATCTCTGAAATCTCTCATGTAAAGTTTCTCACGTCTGTTAAAGCAAAGAAATGTCCTCAAACAGCTGGTTGCCATCGTTTTTCAGGGGGGGATGGATTAATCCACATGTGGTGCTCTAGTTTGTGGGATTGACCCCCCCATCCCCCCATAGCTGCCTGGTACACACTGCTTCCTGGTATCTAACACTATTCTGAGCCGGTGAGAGATGAGGTGCCGCCGTGACGGCGTCCATGCTGCTATTTCCGGAGACGTCTGTGTTTTGTCGCCCGTGAGCTGTCGGCCAGAGGCGTTAAAGGAAATCAGTCCCCCTGCCACTTCCTGTCTCTTTAGTTTGTTTCTTTAGTTGGGTAGTAGCTGACTAAAATGAATGATACCATGCATGTGTAAAACTGGTACTAGATGGTCAGGTTTTACTACTTTATTTACAGGCTCACATTAATAATGAATCAGGTCACAAACGTGAAACTCAAACATGAAGCAACTGGGAGTGAATTTGACTCCAACGTCCACATTTAGGTGTTTCTGAGCGTCGTCAGTGACAGCAGGTGACAGGTGAGCAGGAAAAGTGCTTTAAAGGTGCACATCCTCCCTTCAGTCCGGCGTTGGAGTGATGTTTCTGCTCAAGCAGCCGTCCATTTCTCATACAAATATGTCACTTTGCCTGTTTTGCAGATTCGCGTTGAACCGGCTCACTCTTCTCTTCA
Source organism: Chelidonichthys spinosus (assembly GCA_029853015.1). Lineage (NCBI taxonomy): Eukaryota > Metazoa > Chordata > Actinopteri > Perciformes > Triglidae > Chelidonichthys > Chelidonichthys spinosus. The sequence goes on from CM056840.1 coordinate 15,817,634, forward strand.
ACACTGCAGATCTTCTGTTGAAGTTACGTTTTTATTTTGGTTGTTTTGGTAGTTTGTGCCAGGTTTGTGATGAGGAAGGAAAATGCACAGAATAAAAGAGGTGTTGGATATCTCTGGTGTCTATTCTGAGACCCTTTTTTATCTGTTTCATGAATGCTTCTCCTTTTAGAGGAGATCGATGACCTTGCTTTTCTAAAAGCGTCTCTTTCACAGTCGTATCCTCGTTTATTCCATTGATTTTCTTTTCGCACACGAGAGCTGGTTCTTCTCTCCTGTCCCTGAATGCATCATCAGCTTGTGCTGCAGCCTTCTACATTATTACGACGAGTCACTCAGAGTTACAACAGGATGCTCGTTCAGGGCTATTAAATCAACAATATATAGAGATTTTTATTATCCTAGGTGTTTAAATAAGCTACTGACTGGAAATGTCATGTCAAGATTATCATGGCCAAAATAAATGCGATTCACAAAATGATCGATTATTATCCAAATGTATTTAAATCTCTTTAAAATGGCACTAAAACAGACTGGAATCACTTAACGTGTGAAGAAATACATATTTTTAATCAAAGATAACAAGTTAAATAGAATACATAAGGTAATCATAATTCATAAGGTGTCCCTGCAGAAATGCATGAATAAAAAGGCAAGGTTTTTAATAACATCATCCTGTATTTATCACTTCTCCACTATGATGGTGAACTACACAGCTTTTTCAAGTCACTACTGACTATTTCACCACAATTCACTTGTTGTAAGTGGGTTTTTTTTTTTTAAATCCTGGTTTATATGATATAATCTTATATCATCTCATCCCTACTACTAATTATTATCCAAATGTATTTAAAACTCTTAAAAAATTACACTAAAACATACCGGAATCACTTAACATTATGTGAAGAAATGCATCTTTTTATTTATCTTTTTATTACAGATGGAACAAGTTTTTTATATTAGTGATTTTTTTTAATTACACAATACTTATCTACAATACTTATCTACCATGGTGAACTACATAGATATTATGACGATGTTATCCCGATAAGGAAAATTCACCACGATCAACTTGTATTATGAATCTGATTTATTGATGTAATCTCTGAGAAACGGATGTGTCGTAGTTTGGAGCATGAAACCAGTTGAACGGACTGTCAGTTAAGGGATAACTCCACACAGAGACGCTTTTAGACAACAACATGCTGAGGAGTTAAACAACAGTGACATGTCACCAGGTGATCCATGGTGTCCTTTGTGTTTGTAGTTTCCCAGGTGTGACATGTCACCAGGTGTCCGTGGTGTCCTTTGTGTTTGTAGTTTCCCAGGTGTGACATGTCACCAGGTGTCCGTGGTGTCCTTTGTGTTTGTAGTTTCCCAGGTGTGACATGTCACCAGGTGTCCTTGGTGTCCCAGGTGTGACATGTCACCAGGTGTCCGTGGTGACCCAGGTGTGACATGTCACCAGGTGTCCTTGGTGTCCCAGGTGTGACATGTCACCAGGTGTCCGTGGTGACCCAGGTGTGACATGTCACCAGGTGATCCATGGTGTCCCAGGTGTGACATGTCACCAGGTGTCCTTGGTGTCCCAGGTGTCCTTTGTGTTTATAGTTTCTCAGGTGTGACATGTCACCAGGTGTCCTTGGTGTCCCAGGTGTCCTTTGTGTTTATAGTTTCTCAGGTGTGACATGTCACCAGGTGTCCTTGGTGTCCTAGGTGTCCTTTGTGTTTATAGTTTCTCAGGTGTGACATGTCACCAGGTTTCCTTGGTGTACCAGGTGTGACATGTCACCAGGTGTCCCCGGTGTCCCAAGTGTCCGTAGTGTACCAGGTGTGACATGTCACCAGGTGTCGGTAATGTCCCAGTGTGACATGTCACCAGGTGTCCATAGTGTCCCAAGTGTCCGTAGTGTCCCAGGTGTGACATGTCACCAGGTGTCCTTGGTGTCCTAGGTGTGACATGTCACCGGGTGTCCATAGTGTCCCAGGTGTCCTTGGTGTCCCAGGTGTGACATGTCACCAAGTGTCGGTAGTGTCCCAGGTGTGACATGTCACCAGGTGTCCTTGGTGTCCTAGGTGTGACATGTCACCGGGTGTCCATAGTGTCCCAAGTGTCCGTAGTGTCTCAGGTGTGACATGTCACCAGGTGTCCTTGGTGTCCTAGGTGTGACATGTCCCAGGTGTCCATAGTGTCCCAGGTGTCCGTAGAGTCCCAGGTGTGACATGTCACCAGTGTCCTTGGTGTCCTAGGTGTGACATGTCCCAGGTGTCCATAGTGTCCAAGGTGTCCGTAGAGTCCCAGGTGTGACATGTCACCAGGTGTCCTTGGTGTCCTAGGTGTGACATGTCCCAGGTGTCCATAGTGTCCCAGGTGTCCGTAGAGTCCCAGGTGTGACATGTCACCAGGTGTCCTTGGTGTCCTAGGTGTGACATGTCCCAGGTGTCCATAGTGTCCCAGGTGTCCGTAGAGTCCCAGGTGTGACATGTCACCAGGTGTCCTTGGTGTCCTAGGTGTGACATGTCACCAGATGTCCATAGTGTCCCAGGTGTCCGTAGAGTCCCAGGTGTGACATGTCACCAGGTGTCCTTGGTGTCCTAGGTGTGACATGTCACCAGATGTCCATAGTGTCCCAGGTGTCCATAGAGTCCCAGGTATGACATGTCACCGGGTCGGACCGCTCTGAGGACAAATGTCTCTGCTGCTGCTGAACGTCGGAGCCTGTTGTTCTTCTCTTCACATGTCCACGTGTTTCTGCTACAGGATTCCTAAACAATGAGTTCACCGCTGAGTTTTTAAGTTCATATTTTCTTTCTTTTTTTCGACTCCCTTTCCTGAATGATGTGATTTTCTGTTTTCTTCTGTCGGACTTTTCCTCTCTGGTCACTGACGTCATCTCTCCTCCCCCGTTCGCTCCCGCTTTCACCCCAAAACCACTCCCTGTTCTTGTGCCTCACGTGCAGACACACACACACACACACACACACACACACACACACACACACACACACACACACACACACACACACACACAGGGAAGGCCTTTGAGGTTTGTTGGTGTTTATTTTTGAGTACCTACACACATCTGTTTTACATTTATTCACTAATACGTGCCTTTTATGTGCAGCAGAGCTTCACAGGGAGTTCAACCCTCTGTGTACATTTTGTTCCATGTGGTCTGGTCTTCATGGGGGGGTCCAGGACTCCACGTGGCACGTTTCCCCCGGTTCTCACTCTTTTTTTCACATGGCCCTGACACGAGCTGGTGAAAATGTGTGATTGCCATGTGGCGCCGGGCCACGTGACACGACCTCCTTCCAGCATATTCAGAGGGTTTTCCGTTTGTTTTGTTTATTTTGTTATCAGATAATTTAATCATTGATTTTTTGTTCCACCAGCCCAGTAGGACACTGGGTTAGTGTCACTCTAAACATGCACAGGCATGACAGGCAACACCATCATCGCCATCTGCTGTCGCTAGCTGGTATTACACTGAACACAGTCGTGAACGGTGTGGACCAGTGCAGTGTTTGTGTTCATCATAGTACTGTGTAGTGGGACTCTCCGAGGTTATCATTTGAATGTGTATTGCTAATTAACATCCATACATCTGCTGGATGTTATATAAGAGGCTGCTTATAACTGCAGAACTTGCCTGAGAATTATCCGGATTTTATGTTTTCTTCCCAGCGATCCAGTGATGGTTGTCTGTAGATCAATGCGTACGTCGCAAACAGGAACTGCAAACGGCTAATTCAGCATGCTTTTAATGAAGCCAAAGTGTACACAAAATATACAGGCTATAAAAAAAAGTCCTTTATCGGCTGATGCAAATACTGTATGTTTGATTGTGCTTTCCGATCCACCTCCTCGCCCTGCAGATCTCCCTGGAGACGGAGCGTCTGGGCCCTCGGCGGGTGGAGAGCCTGAGGAAGGAGGACGAGGAGTGGCAGAAGAAGGCTCACGCCGCCATCCTCTCCATACAAGACCTGACTGTCAAGTTCTTCGAGACCACGACTCGGGCGCAGAAAGGTAAATACGCTTGAAAGGAGGCATTTTGCTAACACTTTTTTACTTCCAGTCAATGGTCTTTGAACCTCTGTGTTGTATGTTTACTCCATAACAAAGTGCAGTACACGCTCCACATCTCGCATACCGAAGTGATTTCTACTACTCCCTCCTCCTTCCAGAAGTATTTTAATCCTCTAACCATCTCAGCTACGAAGTGCTGGGAAACAAGTCGACTGATTTCTGTCCAGACGTGGAACAGTCGAAGCTCTGTTCTTCCAAAACGCTGCTTTAGTTGCCATTTAAGGGGCTGCAACTAACGGTTACTTCCTTTGATTAACCCGTTAATGACTCTCTTGATTGGGCGATTAATTGTTCAGTCATTAGAAAATAGTGAAAAATGTAAGTTTTTTTTTTATCAAATCGTATATTAAGTTTACAAACTCTCATTGGAGAAACCAGGGAAGTGTATGAAATAAAATACTCCAATTGAGTTGTATTTACTATATGTGATAACCAACTAACTGATAACCATTGGACCGCTGCTCCGTCTCTGACCACCGTGTCGTGTTGCAGCGCTGTACGAGCGGATGCGTGCTGACCAGAGGAAGTTTGGCAAGTCGGCGTGGGCGGCGGCGGTGGAGCGCATGGAGCGGCTGCAGTACGCCGTCTCCAAGGAGACGCTGCAGCTGATGAGGGCCAAAGAAATCTGCCTGGAAGAGAGGAAGCATGGCTTGAAGGAGGAGGTGAGAGGCTGCTCAGAAACGCTCCTCACCGATGACGAGCGACGGCGCCGGTCTTTAAAAAGCCCTGATAGTTTGTCAGAAGAGGTGGAAGGAATACTCGGGTCTTTTACTTCAGTAAAAGTAGTAATACTGCACTGTAAACTCGGTTGTAACTGAACGTGTTCCTTGAGTAAAAGTACAAAAGAATTGGCATACAAATATAGAAAAAGTATACATTAAAACTGCCAAAAGTAGAAGTACTCACCACGCAGATGTCTCAGTATAATATAATATCACTGGATGATGCATTCGTCACTTTAATATTGCAGCTTGTAAAGGTGGTATTAAGGTATTAATGTCCTTTACTACTCCTTTAAACACCTGATGAGATGTACATGGCTGACAATAACAAGAGAGAGTTGTTGGAAACATGACCTCATGACTCAAACATCCTGCGATGGAGTGAATAACATCCTGGTTTACAACGCTGGAAATGAGTCATTGGGAATGAGTGTTTGGGTCAAATGCTACTGGACATGTGTAAATACATGAAACAGTACCTGTTGTGTGCTGCGAGAGAGGTAGAAGAGTAAAACTGTGTGTGTGTGTGTGTGTGCTTGTAGATGAAGAGCCTGCAGGGAGGCGAGGATGCCATGCTGCGTGTGGACCAGCTGGAGGCGCTGTACTACGAGGTGCAGCTGCAGCTGTACGACGTCCAGGCCGAGGTGCTGCGCTGCGAGGAGCTGCTGCTGAACGCTCAGCTGCAGAGTCTACGGAGGCAGATGACCGGTGAGCAGCCGCTCCCTCCTCCAGGGGGCGCCACGCAGCTCGACGAATGCAAACGACGAATAAACACATCGCAGTACAGACATGTTTGAGGTGGCAGCACTGTAGGCTTCCACAGATGTTTGTGTTTATTGTGCAAAGTGCTGCTGGTCCACATTGTTTATTAGTTTCCATTACATTTATATATTTAATAACCATTTAAAACAATAATCATGCAAAGAGAGAAAGAGGAATTATACCAAATGTCAGTTTGTAATAAAAAGACAAAACGGTAACTTATTCTCATGACGCACTGCACCAGAGCGGCAGGACGAGGTGGTGTACTACGATGCCTTCGAGAGCCCCGACGCCATGAAGGGCGAGGATGACCCCGCGACCCCGCCGTCCCCCCTCCGAGATGAAGAAGTCGGCGTCCTGCAGCAGAGGACGCGACAGCTGGAGGCCCGCCGGGGCCGCATCACTGCCAAGAGAGGCTACCTCAAAAACAAGAAGGTGAGCAGAGACGGTCTTTTTATTATATATATATATATATATATAACACACACACATATATAGACACACAACGGCTGCTCATTTAGTGCATCATTTGTGTTTTTTTTTCCACAGGAAATCTGTATCGTCAATCACAACCAGAAGATTCAACAGCGACAAGGAAGCCACGCCTCCCTGCAGCCGCTGCAGCCGGTCAGACTCCACTTTAATGTATAAGCTTTGTTAGTGAATAAACGGAGACGAGCTATTAATACTGGGGGGATAAAGACAACATAACCATATATTTCAGTTTGGGTCTATGGCTTTTAAAGCACACAATATATATATATATATATATATATATATATATATATATATATATATATATATATATATATATATATATATATATATATATATATATATCTTGGTTTAGGTTTTAATGAAGTGAAATGTACTTGAGTTTATTTGAGGTCTCACAGTGTTCATCTCCAGGGCTTTTATTGTGAAAGGTATAAGCGGAGGAAGTGGCCGTAGACCAAACTGTCACTAGATCAGATCTGCTCTGGTTTCCTGCACAGGGAGGCGACGCTGACGAAGAGGAGGAAGCCAAGAGCAACGCCCGGGTGAGTCAGGAGAGGCAGAGGACTCTGGACAGACTCCGCTGCCTCAGACAGGTGAGAACCACTGTTCCTTCGGAAGTTTGACCTCTGACCCCCTTGACTGCGTCTGACCCCCGTTCCTACTCTCAGCGCTATCCCGGACAGGCGACCCTGAAGTCCAGCCGGCTGCCCCTGAGTCAGCCTCACAGCAGGAGGAGAGGCCAGCAGCCCAGCAGACACTCGGCCAGCGTTCAGACCGAGAGCATCTCCGACCTCCCCGAACTCTCGGCTCCGCCCCCGGACGCCGCCTGCGGCTGCGACGCCGTCTCTTTACCTGCCATCCAGCTGGAGAATCTGGGCTCCTCGCCACCTTTCCTCTCGCTGCCGGCCTCCCCGTCTATTCTATCACTGGGTCCTCCCCCGCCACCTCCTCCTCCTCCTCCTCCCCCACCTCCTCCTCCCCCCTCAGAGGAGCAGCAGCAGGGTGAGGGCAGAGAGAGTAACCCCAGCCCGGTGCGGCATCATGAATACGAGTCTTCCTCTCTGCCCCTGGCGCCGTTCTCCCCTCGCTTCTTCGACAGCAGTCAGCTGCAGACGGCGAGGACGAAGCTGAAGAAGACGTCCTCGCTGGACTCGTCTCAGTGGAGGAGAGGTGAGACATCTTTATGATCCACTCACGATGAAAACGCTAACATCCATGTCTCCAAAATCAGTTATTTCAATAGTCTGTAGTGTCGGATGTTTGAAATGAGTTGTGTGTCTGAATGTTTCCATCTACGAACTAGAACGAGAAGTTTTTAATCATTTTTGCATTAATTTGAATAATTAAATTGTTCTGACTTATTGTTAAAATTATTCGGAAGTACTTTAGTTATGGGATCTCCATATTTGAGGGACTGAAAACAGCATTTTCTGACATTTCTGCATGAAAAATGACTTTTGATGATGAACAGATGATGAAAATAGTTGGTGATTATATTTCTGTGGATCTGTTAGTGGAATTAGTTTTCCTTTCATTTGTGGTCCTTCTGTAAAAAGCTGTCTCCAAACATCATGTTGGTTGTTTAGAGGACAATAACATCTCATTTAATGTGATGAACAAGTGACATAATAAGTAGACTGAATACTAAGGATTGGATTGATACAAATATGGAGTTTACTACAGCTGGAAGGTGCTGGAAAAGCATGGAAATGCACCTTGAAATGCTTGGAAAGTGCTTGAATGTGACATGTGTGTCCTGCAGCGAGCTCCCCCATGGACGAGGTGCTGGCCTCCCTGAAGCGCGGCTGCTTCCACCTGAGGAAGGCGGAGCTGCGGGTCCTGGCCCCGGACCCGGACGACGACGGAGACAACATCCTGGCTCAGATCCGGCAGGGCGTCCGGCTGAAGAAGGTCCGGACCCGACCGGAGCAGAAGCGGCACGCCAAGAGCTTCACCCACTCGGCCGACGCCCTCACCCGCAGCATCCACGAGGCCCTGAGGAGGATCAAGGAGGCGTCGCCGGAGTCTGAGTCCGAGGACGAAGGCCTCCCCTGCACGGACTGGGAGAACTAGGTTCACGGAGAGGACAAGCCGGATCACGCCGAGATACCGCGGTGCAATTTTATATATATATATATATATATATATATATATATCTCTAAACGGCTCAGAAGTATGTTGTTTTTTTATTTCTACTTCTGCGTGTTTGTAAAGACGGACCACTAATCTTTTTTATTGTCGTTGCCGTGGCGTCGCTGGCGAGGAAACAACCTCTAACCTCTCATTATGTCCGTCTACATGTCAGTCGTACTGTAGCTTGCTGTGATGGGTTTGTTTTAGGAAGCGAGTGTTTACTTTGTTTTTTACGTTCCGACTCTCCACTGAACACGTGTTCACGTCTACGTCCAACTAACAGGAAACCATCCCCACCTCCTTAAAGGGACAGTCTGACACTTTAGGAGCTCCAGCTGCTAAAAAACGTCAAACTGTTTCTTTCAATTTGATTATTCGGCCTCATTTTCATCATCTGGGTGGGAAGAGAAGGTTTTGATTTAGATTTTTCACTTAAACGATGATTAATATATGCATATAAAAAAGTTACTATAGAGTAAAGTATGACGCAACAACAGGAGGGGATTTTGGAGAAAGGATAAACCAAAAATCACACTTCTTCTCTGAGTTATTTTTGTATTTGTAGATTCAGTGTGACGTTCTCCTCCGGGTCTGATGATCTCCGATAAACACGGTTAGAGATCCGAGATAAAGAGGCTCCATGTCGCTGCAGAACCTGCCTGAGAATCGTCCCGTTTGGAGGTTTTCTATCCGTGATGTTTGTCTTCATGTCGTCGGTTCTCTACCAGTTTACATCACCCCAAAGCATCATGGGAAACTTACTTTCAAACACTAGAGCAGGATTCTAATTATAGAGCATATTAATATTAACCATATGTGTGACATTAATCTACTTTCAAGCTTTTAAAAACAAGCTTGACTTATGAAAGTTTAACAAAAGTTTAGTTATTTAAATTATTCAGATATGATCCAAATAGTTTTTAGATGAATATTCATATTATCTGTCAAATTGTACATCCTCTGCTTTTTCCTCCTCCGAGGATGCCATTTTGACCAGATCAGTATTTTAGACAAAGTATATTTAATATATATATAATAAATCTATGTTCAGCACCAGTTTAAATATAAACGATGACTTGAATCTAGCTTTGATCGTTTTCTCTGATTGTGCTGTCACACTTACACAGGAAAAAGTATGTAGTTTAATATTAATAATATATATAATACTGTTAAATTTATCTCCAAGAACCCCAAGAATAAACAGCCAAAAAGGAAATGACAGAAGCTGCCGGTGTTACGTACAGATGATGAAAATCTTCTCTTAAAAATATTATAATTATAAGCCGTAAAGAAAATTATTGAAACAATCGTTTTGAGTAATTTCTTGTTTCTCCAATAAGCCATTTTGCTGCTGTCACTATAAACTTGAATGTCTCTCAGTTTCAGACTGTTGGTCAGACAGAAGATGCTTATTTTCACTGTTTTCTAGACTAAATGATTGATCCATATCGTAGGAAATGACCTGCAGATTATATAATAATAATAATAATAATAATAATAATAAAATGTTAAAGAACACATTAGACACATTTCTAGTTTGGATACATGAAACTTCAGCAGCACACTGAAGCCTTCCTGCAGTTGATCGGTCATGGGAGGCGTCAGCGCCCTCTGCTGGCTGACCGCCTCCTCCTTCTCCACCTCCACCTCCTCCTTCTCCTTCCGTTTCCTACTCCAACCCCTTCTCCATCTCCTCCTCCTCCCCTTCCCCTCCTCTTTCCCTCCTTCAACATTCGGATCACATGTTGATGTTTATATTTATTTTCATCATCTGAAAGACTCTTTTCTCTCTCTCTCTCTCTCTCTCTCTCTCTCTCTCTCTCTCTCTCCACTGCCTTCGCCTTTCCGAGTGTGTTTCCGACTGGACTCGTCGTGTGTGTGTGTGTGTATGATTTTTTTTTATACCAGTCTTGTTATTATGTGTTGAATTGTGTCAAACATGTCTTTGAAACCTGAAACTCATTTATTTTCCGATCACCATGGATACATTTAAAAGGAATAGTTCTGATTTTTTTTAAAGGAATAAGTTCATGCAGGTTCTTTCTGAGAGTTCGACGACGAGACGAGATACCGCCATCGTGTTCATGTGAAGCTACAGCTTAGCTTAGCATAAGAACCAGGAAAAGCTAGCCGAGCTCTTTCCAAAGGACCAGTACCAGCAAATGTTGCCTGTTAATAGTTTGTTCAACATGGAATTAGCTCATTGTTATCTTGTGTTTAAAAACCCCCACCAAGCGCTATGTAGCAGTGTGTGTTCTCACCTCTGGCCACAGGGGGCAATGGTGAGCTAGAGTCAGTTTAACCGCATTAATGTTACTTTTCTAACAAGTAGCTGCACAGACACGAGAGCTGTCCATCTTCTCCTCAAACTCTCGGAAAGAACGCAAATAAGTTAATTTCCTAAAAAAAACTGTTCCTGTAAACGTGGAGTTCACAGAAAACCATCGCTCTGCATCGCCATGGCGACACCGTTGCTCACACTCTGCTTCTCTTCCATCCTGATCTTTGATGACGTGAAATAATTCCAGTCTGAGTGAAACGGTGAAATAGATCATGTGACAGCGTCTCCTCACAGCTTATGAAACAATTGTGCTTTTTTATTTTCAGTTAACGTATATTTGTCTCCGACCTTGAACATGACACTAGTTTGACCTTTTTAACCTTTTATGACCTTATGCATGTGACTGGTTTTAGGACGAACCCATCACAACGTAAGTGCAATAATTAAGAAGAAGAAAATGTCATTTTTATGAATTAAAAACTGTAATGAAATGTAAAAAAGTATACATATATCCGCATGCCTAAATGTATTGAAGTATTTATTGAAACTTCATATTTTAAATGATTTCTAAAAGCATACAAATGTAAATTTACTTTATAAAAGGTTTTTTTTTTTTGTTCCCATCATGACATTCCTCTCTGCTTTCTATATCCTAATTATATATATATTTTTCCCCTTTCAAAATAAAATGAAGCAACAACGTGTTGTCTTGGAATAATCAGTGTTTGAAGGTTGTTTTTACTTTAACTGTTTATCTAAAATGAGTAAATATATTAATTTACATATTATTACTGTGGAGATTTGGATTATTAACATAATAGAAATCAGCTAATACACTGATGTATGGTTATAGATTATGCGTTTACCAGCTTTTGGTCATTTGAGTACATTTTCATGATGTTGCTTTTGCACTTGAGATTTTAAATGCCGGACTTTTACTTGTAACAGTATTTTTACACTGACGTATTACTACTTTAAGTCAAGTAAAATATCTGAATACTGTGATGAAACTGGTGAAAGAACGACACGGCAGCAAGAGTTGCATTTGGTTTTCTTTTACTATAAACTCAAAATTACAATTTGTGTTTTTAAGCATGTGGTATAATCAACATTTAAAAGTCTTTATTCAAATGTTTTTTTCCTTTCAAGCTGTAATATTTGTCGTTTTCAACGTGATAAAGTCAGTAAAATCATTCAAGTCTCCCAAAATGAACCCGAACCAACAACAAGCCCTTAAATAGTGTTCTTCAGGTGTGTGTAGACTTCCTCTTAACCACGCAGAATCTTTTGGCAAATAGTAAATAACACAAAAAATAAAGTACCGCTAAGTTGCCATCGATGCGTCTCTAACAAAAGGCAACATCGCCAACGATTCAAATCTGTACACGAACGTCATTTGGCAAAAAAAAAAGATTCTCTGCAAATCCACCGTACGCTTCTTTTATACTCTATACTCATAAATAGTTCAAAAATATTGCCAGTTTTTTTCCAAAAACAACTCTGCATCCCCACGTACCAGACAATAATAATAATAATAATAGTGAAAAAAAAGATTACGTGAAAACGAGATGTAAATAAAAGATCTTCTGTACAACTTTCATCTTCAGTAACAGTTAGTAATAAATTAACCACAAAAAAAGGATTCAATCATCATTGCACTTCAAGTCGCAACAGAAACGAGAGGAGAGAGAAAGGATTCACTCAGACACACAAACTCCATGTTTACAAGTGCACTATGAATCTGTTTATATTCCTTTAAAAAAAGTGTATATGAAAGAAAGTGAATAAAATCTCGCTTGTGGTCTAAACGTATCCGAGAGGAGAGGAGTAGAAGTACCTGAACGTGAGAGTGGAAAGTGTTTATTTGCCCTCTGATTCTCCTTTTTTGTATTGCTCATATATTATATATAAGAATATAAGACGTTAGTCCTCGCCGGACTCTATCTTTTTTTTTTTTAACGTTTCTTCAGGATTTCAGTCACAGGAGGAACCTTTGTCTCTTTATGACATTCAAAGCGCCACCTTCGCCCTCCAGACTCCAAATAACTCAGAATAAATCCTTGTCGTCTGACTCCCATGTGTTAGTTTGGCTGAAGGTGGAGAAAAAAAACTTAGAATCCCAAAGCACAGCTCGTCTTTAACTCACTGCGTGATTGAATGAGCAAAAAAAAAAAAAAAAGTCCCATGATTTCAAGAAACAAACAGAAAAGAGAAACATGTGAGCTGATTGAGAGTTTTCCGGAGGGAAGGCGAGGTCCAAGCAAAGCCCCGTTTCTTGGTTTCTATGTAAACGTGAACCGCAGCGAACAAAAAGTGTGTAAACCTTTACACGTAGAAATGTGGAGAGAAAGCTATTCAAGTTACATGTCGGTGACCACGTGAGAGCCGACATGCGGGTGAGATCCTCGGCCGTGGCGGCGATGGCGATGGCGTGTTGGTCCTCTAGCTGCTCTCGATCAGCTTCCCCAGCGTGTCCCGCAGCTCCGTCAGCTCAAAGATCTTCCCGTCCAGCAGCTCCAGCAGCGAGCGAAGGCTCTGGCGGAAGGCCTCCCTCTCCTGCTGGTTGCTCTCCAGACGCTGCTCCAGGTCTCCCAGCTGGGCCTCCAACGTCTGGTTCCTGGACTCCGTGTCCTGGAAACGGAACCAGACCCTGTTGTTGCTCTAAAGTCCTCTAAAGAACGACTTCGATGTCAAAATGTACATGGAGGTCGTTTTTGATCGCTATGATCGTCCCTCCTATTGGCTCTTAAAAACTCAAACTACAGGATCCCTCCCAGAATTGCCAAAAATATATATATTCCAACAAATCCCCCCCAAAAAATACCAACTGTACTCCAGCAATAAACAGTGAAATCCTCTCCGAACGTGAAACTCAACTAAAGCTGCGTTCGTGACATGTTGGCAGACGTGGAAGAAGTAAGAAACTACACTAAAAGCATATTTGAGCTTTTCTGTACTGAAATGTTTTGTAACTGTGTTTATTACCACATACAGCTCCCTCGTTCGCTGTAGAAATGTTGGCTTCTGGACATTTTTCTTCTCTCCCAAACTGAGATATTGTATATTATTTATGTATCTATCGTTTTATATGCAGATACTCGCCTGCAGTTTCAGCGTCAGGGCGTCTCGTAGAGACTGAAACTCGTTGGCGCTCTCCACCTCTACTTTAAGTCTCTCCAGTTCCTGGAAGCCATTAAAACAAAAATATATATTAAAGATCAAACAATGTGTGTAAATCCTCCTCAGTGCAGCAACGTATCGCCCCTCGTACCGCCCCTCCCCCCTCGTACCGCCCCTCCCTCCTCATATCGCCCCTCGTATCGCCCCTCCCTCCTCATATGGCCCCTCGTATCGCCCCTCCCTCCTTGTATCACCCCTCCCTCCTCGTACCGCCCCTCCCTCCTCGAATCGCCCCTCGTACCGCCCCTCCCTCCTCGTATCGCCCCTCCCTCCTCATATTGCCCCTCGTACCGCCCCTCCCCCCTCGTATCACACCTCCCTCCTTGTATCGCCCCTCCCTCCTCATATTGCCCCTCGTACCGCCCCTCCCTCCTCATATCACCCCTCGTATCGCCCGTCCCTCCTTGTATCGCCCCTCCCTCCTCGTATCGCCCCTCGTACCGCCCGTCCCTCCTTGTATCGCCCCTCCCTCCTCATATCGCCCCTCGTATCACACCTCGTATCGCCCCTCCCTCCTTGTATCGCCCATCCCTCCTTGTATCGCCCCTCGTACCGCCCCTCCCTCCTCATATCGCCCCTCCCTCCTTGTATCGCCCCTCTCTCCTTGTATCACACCTCCCTCCTCGTATCGCCCCTCCCTCCTCGTATCGCCCCTCCCTCGTATCACCCCTCCCTCCTCGTATTGCTCCTCGTATCGCCCCTCCCTCCTCGTATCGCCCCTCGTATCGCCCCTCCCTCGTATCACCCCTCCCTCCTCATATCGCCCCTCGTATCGCCCCTCCCTCCTCGTATCGCCCCTCCCTCCTCATATCGCCCCTCGTATCGCCCCTCCCTCCTCGTATCGCCCCTCCCTCCTCATATCGCCCCTCCCTCGTATCACCCCTCCCTCCTCGTATCGCCCCCTCGTACCGCCCCTCCCTCCTCGTATCGCCCCTCCCTCCTCGTATCGCCCCTCCCTCGTATCACCCCTCCCTCCTCGTATCGCCCCTCCCTCCTCGTATCACCCGTCCCTCCTCGTATCACCCCTCCCTCCTCGTATCACCCCTCCCTCCTCGTATCGCCCCTCCCTCCTCGTATCGCCCCCTCCCTCCTCGTATCGCCCCTCCCTCGTATCACCCCTCCCTCCTCGTATCGCCCCTCCCTCCTCGTATCGCCCCTCCCTCCTCGTATCGCCCCTCCCTCTCGTATCGCCCCTCCCTCCTCGTATCGCTCCTCGTACCTCCTCCTTGGCCTTCAACGCCGCCTCCAGCTCTTCTATCGTCTGGTTGAGTTCTGTCTTCTGGGATTTGATCACGGTGGTTTGGCTGCTCACACACTCCAGCTCCGTCACCTGGAACACAAACATAATAAATAATAATGAAGTAATCCATCACAACGTGGTGGCGTTTGATGAATGGCTTGGATCTACCCGTGTGTGTAGCCTCTCTGCTTCCTCCTGATAGGCCGCCAGCTGCTGCTTCCACTGCTTGACGTTGGCCGTGGACTCCAGCAGGGCCGCCGTCAGCTTGGCGTTGTTCCCCTTCAGGGCCGCCAGCTCCGCCTCCCAGTGCTTGTTGACGTTGGTTGAACTGGGATGTGAGGAGCGACCAGCGTTAAAGGGGAACTTGTGGTCCGTTTGTTTTCATACTATTTTTTTATTCTTGTCTTCCGTTTATATTTCTGTGTTTATGGATGTGTGTCTGTATATGTTTGTATGTGTATGTTAGTGTTTGTGTGTGTTAGTGTATCTTCTTTTAAAGAATAAGAAAAGGATGTATATATGTTGTGCTGTATAATGTACTCCAAGTTTGAATTCAATAAAAATAAATTGAAAAACTTTCCACGTGGTTCTTTGACGTCTTTTTGCCGCATTAATATCCCCCGAAGCACAGCTGACATACAACCTTCCTTTTAGTGCTTTCTAATTAATAGGCAACATGGGTAGTGTTTTAATGTGATGCTTTAATGCCGTCCAGAGGCCCCCGGGGGCCCCGATTAATAATGAATAGACGCTCTGAGCTGCACTGTGCCGATTCCATTTTAAATCGGCGCTGATGGACGAGAGAGAGAAAACAACTGGACGAATGTTGGCCTTGGGGTTACCTGTGTGAGAAGGGCAGTGCATTCTGGGAAGGCTCAGCTCTGGGTTCGTCATGCTGAGGCGTGGCGGGTGTGACGATCTCGTCGTCAGTGCCGTTGATGCTCTCCGAGGTCAAAGGTGACAGCAGGTCGCCCGGCGCCGACTCCTGCTCCGACACCAAACGTACCATTAGAACATAAAAACACATTTGCTTTCACAGCACGATAAACTTACGATAAACGTGAGGCTTTTAGCTAAGAGTTAGCTTAGCATAACAGTTAGCATGCCAGAGATCATCCAAAGGTAACAAACCTCATATGACATTGAGCTTTGGAGCTGCTGTTAGACTATTCTGTTCCCTTTGGATGGAGCCATGTTAGCTCTTTCATGTCTTTATGCTAGGCTAGCTAGGCTAAGCTAAGCGGCTGCTGGCTGTAGCTCCAAATTTATCCCACGATAACGATCTCCTCACCTGACTCTCTGTAAGACAGCAAACTATTATATATAATACTTGACTTTAACTTTTGGATTGAGTCACCACAAAATTCACAATCAATAACGTGTTATTGATTCCATGCTCTCAAAACGATGAACAGGATTTCCTGCTGAAACGTAGCTAGGGATGCTAACAGCTGTTAGCGTGTGTCCCGAGCCGGTGGAGCTCAGAAAATATGTGCCCACATGTTTAGAGTTGGGGTTTGCATCGATGTGCTGGTAAAGGATTATTTGTGATCGGCAGACGTCCCGTTCTGAGAGCATGGAGGGTCACGGAGGGTCAGGAGGGTCACGGAGGGTCAAGGAGGGCAACGGAGGGTCAATCCACAGAGTAGAGGTTTCCTCTGGTTGATAGTCGGACGCTATGTGTGATGACTTTATTGATAAGCAGAAATCCATCACTGTGCTGAGAAAAGAACGTTGAGACACCTGAGGGGGAGTTAGCATCGTTGGCTGGTGGGTAAAACTGGGTGAAGGGGGGGGGGGACCAGCGGAGTCACGACAATGATGCTTTCCATTTCTTTTACCTTCTTTTTACCAGATTTGCTGACTGACAACACATTCCTTTTCACAGTGCCACCCTGAGGATTCTTTGGGGAAAGCAATGGAGGTAAAACAAGCCACATGGTGTTTAATGGGAGCCGAGTGAAATGTACACGTTTGAATTAATTCCTCGTCTGTTTCTTATCTTCTTAAAAGCTCATTCTGAATGGAAAACCAGCCCAAAAACTGCACAAATCACAGAAACTATCGTCTGGAAGTGATCTGGATCAGAGCTCTGGATTTAGATAACGTGACAGAGGAAACGTTCGCTTTAAAAGGTGCTTTTAAATGCGTCACACAGGTTGTAGACCTTGTTTAGAAGCATTAAATATCCACATTTAGATGCTATCGTGACATTGTGGTAATGAGTTTTCTTGCCTCTTCTTAACTGGAAACCTGTCGCTATGGTTACGATTTTAAGGTTATATACACCTACATATGTTTCTGCACATACATATCTTTCTTATAGAACATGATTTAGTTTTCCTTTTTAAATCCTTCATTTGATTCTACTGTTATTTATTGTTATTTATGACATGTTTAACGTGTGAACGCTTGTTATTGAGCGTGGAGACGAAGGTGTTCAAGGTTGGGTTTGTGATGTCGCCCGTTACCTGCGATGGCGAGCTGGCGAGCTCCATCTTCTCCTGAGACTTCTCCTTCGCTAATCGCGCCGCCTCCTTGAACTCGGCGAACTTTTCTGCAAACTGGAAAGAAACGTTGAATGAAGGAAGTGCAGCGGCTCAGCGGGGGAGCCGGGAGACGCCGGCGGCTCGTCGGCGTTCTCACCTTGGCCAGGTTGCTCTCGGACGAGAAGCCGAGGCCGTAGACGGTGTTGGCCCGGCTGTCGGCCCACTGGCCGAACTTCTGCGACGTCTTGGTGAAGGTCATGTTGGGCGTGATGGTGCTGTTGATGATCGCCTGTGGAGGACGAATCAAACACAAACACGGTGAAGATCTGGTGGTTGTTCAAGCCTCGTTGTCGAGGAAACCCACTCTTTTAACGAGAGCCGCTAGATGTGTTGTCGGTGACGTGGGTTTGATTCCCGCTGTTTGTTAAACAGCGTGAGGAGAACTGAAGCGAGTCCAACTGCCTGTCGTGTTATCGATCAGAGTGGGAGGACTCGCTGGCAGAGAGGCGAGCACAGATGGTGAAGAGAATTCAAATTCACCCTTCAGACGCCTTTTTCATTCCCAGTTTATTCTCATCAAAAAGACATCTCAGCTGAAGGCCACTTACTGGCCTCAGCAGACATGAAACTGTGGATGTTGGAGCTCCTCGTCCGTGTTGACTTAACACAGATAGAAAAAGGGACTTTTAGGACTGTTAATGTAATATTGTACAGTAATAAAGTCTGGAACCAGAAACCAGAGCTAAACCTCCATAAATCAATACTCAACACTATATATATGTTAAATGAATAAGAGAGAATTAAAAGAAGAAGGCATTAATGCTACAGAAATAACACATTTTTGTTTCTTTTTTTGTTTTGAAAATTACTTTTACCTCTTTGGAAAAAATCTAGTAAAACAAGAACAAAAGGGGGATTTAAATTTTGGCTTTTAAAAATTCAAAACACACGTGCAAAAAAACATTTTTTTCATTCCTGGACTGAAAGAGATGCCGACCCGGAAAGATCTTTCATTGTGTGACACTGGCTTGTTTTTCTGTTTTTCTGGTCTCTGCTGAGAAGACTTATTGTTTGTCTGGA
Source organism: Chelidonichthys spinosus (assembly GCA_029853015.1). Taxonomy (NCBI): domain Eukaryota; kingdom Metazoa; phylum Chordata; class Actinopteri; order Perciformes; family Triglidae; genus Chelidonichthys; species Chelidonichthys spinosus. The sequence goes on from CM056840.1 coordinate 15,836,106, forward strand.
TAACAACGTCCCTAAAAATCTTTGACATTTCCTGCAGAAATGAAAAACTTGCTGTAGTCAGACTCTTACATAACTATGCTAACTCCACCCCTGCACCGCTCACAAGCCGAGAATAATCAGCACATAGATACGACAGGCCCACAGCCTCCTCCACACACACACACACACACACACACACACACACACACACACACACACACACACACACACACACACACACACACACACACACACACACACACACACACACACACACACACACACACACACACACACACACACACACACACACACACCTTGGCCCCGTCCAGGCTGATGATGCGGTACACGTTCCTGGTGTTGTCATAGAAGTAGGAGACGGTGACGGCGTGCTTGCTGGTGGGAACCCAGTTCTTCTTGGTGCTCGGGTCGATCTGGAAGACGTGGGCCCGAGCGCTGAAGATGGGTTGTTCTCTGTGCCGAGGGAAGAAGGAGGGAGAACGGAGGAGTCAGTATCTGCTTTAAAAAGAAAAAGGCCTCAACTCTGAGGTTAAGTTTGAAATATGCGAGTGTGCAAACAGAATACCAGAAACCAAAAGAAAGCTTTGGTTAAAAACCCACAGCGTGCCACATCGACAGCTCAGCGTTGAACCCAGATCGGGACTGAAGGACTCACATTCTGATTCTTCTATTAAAACTCTCTTTATATCAGGTAGAAGAAATCAAATAAACCATAAATCTGCAAATATGTTCGGGGGCAAACATCTGACAGATCACGTGTCTCTGTTTCCTTGTTTCTATTCATCTAGTTTATCTGTTGTTTTTTTGTTTTGTTCATTCTTTCATTAATATTGTCCACCTGTAGGGACTTCCAGGTGGACAATATTATTTTGCTACAGCCTGGCATAATGCATCTTTTCTTGTTGTACAGGATTCATGTCTTATTGTGCATCGTCCCCGTCTTGAAATAAAATAAATGTACAAATGTTATAAAGATGTGCTTTATAATATTCCAAATCCACAAATAAATTCAGAGTAATTCACTCAGTTCCCTCGGAGTTAATGAACCTTTACAGCCAGCGGGTAATGAAGTGATTATTATTGATTTATGTTCCAAATGAAGCTCAAAGAATATGATATAAAGCTGTGGTTTCCTCTGCTGGGAGACCAACCAACCCGTGTTGCCGTGTCATGAAGTCATGCAGCTGTCACCAACATTTGATCTGAAACAATATCAAAATGCAAATCATCATCTCTTCTTCCCAGTCTGGATCTGTGGAGCAGCTCTGTGATGGAAGTTTAGGATTCAAGTCATTTACTTCATTACAATGTTGGTTTTACTCCATTACATGTATTTGATAAGTTACATTGCAGATTGATTAAAAACACAAATGAATACCTTATGATGTATTATTATAGACTAAAAAGATGTTGGAAATAAGCTCCTCCTTGCATGATAATAATAATTCACAATGCAACAGTATGAGATACGTCATTCTGAAACATTTAGAGTACATTTAAATGCCAACACTTTTGTACTTGCAGCATTATTTAGTATTGGTACACTGTGGTACATTTGTCTTCGCTGTGTCATCCTCATCACAAAGATAATTTCACTTCCTGGGAAATGATTTGCTTGCAGCGACTCAGGACGAGCGTTTATGTAAAACCAGGATGGAGACTCGCCGTTTCGGCTGCTGAACGCACGAGTTAATGTTGCTTATCGCTTGCCGCTGCTTTCAGAAATACATCCAGACAACAAGCAACACAGGAAGATATCAAAATAATGTTGCTTTTTTGTCAGTAAATAGGTTTTATTGTTTTTTTGGGGGGTTTCCAGTCTTTTTTTAGGATTATGAGTCTTATATTTTGCATGTATTTTGCAGATTGTGTATATTTATTGATAAACCTAAAATAAAATATGATTGAATGTCTCCAGCTGATTCCTGTAAAAGCCTCTTCGGCTCCAGATGACGATGAAAGGCAGAGAAACGGATCCAGATCTCGTCAGTCCTGCTGTTGGAGGTTGTTTCAGGTCAGCCACACCTGATCCTCATTAAACCTAATTAGTGGACCCGCCCATCATTAACCCTCCCTGGACTCGCCTAGCTGACATCACTGAGCATTTAGTCTCATAGTTGTCACATAGAAAGACTTTCAGTAAACCCAAGCAAACCGCAATGAACTGGAAATCAATTCAAAAGACTGGATTTCAGGAAACAGACTGCTTTTCCAGAGTGTAAAAATGATGAATATTCACAGATATTATACACATATATGTTTTTCAAACCAGTTAAGAGGCCAAGCATCTATATTACTCTAATTTATATAGATTTAAATCTATTTAAAACATAACAAACCAGTGATCTGACAGTTTTATCAGCTTAAAGTCTTAGTTTGGTGGGTTAATATCATTTTATAGATATTTTGGATATATTTATTTATCATCTCCTTCCAATTATAAGGGACCTTTTGGAATTTGGAAATACATTTGAATTAAAGAAAATCATTGATTTAAAATGGGAGAAAATGAATCACAGCAGAGGATATGTACCACGATATATGTTTTCTGGTAATTCAATAATGAAATAATCTTTTTGAAATAACCACGTGGCAAACGTTTTGTTATATACTTTTTGAGCGAGTATGACCTTGTTATTATCAATGTAGACGTCTTAATTGTGCATCACGATGTTGTTATATACGATTCTGATGAAGGAAATGAATGATCATATTGAATTACTGCCCTAATTCAGACGTTGACTAGATTATGTCACTGCTTTTAATTTGACTTCGGCTCACAGCGTCAAAGTCTCAATTACTCTCCAGCTTTTAAAGGAGGTCGAATTGGCCACATTTGATGTTTCATTCATTCATCTGACAGCGCGTCCCAGATCACAATCTACCCGTGTGTGTGTGTGTGTGTGTGTGTGTGTGTGTGTGTGGCGACCCTGAGCCCATAATCCCTTTTTCACAATGAAATGTACGGAGGCATTCAAGTCTCGATGGCGGGTGCTTTGACAGAGGAACCCGACCGCCAGCAGTTCTCCCCACACACACACACACACACACACACACACACACACACACACACACACACACACACACACACACACACACACACACACACACACACACACACACACACACACACACACACACACACACACACACACACACACGTTTGCATACCCGGGAAACAAAGACCCGTTGTGTGTGTTAAAGTGTTCAGATTATCTCTGACTGCAGCGTGTTCCTTATCAGGCTATCGGTTGCCGATCAGAAACTCCACGTTTGTCCTCGGATCAACTCCGATTCAAGGGGATTAGTCAAAAATATCCAAATTGTCCTTATTAATTAGGGATGGGACACAGTAAGTTGATTGCAGCTCGCCGTCGTGGTAGAAGTATGAAAGATGGAGCCTGATTTAAAAAGTACAGGATACAAAAATACACTTCTTAAAATGTATTTGTCTTGTATTTATGCATGGAGACCTTATGATGTTTGAAAATGGATGTTCATTATCTCATCTGTTACACGACAACAAAATGCACCGTGATTCCAGCATGTTGTTTTGCGTTTTGGAATAATAATATGTTGAATTGCAATTATTTTGTGGCATTACATTTTCGTATCGTCTCCGGATTTATAAATGACAAAAATCCTAAATAAAGATAAAAGATACAGTTCATTTAGAGTGGCAGATAACTCAGAAAAGCAGCAAATCCTCACATGTGAGAAGACACCTCAGTGTAACTTCATTTATTTTCATGTGAATTTGCTCTTCACACTCTCTGACATTTTAATGTGCGTTATAAAACAATAAAACATTCAGTGTCAGTTTGCCGTGCTGCGCTAGCAGGAAAAAATAACCCTGCATTACTAACTTAGCTGCTGCGTCGTCATGGCAACGGCCATGTGACTCAGGGCCTGGTCATGAGCTGCAAACATCCTCCGACTCTCTCTCTCTCTCTCTCTCTCCCCCCCTCTCCTTCCCACCACATGCTCTCTCGCCCAATCCGACGAAGATCTCAAATGACTATATTTCTAAAATAATGCGGATGGTTTTGAAGTTAAAGCTAACCGTCCGTGCAGGAAAACGTTGCTGCTGCTTATCTCCTCTCATCACACCTCTCTACTGTCACTTTAACATAAAGGCAAAAATACTGGCATGGAAAGGAAGTGTGCTTCGCTGGCATTTGCAAAGCCAAAAACACACCTTTGATATACATACATAAGACACAGAGGGACCTTCAGCCACAGTAAATTCTCCAGAGCTACATTAGAGTCAAGCTGACGAGGATTTGATTTGTTCACTCCAAAGATGAGCTCCCGAACTTCTCCAGATCTGTGCCGTTAAAGATTTCAAGACTTGTATGTCACACACACACACACACACACACACAGTAGGAACATGGTTCAAACTGAGTAATTCAATTCCTATTTCGTAGTTTCCCTTCAATGACAGATAGATTTTAAGAATACAAATATAGGTATGAACGTGTAAAAAAGGCTGCAGATTGATTGATATTATTGGTTGAGGATCTGAGCTGATTTCCCAGGAATAAAAGGATATCATATAAAAGTATGAAGACTATTTTTTTATGTTTTCAGTATATAATTGATAAATAGGTGCACAATAAGACCGGGGATGTGTTTGTTAAGCCAGTAATTTCCTCATCATACTAAAATCCCTGTGGAAAGATTCTGGCAGCAAGTCGACCTACTGGTCCCACCGGTTCAGTAGAAAACTTTCCCTGGACTTTGTTCTATTCAGAAGAGCCAAGTTGGAGGAGCACCGCCCGCTTATAATTAATATCATAAGAACAAAAGCTCCAGCACTCCTTTGAACAGCGGAGTCCGACTTGCTCAACTGCCTGTCTGTCTCAGGGATTGACTGTTTTGGACTGGATTACAACCATTCGGCCTTGAGATTTACAGAGAGGATGTGTGCCCCCCCCCCTATATATGACAACAAACCAATCACATGCCACATCATCAGGAATAAGAACTAGGTCGCCCTTGATCAGGAGAATCGCCACCATGCATCTGCAGGTTGAGCTGCATGCATTACACCAGCCAAATGCATGGGAGGGAGGGGGGGTGTCATCATATATAGTGGGGGGTTTAAGTAGGTTTGCATCCCCCCCTTTGCAGCACTATTCCACTCTATTTTCTTATTGACCAGACAGGGTCATGCTGTCACCAACTAGCCTGCTTCATTACAGCCTAATCTGTTGGCTTCACTCATCTAAACGTCATGGAGACTTTGAGTTTAAAGTGATCTCTGTTAGCTAGAGGAAGCAAGCTTGTTTTTATTTAGCATCATAGTTAGCCACGGCTCGGCTAAGTGAACTAGCTCGTTGTTTTTCCCCCTCCCCAGCTGAAGTCTAAATAAATTTAAAAAAAAAACATTAAAAAGGAGTGGGAAGTGTAAGTTTGACGTACCCCATGTTTGCTGGATTTGTTTTGGTGGTTTTGGTTCAGTCCAAAGTGATCCTGTCGGTGGTCTTCTTAAGTAGGGGGGCTAGCTTGATCTCCCCCCCCGCCTGTGTCCAACTAAAGCCGGCTGTTGTGGCTTCACGGCCGGCGTAGCCACGGTGCTGTTCTCCGTGTAGACATGGTGGAGGCTCGCTGTCGGTGGTGTTGTCGGTTGTTGTTGTTGTTGTTATGCCCTTGGCAACAACATTTTTCTGTCTGTTGGTTTAACCCAAGCAAACGTGTCGGTGCTCGCATGAGTAACGAAGGGAAGCAGCAACTATTAAGACTGTTACAAACGAGGATTTATAACCGCACGAAGCTTGTGGAGTTTATTTATAAATGGTATATAAATATAAAATAAAACAAACCAATAAAAAACGACGGAAGAGGTCAGACAGATGTGCTGTCCGACCGGTAAAATAGCGCTAAATAAACCACCCGTTGCTAGCTTAATTTATATTCCGTTAGCTAACCGTGAAATCTGATAAAACCGGAACCGCGTAGAGATAGTTATCCTCGGCCGAAAAACGCCTCGACACACGGACTGTCCATAAATCCCGCTTTCAGTCGCTGGCTCTTCCTCCCGGTCCGCTGTGCCATTAAATTAAACTCCCCTCAACCGAGTCCGGTATTAGTCGCTTTGGGCTGATGATGGTGGACGTCCGCCTGCGAGAGAGGGCTTCATCTCCGCTGCTGTTTTAGGAGAAAAAACGACCAAAAACAAACACTCGGTGCACACTCCGGGCTGCTTTAACACCATCATCCTTCGGGTGAAATAATAAAAAAAACCCGCTCAGCTTTCACCCGCAGGGCTGGGATGTAAACGAACAGCGGTAACGTACGTGCAGCTGAAAAACAGCTGATTTAAAACCACTGCCGTCCTTTGACTTAATAGTTCGCGTAATTTAGCCAAGCGTTAAACCGAGGATTTAAATTATGATCCTGACGCTCCATCGGCCGGTTCATCCTCTCATCATCCGCCTGTCTAGTCTCTCCCCCCCACCCCCAGCCCCGCATCTCTCATTCATTTAACATCCTCCGCCGCGGCTGCGTTTGTACGGAGGAGCGTTAACGTAACGACGTCATCACGTCAGCCGCTGAAAACATCCGGCGTGGCGGCAGAGATCAAAAAGCTGCGTTCCAAATCGCATACTTTCCTTTAAGTACATAGGATTTGCATTGCGTTCGATTTGGATTTCTCTGGACCTTGAACTTTGACCTTCTTGCTTACTTACATCTAACAGAATAGTCTGAAACACCCCAATATAATTTAATTTACTGTAGTAGACAGTTTTAAAGTATACGTAGTGACACATAAACACATGATATGCTTCTGGTGCACGCCATCTTGTGGACAGTTACTGAAGTGAACAAATTAAAATTAAATCTAAAAAAATGAGCTCTGAGAAAGCACTGAGAAAGAACAAAAAACAAAAATAGTATCATTGATAAGGATAACACTTGCTGGTTGCAGAAATGCATAAGATAACCCTCTTTTTAAGTAAAGCTGGTGATTGAAGTGGGAAGCGACAGCATATATGACACTTAAATGCATAACTGTAATGTAAAGGAGACTTAACTGTTCACTGCGAATGTCATGCGATTTGTTGTAAATGAGCTAACATATTGAATACCAGGAGGTTTTTGAGCCCACGTTTGTTGTGTCCACTGGGCGAGTTTATGATTTATGATTTTACAGAAGGTATGCAGGACAGGTTTACACACGAGGACACATTTTGCCCGGATACAACACGTCGACGATGTAAGTAAAAACCCCTCCTCGTCTCCTCCAGACCTACATTTCCCACAATGCTACTGGACAGACAGACATAAACAGGTGTGAGACTTTCTCACAAGTCAAGAAAAGCTGTTTTTTTTATACAATATGCTGATTTCTTAGCCCACAAACGTGTGTTATTAGATGATCTCTTATCATTTGTTCACAACTAAAAACCCAACTAAACCCTTATCTGCCTGTGACAGACAGACAGACACAGACAGACAGGCAGACGTTTGGATATAGGCTTCCAGCAAAACATTATATTTTGACTCATGCATAAGCACATTTTTCCAGTTCAAAACCATCACAGTGGTTCACTAACTGACCCAGATTAACCTGTTTACTTATGTGTTGAATCCAAGAGGCTCAGCCGTTGGGATCAGACGACAGAGTCGCCTCCCTGCATGTTACGAATGCTTCAGGTGAAACACTGGAAGACCAGGGTTTCTATTTCCAGATTACGCTGAGCGGAGGAGGACCGGCTCGGCTCAGAATGTGATCAGGAGAGCAAGCGGAGTCGTGGTGTGAGAGAGAGGCGGGAGCAGATTCATCCAGAACGTTTGCAACAATGGATTCGCTGACAGAAGACGTGGACGCCGAGATGACGGCCTTGACGCCTGATGACGTCACGGGACAAAACCTGGAGGAGGCCGGGGATGAAGTGGAGAACCTGAGGAACAGGTAGCTCCGAATGTTGGGTTCCTGATGTAGAACTGCTGCTTTATAGGTTCATGTTTGAAAAATCCCAAGATGCTCAGCGGCAACGGTTTATTTTACACAAATTAATTGAACTCATTCCGAGTTGCCAGTTTATTAAGTTCACGTAACTCAAATTAATGCAGTCTATTACAACCAACAATAAATCCCCCCTTAATGAAGGTTAGAATTGTTTTAGAGAATCTTCATGATCATTTTGCATTATGCAAATAAAAACAATACCTAAAAAAAAATCATAAAGTGCAGCCTTGGAAATGATAATGGAGTTGAATCAACACACCTCTCAAATTAATTTAGAAGGATTTATTGATATTTCTTGTTAGTTCTTGGTGTTCCAAATAAACTGGCAACTCTGCTGAATGATCATTTAGGATGATAACCATCACAAGGTTGAGTCATATTTTTTATTCCAGTTATGTGATAATCTTAAAACAAATATCCGTCTGAAGCTGTTAATTGAAGCTACTCTCCTGACCAGATCAATAGGAACTATTGTTTAAGGTTGTTGTTGCAACACAGACGTTGTTAGAGGGGAGACACCTAGTAGAAGTAGTAGTGGTCTTCCTGTATATAAAAGAACCACATTTAACAGGCGTGCCTTGAATTTCATGAAAAACCAAAATGCTTCTTCTGACACACTCATCCTCAATCATCACGTCCATCTTTCTCTGCCTCCAGCCTTCGCCAGGCCGTCCACGACGACAACGTGCGTCCCAAGATGCAGTGCCTGATGATGGACTCCTGCTTCTCCATGGTGACCATGCAGGGCGAGGACAGCGGCATCGCCTGGGAGACGACGCCCAGCCGCGGCAACACGCCGTGGCCGTCCGAAGCCGGGAACCCCACCGTGGATCTGCGGCCGCCGACGCCAGGGTCCCTGCCGGCGGGGAGGATCATCTTCGTCATGGACGAGGAGATGCTCTCCAGGCGGAGGAGAGAGAAGGTCAACCAGAAGGTCAAAGGGCAGCGGGAAGTCCTCGCCGAGAGCTCGGACAACGTCTCGGGAAGGCCGGAGTTGGTGGAAGTCTCTCAGCCAAATGTGAAACTGGAGGAAGGAGACGAGGAAGAAGACGGTCTGGGGGACAAAGAGCAGCAGCTGTTCAGTTTAGTGTCCGAGGGCTCCGAGATCCTCAACATCGTGGTTCCTCCCAAACTGCCGACCGTGGACGAAGAGGAGAGCAGAGACATGGTGGACAACCTGTCGTACCTGGAGGAGAGCGTCGTCCCCAAAGCCAGCGAGGAGGCGGCTCATGATAATGAGCCGGGATCAGACCCAGCGAGAGGAGACCAGGTGGAGATCCCGTCTCCCATCGTTACGTATGTCATGGATCCGCCGGGGGCTCCGGTGGCCAGACCTCTGGGGAGAGGAGCTGCTGGCCACGTGGACTACTTCGAGGCCTTCACCCCGATCGATGCCCGGGCACCAGGAGGTCCTGCCGTGACCCCACAGGGACAGGTGGAGCCAGAGGCTGAGATCCAGGACTCGGAGGCACCGGTGCAGTCTGAAGACACCACGACGGCGACCGTGGACGTGGACGAGTCGGACACAGTCAGTCTGGCGGAGATCACCAACGAGCTGCTGGATGAAGTCTTCTACGGCGGCACGGACAGCTACATCCTGAAGACGCTCCACAAAGAGGGCGGCGCGCCTTCGAGAGTCCCTTCAAAACCCAGCGGTTCCACTTTGTTCGGGAGCCAGGAGGACATCCTGACTCCCATCTTTCTACCCGAGGGACCTCCCAAGATTATCGACCAGATCTTGCTGGAGGAGCCCAAAGCCATGGCGTTCCTTTACGATGACCTGTACGAGGAGGCGACCGGCAGTCGGGTGAAGGAGGAGGACACGGAGAGTATGAGGTCTGAGAAGTCCTTCCACAGCCGGCACTCGGACCGCGAGGCCCGCGGGTATCTAGAGAAATACGTCCTCATAGATGAGACTCCTGCTCTGGAAGTGGAGCACCGTGACGAAGGCGAACGCCCGCAGGAAGGCCCCCGGGTGTTGACTCAGGAACTGTATGATTTTGGAGATTTGCTGCCCAAACCTGAAATAGGCGAGATGCCAAATTCCGAGGAGGAAATCACAGACTTCTTCAGGTCCAGTGCGAACTCGTCTCCGTGTGACGTGGATCCGTTCCCACGATCTCTCGACGAGGATGAACCCCAACCGCCGACGGAAACCAAAGACACGATGAACAGAAAAGTCTCCATCAACCTGGAAAACGTAGCTAGAACCCCGGTGGATCCGACGAGCGTCTCCAGCTTTGAGTTTCTGTCGGAGGAACCCGACTGGGAGAGTTCCGAATATCGCCCTGCAGCTCCCGAGGAGAAAGGTGTCGGTTCAGATCGGGAAATGTGGAAACAGGGCTCAGAAACGCAAAAGCCGGTCGCCCCTCTGAGGAGAAAGGCAGCCTCCGCTCCGAAGGTTCGTCTTGACCTCACACCTCTGACCCCGGTGGAAGGTGTAACGCAGGAGACGGAGGAGGCCGGTGGGAAGGAGCAGAGGGAGGAGGAGAAAGAGGCGGCATCAGGGGACGACGGAGAAGAGACGACCCTCTCTGGGGTCAATCTGCTCCAAAGCGCCTCGGCGGCGGTGGAGGCCCCGGGGACGGACATCGCTGTCAGAGACACGAGAGCTGCAGCAGCTCCGGAGACAGATGCTGAGACGGCGGAGGAAAGGCAGACGAGTGAGACGGAAGCAGAAGAAGCCGGCGTTACGTCGTCGGGAGAGGCTGAGATCGAGGTCGATGCACAGAAACGAGGAGGCGGTCCAACTGAAGCGGCCAGAAACAAAGGACAGTGTGTGATTCTTTAACTGAGCTGCAACACGTTTCCTGTCCAGCGCCCACTCAAGTCTTAAAATCACATGAGTGTATTTCACATAGTTACATTTTACATAGTATATTACAAATATACTGACAAAGAATTGTACGGCAATCTGGAAATATATTGAAAGTATACTAACATAATACTTTACATTAATTTGTTCCCACCATAACACTTTTAACACACTTTAAAATAATTGTACTATATTACACTTTATATTTATATTAATTACCAGTGTACTTTTTAGCCCATAAATGTACTTTAACTTAACTAATCGAAGTACACTGATGATAAGTGTGTCTGCAAGTACTCAAGTATACTTCAATGTATTTATTGATATATTTTTCACCAGGGTTAGAACTTCATATGTTAATGTTTTATAGTGTTTCTAATGTGTGCCCATTTATAGCTGGCTGTCCTCACACTGCATGAAAGATTTAAATTTGATCTGTCTCTATCTATACATAAGGAGAATATTTCCTTTCGCTAACTCAGTCTCTGTGGTTTGGGTGGGTGACAGCGGTGTGAATCACAGCGTGTTCGGAGGGAGAGGTTTGGGTCACGAGTGTGAATTAAAAAGGGTGAGAGTGCATGTGTGTTGGTGTCGGTGTGACTTCGGTACGGATCCTCAGCTATAAATAAGCCTCTGGCTGTTAACCTGACACCTCGTCCCCGTGTACCTTCTTATGAACAGTCAAAAAAAACATGTGTAATACGTGCAAACATGTACATATTCTTTGTTTCAACCTTAAGACTTTCAAAAACCGACATATTAACTACAATTAATGCTTGTTTATATTTGTGTGCATGCTCCTACTTTATCCACAACAAATATCAAGCAAAAAAAACGGATTTAAAATAAAATGTTGTTTAATATCATCAGTTTAAATGCACTTTGGTGACATCTAGTGTTAAAAAACGAGTATTTTCCTATTTTTAGTCTTTAAATAAATCGTTGTTTCACTCCACACCGACAGGTGGCAGCCGTGGGTTGATTTCTTACCATTAAAGCCATAGAAGCACACTGTATAGAGCTGTAATGCATTTTCACATTGCTAATAAACAAATATTTTCCCCTCACTAACTCAAGTAAACAATTGTTAAAAGTAAGACGTTAATAAAATATGTTGAATTTAAAACACATAACCCCAAAATGTAGCCTTGTTTCAAAGCTAAGTGGCAATTCTAGATCGTTAGCTAACTTGAATGTTGCATTAGCTCGCTGCTACTTTAACATAGCTAAAAATAAATTGGCTAGGGATGATTAAAGTTGTAACAGAATAAAATAGAATAGAATAACACATTCAAGCCTTGTGATTAATTTTTTATTAAAAATTATAAGCTAGAGAGTAAAGCGGGTTCTTTCTAGTTGGTATATTTCTATGTCGGTGGCGCTGTGTTTAAGTACAGGGGGATAAGTTAGCTTTTTGAGCTAACTCCGCTATGGACAATGTCCCCGGCGTTTGCTCTCCCGAAGAAAACGGACCGGGAACCGACGACAGCTCGTCGACGGAAGATGGACTGGTGGACGCGTTCGGGGATCTGGCTGCCCTGCCAGTCGAGGTCGGCGAGAGAAGACCGACATGTTTACGGTGCCGGTGAGCATTAAAAGCGAAGCTAATGCTAGCCAGCTAACAAGTTAGGAGTGTGTGGAGCCTCGTCCTCGAGTAACTAGCGTGGTTTCTGTGAGATGTATGTCGTTATTGGAAGACTGGCTGAAACTAGGAGGGGGGTGGCTATAGCCTGGGAAGTAAACAATCACAGCTTCACGTCTTCCAACTCTCCTCCCATGTAGGCGCCCTCAGAAGGTGTGTCTGTGCCCTTTCCTCCCACCACAACCCCTGGAGGTCTCCACGTGTCTGTACGTCGTGCAGCATCCCGCAGAGGTGAGTCACTACGTGTCAAACACCCTCAGTACATCAGGGCTTGTTGTGCATAACACTTTTCATACATACGTGTGTGTGGATTTACACCCTATTTCATGTTTTATCTTATACTCGTGCAACAATTTCAATATCTATAACCAACCAACCAACCCCTCCAAAATCAAAATATCGAGAATCGCTAATAAAAGGGGGACACTGTGTTATAATTTGCCCCAGGGTTTCACTTCTCAGCCACATAGATGTTGCACTAAACCTGTTTTGTCTCCCCTACATCTAAATAACAAACATAAAATGCTCCTGCCAATGAGTGGTGCAGCACTGTGTGCACTGTTTTCTTTTCTATGAATCAAACCAGCGAATGACAATCATGAGCACATCTTCATCCTAATTACAGTCAGCTTTTCTAACGCCGGGTGTTCTTCCAGGAGAGCAGAGTTCTCCGCACGGTGCCTCTGCTTGCTGCGTGTTTGCCACAAGGCAAATGCAACGTCATCGTGGGAAGGAGGTTCAACGAGGAAAAGTGAGCTGTATTTCTAGTTTGCACACTGGTTTCACAACATTGAAACATTGTGGTTTTTTCTCAAATATGTTTTGGTTTTTAATCTCCCCGCCTTTTCTCTCCCCCTTCAGGCACCCAGACTTGGCGGCGGTGTGTCGGGACAGCAAGACGCTGATCCTGTACCCGGGTCCCAAATCCCAGAACCTGGAGGAGTTGGTGCAATACCAGGAAGTAGGCGCAGTGAAACACAATGTGATCATCATAGACGGCACCTGGAGCCAGGCCAAAAACATGTTCCTCAAAAACAGCCTGTTCCACCTGCCTAAACAGGTGTGTATATGCGTGGTGTAACATTAGACGAGGCGGTAAGGTGCCAGGAGGAAAGCAAAGTTAATTTTGTTGATGGGGAGTTTCCAAGCTTTTGCCTTCCACCGCGCTCTGAGTCCGATTACAGCTGTCGTAGGCAAGATTTCTATTTGAACAATGGCCAAAATCATAAAAAATAATTTGCTGGAATAGAGAATTGTGGTGTATCCACCGGAGATAGTTTTCTCCTGTTACACCCACTGGTGGGGAAGCTGCTTCACCCACACGAAATGACTAATTGAGAAATGTGGGCACAGTGGACTCAACGGCATTTCTTCTCTTCCCTCCCCCTTGAAAACTTCTATACAGAGAGGTAAATGTGTCGAACGGTATCAAAAACAGAGTTAAATTTCATTACAAATTAGAAATATTACAACTTGAATTCATACACCCTATAATATTTCAACAGGAAGAGAATGCCTAACTCACACTACTGATCACCTCTGCTTTTCGGGTTCCTCAGGTGCAGCTCAACCGGACTCTTTCCAGTCAGTACGTGATTCGCACGCAACCCTCCAACATCTGTTTGTCCACGCTCGAATGTGCCGCCGTCGCCCTTTCCATCCTGGAGCGGAATGACGACATCCAAGAGGTGACGGCATGGAAATAAATAGGGTTATTGTCCGACAGCAGTCGTCTTTTTGCGCCACACAAGTGACCATTCGACTGATTGTTCATTGTTTTTAGACCCGTGTTGGTGTCTACCAACCCCTGAGAAAAATGTCTGACTTTTAAGACGCCAAACACTCTATGTTCAGCAGCTAATTGCTAATTTTGAAAACAGTTGCTGGCTGCGTCTGAAGGTTGCCAATCATAAAAAACAAACAAACAAAACAATCAGCTGATAAACCCTAAAATGCAAAACAGCTCAGGCACTGCAGTAAATCTCTGTAGGTTCATTACATTCATGTAGTAATTTGATTACATACAGCACATGTTTGTTTTTTTCTTTCTGCGGCACCAAACGGAGGGTGCATTGTCGACTAAAGATCTTCCTGTTTTGCTGTCCAGGTTCTGCTGAGGCCCCTGAAGGCTCTGTGCTCCTTCCAGCTGCAGCACGGCGCTCAGGTTCATCACAGCAAGGAGCATCTCCTGAAGAACGGCATGTACGACAAACCCATGCCCAAGAACAAACGCAAGATAAAGAGGATGGAGAAACTCGTCACCGACCACAACGTATGCCCGAGATGAGGCAGCGACGGAGCGGAGAGACGCTTGACCGTGAACGCCGCCGTCCGTCCGTCTTCTCTGCTGCTCAGGACTTTACCATCAGGGCACAGACACAGACACCACTGGACGTTTTTTTTTAGTTTTTTTCTTCTTGTTGTTGTTTTTTTTTTACATATTTGCTGGAATTTTAATTTATGTATTTGTCATTAATTTAAAATAAATTAAAGATGTAATTTAAATGTCATGGTGTGACAATGAATCTGGTTTCATGGTTTTAACAATTAACAGTGATCCTGCCTGTGTTTTTATGAAAGCTGTGGTGTATTATGAAATAAATATACCTCTAAAGCATTTGCTATTCCAATAAACTGCCAGATGCACAATACAGCAGGAATTGTATTGCAATGGATGGGATTTCCAAGATACAGTAGGGTACAAACATTTTTTATTAGTACGGTTTTAATAAAAATCTACATGGATAAGTCTCAATTCTTGCTGTTTTCAAATGCTGTTAAACTGCATCAGAGAGTTTTATGTGAAACACTTTTTTATGTTACTTATAACTTCAACTCATTAATCGTAAAACAGACAGGTAAATTGTTTTTTTTTTAATATTATACATGCATGGTGGATTAATGGGGTCTTCCCAGGTGGCATTTGGGCCCACTTTTTCCCCAACGTCATGTGTTTACGGACTAAAATATAGAGAAAAATATAATTAAAACACTTATTTTGGCACCACTATTCCTTGAACAACGCTCTGTTCAGCAAAGATGACATTTCAAAACACTAGATAAAGTGTGATTAGTATTTTTTGTGGTTTTCTGGCATCGAAATAAAGTCTCACATCGAAGATATGCATCAGATTAGTATATTAATCTGTATGCATCTCTGTCTACAATACCATTCTTAATTAAATGTGGCAATTTAAGTAGATATTTGAAGAAAATCAAAATAGATGAATAAAGAAAGTAAAAGCAGCAAAGTACACAAAAAGGGATTGTGTGTGTGTGTGTGTGCGTGCACAGTATTTCGTAAGATCCCTTGAGACGTTTGCCTTTGGCTGAGCAGTAACTGCGCATGCGCGTTTCGCGTCGGCCCCGGTCGCTCCGCCATCTTTGTCGGCTGCCCCCATTGTTCACTCAGCGGCGGTTAATCAGTTCATACTGCGCAATAAAATAACTTGACGGCGTTACAGACAGCTGCCCGCGACAGTCGTGGATTTGCTCTCGGGGGTTGCTGCGACTTGTTCTCGGCCAGCAAGTTGAACAGAATGGACGATGACCAGCCCAAAACCCTGTAAGTGTGGCGTTGCGAGTCTGCGTTACCGTTAGCTTGTGTTCCGTCACGTAGCTAATTTAGCATTAGCCAGTTAGCGTATTATATAGCACACACTCGGGAGAGATTTAGTCCTGTAAAACTCAATAATAAATCCAACAGTTAGTGTATTTTTTAACCCGATGCGGGTGTTATAACAGTAAACACGTCGCAGTGATGTACCTTCTGGTAAATTCGCCTCGGTCGTTAACGCTAGCTAACGTTAACTCCGTTCCAGAAATAGCTCAAATTAACGCGTCAGGTTCACGCCTTCTCGCTTAGGAAAATGGAATTATTGTTGTAAATAAGTACCGTTTGGTGTGTTGTGTGTGTGCCGAAGTAAATGGCAGCGTCGTATTATTTGCTGAATGTATCAGAGATGGCTCTACGTTGGGAGGAAGTCTAATGATCAGCATGAGGACACTGAACTGGCTGTTTTTCTCTATGGAGTCTGGTGTGTCATCACTTACCCCCATAACGTTGCATGGGTGATAGGATCGTCATTATAGCACAGGCCCAGGAACCTTAGGATTTGCTTATCTTACACGTTACCGCGCTCAATGTCAACATAGGCTTGTTTTTTTTGGTATTACTCTTTCTATATAATGACCTGGATCAAATTAACTTTGAATCTATTTAAAACCAGCAGTGTTGTAAGACAAGGTCAGGCAGCATGAGGTTTTCCCATTCCCTATCTTTAAATATAAATGATTTCCATCAACTGTATATACATGCATGTATATCAGTCGATTATTCATAATATATGTATATATTTTTAAATGTTTTTTGTTGTACGTTACAAGCCATAATAACCACAGGAAAGTTGTATTTTGACAAAACACAGGAGAGACGACCACCCTTTTCTTATTGATCTACGCATGTGTGTAAACACAAACCTCTAAAAACACTGTCCAAGTCCAGTGCCACTGCTCAAGTACACCCAAGGACAGGGTAAAGGGTTTACCTCTACCTATGTAGCAACGGTTGGAGGAAAAGCTTGTCATGTTATACATCACAAAACAATAATAGGTATTCTGTGTGTCTTCTGTCCATTGTAGGTATGTGGGGAATCTGTCCAGGGACGTGACAGAGGCCCTCATCTTGGAGTTGTTTGGCCAGATTGGACCATGCAAGAGCTGTAAAATGATAGTAGATGTGAGTTAATTTTTTCATCTTTTTCACTTGATTTTACATGTGAAAGTTCATGCATGAACATGTTGCTTTCTGACCGTGTGATCTAATACCGTTGCTTGATATTTTCCCCCAAAGATATTTTTTCATTCCCCCTTTAATAATGGAAAACAACTAACCACACATTTGATTAATTCTTGTGTGTTTCTTGTCCACTCCAGACGGCAGGTCATGATCCGTACTGCTTTGTGGAGTTCTATGAACATAGACATGCCACTGCCACAATCGCAGCCATGAATGGTCGGAAAATACTGGGTAAGGTAAGCTATCCTATCTCCTGGGTGAGTCGACTATGGCGAAGGCTGGGTGGGCAGGGATGGAAATGAACCGGCCGGAAAAACTTGTATCTTCTTTAGATCTTCTCTTACTTCCTTGTTCCTGCTCCACTTCACTGAATGTGTTTGTTTGGTTGTTTTTTTTGCCCCGTGTGCAATGTTTTTCTGTGCACAATCTCAAACAGTGGGGTGGGAACACCAGCCACTGATCTCTGTTACTGTTCTGGGAAAACATGATGTTTAAATACTCCACAATGTTTGGTTTGTATCTGTAATTGTTTCCCGGTTTCTTCGGGGTCAGTAGATTCCTGCAATGATTGGATTTAACACACGGAAGCCACAATGGATTCACTAATCGCATTTCATTTACTAGATTGGCTAAAAGATGGTGTACAAGCATCTTTTTCTTAAATGATTTTGACAGATTTTTCAGGCTGATGTCACCTATTCATTATTGACAAGATTTATGATTTTAATTTGGACCCCAGTATGGTTTGAACAGAAGCTATGAATATGTCTTTCTTTATTTTAGTAATATTGTCGTCATTGCAAAAATATTTTATCTGTCCAACAAAAATTTAAGTTTTGCATTCTTGGCCCTTTTTCAAATTAAAGTAATATGTATTTTCTCCATTCAGTGGATGGTTTGGTCTATGTAGGAGAACGGGGGGAATCCAAAGTTGAGATGTTAAGTGTCCTGTTTTGTCCGACCAGCAGTGGAAAACCCAAGAATGTTTAGTTATTAGCAAGAATAATGTGAGGCTGATCAGAAAAGTTGCACGTTTCATTTAGACATTTGACCAATTAGGTTATGAAAGCATTTTTAAAAAACTATATTAATTGTCAATCCATGTGTTTATCGGCTTAGGTTCAGTCGTCACCACACTGTCACAACAAATAGGCTTTAAAAGCAGGTTCTATGCATTTACACAGGTGTTCACTGTCACTGAATGCACCACGCTGACTGTTTTGAATTAAGATTTTCCCTGAAGTGAGTTTGCCATCTTGTTGATTTGATTGATTGATTTTTAACATGGCACTGCTGTGTAATCATGCTACATGTCTATGATCTACATGAATTGATGCTCTGCTGTCCCCCTTACATCTCTACTGCTGTGTTCTTTTGCAAAGTTATTTCCACGTAGAATCCACATAAGAGCAACTTCAAGAGAAAAATACATTCAGTTGAAAATATTTTATCCTCAACAGGTATTGAAGGACCATTTGAGGAGTATAACAAGTTCGTAAAAATCACTTGTTTGTAAGTCCCTTGTTATTTGGACCTTACTTCCTACAGTTTTGCTCCAAATTTTTTTACTTGACTGAGACTGAAATGTTCCTGATTATGAAGGTGAAATCTTGATATCCCTTTTTATAATCTCCACTGTGTTTTACTGTTTTATTAAGTAATGCAGAGGTATGTCAAATTAGATAACAATGGATAAATCAAGTTGTAGTGGTTTAAGAACCCACGTATGGCACACAGAGGCCACCTTATTATTTTTATTATATAAAAAAAAGTTCTCAATCGCAAAATAATAAAAGTAAAACTGGTGTGTGACAAAACCTCTAATCAAAGAAAAAGCACCTTCCTCTCTTCTGCACGCCAACTTCACTTCTCACCTTTCTTCCTCTTCCTCCCGCTCTCGACGTCTGTCTATCCTGCAGGAGGTCAAGGTCAACTGGGCCACGACGCCAACCAGCCAAAAGAAAGACACAAGTAGTAAGTAGTAATCAAGGTTTTTTCAAGGTCGACAATATCCCCATTCTCTTCTTGATTATGGGGGGACGAAATCGCTTCTTCAGTGCCATAAATATACACATTATTATGTTTCCGGCCCATCCCTCATGGGATTAAACATGTCTTCTGGTAAATAAAAAAGCACTTCTATATTCTTCAAATAACATATTTGAAGTAAACTGTACACTAAAAACAATTCCCACATAGCAAGTTTATCCTTATGAAGTGCTTTTTTTTTTCTAACTTTCTCCAATAACTTCCTAAACAATATATTGTACAGTCCCATATAAATGTCACCATAACTACAGATACAATTTAGAATACATGAATTAATAAAAAGTACAAAACTTGTTGGTAAAATGTTGTATAGATAAATACATAAAATATGGATAAAACAATTTAATAATACTTGCAGTAATAAAATGGAAGATGTTGGAAATGGCAATGGTAATAATGCCATCATTTTAATTATTTTAGTAAATAACGTTTTTATGGTACTCTGTTGCTACTGTGATAAATGACTGTTTCTTTCTGTGTGAATATATGTTCTTTAGGTCACTTCCACGTCTTTGTTGGAGATCTAAGTCCTGAAATCACCACAGATGACATAAAAGCAGCTTTTGCTCCATTTGGGAAAATATCGTAAGTGTATTCTCATTACTTCTAGATAAAATTGTATTTTATATTGCCTTTTCATAACAGGCTACATCATTAGCATATTTAATCTCCTTTTGAACTTTCTTCAAGGGTAATATGTTGCTGGATTTTATTCTTTAGTCTTGATCTTTTTTCAAGTCTTGCCAAAACAATAATTTTTACATTTTAATCAAACGTATTTGACGTACTATTTAATCTAGTTTAAGAATGCAGCTTTGTTGATTCATGTTGAATGTGTTGCTTGGCTTACTTGCACCACATCTGATACTCGTGTGGGTCCCTCAGCAAAACACCTGCCAAGTGTGAAGTATATCAGATGAGCAGCCCCATTCCTGGCTCTATAGTTAGATGCTACTATGCATATAACACAAAGCGTCCTTATGAACAACTTTGAATTGATCCCAGATAAATGAATCGAACCGTGATGTTGTTGTTTTTCCACAGGGATTGTCGAGTGGTGAAAGACATGGCCACAGGTAAATCTAAAGGCTATGGCTTTGTCTCCTTCTTCAACAAATGGGTAAGTGTGCCGGGACACCCATGTGTTAGAGGACTGAGAAACGTTACCTTACTGGAAGCTCAGGGTTTTTTGTCCGTTTTAAAAGCACGATGACATGTTTTCTGGTTCGGTGCCAGTGACTCAGCAGTTTTTATTTTTCTTCTGTAACCAGGATGCGGAGAACGCCATCCAGCAGATGGGAGGACAGTGGCTGGGAGGGAGGCAGATCAGGACCAACTGGGCCACGAGGAAGCCTGCTCCTAAAACTACAAACGAGAGTGAGTTCACCGTCATGAAACCAAAGATTGGTGATATATGGACTGTATCTTTCTTTCTAACTCCTTTTTTTTCCCTTTTGGAAAAGAAACTCATTGATCACAAACGTTTCCATTTGTTTTTCTTTTTTGCATAAGCATAGATTGAGGTATTCAAAAATAAAAATCCTCAACTCTCCTTTTTTTTGTTTTTTCCTTCTGTGCATGAATGAAAGTCTCACACCACAAGTAAACACTTAAAAAGTGCCCAAATAATGGAATCTATATTTAATTTGGAATTTGGCTCATGCAGTTTATTAGAGAACTCTTTTGAAGAAAAGACAACTAATGAAATAAATAAAAAGTAAATTCTATATTTTGTCTAGCCACCAACACCAAGCAGCTGTCTTTCGATGAGGTGGTGAACCAGTCCAGCCCCAGCAACTGCACCGTTTACTGCGGGGGAGTCACAACTGGTCTCACAGGTGAGTTCACTCCGTAAGAATGGGCTGCAGGTTTGGAAGTATGTCTTCATGTGGAATATAAACACTTTATTTTCCTTCTGTAGAGCAAATCATGAGACAGACATTCTCACCTTTCGGACAAATAATGGAAATCCGCGTTTTCCCGGACAAAGGCTACTCGTTTGTGAGGTACGGCGTCTCTGATTCAATTCATTTTATTTATCGTGTCATAGCACAACAGAATTCACAACAGAAGTCATCTCTTATGTCTGCAGGTTCAACTCCCATGAAGCGGCAGCCCACGCCATCGTCTCCGTCAACGGTACGTCCATAGAGGGCTATGTGGTGAAGTGTTACTGGGGCAAGAAACGACAGACCTGGTCAGCCCCATCCAGCAGGTACAGATGCCCCAGGTATGTACAAACACACTCCCCGACACGATACCATGTAATCTGGGCTGCTGGGATTGAGCACCACGCCGCACTGCAACGTGACACTCTGCCTCTCAAAATATGCCTTCGTCTGCCAGCAGAACACGGTGAGCTTCGCAGCACAGCCCTACAGTCAGTGGGGTCAATGGTACAGCAACACGGCGGCGCAGCAGATCGGGCAGTACGTGCCCAACGGCTGGCAGGTGCCGAGCTACGGCGTCTACGGGCAGACCTGGGATCAGCAGGGCTACAAGTGAGTACAAGGAGAACCCTCTTGTTTTTCTGTCCTCCTACCCCCCTCAACCTGCTGGTCTCTCTTGCTGTTGCCAGTTGCTGTCACCACGGCAACACTAAATGGGGCGTTATCAGTCGGAGCGTTATGTTCTCCGTAGCAACCCAAGGTTTAAAATTATCTCACTCGCTCTCTTTAAGAGCAACAGCCTTTTTATTTCTTTCTGAATACGGGACTGTTTTTTTGCTCACGCTTGACGTTATTTATAATATTGATTGAGTATCTCGATCATAAAGGTTTCCAGTGGAAGTGATGCAGCCGGGAAACGACCCGCAACACAAACGCTCGTTGAAGGTTTCCGTTTGTCTGCCCTTCTAGTCATCTACACGCCGGCGCTGGATGGACAGGTGTGGGCGCCGTGAGCAACGGGGGCATGGTTGAGCCAGGCCAGGGCGTCAACGGGGCGGTGCTGACCAACGCCACCGGCATGAGCACCGCTGGCTACCACACCCACTGATCCCAGATCAGTCGCCCTCTCTGAAGCCTCTGAGGCCACATGGATGACACTCTCCGCTGGGGGGGGGGGAGGGGAGGGAATGCACTCTCTGCCGCCACACAAAGTTATTCTGTTCAAGAGGCTGGTACGCCATTTTATCAACCTTTACCAGCCCCTCCCCCCCCTCCCTAAAAAAACAACAACTTCACCCACTGCCCGGATCTGCAAGTGTAAAAACGATCCACTCCAGAACACTTAAACACCCCGTTAAATCAGCCAATCAGCTAATGCACCTTGCATTCCCGGGCCCATTTTTTTTTTATTATTGTTTGGCGTATTTTTGTAATGCCTGCAGATAACTGGCCAAAATGTAAATTATACGACCGCGTTAAGATATTTCTAGTGCAGCCACGTTTTAATTTTCTGAAGAAAGATCAAGTAATTCTATTAAAACAGCAGGTTTTTGTTTTCAGCCCCCCTTTCAGAGCCAAAGAGCAAAGGGCAGAATTTTATACCGATGTTTAACAATCATGCTGGGAGACGAGGCTTCCAACTTTGCCACAGAAAGCACTCAATAGTCCACAGGAAGTCATGCAATATATTGAATAAGGGGTGTGATTTTCTTTTTTCTTTGCTTTTTTCTCCTCCTCTCCTCAATTGGAACCTCTCGCTCTCACTTCTGGTCTGTCCACCTGTTATGAAAAGTGAACAACAAGTCCAAGCCAGTTCTCAGGGTGTTGTCAGTCATTCTGTGAAATGTAGGAAATCACTGAGCAGACACAAAGCAGGCGGGGCAGGGGGGAATTCACTTTCATCTCCCAGAGAATCCAGTCTAGTGGATACGAGTGTGTATGAGTGTGTGTGTGAGTGCGCTTGCGTGTGTGTGCATGAACTGATGCTTTTACACACAAGAACAATGTCCAGTTCACCCCCCCCTCCCCCCCGAAACAGAAAGGACTATGCTGTCTTTTTTTTTTGCAACGGATAAAATGGTGTCATTTTTTTGTTTTGAGCAACTTCAAAATGCTGACATTGTATAAAGAGCTTTTGCCTTTTTTGTGTTTAATTTTCGGGACTGTCATAAAGAAATGTTTGCGGTGACACCATCGAAATCATCTTGACGCGCGAGACCTTTTTGATGTTTTTGTTTATAATACACGAAGTGGCTGTCAGCTGTCAACTTTATTTTTTCAAATTAGGTTTTCAATATCTCAAATGAACCAATTGCAGGGATTACTGCCAATCTTATCTTTACTTCTAGGCAGGTAAATATTGCACAAATACTTAAGGTTATCTTTTCACAAAATTTGAAGTTTTTTTTTTTTCTTTTTATGTTTTTGCATTCCACTTTCTTGTCTGTTTTTATGTAAATATCCAAACAGTCTGTTCAATTGTACTGAATCTGTATAAAGACGACATATAAACTAAGGAAGCGAGCTTGCTTCTGGTTGGGCTAATGGACTTTACAAACAGCTGTTTGACAGTAGCATCCCTGTCGAGTGCTGGTCGTGTACAGTTAAAGACAAAGTGCGACATTTTGATTCTTCCAGAAGCCTTGGGACGAAAAGCAGCATTGCTACTCGATGCAACAAAAAAACAAAACAAACAAAAAAAAAGCCTCTTCAACTGACACGTAATACACGATTTAAGTTATTCTGTCTTAAACCTAAATAATTGTTTTTATAGATTAAGAAACAACCTTATAAGGATCCAAGTTTTGCACTGTGGCCACCATTTTTTTTTTTTTTTTTTTTTTTAATATAGTTGGGGGAAAAAAATCCATTGTGTTGCCTTACCCGTGAGTTACTTTTTAATTTAACCAAAAAAAAAAAAAAATCATCCGAGTAGGCGGTGCCTAAGAATGTTTTCAACCTATGTTTTTGGCGAGGGGAGTTCTGTTGATGCTTCGGTAACATGGTTTGAATTTTTTTGCTTTGTCCCATTAAAATGCTGATGCTTAAAAACAGATCCCAGTTACACTGTTTGCATCTTAATGTTTTAACCCTGGGGGAAATGAGGAGGATGGAGGGACTGACGAGGCATCACCTGCTGCGGTTGACTTTTATTTACAGCACACCGCTGTAGACGGATGCGTCTTATGTTTAATGGATTCAAAGTGTGCAGACTTAATGTTTTCATGTTTTTTTTTTTTCCCTAAAAGTTCTCGGGAAACATTTAATTACAGATTTTTTTAAAGCAATCTGCTCATTGCAATCTGATCACAGCGTTTTTTTTAATCATATTTTGCTTAAAACTTTTAATACTACTAAAATGCTTTATATTATGGATCTGAAGTTTCCTGAACAAAACTACATCATGTGGTTATTAACTATTATGCAGAGTGGAGACCTGCTGGTCTGAACCAGGTGTTGATTTTCTGTCTGATTTTTAAATAAAACCTACAAGAGCTGATACAAGTAATCCATTAGTCATCACGGAGAATGCATCGGCAAAACTTTTGGTAATGTCATTTTCCAGGAAAGTTTGCAACCATTCCTTGGCAACTAATAGCATGTAAAGACTTTTGGTTGGACAAAACAAGACATCTGTTTTTTTATATTTTATAGACTAAAAGGATGACTTGATTAATGAAAAAACATGTAACATCTCAAAGAATATCGCATCTAAATGGGTAAATACAAGCCTCTAGCCATGCTACTACCAATCTTACACGAACTACAACTCCTCATGCTCACAATGCTAATTTTTTTTACAGCTTCAGCCCTGCCAATCTTCCAAGAACTACAACTCCCAAGCTTCCTCACACGCGTAGTGCAGTTTTTTTAACCGAAACTGAAGCGTCAGACCCGCCAAATCTTACACGAACTACAACTCCCAGTCTTCCGCGCTCGAAGACGGAGGCCGCCCAATCATTTTGTTTTCCGCTACACGTGATCGCCTCCGACCAATGGGAAGTGTCGTTACAGGCGCAATGCGGTTGTCGGGATGTAAGGAGCAATGGCGACGGCCGAGACGGGTTTGGAGCTGAATCCGACCAAACAGAAGACGAACGCAGGTAGTTTGAACGTTTCTCGCGTCGGAAGGTCGTGTGTGACCCGGTGTGCTGCTTTTACGGCGAGATGTAACAGCATTTTAACGCATACTGTGTATATACACACGAAGCGTTACGAAGCATATTTAACTGTTACAATGTCAGCGAAACTTTCGAAAGACATGTTATTTTATTTTAAATTAAGTTTAATTTGTCGAAAAACATAATTTATCTTTCACTAAACTACTGCCATAGTGATATTATACTGCCAATGTACACATTCTACTGCATGTTTAATTGATAGTACTTACATGGTTTTATTTGTATGTTTATTCTGCTAGTTTATTCTAATTACATTGTTGTTGAGGTTATTATTTACGTTCTTCTTTTTTTTTTTAATGAAAAATACACTTAAAACGTGTCCAATCACCTGGTATATGGATTTTCCTTCAATAATTAGTGTTTTGACAAAGTAAAAAACATTTAGACACCAATGTATTATTTACTTATGAAATAAGATGAAAGAAGAAATATTTAGTCCTCCACAGTGCTGCATGATGGAGGAATACTGTTTGAACTTGGATGTTAAATTTGTTTTCCAGCCCAGAAAAGTGATAATTATAAATATTGAACTACAATGGTACAACTGTGCTTTAAATTGATTTAGTCCGTTAGTCTTTGGGCCCTCTGCAGTAGATTTAAAAGGCTTGAATTGTATTTTGTCAGTGCTAACCCTACATTAATCTTATATTTCTATTGCAGAGTTTGAAGCCTGTTATTGTAGCTTGTTATGAACTAAAAAAAAAAAATAATAATACAGTATTCCTCTCAGTTTCTGTGACTGATTACAACCTACTGAACATTTAGTGTGGTCCACTTTTCCCCTGTAATCTCTACAGAAACTGAAGTTTTGTTGCAGGTTTAAACCCCATCAGGTAGAGAATCCCAAAAATGGAGACTGAAGTGACGGTGTCCTCATCGACCGCCGCCTCGTCTTCCGCCCCCCCGACGACTTCCACCGTGCAGGCCAACCTGGCGGCGAAGCACCGAGACAACCGAAAGACTACAACAATAACTCCCGCCTTCCTCTCCAATCTGGGTAGGGCCACGCTGCGGGGGATTCGCAAATGTCCCCAGTGCGGCGTCTACAACGGCACCCGGGGGCTCAGCTGCAAGAACAAAGCCTGTGGGATTTCCCTCAGGAACGCCTCTTCTTCTTCTTCTTCGGTGTCGGCGGCGGCGGGGAGCAGGAACGGCAAGAAATGTCCGGTGGAGGTGGTGAAAGTGATCATAGACAGTGAGGAGAGAGCGGGTAAGGAGCGTGAGGGAGGAGGAGGAGGAGGCATAGGTGGAGGTGTGCAGGTGTTTTCGGTGTGTCACCGAGGAAGAGGAGCCACTGCCACGCAGTTGGGCTTCGTCGAAGTCGTTCCCACAGATACGGCGATAGCGACGGGCGACGGCGCCACCCTGCTCACCCGCATCAACCTGGGGCGCTGCTTTTTGCCGTCATGCAGGCAAGGTCAAAGGTCAAATCAGGGCGAGACTGAATCGGCGCTGGCCGGTTCCAAGCGGTCTCCTCCTCCTCCTCGGCCGACAGCCTCTGTGTCCACATCAAGCAGGCGATCGAGTGCCGGAGCCGTGCCACGCCGCTGACCTTGAAGAGCTCCGTGCTGGAGGGCCTGCAGGCCTCGTTCCAGACCCGGGAGGAGCTGTGGAGGCTGGCCACGGAGTCCCCAGGCCCCCTGGTGCAGCGCGTTACCAAAGACACCCTGGTGGTGAAGTGCCACACGGACTCCCAGCATCCTCTGGGGCTGCTGCATCTCACCGTGGGTGCGGGCGGACTGGCGGAGGCCGTGAAGAGCGAGAGACGAGGCCGAGAGCAGCAGCAGCAGCACGCTGTCTTCCACTGCGCCTGTCAGGCGAGCGGCAGGAGAAGCAAACCCGGTGTGGACGGAGCGGGCGGGTCCACCAACGCTCATCCTCCTCCGCCCGGCAGCTCCGTCACGCCACAACCCTGCTGCCTCCACTTCTACGCCTGCGTGTGCGCCTTCGCCAGCGATGAGAAACTGGCGTCAGAGTTCGCTGCTTTCATCAACTACACCTCCAGTGGTACAGACACCTCTTTGCTTTTCTGTCACTCTCTCATTATTATATATCTATATATTAAATTTTATTTCAAATGTGTAAAGCGAATAAAATATTACCCAACAGGAAAGCACAGAGATGTAAAATTACTGAAAAGGAGTGGGAAGAAGTATACACTTATTTAATCCCACCCCTTCTCCATAATTCATATCCTCTGTCATAGATTTTATTTTGTATTTTTTTTCTTTTTCCCTTTTCCTTCACTGAACAAGTATCTTACAAAAAGATCAGATTTAATATCTAAATAATTATTATGTATGTGTGTGTGTGTATATATATTGTACAAAAATCCCTTCTACATGTTCCAGTGGGTCTGAGAGATAAAGTCAGTATGTTCCGTAAAACAAGGTTCAGTATGTTAATGTATTCCTCCACGTTGTTTCCTTTCAGGCGTGCAGCAGAACTCCAACGGTCGGGTCATCAGTCCCGGGGAGAAACCTCTGCAACACGCCGAACCCGTCAACTCTCATCATAAAACAAAGAAACTTCGCCTGGAAGAATCTCTCGCTGGTAGTTTTCATCCTAATACCTCCTGAAATATTCTTTCACCATCACCTGTTAATGAAAGTCTGAACCTCCACTGTTCCTCTTCTTCTCCTGCTGAAGGTTCCAGGTGCTTCCTGTCTGCCCCCCGCCCCTGCCTTTTTATCTTTCTGCTGCCTAAATCTGCTAAAGAACCTCACATCGTCTTATCTTTATCATCCCCGTCTAATCCTGCACTAATCCTGAGCCGCTCCTGAAAGGGCAGTGGACACGACATATTTAACATTTAATTTGATTTCCAGGCCTTTTTAATTAAACCTGACAGGCTTTACACACTTTAAAGTGGCAGTCCGTAACATTTCCATCTATTTAATTGTCTTTTAAGTTCCTGTCTATCAAATAGTGAGTTAAAACAATGGTGGTTGATCATGTGACCCACTAATGAAAGTGCTTTGTCCAGAAATAGGATCTCCGTGTCTGTGGCGACATTCCCGCAAAATTCAAAACTAGTGATGCCTGTGTGTGTGTGTCTCTGTGTGTGTGCCTCTGTGCCTGTCTCTGTGTGTGTGTGTGTGTGTGTGTCTCTCTGTGTGTGTGTGTGTGTGTGTCTGTGTGTGTGTGTCAGGGAGTCTGCAGGTGGTGGATGAGCGTACGGTGATGTTGGGCTTCCAGCAGTGGCTGGCTGGCGTCACCGAGAGGATCCACCAGACGATGCAATACCAGTTTGATGGTAAGGATGAAGCCGTGTGTGTTCATTTCCCCATTCCTTTGTCCAATAGTAATACATTTAACACGTTGTGTATTATTTGCTTTGAACGGACAAAAAACAAAATGAAACAATTACTTTTTTTAGGTTTTTTTGGGGGGAAACAGTGGAGATTGGCTAAAATAAGATAAGCTAAATGTTGAAACACTGATAGAAACACTGGCTAAACCTTTTTTTTTTTAAATAAAGTTGTAATAAACCCAAAATATCTATAAACAAATCTGCGATCAAGGCATTTTATTATTTACTAGTTACTTTATAAATCAATATTAACCCCGTTAGTATCCACAAGTTCTAGGTTGTTAAAATAGCTTTGTCAGGTTTATCCAAAGACTTGATTAATGTCGTGGAAGAACATTTATTAAGGATTTAATGAACTTTTGTAACTTGTAATTAATCAGAAGGATCTTCTATAATAAAAAGCAGGGACATAATGCTTCATAGATGCGTGCGTATAGATATAAATAAAATATATATATATATATATATATATATATATATATATATATATATATATATATATATATAATTTCCTCCACCAGGGAAACCAGAGCCTCTGGTGTACCACATCCCTCAGGAGTTCTTCAACGCGCTGCAGCATCGTCTGTCGCTGGGATCCAAGAAGAGGAGGCTGCCAAACTTCACAACAGGTGCCACGACATTATTCACTAAATTATACAAGTTCCACATCGATGATTAGGTGATTCTTCCTTTTACACGCATCTACTTGGAAATCTGAAATGTTTGTGCTGCATAACACGCAGATATCTCAGCAAAACGCTGCCATTTTTTATTTTAATTTTATTTTATTGTACAAGTAGCAACGTTAGAGTGATAGACACATTTGTTACTCTCTGATTAAAAATTCAATACATGAATGTATTTGATTCTGAAATGGGTCATTCTGCATAACGAGGACTATTATTTATGATATTTTAATCAGAATATGTCTTCGGGGTAAAGATTCGAATGCAGGTCTTTTGCTTGTAACAGAGTATTTCTCCACATTTATTCATCGAGTAAAAGATCTGAATACTTCTTGTAATGGAGTATTATTATACATAAAGGATCAGAATCAGAAGGTTTTAAACCAAAAAAGGAATTTTTGTGTCTTTGGGATGACGTCAGCGTTTGTGAGGAATGATGGACTTCCTCTCGGCTCTTTCTCCAAGTACACCTGGCACATCACCAACCTCATGCAAGTCAAACGCATCTTTGACACCTCGGAGGTAAACGCCATCATCTATTTTTACATTTTTCTCAGTTAAAACCTCCACGAACTCCATGAGCTGATAAAATACATGCCTATGTTCCCCTTCACCTCCCTGTCTGTCCACCAGGTGCCGCTAGAGCTCTCTCAGAGTTTTGTGAGGAACGTTGACGGCTCTTATTCACGTTTCCGCTGCCCCGAGCCTCCGCCTGAACCTGAACCCCCAGAGGGTCACAGGTCAGACCGGCCTCAGGCCATCCGGCCGATGGAGCTCCGCACCTTCCTCAAAGTCGGTGAGTGACTCGTCCTCGGACACAACGCAGCACCAACGAAGAAGTCTGCTGCACATTATATTGTTATATATGTATATCTCTGCAGGAGCGGCGGATACGAAGGAGGCCAGCCCGTTTGTGATTGAGTGGATCCCGGACGTTCTCCCTCGCTGTCACATGGGAGAGCTCCGGATCAGCTTTGAGTTCGGCCACCAGCAGAGCGGTCAGCTGGAGAACTGTGAGAAGACGAACGCGGCAGACAAAGGAGGTCGCAACAAGTCGGACTCCACCCAAACCAAACACACGATGGCTGCGGACATCCGTCAGGTGGTCGTCTGATCACAGCAACCAATCATCCGTTTCACTGCCTCTCTGTTAGGACTCATTGAAACAAACAGTATGTAACTTTACCCCATGAATCCTTGTTATATTATGCAACGTATGGATAATCAATATAATATTGATCAACAGTATTTTTAGACAATCTAGTCTGTAGTGGAGCACTCATCGTCGTTTACTCACTGATAAATGTTCATAATATCAAACCCACAATGAAAAACAGCAAGAGAGAAAGTATGTTTTTAGGAAAATATGATTTTCTTTTCCATCCATCCATTTTTCCACCGCTTATCCTGTATTTTAGGGTCGCGGGGGGGCTGGAGCCAATCCCAGCTGTCATTGGGCGAAGGCAGGGTACACTCTGGACAGGACGCCAGTCTATCGCAGGGCTAACATGTAGAGACAGACAACCATTCACGCTCACATTCACACCTACGGGCAATTTAGAGTCACCAATTAACCTATCCCCATCTTGCATGTCTTTGGACTGTGGGAGGAAGCCAGAGAGAACCCACGCTTACACGGGGAGAACATTAAAACTCTACACAGAAGGAACCCGGGCCGACCCGGGAATCGAACCCAGGACCCTCTTGCTGTGAGGCGAGAGTGCTACCCACTACACCACCGTGCAGCCCATGATTTTCTTTTGTTTAACTTATTTTTTTACTCAAGACTGAACTTAAAAATAACCAATAAAAATATAATAAGAACAGCTACATGTGCCGTGGAGAAAGAGAGACACTGTTCCTTATAGGTGTAAAATCATGTTTCCCAAAAGTAGGATTTTTTTGTTATGTTTTGCTATGTAACACATTTAATGGATAACATGTCTATTTATTAGCAAAGATAAATAACTCTCTTGTGGACAATTTTGTTCTGAAGTTTTGTGAAATGTGTGTGTATTTAATTAATCACCATGAATTTTTGCTTTGTCTTCCACTATTAGGTCTATTGGGTCAAAATGTCTTCTTTGTCCAGTACTTAGTTTGTTGTGTGCTAAATGGCAAATGTTAAGATGGTGAACATGAGAAACTAATATTATTCTGGGTCAATGCAAGAGTCCTCGCAACTTATGGTTTGTGGGACAGTTTATTAAATCACCAAATACATTTGAATTTCTTCAGTTTCCTTAATTCAACATTATATCTGGTGTGCACCTTTGCAGTAAAGACGGTCAGGAAGGTTTGTTTACACATATTGGATCTATAGATAAGTCCTATTATGATCTGGGTCACTAAGGTGGGGCGTTTTTTGTCAAGTGGCAAAGTTTTGAGAGTGTGGAGCAGTGGATTGACCGGAAAATAAATAACAAATGAACAAACTAAAGCAATAATAAAATGTAAACGTTATGACTTTAATAATGTTTTAATAGCTTTTTTGTTTTTATAATTGAAAATTGACTTCATGTATTGTTTGAATTCATTTTTAAAAATTAAAAATAGTGGTTTATGAATTGAAAATGTATTTATTTATTTTATATATATGACATTTTGCAAGTAATAGTATAACATTTATAATAGAGTATTTATTTGATATAGTATAGTATTTAGTAGAGGAATAAGAAAAAAACAAGCGGAGTCTCCATTAATACACATTCTTGAACCTGATTGGCTGTTGCTCCGCTGCGATTTGATTGGCTGTTCCCGCAGTAGCTCATTCAGCGTAAACTGGCTAACTGCTATCATGACAGAGAAGACGCGTTGTTTTTTTTTACTGGTTTCCCGTGTGTGTTATTCGGAAGCGTTGGCGCCAGGTCAAGAACGGGATTACAAGGATCTCCAACATCTTTCTGAGTGGATTACCAACATGGACGCGGCAGGATGAAGCGGTAAAACCGGACTTGACGGCAGAAACAAACCGGGAACGAGCAGGATGACCGGTAGGTGCCCACTCGAGTTAGCCTAGCTACAGTTACGGGAAACGTGGAAAACAGCATGTCAAATTGTACATTTGTGTAATTTATAGTATTCATTTATTCAAAGTAGATTCCTCCTATTTTTATTCCCGCCTAAAAAACCCTCCACTGTATCAACCAGCCTCAAACGCGTTAGCATTTAGCTAACGTTAGTAGTTAGCTCATGTTAGCATTTAGCTGATGACCAACGACTTACTAACTAACTAACTAACTGTCTGTCTGTCTGTCTGTCTTTCAGTCAGGATCGATAGACAGGGTTATTGATACTGTATGACTGATTGAACTGTTCATAATGGTCTGTGGAAAAGAAGCTGTTGTGTCTGGTTGCTGTGCTCTGTAGCGCCTACTAGAGGGGATCAGGTGGAACAGATGTTTAATATTCCATCAAACAAAAGCTATAAATGACATAAAGTCTAATTTAGCTGTTTAAAAACGGCTCCATGGGATGAAGTGTGTACTATTATTGGTATGTATTTTAGTGGAAAGACATCCCCAATTTACGTGAAATGATGGTTATACACATTTCCACCAGCAGATGGAGACATAGGCAAGGCAAGGCAAGGCAACTTTATTTGTATAGCACATTTCATACACAAGGCAGACTCAAAGTGCTTCACATCATAAAACAAAGTGAGAAGAAAAAAAAGAAAAGAAAAATAGAAGAATTAAAAGAAAATAATAAAAATTTTAAAAATGCATTACAGAGAGAAAATAGAATAAAAACATATTTGCAATAATTAAAAACAGTGCAGACATTAAAAGATTTAGCAGAAAGCTATGGTGAACATAAAAGTTTTCAGTCTAGTTTTAAAAGTGGTCAGAGTTGGGGCAAGTCTTACATCTTCAGGAAGTTTATTCCAGCCATTTGTTGCATAGTGACTAAATGATGCTCTCCCGTGATTGTTGTTTACTCTGGGAATCACTAACAGATTGGTCTCAGAAGATCTTAGTGGTCTAGAGGGCTTATGTAGTGGGAGCATATCAGTGATATACTTCGGTCCTAGACCATGTAGTGATTTATATACATAGGCCTTCTCCTTTCCCATCAGGGGGCTGGATTAAAGCTTTTTAAGGTGGAATGCATGAAAGGATTATTCAAACTGCCTCACGTGGAGAAAACCAGTGCCTTCGTTGTACTCTGTTTCTGTGTTGGCGAACGGAACAAATGTAAGGAAATTCAGTCTTTCACTGTGTTTCATGATTTGGCTTGGATCTGGATTCCTCCCTTCTGGGCATTACAAAGCAGGAATTACACATGAGAGATATCACTGGAAACATCATGCATTGCTTCCAAAATGTGTCCAAATGTTCAGAATAGCAGCTTGCACACTGTGTGTCTACATCAGGGGTGTGTAGGCGTTTAAGAACAGTGCCAGGCCCCGGCCTCATTCCTCCCTTACAGGCCCCCAGGGCATCAGTGTTGAGTGGGGGGGGGGGGGGGGGGCAGACAGCTCCGAACCACGCATTTAGCTGTTTATGTAGTCTGTCAGTCACAGAGACGCATCAATCCTCTCCTGGAAGGAATATTAAGCACATTGTGACAGAGAGACTTCCGTCGTTGCCTGAAAGATGTGTTGCAGACAGGGAGGGGCTGTGAACTAAGAGAAGAGAAATACGTTGCCAGAAAGCAGAAATGTTCAATATTATATTATTAAAAAAAAAAACTGAAGCGCTGGTCACATCAGAAAGTGGAACTAAATTAATCTGCGGATCTAAAAGTTTGGTGACGTAGGTGAGCTAATGACTAACAGCTTGCTGCTACTTTTTATTTTTTTGCTGTTTACTGTTTGTTTCCACCCACCGCTGTACAGCATGATAGCCAGCTTGCTGACCGTGAGGGAATTTCTATTATTGGGATGTATGTAAAAATGTAAAGTGAATCCAGTAGGTTTTTAGTGAGTTTTAATTACAGGGATAATAATTTAAAGTTTTTACAATTCATCCCGAGGGGAACATGAACGTGTAAACGGGGAAAAGTAAAGTTGTTTGTGTCTCTTTTTAATTTAACATCTTTACTTTTAATTTTTACTTAATTAATGCACTGTACGGCACTTGAACTGTTTATAAATGTGCTTTATAAATACATTTTCCTTGCTTACTTACCAAAGTAACGAGGCTACTTCATCTGGGGGACCATGAACATCTGTACAAAATCTCACGGCAATCTATTTTAATTTTGCAGAATAAATGTAAGTCTCATCCGAAGTGATCAGCTGAACATCGGAAAAGCTAGTTGGGTAAAGGGAGAACAAAAAGAAAGTAGGTTTAAGCGGATCTCGCCACCACGTGTCAAGTAGAAGTGACAAAGTTTAAGGCGAAGTCGACTCCGTCATCGTACGATTGAGCGAGTGGAAGAAGCAGCCAAAATACGGCTGACCATAACTGCGAGGTCTGTCAACACCAGGTAACACACACACCGAGCTGACAGCTGTCTTCCAGCTCGGCCGGTCCACATCATCCACACACTCCAGATCATATACCTTGTTCACTGACAGAGCAGCATCTCGCCGGATCTTCTTCCTGTCTTTTTTTAATCGCATATTTTGGGATTGAGAGCACGTTGCATCATTTGGAAACAACCCACCACCAGATGTTTTAATTCAGTGATGAGACACTTCCTCCTTCCAGGATCACCTCTCATTAATCTTAACTCGTCTACGCTGATTAATCCACACGTTTCATCACCTTCTGATGTCATATTGGTTTTAGGATTACGCACATTGCTCATATTGTGTGTTATTTTTATTTAAGGAGTTTTCAACGATTTAGATGATTAATGGAATGATATCATGAATCACAATTATTTTGGACAAGATAGTTGTGATATGACATTTCCACATCGTCCCATGTCTGATTCCTCCCCGTACATACAAGTAATGTAACTATAGTACTGTCATGAGAGCTGTGACACCGGTTGTACTTTACAGTTAGACAGTCCTCTTAAATCATAGACCGAAAAATCCATTCTTACTTTCACTTTGCTAGATTGTTGTTGCAGCGTCCTCAGATATTTCCTCATCTCCGGAGTCAGCCGTGTGAATACAATAAGGTCAGAACGGTAACTACTATCCGCACGCAATGAGTAAATACAGTGCTGTGTGTCTTTCTGCAGAAACGTAGAACATTAAAAGGGGGAAAACCTCGAGGAAACGCCGCTCATCAGTTACAGAGGTCAGCGTTTTCTGAGCCAATTGGGAAAAAAAATGCCAAAACACGTTATGTGAGTTCTGCCTGGCAGAGTCACGCATATTAGATATGCAAACTCAGCGCACCTGCACTCAACAGCACTCACGCTAATCCGACATGGTGCCCCGCGGAGACCTGCCAACAAGCCGTCCACCTGCCAACTGGACGAGGTGGAGGCAGGCCGACAGGACTCGTCAACACGTCCACGATCACTGACGACAAACTGTGCCGTCCATACAAGCTCCACTCGGCATGAGAAAAACACGAGAGAGATGGACCTAATGACCCTTTTACCCAACACCCCCCCCTCGAATCCTGCCCCTCAATCCTCCAGTCAACCAATCTCCGATACGTCGTCAATCCATATCTCAATTCCCCGAACCGTCACCGCCACCGACCACACAACAACCCGTATTGATAAGCACATATTAGGAGGGTTAAATCAACCCTGAATGATGGATGACTGAATGGAGTGAGTCGATTTTTACTTCAATTGTGTCAGTATCAACCAAGTAGAGGTGTTTAGTACAAGTTAGAGGGACTTTTAACACTGAATAGGTCGATTTGTAGCAGTGAAGCTGGTCCGAGCTGCAATGGGGGAGCCAACAGATATTTTTATATGTAAAGGAATAGCTTTAACGTCCTTTTATTCCTACAATGTTCAGGTCAAGTCACAGCTTTGGCCACAGGAGCCTAAAAGCTGAAGGATCTCGTCGCCAATCTGCCACATAGACTCTCATGTTAACCAACGCCAAAAAAAACAAAAAAGCATTTTAATTCAACGGAGGTTCAGCTTTTCCAGCAACCGGCATTCACGCCGCAATTTCTTCATAAACCTGCTTTTCTAGTGAATCTGTTTATATTTACAACAGTAGTGGATGGAAACTCTTAACATTAATTAAATAATAAATAAAAACGTGACGATGCCAGCCAAGAGATTTTTAATTTCCACCTCCTTTAAAAAAAGAAAGAAATAAAACGCCCCAGAAGCCATTTTGAATCATGTAAACACAACCGTGCTGCTTTTTCCTCATACATGTGAACTCTCTCTCTCTCTCTCTCTCTCTCTCTCTCTCTCTCCTGACTTCCTCCTGACTGTTGAGCCGAGCGGCGTCACCATCAGATCCATCAGTGCAGAGTCATTGCCTGAGGAAACACGGGCCAATTATGGTCATAAATAATAATGGGCAAGCGCATCTGGCATGATGACTGATGGGCCTCTCTCACAGCTCATTTACATGGCTTTTGTGTGGCCATCAGCAGCCCTTCGCTCTCACGTAATGCTCGGCAAATGAGCCTTTCACCGAATGTTGTAGATTTGGAGGGTGGAAACGGCGGCACTCTTATCGCCCACAGATCTGAAACCGGGAAGGAAAGAGGATATATTTGCAAGAAGATTGAGGTTTATTGTCCCTCCTTCGTGTTGCCATACATGCTCAGACTTCCTGTCTGGTGTCGTGTGTGTGTGTGTGTGTGTGTGTGTGTGTGTGTGTGTGAGAAGTCCATCCATCAGCATCAGTTACCGTGACACGGGGGGAGATTGATTGTGTCTGCGCGGTCGGGTAACAAACCTCCCACACTCCAACACAAACGCTGCAGATCCCTTACATGTACCTGTCTGACACCTGCCTCCTTACCACGCCACCATGTCCTATTTATAATGAGCCAAGTGGAAAAAAACACAAGTTACACAGATTGGTGGTCAGTTCCGTGGTGTGAATGCTGTTTCGGGGGGAAATCCTTTAATTTGTCCTTTAGGTCGGTGGCAGCCTCCAGCCAGAGAACAAAAGGCGGCGGTGGCGGCACGCTGACGTGTGTCCCGTGAGCTGATAAGCCCCGGTTGTTAATGGTGTTAGGGTAGATTTCATTACCCCCCTCCAGACTGCTCTCATTAAATAAACATCCTCCTGTCACATCCTTCACCCGGCGAGAAGACGAGTATCCGAGGCAGAAGGGGGGTGAAGAGGAGAGGAGGAGGCGTGAGGAAGATGGACGATAAAGTGGAACGTT
Organism: Chelidonichthys spinosus; assembly: GCA_029853015.1. Classification (NCBI taxonomy): domain Eukaryota; kingdom Metazoa; phylum Chordata; class Actinopteri; order Perciformes; family Triglidae; genus Chelidonichthys; species Chelidonichthys spinosus. The sequence goes on from CM056840.1 coordinate 15,873,682, forward strand.
AATGAAAAACTTGCCAATCAAAGCAAAATCAAATTTTGGGTTTGGTGCTCGCGGGGTTGTGCTGCTCGCTGCAGAGACGCCGGTCTGCTGACGTCGGACTCAACCATCTCAAAGCTTAAATGAAATGGATTGCCCTGAAATTTGGTGCAGACATTCATGCTCCCCACACACTTTTGTGATCCCCCGACCTTTTCTTTCTACTGGAAGTATTGCCACACCATTTTATACAGGACATTCATGGTTCCCAGAAGATGTATGCGAATAATACATTTCCTTTCCTTGGTGCAGACATTCATGCTCCCCACAGTCTTACAGACTTTTTGTGATCCACTGACCTTTTCTCTAACAAGGTCTACTGGACATTCATGGTTCCCTGCAGATGTATCTACATTATACATTTCCTCGAGTGCGCCCACAACGTTGACGTTTTTTAAAATGATTGTATTGTAATATCTTTGATGGATTGCTATGACATTGGGTACAGGTAATCATGGTCCCCACAGGATGAAGTGTAATCTCTTTGCTGTTTAAAATCAGATTGTTTGCAGGTCTTACTTGCTATTCCACTAGTTTTCTCCAGACTTACCTCTCCTCCGACCCTCCTCCTACCCCGTCCTGACCTTGCGTAGACTCGTTTCCTCCCCCCCTCCCTCCCCTCTCCTCCCTCTCTCCCCTCCGATGCTCTGCTCTGACTAATCTATGCCATCATCCTCTCTCCATCTATCAGAGTGCTCTCATTGTTTTGACGTCTAGTTAATTCTCGGCTCATGATTTATCAAATTCTTATTACCGCTTGCTGAAACCCTCATTCGTTGTCCTGATGTATGGTAATGATCGCCCCGGTGTGGCTGCTGGAATCGCAACAAACCCACTCATTTATTTTCTTCTTCTTCTTTTCCTCTCCTCCCTCATTCTCCTTCTTCACTGCCTTTCTTTTTCGTTATCTTTGTACTTTGTCCTTGCAGTTGTCTTGGCTCGCCTCCCGACACACTGCATCTTTGCATGTACACACAAATACATAACGCTCTCTTCCTGGAAAGGGCCATTACTGCAACCTATAATAACCTCGACAAACGCTTTTAAACAGTCACGTTTGCGGCTTGGCAACCCGTCAGGAAATATACGTAAATTAGAGCTTCTTTGCTTCTTTGTTGACAAGCAGTTATTATGTATAAAAGACTTGAAAACGGGCTTCTTCTGCAAAGTTATTTGTTTGGGATTACTGTATTGTTGTTATTGAGTATTTAAATGTTGTTGTTTTTTTACAAGCTGCTAACTTATGAACTTATAAACGGATCCACACAGTTCTCTCTGCTGCCAGGAAGACAATAAAGTTGTTGTTTTTATTTTTAATTACAGACTTTATTGATTTTCCAACACAAGAAACAAACAATGTTACAATACCACAGAAACAAATGAACAATTTAATTAATAAAAAAAAAAGGACGCCGCCAAGGCTAAAACAATAATTTAAAGACAAAATGAGTCAGTTCAAGACAAAATAAGTCATTTCTGCTCCTGCACAAAAGTGTCATTTTTTTATTTTTTTCAGTCATTCATTCAATGTTTATTGTAGTTACTGATGCTTGACAGGAGGATGGATGGATGGATAGATAGATACTTACTTACTTACTTACTTTATTGATCCCGAGGGAATTTCAAGCATCCAGTAGCAGCTTACAAAACACACATGACAGAGCTACATCCATCCATCCATCCATCGTCTACCGCTTATCCTGTATTCAGGGTCGCGGGGGGGCTGGAGCCGATCCCAGCTGCATTGGGCGAAGGCAGGGTACACCCTGGACAGGACGCCAGTCTATCACAGGGCCGACATGTAGAGACAGACAATCATTCACGCTCACATTCACACCTACGGGCAATTTAGAGTAACCAATTTACAGAGCTACATATATCACATAATAATAGTAATAATATACAGAACAATCATTGACAAATACAATAATAAACAATGTTCTTCTATCTTTTTAGAAACAACCTATGAGGAGTATATGAACACTCAGCTCTACAGCTACATTTGACCTGAATTTTTTTATTACATTTATATATTCTGCAGAATTTGGATGTTCCTCTCAGCAGCTGCCGGCTTCAAACTGCCAACAGCGAGTCCGCTCTCCTCTTAGCCAATCACGGTGGCTCGTTGCCCGGGACATCTCTTCACACTTTTCCTTCCCCCGGTTACCTTACAGTATAATGTAACTCCACAAAAGTAGGGCCGTAAGAATTAACTACAGCCTTTAACCGACACATCTGTGATCTCATCCCCACCATTATAAACTTGTTGCAGGGCAATGGTTACGTTTCATTGTACAGGTGTTGCTTTTATATGCAATCCCCTGCTGTTCAATATTAAAGATGTTAGGAATTAATTCAATGAACCAACAGTTTCAGTATGAAATAATCAGTAAAACCATAATAAGAGATACAGTGGATATTGTTTAATTAATTAGATGTTTCATGTTGAATGCCTTTTATTCCAATTGCTTCCAGTGAATCAGGTTGGCATCTTTTAAGGGGACATATTATATGAAACCCACTTTTTAATAGGTTTTAAACATAAATTGGCATCTCAGAGTGTATCAGTATAAAGACCATCCTCTCTTTGTTTCCTCTTCCTCCAGCTAAAGGAAATTCTCCATTCTATCCAACAGATTTGGGCTCCCTGAGACAGGATATGATGTAGGATGATTTGAAATGATGGTCCAGATTTAAGCCGTGTGTGTGTGTGTGTGTGTGTGTTGTGTGTGTGTGTGTGTGTGTGTGTGTGTGTGTGTGTGTGTGTGTGTGTGTGTGTGTGTGTGTGTGTGTGTGTGTGTGTGTGTGTGTGTGTGTGTGTGTGTGTGTGTCTGTCCAACAAATCCCCTAAAATGTATTTTAGCTTTCACCGTTTCAAACAATGTGCTGACGCGGTGCCAAGAAAGACAGCCCCCCCTCCCTCCTTATCTCAGCAGTTTCTCCCTCCTCCTCTTCATTTCTTCCTCTCTTCCTCGGCGGAGATGAAGGACAGGCGACTGGGCGAGAGGAGGTCAAGCATTAGCACAACTATCTAATCACTCCCTCTCCTCTTTTTTTCTCCTCCTCCCCTCCTCTGACAAGTCATCTGTCAACAAGCTGGCGGCTCTGGCCTCTCCATTAGGCCAGTGGCACCTGAGTGTTTCTCAGTTCACACACACACACACTTTTACATGCATCTTGTGAGGAGAGGGTTGAGATCAATGCCGCCAGCTCCATGCATCATTTGTCTCACCGCTGCCCTCTCTTTAATGAGCTTGTCTGGCTTCAGCTCCTCCTTCTGTTTCCTCCTCACCTCTCATCCCCTTTTCTCACTACTTCCATCTTTTTCACTTGACACGTCGGCATGTACGTCCACTTCTTCTTCTTTTTTTTTTAACCCCCCCTCGGCGATTTGTCTTGCCGTCAGATGTCACTTCTTCTTCTGTTCCTGTTCCTGTTCGGGTGATGATACGACACGTAGCCGGCTTCAGACTGATGACGATATTTCATATCACAATTATCTTGGCTAAAATAGTTGCCAATGGCGTTATTAACCTGATAATCATGTGCTTCAAACACTTAAATGGTGGATAAGTTAAGTGAAATGCACTTTGGATGCTCATTGTAGGGTCAAACAAGAGGATCTCTCTTTGAAATTAAAGGACATAAAGCTGAACTATCTGAAAAATGCATCAACAACAAACGAAAACAACTCCTCTGGTTGACGCCCTCTTTTGAACTAGTATATATATGACAACAAAGTGAGTCTCTGACTGACTTTGTTTTTATTATTTTACCTGTCTTATCCCCCTTTTTTCCTGTGTGCTATGTTAGATTTAGTTTATGTACGCCATAACATGCAAAAATAAATAAAACTAAAGTATATAAAAAACTGTTAAATGGCACCAAAACATACTGAAATCACTTTACATTTAGTTAAGAAACAAATATTGTTTTACATCATAGATGAGACATTTTTTAGTGCTTTATAAATAAAAATATGTTATTTATTATTATGTGGACTGTATTTAAGTAGTTTTCTTAGGTCTAGTGGAGTAGACGTTTGTGATATGAGGACATAATTCTCATGTGTCTCAAATTTGTTCTCGTACAGAACTTGAGCAAATGTACTCGGACTACTTGGATAGTCTGGCGTGCTGGTTCGGTAAACTGGGAAACTGGCTTTGTCAATGGTGTGTCGCTGCACGGAGCTTGAGCGGCTGATCTGTGTTAAGAAAGACCAGATGAATGAGCTCAGTTTGTGCATCGGAGAGAAATAAAACCCGACGGGGGAGGGAGGAGTCGTGAGCCACTTTATTACCAGAGATATATGAGGTGATACTTCTTGTTGGTGCTGCCAGGAGTCACCTTCCTTGTCCCACGAGGTGATGCATGGTCCCTGCAGGATCCCGAGCACATCACCGGCGTGCACGTCACTGGCGTGCACGTCACCGGCTGCATTTGTTGATTGCTGAGGCCATCAGTGAGAATGGTCTTGTACACTGCATGCGTTTTCTCATTACCATACTTCTACTCCACTACATCTCAGAGCATTGACCGCATATAAGAAGTGGACATAGTCATCCCATGCAATAGGACTTCCTTTTGCAACCACAGGAGTCGCCCCCTGATGGCCAGTAGAGAGAATGCAATTTTAAGGCACTTTGTGCTTGGCTTCACCTATCAGAACCGGAGGTAGCCGTCTAGCTCAGAGGTACATATTGTACTTTTTACTCCATGACATCTGTCTGACAGCTTTATTTACTTTTAAATCAAAGCTATGTCTCCAGATGTGTTGATGTTTAAACGGAAGGATGGATGGAGATACAAGGTATTCTCTGATCTGATGGAATATGATGCATTGCCGTAGATTAAAAAGTTATTTTTACTTTTCATACTTTACTGCGTTAAACAGAGTCGACGACCATCAACAGCTCAAACTTTGCAATGCTAAGGTGATGCTGACGCTAGACTGCAATATGTGACTCTCTTCATATTGCAAAGTGGTGCTCCTCCTGGAACTAACCGAGGATTTCCGTACCGCTTTTAAAACTTGTGCCGGGTAGACGCAGCTTGTTGTATTTATGCGTTGGTGTCATTCCAGCCCAGAATGAGTTCCAAAAAGCGATTTATGTGACGTATGAGGGAATCAAAGGCTGGAAATCACAGCTATAATGCATAATGTCCTGTGGATACAGATACATAAAGACCAGCAGAGCAGGATGCCAAATCCTCTCACTGCAGAGGAGGGATGCTTCGGGGGAACATCTATCCTAAGATGCTAATTAAAATGCTCTTTAAAAAAAAAAAAGAAAAAGGACTTTTGGTAATATAACTTGTTTTCCTGGAGCTTTTTTGATATTTATTGGTGAGTTTTAACACCACATCAAATGTGCGTGAAGTGATTTCACGTTGAGATATTTCAAGCACAGTTCGGTAACATTTTCCAGCTATCAAATATATAATACATCAACAGTTGTCACTTCCTTGGAAGGACAAAAGAGAAGGCTTCTTCTTCTTAGACTCAGATTTTGCACATGTTCAAGTAAGAGTCCTGCATTCAAAACCTCACTGAAATAAAATTTACTTTTATTATGAAAATGAATAGTACTCATTGCGCAGTAAAATGTCCCATCAGTATTTGACTATTATCAACATTACGTCTGCATTGTGTGTGTTGTATTTCACTGCTGTTAGATGTCAACTCTCTCTTTATATACTGTTGGCTAGTTTAATCTACAGAAATCTAAGCCCCGCCCCCTCTGGTGGACCACATTTTGGAAACAGTGTGGTAGACAATGGACATGAAGGGAATGAGGTACTGTAATATTACTGTAATAAACTGTAATAATTATTTACCTCCTGAGATGTAGTGGAGTAGAAGTAGAAAATAACATAAAATTGAAATAATGAAGTACCACACATTTGTACTTGAGCACAGAAGTTGCAGCTACTTAATCGCAACCCGCCAGGCTGGTTGCCCCCGGTGACCATATGGCAATGCAGGCGCACAACCTGTTGTTTCCAATGAGAGACGCGACTGCGATGCGAGTGTTTAATGATGCACCGTGAGTGGATTCCAGCGGATGTCATACTTACCGTAAAAACACATTGATTTTCATCGTAAAGTAGCAGTTTGGGCAGCAGTGTGTGCAGTTTATCGGGAAGGCGTCGCACTTTTAAAGAGATTGGACTCCCGGCACAAGATGTCTGCGATTCTTTCCGGCGCAGCGATTTTCCAGATGCAAATAACGAGCGTCAGAGCGGTAATGGAGAGATCCGTCACTGAAATGTGGCAACGGAGCCAAACGATAAACAGGAGACAACCTGTTCCTACCAAAGTCCTGACAATAACACTTACGCCTGGAAAGGATTTAGGCTGTTGGCTGCTCGAATCAATATTTATTTATGAAAAGCAGTACTGCACCAATGTAGCATCGCACTCCGATAAAAAGTGGTGGGATGGAACTACTAAATATTTTCTTATATCTATCTTTTTTTACATTTATCTGCCAGCTGCAGTTACTTTTCACGTGATGATTTTACATGCAAAACATATGAGCAGTTCAAAAGTATGTGTTCTAAACTTGCATAACAGGTTATAGCTATAGTTGAAATGAGCGATACCTTGATGAAATTAAAGTACTGCCTACATTAATACATCAATAACAATATTCCAATTATCACTTTAAATAGGCTACTTTTACTTTTGATACTTTAACGCCCAGATGAAATAGATTTTAACCATTTTAGATCACATCCTCAGTCATATTGTACACCTATGAAAGAATGCACATTTGTTTTCTTTCATCTTCCTCGAAAACAAAATATGACATGTGCTTACGTGAGCTAATATCAATCAATTTCAACCAATATCTTGATATCCATCAATAAGGGAGGCATTCTAAGCCCTCCCAATGTTTGCAGTCCAATAAAATACAAAGGATTTGATTTAAATCCTGCTTGAAACTGTACACGGGTTAAATATTGTACTTGGAAATACGTCACAATACAGAAGACACTCTAACTTCCAGTCTTTCTGATGCTGATAATTCTGTATTTTAAATACATAATACTTAGGGTTAGGGTTATTAGTATTAGTATTTTACTTGCAATACTTCCAGAACCAGATATCGTCCTTTTTATTACATCACATTCTTCTTCCTTGTCAAAACCTCGAGCGTGCATTACCCACAATGCAACTGGACCGCCAGCAGTTCAGCAGGAGATTCTGTTGTGTTGTGCTAGTAGTGGCTGATGAAGCCTCGGAGGGAGCTAGTTTGTAGTTTTCATCGCCACGCCAACTCTAGGCGACATCAGGTCATACTCATTAGATTGCTATGCAGACTTTTGATGATGCACCGCTCCATCCCTCCATCTCTCTCTTTTTAATAAATCACCAGTACAAACCTTTTCTTTTGCCAAACCAAGCACTCTTGTGTTGCCAGTGTGGGTCACATCGCATTGGAGGTGATTCAGGACTGTCTGTCTGTACTTGGCAACGTGAGCACAAGCTGTCATCCTTCACTGGTTTCCTATAAGATCGAAGCCATTTTTTATTTTCCAAGTGCAGATTTGGTGCAGGAATTTAGTCATTGCTGCATTCGCCGCTCTCATAAACTTTTGGATGGAGATAACTTCTCCAAAAGGCCGAATGTGAAGATTTATAAATCCCATAGAGGAAGTGAAGTGCAGGGTCATGAACCCGTGCTTCTGAGAATCCCCTTTATTGTTTTTTTCTGCAGGCGTATAAGAAAGTTATTTGGCAGGTATGTGTGGTTGCCTCTAAATGTCACTGAGCCTGCAGTCTTTCCCGCTCTGTTGAGTTATTGCACCTCTGACATGCTTTGATAAGTTTTTATGCATGTCAAATTAAAGGCTGCTCACTTGTAGGAATCTGTCTGTTTGCCCAGAAGTAACCCTGCAATGCTAAAGAAAATATAACCGATTACAGGGATAATCAAATATAATACAGGATACGTTTGAAGGACATATCCAGGATATCCAACAGCATAAACGAGTTAAAATGATAGAAAGCGAGAAGCTGAAACCCATCAAAGTGTAAAAGTGAAACATCTAGCAGTTTGAAGTGCTAACGTCGGCCTTTACGTCGGCTTTTACGTAGAAATCTCCTTCCGACCTCCTCAAGTATCATTGTTAGACGCCATTTAATCACGATTAGCTGCAATATCCAAGAAACCAGCCTGAAAAGAGCAGAGACGGATAGTAGTTGGAGCTGGCTGATGCAACGCTATGATGAGCTAGTCAGCGCTTGATGGGCGGGGCTTGGTGGAGGATCAGTTTACCTATGTGTTTGTTATTGTATGAATGAAATAAGACAAAGTATAGTGGCATCATTTATTATTCCTCCCTGCTGTTGATTGGTTATCTTTTTGGCTTTTCTTCTGCACCATTAGCATATTATCATAGCCAATAAAGAATAACTTTCTTAATGTATTTCTCAATGCTGCCCCCCCCCTTCAAGTCCACCAACTGGCCCCCATTCCTCAGTGTTATTATTGGATTTAAAAAAGAAGCCGGGAGGGGCCATACATCACATCTGCCTTCGTCACCCTCCTCCCCTCGTTCACTCTCATTCTTTCATTCATCTTTCTTTCCTTTTTTTAATAACTCCCTCTCTGCTCTTTGGCCATTAATAAAGATGAAGTCAGTCTGCTGTCGCCTCCCGTCTCTCAGCCGTCTCCTTTCACTTCACACCTTTAAACCCCCCCCTTCTCACTTACCTTCCTCCTTACATTTTCTTGATGTCCCTTATCTCCCCCTCTCATCCCTTACTCTCGTCTCCTCCTCAGATTCTCCTTCAATTTCTCTCCGTCTGACACAACAGTCCATCACGGCCGGCTCTGGACACCGGCCTCCTCTCACGCTTCTCATTCATCAGGACTTTGAAAAGCAGAAATCACTCTCTCCTCTCCTCCACTGGCCGCTGCCACTTATTGCGCTATCCATCACACCTGGCGGATGATCAATACGAGCCCCTCACCCCCCCCTACCTTCCTCCTTCCCTCCCTCCTAGTTCCTTCACGTCCGACTCCCTCGTGTGAGGAAACACTGCTGAAACAGAATACGTCGGCAGGGATAGATTATCCTCTTTGGCGTGGGCTTGCCATTCAAATTGGGGTGAAAATGCACTTAAATGCAGATCGCTCAGATCTATTTAAATAAAGATAAAAAAAGCCACAATGTGAAAACCAATAAAAGTCCTGCGTTCGGAAGCTTACTAAGTAAACGTCCAAAAGTATAAACATCAAAAGTACTGGAACAGAATATATATTATTTCTGGTACCGTATATGCATTTTCAACGTTTGTTATCTGTTATCTCTTATCATGCAAAGTCAAAAGTTTGGGTTATAAACCACAGTATGGGACTAGTTGAAAGAGGATCAGGAGTTAACAAAGACCATGAATGGCTGCACAATTACATTATAGAAAAAAGAGAGAAGGAAAACATGCATTTTTATTAGTAATTTAATTAATTGGACATTCATTTTTAGGTTTACATACAACAGAACATCAGCTAGATTAACCGAGCAGCTCATGAAAATGTTTCTTAATGTGATAAAAGACGATTTTCAGGTGAAAAGTGTGATTGTGAGACTACATTTAATAACAGGAGACAACTTTACTGCTAATGTGTTCCCTGCTTCAATCGCTGAACAGCTGAAATGCTTCCGGCGCAACACACACACACACACACACACACACACACACACAGCGGCCACGTATTGAGCTGCTCTTATACCAACAACATAATATATGTAAACATGTGGCTGCACTTAAACTCGGCAGTACTCCTGCTGGTTTACTTCTTCTACACATTTTGGACGTATATAGATACATAGATTTATATAAACTAACATTAGTGTAACTGCTTTGTGTTCAGTTCTTAATGTAAACATTCATATTTTAGACGATGCACCATGTTTTCCCTTTCATATCCGAGCAATCGTGGATTAGTCAGAAAAAGAATCAAATCAGGATCTTGTCAATGCAATCGATTCTGGGAATCTCAACCAGGTGGTAGTCAGGTGACCTCCAAACGTCAAAAGGGTTCATCCACTGGGGACCATGACTATCTGGACATAATTTCACGACGACCCATCTGATCGTCTTTGAGATGTTTCACCGGCACCTGTAAATATGAGCAAGAAAAAAAACAGAAAAGCCATTTTTGTTCTTCTCCCGGGGACCAAGTTGTTAGGCAGCGGTCTGAATTGATGGTGTTATTCAAGCGATTCCTCTTCAGGTAGGACCCGGTTAATGGGGGCAGGCAATAAGAGGTGGATAACAGTGGCTATAATTCTGCTGAGAGCAGCGTTGCTTTGTGAAAACGGATTTGTTCAGGGCCGAGGAGTCGTTAAGCAGCGTGGCCGAGCCTCCCACATCCTAATGCCTCTCTAATCTCCTTCAGGTATCGCTAATTCTTCTCCTTCTATACCGCCATTAAACTTTCTCACAGGTTCCTTGGCCATGAATTAAATTACACTGGATGTATTGAGCAAACTAACCATAAATTGGCCTCCGCTGCCCTCGCTGGCGTAGGTGGAAAAAAACGGAGAACACGCTGCAGGTGCACAGCAGATTACTGATGGTGATACAACCAGGGTTCCAACGGGTGCTGGAAATCCTTGAAAAACACTTGCATTTTAGTGTGGTGTTTTCAAAGTTTGAAAAGTGCTTGGATTTAGAATGAAGTGCTTGAAATGTGTGTTCTATGTGATGACATATATGATAGAACAGAGAAAAGAAGATCTCCATCTTTGAGGGACTGAAATTTGCCACTTTTTTTCTCGGCTCTGTTTTTTTTTTTTTATGCTGTTGTAGGAAATACTCAAAACGGGCTACAAATCTATTTTATTGTGCAGCAACTTGCATCTTGAATACAAGATAAATACGTGGCCCATCTTCTGCAGAAACCAGATGAAGCTGATGGAATATTTTGTCATGCATGTCTTATATGCTTGTGTGTCAACACATATTTTATTGTGGAATATTTGTTCACCCGGATGTTCGGAGGAGCGTAGAAGTACCTCAGAACAAGGCTTTAAATGTAAAGGTTACATTCGAGAGAGCTGGCGTCCACCTTCCCGACACATCCATCAGCGCTGGCCTTACCCGGCGCTGCAGACCGACGTGACCCCTGCAGCCGGAGCGATGCGACGGGCCGGGGGACTCGGATCTCCACATTAAACCAAACGGGCCAACCTGCCAGCAGCTCAATTATCTGTCATTAGCAGGCAGCGCGGCACAGGCGCATGGGTAATTTGACAAGCTAAACTGGTGCTCTTTCATACTGGACTGCTTCATTGGACCTGAGTAAATATATTCTCGGGGCTAATGCATATAAATAGAAGAGCTGTGTTTGAACAGCTGAGAGAAAGTGGAGCACCAGGAGGAGTGGGCGGGAGACAGAAATAAGCATATAAGTCAGCCTAAATACTGCGGTTTCAGTGTTGTGAATGGGGCTCAACCCACCAATACTATCTCAGGAGACATACTGGGGGTGACTGGAGGTTAATCTCCTCTGGACCCCCCCGCTTTCTCCTAAAACTGGTTGTTCACACTGATTGGGAGCTTTCTAAACAGAAATAATCCCGAGGTCACAGTCAGCTGTCTTATCTCTCTGTTCTCTCTGTGATTTATTCATGATTTGTCTGCGTGTGAACGCTGGACAACAGGCAGGTGCTGACATTCGTTCCCCTGCTCTCTCATCCCCTATCTGTCTGACTGACAAGACAACCTAGAAAATGGGATATGATGTTAATACGGGGGATTTTTTCCCACCCCAACAATGCATATGTTGCAAGAAAATGCTCTTTCTGCTCAAAACGAACTCTGATTGGATTTGACTGACTGTGATGTAGCAGGAAACACTCGGTTTGTGCCTCAAAATGGTTTGAAACACGTAATAATATAATATTATGCAGCTATATGGATGTTTATTAATGTACAGTACATGTCAGTGTTTCTCCTACAATGACAGTTTGTACGCTGTGATTCATTATTTGACGAATACATTATAAATAGGAGTTAAAGTAAACAGTTGCAGCATCAGAGCTTAAGAAGATATTCAAAGGGCTATGGCTATGTGCTGGCACTTCATGAATACACAAAATAAACGTTTTCATCCACCTGTTTTTTATGCACATTTTGAGTGGAAATATTGGAAATTTAAATGAGAAAAAAAAAGTTTGTGTATTGATATAAAACTAAATGTAAATTGTTAAAAAAAACTGCAATGGAAACAGACTTGATAAATGAATCATGCTATATATATCGTGCTTTAAAATTCATTAAAATGTACATAATGTGCAAATTCAAAACAACTTTGGAGCAATTCTGCAAAAGAAAATGCAAATGAATGCACATTTCCATCCACGACTGATGAATATCAGTGAGTTGGTTCATTGAGAAACAGCTGGTAGTGATAAATCTCCGGTCGGTGATTGATACGGAAACGATCAATAGTGACGTGACATAATGTTAATATCACATTCATTTGTGTTGCATGTATCGACATTGTTGCAGTCTCCTTATCGCTCCACACAGATCCGATGCTTTTCGTCTGTTAACAGGAAAGTTGAGTGACATTTGATAATAATAATAATAATACATTTTATTTTTATAGCACTTTTCTAAACACAAAGAAGCTTAACAGAAAAACAAACAAGCCAAAAAAAATACCCCAAATAAAACAGGAATAATATCATGATAATGTTCATAAACTTTACTTTTGCATGGTTAAACCAGGAATAAATATTTCAGGACTGCAGCGACATAAACACAATCAGTAAGTAACAGATAAGACATGTTGAAAGTTAACTGATGAGCTTGTATTAATAAAAAAAAGGCAGAATAAACCATTTAATGATTTATTCATGATCGATACACCTCCTTTTAAACTTAAAAAGAACTTTCCCTACAATATAATGAGTTTTTATTTTATTTCCAACAGGTAAACGTATGTAAACGTGCTGAATGTCCCGGACTCATAGAATCACTACATCGTCGCTCTAAAAGAAAGGAAAGGCAGAAAACGACAGGCTGATACAGAGAGATGCATTAGAGGTGTCACTGTGTGGCGTCCTCGCCACCCGGCTGTCTGTCACCTGTCGCCCCTCCGACACCCGGCCATCAGGTGGAGCGAGACACGTCGGGTGGGGGGGGTAAAGAAACGAGTGACAGAGAAACAGGAAGTGACACAGAGGGTGAGACATGTTTCTGTGCCTCGCTTCACCCGCACATCCTGTGTGAATGAAAGCTTGTTTGAGAGTTGACGGGTCAGACGGTGACGGCGATGCAAATGAAGACTGTCACGCCGCTGAATGAGGTGGAACTATGTGCTGTTAGCATCCTGCTCCTAGCGACGGCTATTTTACTCTAGCAGGGTCTGACGGTCTGTCTTGCACAGTCGTGGTTCTGGTTGTCTGGGGCCCCCTTCCCCCCAGTGGGCCCAACAATACGGCCCCCACCTCCAGCAGCAGGGTGACAACCGTTGATCCCCCGTGCCGTAATAGTTCGATGCCGATGAGGAATAACTATATGAAAATAGCCAATCTTCTCGCCGATTATCTTGCTTTCTTGCATTTGACCTGAATTTTTTATTCACAACTGAACAATCCAGTAGAAGTGAATGCATCTTTCTGTTCTCTCTACTGTCTGTTTACTCTTTTTGACATTTTTCTGTGGATTATTTCATTCAATATCTGTCTGCAAACTATTCCTCTTCATGTAGATGTTTTTATACATATGTAATAACATCAGCTTTAATCTGCTGCTGTATAGTTACTGTATTCCAGTTGTTTTGCATTGTGTGTAGTTGACTCCTGTTACTGTGTGAAATGCAGTATAGGTTAGTAGTGATGTAGTACTCAGGCCGTCCCATGGAGTCTTCAGACAGCCTGGCAGCATTTCTCAAGTTGTCCTGGTTGGTATGTTATTTATATGCTTGGGAATATCCAGGATTTCTTACATTTCTCAGTATTGACAGACACCAGGGGTTTTCCACCTTTTTTTCCCCTCTTCCCTCCTCTGAGAACATGTGGCATCAATCGTTTTTTTTTTTTTTTTTTTTGGCTAGATTCTCCAACTTTAATCCCTCTACTTGTGAGACAGAGTGCAAAGGAAAAAGAAAGATGGGAGTGTCAGCGAGGAAGCACATGGCAGCTGAAGGTCATTAATCACTGTCATGGCGGAGGATGAAAGACATGAGAGATGGAACGGCAGCAGACATGGCAGGAATCTCTCTCCAGAGATGAGATGAATCAACCTATTCAGCGGAGGCCTTCGCTTTGTTGTTGATATTAGACCGTGACATCACATCCTCCCCGAGCTCCGAAGCGGCGGCGGCGGCGTCCCGGTCAAAAGGGAAGGGAAGTGAACGCATCGCGCTCTGACCGACGTATGGATTGTGCATTGAATTACTGGCAGTCTCGCGGCTCCCAGAGGCCTCTGAGCATCTAATGGAGACAGCTGAGTTATGGAAAACAAAAAGAAATGTTCTGACAGAATACAAGAATCACAGGTCACGGAGGTCAAAACGCTTGGAACGCACGCCCTTTACACCTCAGACAAATGTCTCCTCTGTAACCTTTGATTATCCAACACATTATGTAAGAATGGAATATGTGGAAAATATAGTAAGTAAAGGTTATAATCTACCAAACTTTTCAGTTAAATTTAGTCCAGTTTCAGATAGCTGGACAGACGTCCTTTCTGGGCTGTTAGCTGTTATCGGCTGCTCCAACTGAGATGAAAAGGGGAAAGTAAAAGCTGCAATTAATGGTTTTATCAGTGATTCTGGTTGTCCTCACTTCCGTTGCGAGATCCAAAACAAACAGAGCCAGCTAGCCCCTCCCTCCCTCCCGTGTTTTGAAAATGATCATGGACGCGCATTTTCATGAACGTGCCACCCACCCCTTGTCTGTGATTGGCTGGAACACTGTTTATTTTGCTTTTGAGGTGTTGGTAGTACCATTTGTTTTTGTGTGCGATCTCGGAGCCTAGGCTGCCTAGAGAGACACGTTTTTTTGACGGCCTGCTTATGGGGCGGGCAGCTAGCGGATCGTGAGGTAAAAACAGATGAATGTGATCATTTATGTTTCGACCCAGAATCGCTGATACAACCTGTAATCAAAAATCATTGCTTTGCAAGCTACTTCAAATGGGAAGAAGTTGAACTACAGCAGGCTACCCTCAGTGGAAATCTAGTTTGATTCATCAAAGTTATTTATAAACTTAAATAAGAGAATTTAACCAAAACAAAGTCACGTGCCAGCAAAATCAAACATGCCCGACTTTCTGTTGTGATGTTGTGAGGCGTCCCGGTGGTGATTAAGGTTAAAGTTCATCACTCTGAAACAGTTAGAAGTAATCCGATGACTTTTCCTCTGTGGTTTTTCCCAGTTCAGTCAGTATGTGTGTTAGGAACAAGAAAGTCCTTCTCCCTGCTGTTTGTTCTCATTCAAAGTGATCCAACCGCCGCATATTGAACCCTGACGTTAAACAAATATGGGTTAGAAATAAGTGATATGATTGGCTCTCTATTTACATAGAGGGATTATTGGTATTTAGATGAAACAATGCAAAGCTAGGGGGCACCATCTTGAAACTCAAAAACAATGTATAGAGCAGATATGTATTATGTAGTCGGGGGGGGGTAAAAGCGTGACTTAGTTCCAGTTGGACTTTATATTATAAATCTAAAAGTTCAGAAAGAGATTTCTCTTGCCCACATTTCATACCACAGCTCTGGCCTTCTACGCTGCGGTTCGACTCCTCAACATGAACCAGATACTCCAAAGCACGATACTTTATTATTCTGGCCGGCCTGCAAATCTATAACATCCCCTTCGCTTCAAGAAAGTGGAGTGTGCAGAGTGCATGTTCTGAATATATATATTTGTCTTGCCTCAGGCTGAAATGTTGGGGTAAAGGGAAGAAAAAAAGAAAAGTTTCCAGTCAGTATGATGAATGTGTTCTGGCCAGAGGAGAGTGGGTGGTCTGTATCTGTCAGCGCCGCTATTACAGCAGACAGCGGAGTTACAGGCCAATAAGCCACACTATCATCACCGTCATCAGCAGCAGATCCCCTTACAACAGCTCTCAGCTGTCCGCATCAAATCCCCAACATGCACTTACCCAGAGAGCCCCTGAATGTCCCATTGGCTGTTCCACTGTGTGTTCTCAAAGGAGTTGACTCACCCAAAAGGCAAAAAAAAAGTCGTATTTCAAGTGGCAGCGGTGATATATTCAAGTACCTTGAGCAAAAGTAGCAACACCAGTTAGAAGTACTGTGTTAAAAGTAACAGTACACATGTATTAGCATCATAATATAGTTAGAGCACTGACAGATTGGTCTGTTAATATATTCTATAATGGGGATATAATTGGGTCTTATTTTAACTTTATATACTGCCGGCCAGTTTAGCCTGTCAGGAAAAATAAAATGAATCGGATTAGAACTGACATTGACTGTTTTCCATTGGTCGTTTAACTAGTGCAAAAGAATAAAAGGGTTGTTGTTAGTTGTCACGGTGACGACACGACAGGAGGGCTAGTAACTAACCAGGTCCACCATGCTTTATTGCTACACAGGTTGCAGAAACTGGCAATAGTGCTTAACACTGACAAAAGTGTGTGGATGAAGCATTAATTTGTTAAAATTATTGATTTACTCTCTTTGCTTGGGAACGTTACTCTCCCGTTCAGACTACACGATACGATGGTCACTGGGCAGATTAGGAGATTATCGATACCGTCATCGTCCCAATCATCCATGATGTCACCCGAGGCACTCAATGTTCCAGATCTGGCTGAAATGATGTAGTCTGAACCAGGCTTAAGTCATGACTGTAATACCTCAGTATTATAGTAGCGTAGTCATGGTGCGTTCCATTTACCTCGGAAGTCGGAAGCCGGAGCTGGGAATGACGTCACGCCCGAGTTATCAGCGTTTCAGTTACAAAGTCGGAAAAAGTAGCCAACGGCCAAAAATGGAAGAGGAAACAAGATGGCTACATCTACAAAAGTTATTCTCGCGCTTGCCTTGTCCGAATATAAACACCTTCTGGACAAATATGCGGTCCTTCTGCAACCTGCAAACACGGTGGATTAAGAGAAAACACAAAGTCTTTCTACGTATTTCATTGTTTACAAAAAGTATCCATCACCCTTTGATCGGTCATCGGTAACTGTTTACAACCGGGGCAGCCATCTTTAAATGTCAAGTCGGGCTTGTGTGGATCGTCCGACTTTCCGAGTCGGAAATCCGACCTCGGGGCTCGTTCCAGTTGAAATTTCCGACTCGGAGCTCGGATATCCCGATTTCCGAGTACAACTGGAACGCACCATTAGCCCGCTACAACGGTCTCGGTCTTGCAACGGTACACAAAAACATAGCGGCCGCTCCGACCAAACTGCTACATTGATTTGAATGAGAATGTTTCATTTCTATGCTACAATATAATTGCATGGCTTTGGAGAATATTCTGACTGTTAATTCTTCATAGCAGTTCATTCAAAATTAGAATAATTTTTAATTAATAACTTAATGTGTCGGAGTAAAAAGTGCAATATTTCCTTCCGAGAGGAATCGAATCCTTTTCGTGAACGTTCTTAGTTACAAAACCGTAAACGTCCTGCATGCTAGATATTACTAGCGCTCCGTAAGAAAAGTTGTTTTTGTACTGAGAAAATAATGGTCCTCGTGTTGTTTTGCACCATCTTCCCTTCCGGTTTGCTCCGGGTTTTCTCTCGCAGCCGTGACGCGAGATTTTTACCATAGCAACACGAGCATGACGCTGTAATTACTGAGCTAAACGGTGTGACATCGGTTGGCGGCGCTGATTCACGACTGTGAAAACACGAGACACACACACACACACACACACACACTGGAAAAGAGGGTGAATGCAGTTTTGTTATCGGTGAGATTGCGGGAGGAGAATAATGAGGTCACCTATGAGCCACTGTGCTACCTTAATGAGGTCGCTGTCTGCCGCTGTGGCCCGGCAGTAAGGACACACACACACACACACACACACACACACACTACAGTAGATCACCTAGCCTTATCTGTCCTCTTGTCACTTGGGCCTTGGCGTCCGTTGCGGCGTGGATCAGACTGCATTTTTGCATCCAGCTCGTGCTTCGAGCTCTCTGACAGTCGCGGCGGTGATTTATGACTCCTGCAGACAGACACCGCCAGCAGACATCGCTGCACAGGCTCGTGTGTGTTTTGTGCTCACGTGATTGATTATCCTGTCTGTCTTGTCTGTGGCATTTTTGAAATGTAATCTCTCTGAACAGCATGAAAGGTGTGAGACCCCAGAGAAAACACACAAGCCCACGTCTGCTCCGTGCAGGCTGTATTGTATTTGCATACCTTTGCTCAGGCATGCTGGGAAATTGAATTCCAACCCTCTAACTCTAAGAGTCTCCCGGGATTAAACCGTCACCGTGTGATTTACTGTAACCTTGCTATAAACAGCGTCATCCCTCCTGATTGATGCGCCCGGCGAGCGCTGCCACGTTGTCACGCAGTCGTACTTTTCATCGTGCTTTGTGATGACTGGATACAATGGAGGATGAGTTGCATAAAAGTGTATAGGATTTAAAGGGCACCCGGGGTGCAACAACAGCTGTTTTCCTATTGGACGTTCGGTACAGGACGTTGGGCTCGGTATGAGACACCCTTTCGCTGCACCCTGTGACCCCAGAAAAGCTGTTTGTGTCTTTTATTGTATATTCTGGAGTTTTTACCTGGAAAGTTTCAGCGGCGCAGCAGCTCAGGGACGGGATTATAGGATTTTATCGCAAATAAATTGATCGTGTTGAATTTCCATTATCAGTATAATCCTAAATATCATCACAAGTGACCTTAAAAAAGATATTGAATTCACTATTGGTGGTTGTATTCACTTTTTCTTTCTTTTTTTTCTTTTTTTGTGGATGCAAACAAACTTTATGATGACATCATCGCGTCTGAAGCTTCCGCCCAGTTCGGTTCTTATGATGGAGGATTACAGAATCAGAAATAGTTGTTTTGATCCCTGGGGAAAATTGTGTCTCATTTATAGTGCAGACATTTTTGTGATTTATTTTTTGTTATCTTTGAATTGCCATTAAGAATTGCTACCAATTAGATGCTGTTGAATGTCGAATGTGAATTTTGTGCACTCTCAACACCCCATACAATTCACCATTGATGCTAATGATGAGGCTTTAATCTCCCCAATGTGTAATAAAAATGGTCAGGAGCATTCATTTACACACAGTCGATCGTCACGCAATTTATAGATGAGGCCTATTGTGAACTGGGTCACGATGATATGTCATTTTTAAAAAGCGGGTCCCCAGAAATAAAGTTTGGGAAACATGGACCGAGAGTAATAGTAGCTTTACCACCTACAGAAGGAAGCTACTGTAGTAGCCTTACCACATTTAACTGCTAACAACTCATAAACCAAAAAGATGGGAAACCAGTTATATTTTATAAGCTGATGTTGTTCCCAGACAAGTTTGTTGTCTCCAATCTCATTACAGATAGCGGAGCTGAAAACCACCAAAAACATCACGATGAAGTAGAAATTATCCTTTAAAGCTTCCGCACTGACGAAATCCCTACAGCGACAACTACGTGCCTCATTTTTCTTCCTGCGTTTATGTGTGTGTGTGTGTGTACAGCTGATGATAAATGAGCTCAGCAGATCCTGAGAGAGCTCGCAGAGGAAAAGAATAATGGGTATTTAAGCACACTTGTAAATTACCAACACATTTGTCTTAGACTGTCCCCTCAGGGATGTCTGACAGCGCAGCACACAAAGTGTGTAACGCTCACATGCATCTGTTCCACACAGCCTCATTGGATCTGCTGACATCACTTAAATACAAACTGTCACGCCGTCGTGCCATAATTCATACTTTGACAAAAGGCACCATAAAGCAGTCTTTGGCTTGTCTCTGCACCTGCATTTATGTGCACGTCTCGGCAGGTGTGTGTGTATGTGTCGGGTCATGCAGAGTGCACGGTGATGTTTATCTCTAAGTGTCGCAGACAGGCATGCCGGACCGCCAGGTGGGAAAATGGGATTACAGCTATCTGTTCCTCTGCTGCGCGCCAAGCCTGCCATTTTTTTTTTTTTTTTTTTTGCTGTTGCATGTTTGCATCGGCAGCACACATGCTGTCTGCCGCTTTGTCATGCAAAGGTGTTTGACCTTTGCATATCAGCTGGTCACGTGACCATAAGGATGACATGTTTGTCATATTCAGTGAGAGGAGGAGGAAGAGGAGGAGGGATGGCGAGATTAGCCGGGAGTGAGCTCTTTTGTTATTGTTATTATTATTAATTACAGATCGGAATATATATCACATAACAGCACAGTGAACTTGATGACTTTGCTTTGACTTTTCCCCATTTTTTTTCTGGGCCCTCGCCTTGTCTAAGCGCCGGGATATTTTGAGTTTCCTGCCAGAAAAAAAAAAGTTGGGATCATAACACAGTTGCTGAACAGCCTCCCAGAAAAAAAGGAAGGAGAAAAAAAAAATGGCCTGAAATTCATCATCCTCATTCATAAACAGTCATTAATGTTTATGGCAGGTGTCGTGACATGTTTACGACAGCATTATGTCTGCTTTACGAGTCCACTGTCACGTCGGGTGGGGTGGGGGGGGGGTTTACGAGCGTGGCGCTCGGAGGCGGCGAGGGGACCGCTGGCGGCGCGTCCAAGAGGTTTCTGGGATGTTTAATCAGTTACTCGAACACGCTCGCAAATAAAAAGAGAGAGCAACACTTGGCAGAGGAAGTCGGCCGCCATCAAACCTTCTCATTAAACTCTCTGAATCCAGGCTCCCCTGTTCTTCAGGGCTTTTATAGGAAAATCACTACTCTCAATTTGCTAGCTGTTGTAAAAGTTGTGTTCCAGGTAGTGGTTGTGGTTTCTGGCGGTGTAGGGGGGGTTCGGCAATGCCGCAGGATCCCCCCCCCCCTGCTTTATGGCAGGCTGTAAAGCTGTTGGCAGGCCAACAGGGGCAGTATCTTTTTATCCGGCTGCTAATTTAAGGAAGGAGATTAAGGTTGTGAATTACATTCACGGCGCTGGCGTTTTTTTATTTTTTTTATAGTAATGAAGGGTTTGGTCGTTTCCTCCAAAAAACACTGTCTGAGGTTAAATAGCCATGCATAATTGACTTAATTCAAATGTGTTTTCCTATATATTTTATTCCGTCTGCACTAAAACCTTTATCTATAGCTATAGTCTATGTAGTAACTGTTTTGCTGGGTTCGGGACTCTTCTGGGCATCAACAAAGAGCATATGTACCCCATGTGGGGGGGGGGGGGGGGGGGGCGTCACCCCCAGCCAATAAGCAGTGTGATGTCACAGACTTGACATAGATGCAGAGAGAGAGCAGGCAGGCCACAGCAGGATGACGCATGCATTCATTCAAAATTCAGCACCTTCCCACAGGTTTTTGAGGTGTTGATGTGTTTAATTGTAGTTAAGATGTGAAACATTCATCATGAGTACATATTAAAGCTTTAAATCAAGTAGTTTTTCTGCCTATCTCAACCAAACAGGAACCTTTAACCTATTTAGTCATTTTGTCCGGAGTGTTGCTGACACAGGCATGTAGCGCCCCATCCAGCCGAGTGATGATAGGTTTTTTTGTTTGTTAAATTACCATTTTTATATCTTTACAAATGGGGTGGGGAGATGCACTGGTTGAGTGATTCCTCATTATTTCCACAGCGGAGCTCCCTTAGCCAGTATAAACATTAATTCAGAGGATATGGTGAGGAATATATCTCGTTAAATAGCTAATCTTTTTGAGCTGCGATAGTAGCTGTGTGTTGCTGATGCCTGGACGTGCACACTGCCCTTCTCTGAGCCCCGGCAAGCACTTTACAAACAGACGTAAGCAGTTTTATTGATAGGGTAATCCTAGACTGATTAATGGCCCAATAATCAGCCGTAACCTGCAATAAATCAGCCGCTGATCGATACAGCCTGTGCTCTGCAGCCGTGGCCCGATCATTACCGTGTCACTGTATATCTACCATTAGCACGGGACGGCTGAGAGCTTCACGGGAATGGAAGAAAAAGGGCTTCCTTTTCTAATGTGTTGGAAATGAGATTGATAGAAGATTTTTTTTAAATTTCATTTGTCTGCCCACCTCTTCCCTTCCCCTCTTCTCAGTCTGATTAATGTCTGAACAGCAAAAGACAGTGATAAAGATGGAGAGGGTGAGCTGGATGTTAAATTATGATAATGACAGCACAATTAATGACATCGGGAGACATTATTCTTCAGCCTCTTGGCATATCACAGCTGCTGGAAGATATATACAGTGAGCCGAGGCTGTTAAAGATACTCTGGCTGATAAGAAATACAAATACGGATGCTGTTTTTTGGGCTGTTTGCAGCCGTTTCTTCCTGGTCTGAACGTTTACATTATTGGGCATATTTCCCATAAATGTGGGCTCACTAACATTCGACTCGCCGCCTTTTTGTTGGAGAGAAAACACAACGTTCATCAGCGAGCTGCAGAAGTACAGCTCTATTAGTCCTGCAATGCAATGACTTAAGCGGAAGGATGTAATCAGGAAAATGTACTTAAAGTATGAAATATTAAAGAGGTCAATGCAGAAAAATGTCCCCCTGCGACCGTTGTATTATCATGCATTATGTAATTGGATTATTAATACTCATGCATTAATGTAAAAGTAGGATTTTACTGTTGTGGCTGGTTGAGGTCGAGCTCATTTGGAACTATAAACTGATGATTATTTTCTTCACCAGTTGATGGATTCTTTGGAGGTTTGAAAACCCCAAATCGCTCAGAGCATTTCACCAAAAGGAACCTCAGTAAAATAGCTTACAGTAGCTTAGACTATGCAACAGTTTACCTCAGCTGCTGCACATTTGCATCCTTGCCGAGTATTTGAAATGTCTGTGTTATTATTGTTTAAAGGAATGAATGAACCGACTGACATTCTGCCACTGAAACGGGTCAGGTGTCACTTTGCCTTCAGCTCCGTCGGCTTAAAGCAAAACTCAAACATCCAGCCGGCGAAACATCAGACGGAATATAGAAAGCAGATATGGACACGGAGTCGCTGAAGTGCACCACATTCAGACAAAGCGTCCCTGAAATCAGAGATTAGAGGTCGAGGAGATCCACGGAGGAGGAGGAGGAGGTGTGACGGATGGGAGGGGGCGGGGTCACGAAGCAGAGGGGAAATAAAGCATCAGTGAGCAGAGGAGAGGTGAGAGGAAGTGGGGATGACGAGGTGCACGGCGATGGAGGGGAGATGAGTTAGGAAAGAGAAGGAGGACGGAGAGGAAGAAAGGTAATCTGAGAGAGAGAGCAGCAGGAGAGGCTGAGGCAGGACTGACAGAGGGCCATTCATCCTCCATGCTAGAAGAGACAAACTGCTGGTGGAGGAAGACAGGCCCCATAAATCACCGCCAGCACACACACATGCACAGGAATCCACATGTGAACAGAGAACACACACCACAGCTTATTTAAAAAGAAAAAAATCTGTCTTTTTCATGCTGACCTCTTGTGTAGTCCTGTATGGACTGCAGAGCCACGGCCTTGTTGTTAGGGATGGGACCGTTGAATGAATTTTCATTATCAGGATAATCATGAATATAAAAGCTGTATAGTTCGCTGTAATGGTGGAGAAGTGGAAAAATAGAGCCTGATTTAGAAAATAAAATACAGGATTAAACAATGTCATATTTATGCAGGGAGACCGTATGATTTATGACCTTCATTAAGATTATTTGTCACTACAAAGGATGTTCACTAAATCAATCAATCAATATCCTTTATTTAACCTGGTAAATAAACTCAATGAGATTTAAAGCCTCTTTTCCAAGAGTGACCTGGCCAAGACGGCGTCCAAAGGGATTCTAGTACGCATACCTCGATGATTATAGGGATAATAATATCACAGTTATTTTGACCAGGATCGTGACATGACATTTTCATATCGGGCCTAATTATTGTGTAATAACTATTCTGATTAATCTTCTATTGTTCATGCAAAACAGTCTTGCGGTTCCAGCTTCACAGATTCTTTTCATTTTTAATTATTTTAATTATTTTATGGATTCTGGGTGATTTTCAAAGCATTTCTTCGATTTTTTTTACAAAGCAATCGATTATTAATGGAGAAAGTAATCGTCACTGCAGATTTATCTATAATAATAATAATAATAATTCATAATAATTAGTTACAGAAAGGGCTGCACGGTGGTGTAGTGGGTAGCACTCTCGCCTCACAGCAAGAGGGTCCCGGGTTCGATCCTTCTGTGAGGAGTTTGCATGTTCTCCCCGCGTAAGCGTGGGTTCTCTCCGGGTTCTCCGGCTTCCTCCCACAGTCCAAAGACATGCAGGATGGGGATAGGTTAATTGGTGACTCTAAATAGCCCGTAGGTGTGAATGTGAGCGTGAATGGTTGTTTGTCTCTACATGTCGGCCCTGTGATAGACTGGCGTCCTGTCCAGGGTGTACCCTGCCTTCGCCCAATGACAGCTGGGATCGGCTCCAGCCCCCCCGTGACCCTGAATACTGGATAAGCGGTAGACAATGGATGGATGGATGGATGGATGGAGTTACAGAAAGTGGTTCAGAATGAGCTCCACCTGAACCAACTACAACTTACATACTTTTAAGTAAGAAACTTTTCTCTTTGTAACAGAGTATTTCACAGTGTGGTATTAGTACTTCTATGTAAGTTTGGGACCTGAGTACTTCCTCGTCCACGGTTCTGGGCGCTCTCTTGTTTGCGTCAAAGGGAAAATGAGCAGCAGATATTCGTGTGACATTTTGGATTCACGTAGCTGGTTGGTTGTTCTTTGACACGCTATCTCTCTCCGTGGCTTCTGCCAGTCACAAACCTCCCACTTCCCTCCCCCGCCCAGCCAGGGTGAGGAGTTCCAGTTCCTGTTCGCCCGGCCCTGACCTCCGCGCTGACCTCCATGCTGACATGCATGCCGTGTTTGGACAGCAGGCCACGCGTCGACCGCGGCGGCCCTCGTGTTTTTACTGGAGGATGTCCTTTTTTATTGTTGTCGGCCGTTGTTGAGGTCGGACCTTTTTTTTTAGAAACAATTAATTAAACAGGGTGCGGTCCACTCCATAGCTACACATACCTGCTCCATCTCACTCTCACTACTTTATAGAGGGTTTTTGAAGCTTTAAAAAAAGTCTTTTACCCACAATCCACTTCAAAGTATTACTATTAACACAAATTATCATGGAAACACCGATAATATCCCTGTAATCACATTGTTCCATGTATTTCACAGGTAGAATAAAAGCTGCATCTTAAATCGGCTTAAAGCAAACGTTCCTTTCAAGGATTAGTCCGTCTGTAACACCTGCTTCTTTAGAGATCCTCAGTCACACCCATCATAATACAAATATTATAAAATAAAATGTCATAGTCTAATGGTTGGAATTGGTGGTTATTGTTCAGGTGTGCACTTAAAGGAAAAGTAACTGTCATTTCCCCTTAAATTGCCAGAGTAAACAATATATATATATATATATATATATATATATATATATATATATATATATATATACATACACACACACACGTTGCCTTTATACAACTCTATAGGTGGCGGCGGCAGTGGCGAGGAGGCTGAATGTGACTCACATTAGCTAAGCTGCAGAACAGTGCAGGCCATTGTGCCTCTACATGTTTTGCAGACATCAGATGCATGTGGGTGATGGCAGTAAGTTCAAAGAGCTCCAAGTTGGAAAAAATAAGCTGTTGAACTATAAAGTATATTTCACTAAGAACAAACAAGCGGCATCTCCAGAGACCAAAAGCACGAGCAACATGATTGTACATAAATCCCAGCGAGGCCTCGGGAGCTCCTAAGATAGAGCCTCATAAATTGTGCTGCATGTGATCCATAATTTGCTGCTCAACATGCGTGCATGAGGGGAGTTTGTGTCCAGTTTTACTGCAGACAAATGAAATAATCTCCAGCCAGACTTCATTTCCTGCTGCTTTAATTGTCCCCTTGCTTGTTTTCCTCCTCTCGTCTCTCTTTAATGTGGGTCAATGGTTTTCCCTCTTGACCTCTCATCCATTGCTTTCAACCATATGTGAACCGGTGGGGTCAGGTCAGGGGTCAGGGGAGGTCAAAGTTTTCACTAACTTCACCTTCCCACCTTCCTCCTCCTCCTCCTCCTCCTCCTCCTCCTCCAGGATCCAACCATAAGACAGATGCTGTTATCTCTTGTCCTCATCCTTCCAGTCTAAGCTTTGATGATCGGACATGTGGGAGGAGAAGAAAAGGGGAGAAGGTCGGGGAGGAAATAGAAACATGATTAATTTGTAAGAAATGTGAGTTAGCTCAACCTGCCTCTTTTCTTCTTTTCTTATTTTTCTGCCTAAAATCCCCACCCTCCAAAGCCTGCCTAGTTACGGTCACTAAACTGGGATTGGATAATCGCCTCAAACGGCCAATTAAACGTGGAACGCTCTTTGAATGACTGGCTGTTTGACGTTAAGTCGTCTTTGGTACAGTTAACTTAAACTTTTGGCTCATTAGTTTTCCCCGATACCTTTTGCCAGCCAATGGCAGGCGGGGAAAAGAATCTGTGATTGTTTTCCAGCTCAGTCGCAGCCAATTACAGGACTCAAAAGGAGAGGCATTAATCATATCTGGAGTTACGGTGGCAGACGTCAGATTGCAGAGGGGTGCAAAACAAATATGTAGCTGTCAGTGAGGCTATACAGCCGGCATTTAAGGGATTGCATTAAGGCGATAGCTGAGCGGCAAGCTAAGCTAATGTGGAACAGGGGGCCTCTGGAAACTATTTGCCTGACATGGTGGGAGGCAGAGAGAGCTGCCATCGTTCTCCCATGCTACCTTCTCCATTCTTTTTCTATTTTTCCACTTTTTTAAATTCACCACCTCTTTCTCATTGAAGCCAACAGGGAGATGAGGATTGTTTGTATGGAAATAGTGTTTTACCATCGCGATTTGTAGCTGAACAATTGTGGATATGCATTTTTCTTTTATTAAACCAGGAAAAAAAGCATCATTAAGATGAATGAAAGCTTCCTCATGCCTCCCTGATGTCCAAGATTGAGTGTAATGGTGCATTCTTTCTTTTTTTTAATGCAGTTCTATGCTATTCCCCTTTAAGTTGCACCATATTATTTAAATTTTTCTCCAAAAAAGCATCCAAACAAGTTAAAAAGAAACAAGTTCTTCATCAAAACTAACTCTCACTCACCGAGAGTAGTAATCTCTCCCGCTATTATGGGGTCCCGCTGTACGGCGGTGCATTTTAATCATCCCTCTGCACATAGAGCCTGTTGGACCCGTCAGTGTTGAAATGTAACTGTAAGTCCTAAACGAAGCCCGCATCAGTGACATCACCTTGATGGCGTACAGCACAGGGACGGCATGGGATGAGTCAAAGCCTGAGTTTATGGATCAATAGCTGTCACAGCTCGGGAGTCCTACGATCCGTAAAGCTGCCTGCTTAAAAAGATTATGACTGCACTGTGGCTGTACTGTGTGTGAGTGTGTGTGTGTGTGTGTGTGTGTGTGTGAGTGTGAGTGTGTGTGTGTGTGTGTATGTGTGCGTGCACATGAAAAAGAATAAATTACAGGGTAATGATATTAAAAGCACAAAGTCGTTAAGATGCCAAGTTAAGACACAATAAATCCAGTCATGGCTTCTACAGCCTGTCCCCACACTGGGTAATTAAATTAGATTTATAAGCCGTATTACATCAGTGCGAGATACTTCATCCACCCTCCGCCCGCTGCACCGTCCCTCCATTTTGCCCCGCTTTATTAGACGACCTGACAGCCGGCGAAAAAATATGGAGGAATGTTTCAGGTCCCGGGCTGCGAGAGCTCTGCGACTGAGGCACTCTGTCTTTCCCTGGTGTCAGTCGCGTCCGCTGGTAATAGATGAAGCGCTCCACTTCTCTGCTGAGCCCGGGGTGGTTAGTGAGGGCCGGGGTGGTTAGTGAGGGCCGGGGTGGTTAGTGGGGGCCTGGTGGTTAGTGAGGGACGGGTGGTTAGTGAGGGCCGGGGTGGTTAGGGAGGGCCGGGGTGGTTAGTGAGGGCCGGGGTGGTTAGTGAGGGCCGGGGTGGTTAGTGAAGGCCGGGTGGTTAGTGACGCCCGGGTGGTTAGTGAGGGCCGGGGTGGTTAGTGAGGGCCGGGTGGTTAGTGAGGGACGGGTGGTTAGGGAGGGCCGGGGTGGTTAGTGAGGGCCGGGGTGGTTAGTGAAGGCCGGGTGGTTAGTGACGCCCGGGTGGTTAGTGAGTGCTGGGGTGGTTAGTGAAGGCCGGGGTGGTTAGTGATGGCCGGTTGGTTAGTGAGGGCCGGGTGGTTAGTGAGTGCTGGGGTGGTTAGTGAAGGCCGGGTGGTTAGTGACGCCCGGGTGGTTAGTGAGTGCTGGGGTGGTTAGTGAAGGCCGGGTGGTTAGTGACGCCCGGGTGGTTAGTGAGGGCCGGGGTGGTTAGTGAAGACCGGGTGGTTAGTGATGCCCGGGTGGTTAGTGAGTGCTGGGGTGGTTAGTGAAGGCCGGGGTGGTTAGTGATGGCCGGTTGGTTAGTGAGGGCCGGGTGGTTAGTGAGTGCTGGGGTGGTTAGTGAAGGCCGGGGTGGTTAGTGAGGGCCGGGGTGGTTAGTGATGGCAGGGTGGTTAGTGAGGGCCGGGGTGGTTAGTGAGGGCCAGGTGGTTAGTGAGGGCCGGGGTGGTTAGTGATGGCCGGGTGGTTAGTGAGGGCCGGGGTGGTTAGTGACGCCCGGGTGGTTAGTGAGTGCTGGGGTGGTTAGTGATGGCCGGGTGGTTAGTGAGGGCCGGGGTGGTTAGTGACGCCCGGGTGGTTAGTGAGGGCCGGGTGGTTAGTGAGGGCCAGGTGGTTAGTGAGGGCCGGGGTGGTTAGTGAGGGCCGGGTGGTTAGTGAGTGCTGGGGTGGTTAGTGAGTGCTGGGCTGGTTAGTGAAGGCCGGGGTGGTTAGTGATGGCCGGGTGGTTAGTGAGGGCCGGGTGGTTAGTGAGGGCCAGGTGGTTAGTGAGGGCCGGGGTGGTTAGTGAGGGCCAGGTGGTTAGTGAGGGCCGGGGTGGTTAGTGAGGGCCGGGTGGTTAGTGAGGGCCAGGTGGTTAGTGAGGGCCAGGTGGGTTAGTGAGGGTTAACTAGCAAGAGGACGTGCTTTGTTTCACCGTCTCCACCCGACAGTCGACGTTGTTTTTTGTTTTTCCCAAAAAAGCATTGTTTCCATAACAACCCCCCCGAGTTTATGTCACTTCATTAAATGGGATTGAATCTCCAACAGTGACTGTGAACGTGCTTTTAGCTCGTGGTTCGGGTTTTTACAAGCCCACATCTGAACTGTTTTGGTTCTCGGCACCGTGGCTTCCGCCCACATGAGGAAGAAAAATGAAATTGTCACTTAACAGCGAGTGGTTTTCTGGCACGGAGGTGAATGGAATCCGCGTATTAAAATAGAAAAACAAAGTGCATTCATGTTTTTCTCCTGGAGAGCAGAAAACACTGAAAACAGATTTCATGAGGACAGAAATCTAAAAATGGGTGGAAATATAACCAAATAAAGCTGCGTTGCTGAAAACGACTTAGAGGTTAGTAGGAAAATTGGAATCTGTTTGAACTTTGTCTTCAAAATACAGTCTGGGAACAGGATTCAAAACAGCGGACAGAAAATACTAATATTATTATAATAGTTTGTGTGCGTGTTAAGACTGCTGCAGGGATGATGTGTTTTTGTAGGCCAACCACGGAAGTTAGCATCCTACTGGTCGCCTTGACAACAAGCTGATTTTTCCACTAGATTTCCATTTATTGCAGAAAATAATCTCTGTGGCAAACAAACGTTTATGACACTTTGGTTCAGCAAGAATATCTTCGTAAATGAACACAATTAGAAAGCTAAAGAGATTATAAACTAACTACAACACGGTCACATGACTTGCTAAAGGCGGGCTAGTCTCATTTAGCCACTTGTTAGCAACCAACTTTTTTTTTATAAGACAACATAATTCATGAGAGGAATATTTACTTTTATATCATAGAAATCTTATTTCAGGCATCTAACCAAAAAACTAATACATTTTTCTTTATTTGACCCGACATATTGAAACCAAAATTGCAAAAATGCTGACTCATTTCTGGGTTTTAGGACTCGTTCCTGCAGCACATGTATGTTTTCTTTTGGGGAATCTTCCCTGTATCTAAAATTTAAAGAGTAATTTAAACAAGTAAAATAGTAAACACAGACCAAATACAGACGAAAGCTGTGGAAGAAAGGGAGCTGGAGTTCGGCCCTGTGTGGTTGATTTTAATGAGCCATGGCAACTGTTATTATCATTATTAATTAAGTTTCCAACCGGCGGACTTGTGATCAATAAGGTGGAGTGAAACAAATTTCAATGGGCCGTTGGAATCAATCAGAAAGAGTTTTTATCTACATAACTGCCACTAAGCCTGGCTCGTTAGGGCTAAAGTCGGGAGATGAGAGATTTGCAGCATTTTTAATTGGAACCACGTAACTGAGCCAACATTTCTCTTCCTCTCCCGCTCACTCTAATCTCTGTAATTTTTGCTTTTCTCTTTGTTTCCCCTGTATTAGTAATTTTCACACATGTGGTGCAACACATGCATGCACTCCCTAATTCCCTAATCCTTCTCACCTCTTAATCAGACAAGCATTAAAATGGGATTAGGGACTATATCCACCCAAATTCCACATTTCCGAGGCGGGAGATGTTGTCCTTGTTTACTAAAGCTATGATTTATTTTCTTTTTTTTTTCCTCATTGGAAAAAGCGACTCCTTTTTACCCTATGGTGATGAGAGCTGCAGACCATTGAGGCCGCACTGTTTTAACACTGAACTGCTAAATCTGGAGATCTTTCTATTCTAACACAACCACCGTCTCTTGTTGAGTAATTAACGTGAGATTTAACATTGTGAACACACCTTAAAGTGTCGATACATAAGAGTTGAGATGCGTTGCTTCTAGCGGCCTCTCTGGCGGTAGATGGAACTGCAGGTGAGCCTCTGGGACTCATCTCCCTCACCCAACAGTGTGGACTTTCTCCGATCTGCGTGATGCCTTCAAATGCTCCACATTGAAAGGAGGTCCGTGGTTTTCCCTCGTTGGCGTCACTTTGCTTCTTGATGACTTTCCTTCTTCGCTTCCATTAGTTTGTTGGTTCTTTTTCTTGGACTGGAAGTTGAATGGTCTTCTTTCTCTGCCTGTTGATCCTCCATTGTGAGTCAGCAGTAATGACATGTACAAAACACTTTAGACTAGAGGGAGCCTGACTCAGCTGATGGAAGTTACTGATTTCAGATTACAAGTAAACGCAGCATACTTCGGTGAGTAGCTCCACCTGCAGACCAACTGCTGCTGACTGACGGAAAAAGCATCACTCGTTTTGAATTTTGCGCGGGAATGTGGCCACAGACACGGAGATCCTATTTCTGGGCAAAGCAGCAAGTACAAGCACTTTCATTAGTGGTCACATGATCAACCACCATTGTTTTAACTCACTCTTTGATAGATAGGAACTTAAAAGACAATTAAATAGATGAAAATGTACGGACTGCCACTTTAAGATGGCCAAAATTCAAGGTGCAGTAGTTCAATGACAATGCAATTGTTTAGTTCCCTCCACAGAAATATTTCACAAATTATAAATCCAAAGTAAGAGGCCCCTTCATTGCACAAATATAATTATATAAACTTAACTTTCCTCTTGTTGGTAATTAGAATTACACACGTCAAAACAAACATTTTTCTACTGATTTCTTGGCGAAAACAGTTTTTTAATTTCACTTTAAACTCAACAAAACAATGCGATTGTTCCCATATTCCCTTTTCTCTCCCCTCAACATCTTTCTCCCCCCTCCCTTCCCCCTCTCCTCTCCTGGCAGTCTGCAGTGGAGGGCTACTTAGCACACAACAGTTAATACCTGTCTAATTTATTAGCCTCCTGCCCCAGCCCTGAAGGGCCATTAGCAACACACACTGACACAGCACACCGGCCTGCGTCGTAATTTATTGTCTTATTACAGTGCTGCAGCGGCATCAATTAATTATCCATTAAAGTGCTGCCGTCCCAGGATTTATGGAGGCGACTGTGGGGGCTGAGGGAGATACAGTAGGGAGAGGAATGAGGTGGGAGATGTGAGGAGGAGGAGGAGGAGGAGGAGATGATATATGGGTGAGGATGAAAGATGGATTGTTTATTTTTGGGTGTGCTTTGGTTTTTAAAGTTGAGATTAAAAAAAATCAAATGCTGTTCTTCTTTTAAACAAATATTGTTTGATTGTGAGATTATACATCATATTCAAGGCTGAAATATAATCTTCGCTAACACTTTAATTTCCAGGAGGTGATGCATAATTTACCGTACTAGTCTGCATGCTCTCACAGGGTCGGGAAGGAGGGAAAACCACTGGCTGCTGTGTGCATTAACACCATTACATGTTGCTGATGAGCTAAATGAATATGTTCACAGATATCAGTCTGTGGGGCAGCTTAAAGAGTCCGAGTTAAACTCCACTAACCACCAGGAAATAATTAACTTACAGCGATGGGAGAAGTTCCTTTAAGGGAATAAAAAGCTGCCATTAAACTCATAAATATACTCTGAGCAAACTGCAATCAAAGCTGCACTAATCAATATTGTTTGTGTGACGTGAAATGCTTCGATCATAATGACAAACCCACAGAGCTTCATCACCAGACTCCCTCAGCTTTACGGTGCGTTTTAGCATCTTTCAGCTGGTTGTTGTGGGGTTTTTTTACAGCAGTTTTTTAAAACTGTAAATATGGAAATTTGGACCCTGGACGAATTCCATAACCCCCAATGATGTCTGCAGGGTTAAAGAAATAGTAGGATGTACTGTAGGATGACTCACATTAGGGACTAAAAGTGAGGATATCTCGGCCTTGGCTGCTTCCGCAATTAAACACAACAAATCCTGCCATCAAACCAGCGTTTTAAGATCCATGTAAAAACAGTATGTAGAGCAGACTGACTGCACTTCACATACATCCTCCTCTGTGCACAAAAATAGAAACGCTCCTGTCCTCAAAACCTGCATATATGAGACATATACCCACAGCCACAAAAATCTCCAACTCCACCCACTCCACCCCCCGACCGGCATCTTCCACCCAAACACAATTTGTCCAGAAAACAAAGTGTTTTTTCCAGCGCTGACAGGGAGAATGGATTACTTCCATTACGCTCTACAAGAAACACATTCTGTCGAGATGAAAGGCTTGTAAATTATTGCAGAAGGTGCTGCTGCTAACAAGTCTGGTGATCCGGGGCTAATGGGGTTCACGTTCACTTAATGCATCCCGGCAATGTGACAAATCAAACGCACCCAAATGAGCATCATCATCACCTTTTCAGATCTGCAGTAATCCCTGCTCGCCTGAAATTACACAACACACAGTAATTTAATTAAAACAAAAATGAATAATGCCCACTCAAAAATGAACACTTTTTTTGTGTGTTTTAAAGGAGTCTTCCTGTGTCCTTCTGAGGTGAACGATTGACAGCACAGATCACCGCGGGCCTTCGGGGCAACAGGTGAACTTGTCGACGGTGTCACATCGCTGTGTCGGGACGTGTCAGCTGAAGTGACGGACGGAGCAGGTGAGACGGAGCTATATATGCATACGCACACATTTTAAAAAAGTGTTATAACAGCATGTTAGGTCTCAAACAAGCGCTTACCAAACTAATGAATTGCTATTATTATTATTAAGATCCTCATCCTGCTGTTTGCGTTTCTGGTACCTGCTTCAGATTAGAACTGCAGCTATCGATCACTTTAGTAATAAGAGTATTCATCAGTTAATCCAGTAATCGGATGAGAAATGTTATTATTAAATAGCAACAGTAAATATACAACAAAGAAAATAAGAATCTTAGAATTAACAACTATTTGATATCCTTCATCCTCCAAAATCAACTAGCTAATAATCTGCTGTTGCGATACAGCCAAAGTTTCAGAGTAGCGAAACATCTGTTACAAAACTACTTCCTTTTTTCGTTTCTTTTTTTTTACTTGTGCGGCTGTTAATCTACGTTCCAAGACCTAGTTCAGCTCCTACCACATCCACTGACAATGTCATATCCACAAACCGTTGTAAATCCTCCACAGCTTCTATCATCCATGACGTTCCCCAGGGTTCTGTTTTTGGTCCCCTTCCCTTCATAAAAACCCCCCAAAATATGAACCTTGTGAGGGCACTAGAGGGAAAATCAGGGAATCACCAACATCAGTGGAATTAAATCTCTTAAATACCTGTGATAATGGTTGACATTTCATCTTTAATAATAATGAACAAATATTATGTTATAATGCTAAAGTATATGTTAGAATTTAGCTTAAAGCACCACTGTGCCTGAGTCTAGTGGAACAGCGCTGCTAGCATGTCGTTTACATCTTGTAAAGCTTCTTTGAGTACAAAGAGAAGTACCTTATACAATTCTTATTATTAAAATATTGATTATAGCGACTTTAAACGCAGAGTACACACTATATATATCCGTGCACACACAAACAAGTACACACCGTATGATAAGAATAGGGTGTTTATAGTTTGGAAGTTTGGGAAAAGTCCCTCCGTCTTCCTTTGTTTAACTTTCAACCAAACCAACCCTGACACCAACAAACCCATCATCGGTGTTTCCACGACAACAGCTTTGTCGCGGTCAGAGTTCACATTGGTACAAATGTGATTCCTGTGCCGCTGTGATCTCTTTTCATCGGGAGAAATGGTCGTGAGCGCCATCACAATGGAGTCACACGTCCTTGGGAAGAAAGAATATATCCAAACATGATTTTCCTTCGCACCTCTCGGTTGCTCCGTCGTCGCCCCCCCCCTTAGGTGACGCAGACAGGAAATGGGGAATGACTGCTTCCTGCCCGAGCCGCCTTTGAAGGCAGCCTATGAGGGACGATGTCATGGCGGAGCAATGTCCCTGCTTTCACCAGGCTCTTTGTAATGTGTGATTTATAGCTTCCCCCCCGAACGCCGTTTCATCTGTGATTTAGTGTTTCCCGGTCAGTTGGCTATCGGCTGCCTGACACGTCCTCCCCTCCGTGCCTGCAGGACAGTACGTTGGAAACAAAAAGTGGCACGGGGGTTGCTTCAGGCTGCGATCAGGTCTGTGCATAGCAGCATTTTGAAAGACAGCGATCTTTGGTAGTAAAATAAGGCCGAGTTCATACGAGGTGATGATGAGTGGTGGAGGAAGTGATTCAGTTCCAACAATGTAAAATCCCAAAATGTGACATTAAAGCATTAAGAATAATTTGTTCTGCTCTGTGACTGCATATATAAATACATATAACATTAATAGATTGTAAATACTGATGCATCAATGTGTGAGCAGTATTTTACTGTTTTTTTTTTTACCTTTATTTTAGCCGTATTTTCAAACACACAGACCATTCATTGAGTACACACTACCAGGTATTTGCTGCACACTGAAGTGCTAACTTGAAAACACAATCCTAGAAAAGGAACACACCATATGAATGACGCTGACTCTAAGCAGGCCTACTTGTTTCATAGTCAAACATAAAACAGAACACAAATATGAAGCAAAATAAGTTTTATTTTCAGAACAGTACAGTACAGTCTGCCCCCCCATCATCTCTCTCTTCAAAGTTCTCCATTGTTCACCCAACTAAACGAAGGTTCAAGCCACTTCTATGATTGCAAATTTGAATATGTGAACGTCGTGTGTCGTGTTTTGAAGGTGATGTGTGATTGACATCGGAGTGTGAAGATGGAAAGGTAGTGATGAGGAAGACGAGGGAGTGTGAAGCGATTGGTACAGGAAGTGAAGGTGGTGCCGAATTTTCACTCTTTGTGTGTTAACAATTGTGAAGAACTGTAACGGGGAGAACAAGCATTTAGCTTCTGATTCGCACATTTGTATGCTCATCCCAAATCTTTTTCCCATTTTTGTAAAATGATGGTGATAATTTGAGCCTCTGGCCTCAAGCGATTATTAACATCAAATGATCTCAAAGGTTTCGAGGGGGGAACTGCCAACTCATAAACTTCTACAACATCAAGTAGACACAGATTTTTTTGTGTGAGTAACAAAACTATTGGAAACCACATTCATAAAAGAATGCTTTGTATTTTTTTTATAAGCTTTGCACATGTTTTTTATGTAAAAGCTTCACCTAAAAGGAACTAAAGCTGTCATGTAAATGTAGTAAAAATGTACAATATTTCACTCTGAAATGTTGTGCAGTAGAAGTATAAAGTATCAGAAAATGTAAATACCTCCAATCAAAAATGTGCTTTGTTGCTTTAAATCACCGGTAATCAAATTCAAGTTAAATCTTTGTATTCAAAGCTAAACCAGACAATAAAGATGGATTAGTTCTCTTATGTGAATCATCGGATATGAATCATCAAACAAGCTTCCAAACAAAACGTAGTTTCCTAATCACTGTCACATCCAGTAAAAAGTGTTGCTTCTCTTGTTTTTCATTCGGGATTTAAACTGTAAAGGAATGGCATTATGTAACACATGGTTTCAGGCTGATTTCCCTTTCTGAATATTGAAACAAATCTTTCACTTTCTGGCTTTTGTTCCTTTTCTCTTTCATGTCTCAATATATCCTCATGATTTCCCCTCCTCTTGAACACACGCGTTCCTGTTAATGCTCAGCACTTTCCCCGCCTTGACCTCTGACCTCGCCCCTCTCTTAACCTCCACCCTTGGCCCCAACCCCCGAAACCCCATGGTAAATGATCTAAACCCATGAATCCTAAACCTTAAAATCAGATGTCGAGGTGATTTAAAGTTCAGCCCGTCAACTCTCAACTGGAACGTTGTTTCCATTTTTGCCAAATTTTGTAAAAAACCACGTAATCCAATTAAAACTGCATTTTTTATAGCCGCTTGTTTTTTGACAGGGAGAAAACATGACTTAATGAAGATGTAAATGCATTGACAGTAACATCTGTAAGGCAACATGCTGTTGAGCTATAATTTCCTGGAGGAGACAGACGTGTGTGTGCGTGTGTGTGTGTGTGTGTGTGTGTGTGTGTGTGTGTGTGTGTGTTTGTGTCAGTCAGCTGATTGACAGTAAGCAGAGTGTAAACTAAACCGTAGTGAACTCAAGCACAACAGAGAAATTATATAATGAAAATAAAAAGCCCCCTGAAAGTTGTTTTTCTGCTTTTTTTCTTTTAACCTTTAAATCCAACATTAATCCTGATTTTAGGTTAAATTGTGGACTGCAGTCTTTAGAGACATATTTATCTCTTCGCCGCAGATTATCTTTATTACCATCTTTATTGCAGCAGCTGACTGTGACTTTGAAGTGGCGTGTGTTGAGGGGGGAAGAAGAGGCGCCGAATTTCCCTCAGCTGCCCCCGGACCACCTGATGAACGCTGCTCCCAACCAGACTCTGTGCAATTTTCACAGGTTTTAACGAAATTGCAGCATTTAGGATTTCTTTATATTATCTGTAGATTTTATGACTTAAAATTTTGCTTCAAAACCACGTTGACACAAGTATGTGATTATGTTGTACGATACAAAGAGCCTAAATAAGTTCAAATAAATGCATTAAATCCCCTTTTTTAAACCCCCCCCCCCCTGAAAACAGTCACATTTTGACTTTTTTTGTTGCCTAAACAGAACCAAGTAGTACTTTGTGCTTTTGTTTAAAATGTGTTCTCATTTTAAGCCAAACCATGATGTTTTTACTAAAGTTAACCAAGTATCTTTGTGGCCTAAAACCTAATGAAGTAGTTTCATTTTTTTTAGTTTTGTCTCGTTTCAATTTGAGAAAAAAAAATCCCTCAGAACGTGAGAATGCAGCTTAGTAATCATACTGTGGATTGGAGACTCCTCTCAAGAAGTAAAATATTATGTTATGTGAAGTACAAGTATCTCAAAGTTGTACTTAAATGTACTTTGTAGTTAAAAACTTGGAAGTATTCTAAGCTGTATGGAAGGACATATTATTAGCCGACACCGACGTTGCCCTCGGGGGGCTTCGGGCTGCCGCTGTCAGATTTGGCTTTTCTTGTCACTCCAAACTCTCTTGCTCTTCCTCGTGACCTCCTCCTCCTCCTCGTACACGTCTGTGTTGTCACTCTCTCGTCTCCTTGTTACTCCTCCTCCTCCTCCTCCCTCCGCTGAGTGAGGCGCTGTGGAGACGGAGCAGATGGCGGCGGCCGCCATACGTTTACGAGTTCTAACGCCGGCGTGTAAGTTTGTTTTACTGTGTATAAACATTCAACAACTCCGCTAACGGACGGAGCAGAAATCCCACGACAGAATAAACTGAGTCGAATTAACTACGCCTTCATCCACCTGTTCAAAATGTGTTTATGTTGAACATGCCGCTGTTATTTTGCACAATCAAATATACGAAAGTTAATATTGTTACAAGACTTCATCGCGTATTTGAACTTGTTGATGTTTAAAATGGTTGGCCAAGTTAGTCTTACTTCCACAGAAGCTGTTATCGATTACATTTAACTTCCTTTTTCAGCTACTTTACCAACCATATTCTTAACCATTTCAAAGGTGTCTCCATGACTTCTCAGCCATTCAAGGGACAGGGTTGTACGGGTGCTGGAAATTCTTGGAAACACTTGAATGTTAGTGTGGCGTTTTCAAGGTTTGAAAAGTGCTTGGATGTAGAATAAAGTGCTTGAAATGTATGTTCTATGTGATAACAAATATGATAGAACAGAGAAAAGCAGATCTCCATATTTGAGTGACTGAAAACATTTTTGCATGAAAAATGATTTTGCTACTTTATTACGGAGGTCGAAGAGAAAAGTGAACACGTTGCTTGACCGGATGTTTACCGTTGCTATGACAACAAGGGAAAGCTACCGCTAGCATCTTAGCCTAACCAACCCGACCAATAAAACACCCAT
Source organism: Chelidonichthys spinosus (assembly GCA_029853015.1). Classification (NCBI taxonomy): domain Eukaryota; kingdom Metazoa; phylum Chordata; class Actinopteri; order Perciformes; family Triglidae; genus Chelidonichthys; species Chelidonichthys spinosus. Next base: position 15,912,702 of record CM056840.1, read on the forward strand.
AAGATGACAATTTGGCCTAATAATAGATAAACCGTCATCACCCTAAGGACCTTAACGAGGCGAGAAAGTTAGCTTGCATTCATGCTAGTTGTTAGCATTGCAATAGCAAATCTGCTACTTTATAAAGTCGCAAATTTGCTCCGAATATTGTTCCCCTCTCTCAGCTCTGTTTTTATTTTTTGCTACAGTGGCCCTGATACACCGTCGTAGAAATCAGACTTCAGGGAGAATTCCATTTAATATTTTGGAAATTCATAATGTATTTTGTGGCTGTACTCTAGTGTGTATGTGCGTATGGAAAGTGTGTGTTTGTGTGTGAGAAAGTCCAGGGTCCGGTCCTGAACCCCCCCCCCCCCATCCCGGCAGTGCCTGTTTTTAATCTGCCCTGGTGATTTATGAAGGAGCTCGGCCCGCGTATATCTCCTCACTTCCTTTCATTTCTCAAATGGTTTGTGCACTGCAGGATGATAGATTTATCTACACACAACCCCTGCATGACTAATTAACTCTGAAATATCAGGGCCAGATGTGGAACTGAAAGACGGACCCCAGAGTGCTTTCCCTCCCTCTCTTTTCTAACGTATTGCTTGTGATTTTTCCTCATTGTGTCTTCGTCCTCTCTCTGAACACTCGGCTGTAATTCTGCAGATAATGTGACATGTGGCTGTTTGAGCTGAATGTAAATTGTCGTACAGCCTGAACTTGACTCCGTAGTTTCGGATATTTTGGTTTGCTAAACAAATAACTTGACACTAAAAAATTCACCAGGCGACCACCCGTCAACACATTATTGTCACCACTTGTTTGGTTTCAAGGCGAGCTAACGACCCAAACTGTTCACACAAACATCCATCAACCTGGACATCAGCATGCTAGCACTGAGTGTGAACATTTAAGTGCAATTTTGTGGTATTTCCATTTTTTAATATTTTTTATTTCTAATCTGGTTGGTTTTGAAGCCTCGAGTTTGGCATTTTGGTCATTGCCATCTAGCACTTTCTGAGAAGTAGGACCATTTTCTCATAGACTTCTATACAACCAGAGAGGAGTCGCCCCCTGGTGGCCAACAGGGAGAAGTGGACCATTTTCTCATAGACTTCTATACAACCAGAGAGGAGTCGCCCCCTGGTGGCCAACAGGGAGAAGTGGACCATTTTCTCATAGACTTCTATACAACCAGAGAGGAGTCGCCCCCAGGGGGCCAGCAGAGAGAATGACAGTTTAAGGCACTTCATTGTCGGCTTTACTCTTCAGACCTGGAGATTGCCGCCTGTGTTTTTACTCGTAACACAGTATTTCTACACTTTAGTATGGCAGCTTTCTGTCAAAGATCGGAGTACTTTTCCACTGCTGGTTACTGTGAGCGTGTTAGCACGGTGCTGTTAGCATTCAGCTCACAGCACCACTGTTCATAAGTGTAGCCTCACAGAGCTGCTTGCATGCCTGTTCGTGTTGTTGACTTGTTATTTAAAGAGCAAATGGTCAGCAATGAAATTTTTACTTTTATCTAAATGAAAACACAAAATAAGGTTTTGCTCTGCTAGCATTTCTTTATTGAATCATGTGTCCATTGATGTGGAATCCGGCTCGCTTCATGCCTCATGAAGTCCGTCTGCATGAGATGAGTCAATACAGCCTCAACAAGGTCATCACATCACACACCCATAAATCCCCTTTATGACAGATTAGAGAGAGCAATGGCTTTTCCACTCGTTTACCCATAAATACAGCAACACGCTCAACTGGTTTATGCCTCCCTCCTCAGACCGTGTTTATGGCTGTCACGGACCAGCAGTGAATACGTCTCCGACTGGCTAACGTCCAGCCTCCCAAACTTCAAAGCAATAAGAAAATAGAGCCGCTCTGTCATGGAAAAGCAAAACAGCTGCACGCGATATGATTTAGCTTTGTTCCTTTTGTGTTTTTCTTGTGAGAAAAGAACAAACAAGAAATTTTGGTGAAATATGTCCTGCTGGACAGATAATATTTCCCACGGTTTGTTTAAACAACAAAAAAAGGTACACATATTTTTGGATTAGAAATAAAAGGGAGGAAGTAAGTGCAACGAGGCAGGGAGGAAGTGTGAAACAGAGAACAGGTTAGAGAAGGAGCCAGCCGAGCCGTCAGATCTGATGTGGGCGTTTTTCCTGACAGCTGTAATTCTCCAGCCTGCAGAATTTCATCAACAGCAGTTGCATTTAATCCCCGCCGCAGGGCAGCGGCCCTTTCAAGTCTCCTTCCTCTGACAGGTAGATTTATTAGTCCTGAAATCTGTACAGATCACACGTCACTCATGGCAACCTGTCAGCATGTCGGGATCCTGGCTTTCTCTTAAGGTGGATCTGCCCGGAAGAGGTCCACCCATCAACTCCCCTCACACCTCACCCATAACTTACTCCCCTCACCCCCACCCATAACTTACTCTGCTCACCCACACCCATAGCAAACAGGAGAATCCAAAGAGACAGAAAAGGGCTTTTCACTGTGAAGACTTCAGAGATCAGAAACAGCGATGGGAGATCAGTTCTCAGAAGTATTCAGATGCTTTGCTGCAGTAAAAGTACTAATGCCACTCCCTAAAAATACTTCACTAGGAGTAAATATGTTGCATTCAAAACCTTTATATCAGTTAAAGTATGTTATTGGCTAAGTTTACTGAAAGTCTCAAAAATATAAGTACTCATTGTGCAGCTACGATGGAAGAAGTATTCAGATGCTTTGCTGCAGTACTAAGTACTAATAACACACTGTGAAAATACTCCCCTCTAAGTAAAAGTCCTACATTCAAAACCTTATATAAGTAAAAGTATGCATCAGCTAAATTAAGTATCAAAAGTTAAAGTACTCATTGTGCAGTAAAATATTCCCTGTCTATCTATGACATTTCTGGATTCATATTAATGTGTATGTTGGATATTTTTTAAGCGTAGTGGAGGTAAAAGTACAATATTTACTTCTAAGATGTGGTGTACAAATAGGAAGTAACATAAAATCGAAATACTCCGGTAAAGTACCTGGAATAAGAATACTACTTGAGTAAAAGAGTTACAAATAGGGCTTGAGTTGCCATAGATGTGAGATTCATAATTGGATTTAAAGAGGAAAGTAATTGTGTCTTGGGGCCAATAAAAGAGCTGTTACCCCCCTTTAACCCCTCTGTTGCTCTGCTGCCCGTCTCTGTGACCCCCCTGGCCCCTGGTTAAACTCCCAGCATGCCCTGGGGCTTGAGGTTCACGCCTGGGTCTAGACTTACAAACGCAGTCAAAGGTCAGCCTTTCCTTTCTTTGCTCTTTTCTCAAGGTTTCTACTTGTTTTCACCTTTTCAACTCCTCAAACACCCTTCTGGGAGGAAAATAAACCTCCACCTGGGTTTCATTTTCTGTGTGTGTGTGTGTGTGTGTGTGTGTTTGCATGCAGTGGCTTGCGTTGTAAATGATCCAACAAAACCGGCTGCAAAGAATCTCTGTCTTCCAACAACAATGAAATATCTTTGATGTCTTATGTTTTTGTGTGTTATAACTAATTGTCATGGTGTTGATCTTTATGTGTTTTCTGAAGGGTATGATAATATTTTTCTTTGGAAACTACAGAATGGTTGAGCTCCTCGTCGGCGTCACAGTTCCTGAATATTATGATTCACAATGTTGACCTGGTTAACAAATAGAGTTACTCGTCTTAAAGCAGAATTAATCGGTGCTGGAGCTGCGAGAAGCTTGGTAGCGTCGTGACTACTTGCTGGTGAACCGCTGAGCTAATAGGCTAGCCAGCTGGGAACACGCTAACACTGGTCACAATATTGTTTATTCCTTCTGGTATTTCGTTGGTGGGATTGTACTTCATGCATGGAGTTGCTGAATGGGGACTACAGAAGCTCTCTGGTTGCTAACTGAGTTCACGCAGTTTACTTACGTGTATACCAATAAGTATAGACCAAGTCCTGTCTTATAACTTTATCATTATCATATCTGCGTTGTCTCCAACAGAGGAGGTTAAATAGTATTATTATGATTAATAAATAAAAGTGAACACGGCAGCACAGCTAGCATCGGATATGACATGAAAAAAAATGTGATGTGAAGAAATCAACATGATTGAGGTCGGCCTCAGAACAAAGTGACGAACAAATTGAGGGAGATGCGTTATTCTTAACATGAAGTGTCTGAATGACTGGAGAGCGACCCGCCCTTCGTGAAGCAGCTCCCCCTGCTGGTCTGGAGCTCTCAGTGAAGCGTGTGCGGTTCCTGGTGTGTTCGTGTCCTCGGATCCCTCTCAGATAATTTATGATGTTCAAACCTGCGGGCCGTCAGCCAGCATTACACTGAACTCTACAGGAATCCAACACACGAGGAGGACGAGGGGGGCATGTAAAGGCACTCCAAATCTCGTGATTTTCAACTTTTTTCTGTTTCCTCACTAACCGTAAAGTAATTCCAGAGCTAAAAAAAAAAAATGGTGGACACCGCTGCGCTCTTGAGTGTCGAAGATGAGAGACACATTGAAAACATGTGTTTCCACTCCAAACTGTGACCCGGGGAAGTCTCCAAAATCCCCGACACAAGCCCCTAAGCACCGCCACCGAGTCACCGGGGCCGCTCAACGCCTCGCTTCAAACCAGATTTTCTACTTCCTCTGCCAAGCTGCTGCCACGTCCCATTCATCATCAGACCTTGATGGACCTAATGTTGGAATCCATTATCACACCCCCGAACTCTCTGCGGCTTCGCTCTGTTCTTTGGTCGTGGTCCTTCGACGTGGATCTGCAGCGTACGCCTCCGGGTGGGTGGGGGTGATGGTGGTTGGGGCGTCTAGCCGGTGCTGCCCCGGCCCCCGGGTCATCCTCCTGCCTCAGTGCTGTTCACCGTTGTCAAAAGACATTCTCTTAGTGTCAGTACGCAGAATGAGAAGACAGTGGGTCCAATGTGATGGTCGGGGATCTAAATGAAAGGCGTTTTGTTGGAGAGCCACACTTGATTTTTCAAGGCTTTGAATAGATGTGCTTGTGCTACAGCGACTTGACCTCCCGGTTGCCCAAAGTCTGAACAATGAGCGCGCTGTGTTTCCACTCTAACACTCGAGATGCTTCTTTTTACTAAAGTTAAGACTTCTACCATCAGACGTAAATGTACCGCTCGTATGATCAATCAAACTACTGTTTGTGTCTTTGCGTCTTTCAGACGTACAAACGAGCGTCTTGTTTTTCTCCTCCGTGAACTCTTCACCCCCGGCTGCCACCAGAAGCTCTGTCATGCTAAATTACACCTATGTTGTTGGTTGCGTTGCTCTCGGCTCGGGTTGACGGACAGGCGGTGAGATCACACAGATACAGATTAAAACCTGCCGTTTGCATTGCGAAAGTTCCCTTTCTTTCCACACTTTGCAATTAGATTACAGCCGGTCTGAAACACCCGAGGAAGACAGAGAGACACTTTAAACTTGCTTTTAGTGTAATGGCAGCCGGCAACCAAAACAAAAGGCGGCGCTGCCCTCATCATCATCATGTGGTGGGGATTTCGGCTGAACAGAAAGCTTTTGGCGAATGTGGCTGGTGGTATTTCCACAGCTGCTGCTGCCTGTGAATCTCCCCGTGCAGCCTCGTCTCCTGGAAATACATCTGTCTTTGTTTTATTTTGGGCCGCACAGGTTTTTAAAGTGACGCCGTGGTTGTAGCTCTCACAGTTCTGCAGCTTGAAATGGAGACGATGCCACCTTTGCATTGTGTGACTGCCACTGGTGGAATGTGCTTCAGTACATAAGTATACACATTTGAGCTAGTTGATCATTTCCATTGTATGTGACTTTATATTACAGAGGGAGAAATTGTAATTCTTACTTTACTTTACGATATGTATTTAAACAGTGTAGTTACTTTTGTAGGGTAAAAACTCAGGTAAAATATATTTAACTACCCAACTGCATTTAAAAACATTTCAAATTATAGTAATAATATAATAATGATAATAAAATAAAAAATGTTTTGGTATTGTACGTTTCCGGAAACTACGGTTTACGTTGACTGTTGACATTTCGGAACCGGTAAGTTTCATTATTACATTTCACATCGGCCTCATATCACAAAAACAGAAAGATCAGAAACTACTCAAGTTAGGAAATAGATCGTAGTTTGTGTTCAAATGACATAACGACGTAACATGACGATGTAACGTGGCTAACGAAACATAAACATAACAACGAAACGTACGAAACTACTGTTATCATATTACATAACAAGTGAAAGGTTACGTAACTGAAATTAACGTTAACTTTTAGTTTCACACTGGGACACGAGCAGCAGCTTCCTGGGTGAAAGTCTTGTTTGTTTGACCCATACACCTCTCTCGTTATTCTTATTACTTTACCTCATTTCTATAAAGGCAGCTGCATACCTCACTTATCGTACACATTTAAAAACAACATATCTGTAGTTTGTTTTCTGATACTTTAAGTAAAAAATTCTGATTATATTTAAGTACTTTTAGCTTATTAAAGTAATGTTTTGAATGCAGGAGTATTTTGGTGCCATATTTGTACTTCCAAAGTAAAGCGTCTGAATACTTTATCCAGGTTGTTTTATTTAAGGTGACACAAAGTCGGCTTCCTGTAGTGAAACCACATTCATGGAGGGTTTTTTACCCTTTAAATCCCCACACAGGACTCTTCTGTTCTTCTACTGACTACATGGTCTTAGTGGACCACCGGCTGCCGTCTCTAATGCATCGGCGTTGGCCGTGGCTGTGGTGAAAGGTAAAGGTCTCGCATCTGCTCCGGTTGCACCAAAGCAGCACCTGCCGACCGACTGTGAGGTCTCTTGGATTCCGTCCCACCTCTGACCGGCTGAAAAGCACCGTAGTAAACGGTGTTAAGGGCTCCTTTTGTCGAGGCGTCCTGCGCTCTACTGAGTGATTTACGGGCCCCAGAACGCACAGCTGTTGTAAACTGTCATTTATAAGCCAATCTGAAAACGGCATAAGCTGATTAAAGCGGAGCGGCACAGTAGATGCTTTCCTACGATTACTTTCAAGCCGAGACAGCAGACGCTGTTGACCTGGAACGTCCGATTTCATTTTGGAAAACTTAATTATTCAGGAATTATTTTCATGTAACGCGGCATGTGCTCACTTGCGAAAACTCATGTGTTTTTTTGCTCTTAGGGTGTTAATAAGATAACATAATAAGAGTGTTTTCAGACCTGCGTGGTTCAGTGTGCTCGAATGTGACTCTGGTTTGAGTTTAAGCATTTGTGTGCTACAGGAAACCCTTTTCATAGAAGTGTTCTGGACGACATTTGACTCGTGTTGTGAAAACAACGACGGGACAGAACTTTCCAAACATTTCAAATCCGGCCTCCTTGGCGAGCAGCTGCCGGTCACACGAGACAGGACCGGCCCCCAGACTGTCAGGAACAATCGCTTCTCTTCTTTCACCTTGTCTGTCTTCAACCGGTCCAGGATGGGGGGGGGGGGGGGGGGGGGGTCCTGTGTCAGACTCTGTAAACTCCACCTGACAGGGTGTCGCTCCGAGCGGCGGCGGCTAATGTTACGGCGAGGAGTGGAGGGAGGAAATATAATGTTTGACATTAAAGATGACATCTTAATTATTTTTTGTTACATCTCTCGGCCTCAAGGGGGGGGAGGGGGCAACGGGGGGATCTGCTGTTTGTCCAAACTCGGATGTTTGAAGGAAAAAAGACGAGCGAGATGGAAAGAGACAAGCGTGCGGCGTCGTACATGAAATCACCAGTTTGGGTTCCGGGCTCAGAGCGGGCGGTCGACACCAGCGGCGGCTGGGAGGGACGGAGAGAGAGAGAGAGAGCGGGCACTCCGCCTCTGTTGATTTAAATGCACGTCCCCGTTCTACTACTCATTACTTCTCAGGGTCTCATTGGAATTGTAGTATTTTGATGCCGAACATAGTTGGAGTAATCAGCAGCTAACCAGAAGTGAAGATTAATGCAGATATGTACAGAATAAACATCTGGACGCATAAATCTAAGTTGAAACATATTCAGTTGGATCTTCGGTCAGTTTCGGTCCGTTGTTGCATTAAAAGTAACATTTTGGAAATGAAAACTTTTGCAAAGACATAAAACTGGATGAAAGTCAAAACGCTGTGAGGAAATGGTTTCTTCTCCCTCTGACACATTTCTAAACACGTTTGAGAAATCACTCCAGTTTCTTCACCTCGGTGGCCGAACTTCACCCGTCTCCCCCGTGAGAGAAACCTCCTCAGGCGCTGATTTAAACTGCTTTATTCTTCTATATCTGTCTGCTGCTCTTTGTTTTTACTGTTAGTGTTGCTGCCTGTGCACAAACATGTCTGCCTGCCTGCCTGCCTGTCTGTCTGCCTGTCTGGCAGCCGGCAGGTTTGAGGCCTATATTTAATCACCACAAGGCTGAACTCGCTCCGTCAGTGACGGCTCATTTGACGTGGCGGCCCTGGGCTTTCTCTTCTCCCCGATCCCGTGCCAAGAGCAATAACTCCTCTCTTTCGTTACCCTGCTGTATGTTATAATTTCCCTATTTTTCAGTGTCATGGCCGGGGCCTTTTTGAAGAGTTTTTTTTTTTAAAATGTATTGAATTTGCTGCTGGACCCTGCTGCCGAGGCCATTTCTTTTCACTGTCACCAGGCTCTCTCCGTGAATCTGTCCTCTCGCAGCATTTCCTCTCTAAAGACATCTTATCTCTGTGTTAAATGCTGCAAATTTACTATGAAAGCTTCTTAAACTGACATATTTATACTTTTTTTAAAGGCCACATCTCTAGAATGAAGGAAACGCAGCGTCGGAGGGAAACATCTTTCTTTCTCTCTCTTCGCATTTCCTCTTGTTCTTTCATTGTTTTTCTGTTTTCATCTATTTAAAGGTTAAAAATGGGAAATTAGTGCATCATTTCATCATACACTTACGGACAGGCTTTCATTGTCACCACACCGTGGATGTAATGAATTTAAGCCCAGTGCACTTAGAAAATCTCCTGCGAAATTCACTATGAAAGGTTTCTTTAATGAAAAGAAATGCACGGCAGCATTAGAGGGAGACGGCTCTCTCTCTTTGCATGTTTTCTTGTTTTCTCATTGTTGTTTGTCTATTTCAAAACATCAAAAAAGATTATTAGAGAATCATTTCATCATCCACTTAAGTACGGCGCTTCATTGTTACCGCTGTGAATGTAATGAATTAAAGACCCAGCACATAGAAAATCCCATGCAAATGTTACTATTAAATGTGCTTTAAATTATATATTTACTGCATCAAATCCTTTTCATGTAGCCAATTCAAAGGGAAAATCTCTCCAGTATTGAAGGGAAACAAACTCTTTGCATGTCCCTTTTTGTCCTTTTGTAGTTTTTCTCTCTTTCCCGTCCGCTTAAAGACATTAAAATAGATTGATGGAGTGTCATTTCATCATATACTAAAGACCAGCGCTCAGCGGGCAGAAAATCCCCCTGCACATTGACTATGAAAGGTTCTTGTTACCGTCTATCTCCTCCGAGTAATATTATCTAACTCTGCTCGCTTACACGTGTTCACGATTCCTCAGCGTTATAAATCTTCTCGCCGAGCTGTCACGAGTGTCTTGAAAGCATTAAAATGCCTGTTGTTTGACCGAATGGAAAGCGAGTAGATTCAAACAATACTTCACTCTTCCTGTCTCCGAGTTCACAGGAGTTAATGCGTTTGGCAGTAGCAGATGCCGTCCTCCCCTCCTGAGTTGTGTGAGAGAATGTCACCCCGGTCTAATCAAATTATGGCTGTTATAGCAGAATGTCAAACCTTCACTTTACATTCTGGCCCCTCTCCGCTGACGGCTCGTGCACTTTCTTGCTCCCTTTTTCTTTTTTTGTTGTGACAAAGCAGAGATAAGATCTCAATGGGAGCTACTTGATAACGTCCAGCGGTGGGAGAAGCATTCACATCACTGACTGAAGTAAAAGTACGAAGAAAGTCCACTACAAGTAAATCCTTACTTAAATTGAGTTAAAAAAAAGTATGAAAAGTATTCATTCTGCAGTAAAATGTTCCTGTGAGTGTTTTACTATTATATATAATAGTATATTTGTGGCGTCACCGTCCTGTGAGGACCACGTATCCCTAAAAAGAAAGTTTTCTAGCCGACTCAAGAAGACTGTAAGTAGTTTATTTAAGCGAAGAAGTTGTTATCCTTCAGTTTATCATAGACGTTCAACATCAACACATCTGGAGATACAAGGTTTTCAAAATAGTTTAAGTACAATATGAGATGTAGTAGAGTAGAAGTATAAAGTTGCACAAAATGGAAATACTCCAGTAAAGTTACCTCTGATGAAGCGGATCATATGGTTAACATCAGTGTGTGTGTGTGTGTGTGTGTGTGTGGCAGCAGCTCTTGTGACCTCTTAATATCGCATCACATGTCTGATCTTATTCTTGTCTGCCATCTGAACTCCTGTCATGTGCTCCTTTTGCCAATCTGTCACACTTAATCTGGAAAAACCTTAGAGGAGGGAGGGGGGGGGGAGATTCTAGTGCCCCGGGAAGGCTTGGGGTTGGGGGAGAAAAGAGAGAGGGAGGAGGGGGGAGAAACAAAAGAAGGAGAAGAAGAAGAAAATCACAACGGCGTAGCATTTCAGGGGGCATGAATGGCATCAATGATTCGCTGAGGGGGATAGACGGGGGGGGGGGGGGGGGGGACAATGTGTCTGTTGTTCTTTAATCTGGAGTAAATCATCCGTCTCTCTCGCTGTCAGGTGTTGAGCTCCGCTCTCATCACACGATGCTTTCAAGGGTTCGCCAGTACAGTGGTACTGATGTAGTCTCTGCCTCCATCTCGTCTCCCTGCTGACATCACACGTGGAAGTAGTAGGGTTGGGGGGTTGGGGTTAGGTTGGGGTTAGGTTGGGGTTAGGTTGGGGTGAGGGCTAGGGTGTTAGTGTGAGGGTGAGGGTTAGGTGGTTAGGATCAGAGTTGGTGTTAGGGTTGGAGCTAGTGGGTTACGGTTGGGGTTAGGGTACTCTGTATATCCATAACTTTTTAATGTTGCAGCTGGAAAACACACAGGGCTGGTGTTGATTACTTTATATATGTATATATACTGACTTGGTCATGAATTTACCACGCGGGGGGGTAATAAAGTGTCGTCTTGATGTGAAGGGCAGCTGTGGTTCGGGGGTTGGAGCGGCTCTGTGGTTTGATCCCCAGATCACACTGTTCCATATGTTCAAGTGTCCTTGAGTGAACCAGAGTTTCTCTCTGGGGAGATTTACAGGTGGCCAGCAGAGAGAAGTAGGACCATTTTCTCATAGACTTCTATTCAACCAGAGAGGAGTCGCCCCCTGGTGGCCAGCAGAGATATTGCAGCTTTAAGGCACTTTATATTTGGCCTCACTTTTCAGACCTTGAGGTTGGCGGATGATGAATAAGATAATTACAAAAAAAAAAAAAAAGATAAAAAATGCATAGCGGACTGAGCTAACAGTATTAAACTGAAGGGAAAGTGGAGGGTATGCTCTGTGCTTCACTACAACTATCTGAAGTGTAATCAACCTCAACTTGTCCTGTGGAGAAAACGTGACATCACTCATTTTCTTTTCTTTTTTTCGATCCAAAACTTTTTGCTGGTTTGAGACTCGTGTCCTTGATAGATCACGAGGCGAACGTGTTGAGATCCTTTCAGACAACCAGCTCCCCAAACGTAAAACGGCGAGCTCCAGCTCCGCCTTTTCCATCTGCCAGATGAGACAGCTGCTCAGGGTGCAGCCGAGCCTCGAGCCGGGTGAAAAGTTCATCTCTTGAAGTGCCAAGAATACATGTGGTTACCTGAAGTTTATTACCCTGCATTACTCAACACATATACATATGTGGGTGTTTAATTTTCCCCTTAATTATAAGCTTATAAGAATATAATTTGTATCTTGGAATCTTGGAGGTTATGTGCTCAGAATTTTTTTCTTTTACTCTTTATTTTCTTTACGTCCAGCTGAGTATGATGAGTGAATGTGATTAACACATTGTGATTTTCCCGGGGTGATATCTCTGCGTAGTGTCGGGCCAAAACGAGCAGCTGAAGTCTGTTTTGGATTTGATTTCCACTGAAGAATCTGTTGATTCAACATTGGAGCACATTCTTGCAGAGAGTAAGATGAGAAGATTGTTACGGCTTTCATCTCTGTGCGTTTAAGATAATGAAGCTCCAGCTGGGAGCCAGTTAGCTTAGCTTAGCATAGGCACTGGAAACGAAGGGGAACAGCTAGTGTGGTGCCTGAAAATAACAAAAGCAGCACGGAAGCACCTCTAAAAGCTAATTTATCAAATAAATATTCTCCCACACATCTTTAACTTATCAAATAAATGTCTTGTAGTAGAAATAAAAAGTAGCAGAACGTGAAAATACTCTCATTTTATTCAATTAAATGTACTGGCATTGAGTGGCATTTGCCCAACATGTTAAACTACTTTTCTTTATATATATATATATATATATATATATATATATATATATATATATATATATATATATATAAAGCATAATATTTACAATTGCACATGAAGGAGCATTTAATTAAAACGCAGACTATCAGCGTAGCTTTGAGTATTCTTTCCCCTCAACGTCATTTCACGACTTTTACAAGGAGATGAATTTATAAACACCCTCAGCGTTTCTGCGTTCAAAGCCCAATTAAAGTGTTTTTACGAGAGGAGTTGAATTTATAGACTTCTGCATGTGAACATGTGGCAGGATGTGGAGCTGCCCTGCGTTTGACCTGAGCTGTTGGCATCGGCTGTGATGTCAAATTAAACCTCAGAGCAGGATTGACCCTCTTGTGCCACCCGATCGAGGCCGTTTTCCAGCTTCTTTTACTGCGTTTTTATGACATAATTTTCCTTCCTGACAATTTTCTCACACTTGGCATTGAAAACGTCCATAAATTTAAGATCTCACAACCAGATAATGGAGAGTTCATCAAGTCGGTCGGATCAGACGGCAATCAAATTCTTGTCTCGGGCAACCTGATGTCACGCGAGGACTATTATCGCTCTGCACGCCACTTTGTCTAATAGCCGCCGCAGCATCATTCATCACGTGGAATCATATTTAGTACGGTGACATTACTATATTAGAGGTTAGCTGTGTTTTTGTTTGATAATGATATGCTTGCACGGCTGGTTGGTTGCCATAATAAGAGCTACTGTACACTGAGTTATGAGCTTAGTTTTGATTTACTGATATACTGCAGCATCATCATTCAAATGTGGGGAAATACTTGTACCTTTAGTTTTATTTGTCAAGATAAACTGTAAACTTTCCTTTTGGCTCTTTGCTCTGAGTGAATTTCCCTCCGATAAACACTTGTATATAAATGTTGAGGGCTTTTATTGTGAAAGTGTTGTTGATCTGCGTCGTTATAGGGTGCATTTCGAATGTGGCCGTTCCGCACAACGTGATTGGTCGATGCCATTGTTAAGAAATATCGACCTTGTTCCCAAAAAAATTACAAACATTCCTTTGACGCAAAAGTGACAAAAACAACAGTTTGAAAAACATCCTATAAATAATGACGTGAAAAAAATCAAGAGTTCATTCAAGTAATTGTACACAAGTATTAACAGCAAAATGTACTTGAAGTAAAAGTACTTCTCAGGCAGAGTGGTTCTTTTATTATTTCATATATCATATTACTTGATTATTATGACCAATGTTTTAACACATAAGCAGCATTTTGATGTTACAGCTACAGAAGGGTGCAGCACATTTTAACTACTGTTAAGCTGTTTTTTTGTTGTTTCAAAAATGCACTGAATCAGAAACGAAGACAAACGTATGGTAGCGGTCCAAACAACAAGTTCGCTGCCGTATTAATGCCAATTCTGCATTATTTCAAGAGTTTACGGAGCAGCTAAGTTGTTAGCGTAGCCTAGCTCTAAAATCTTGTCTGATCTATAAAGTGACTCCGGTTTTGGGATAAATGTAGTAGAAGTATAAAACGGCCCAACATGGACACACTGACGGGGTCACTATCTGTTGATCACATGTGGGCTTCGGTCGCAGAGCTCCATCAAAGAGAAGAAACCAGGAGAACAGGCGAGCCGGAGAACCGGAGCGGGAGGACGGACGGCTTCAAAGGTTCGATGCTTCCCACCGTTTCCACACATGCTGCAGCCTCCCAGTGGTAACAGCTGATGAGCCCCTCCGTAAACAGCCGGCTCAGATCCTGCCAGCAGGACGCAGCCTTTCAAAGCAGCCCGCTCGCCGGGCTTTGTTTGTGGAAGTGCTGCCTGGACGGCATGGGGGGGTCAAAATAGAGAGAGAGCACAGGAACTAAGTATTCTGTTTTTCAGAGGAGAAAGCTGTAAAATGCAGGTAGAGACGAGCGTTTAGCAGCTAAAGATCCCGATGTTTCCCTCAGGAGATGATGGAGACCAAACACAGAGCTCAAAAGGAGAGAATAATTGATTAAATGGCCAAAAAAAAAACACAACTCTGTGCCTGATTGGTGCGTAAATAATCAACCGTTTGCAAACAAGAACATATCACACTTAGAAGTTGTTGATATGCCGATGTCGTGCCCTTAAATGACCAAATAAAATCACTTTAATACAAATGTCAGATTTTTCCCTTGCAGCATCGGCCTCCTCTGCTGTCTAAACTATTTAACAAACAGTCTTTCCTGTGCTCATCATCTCTTCTTTAATGTTGCCTCTTTACAAGCAACACGGCTGAAAAGCCCCAGAGTTTCTTTATTGGGGGTGTTAGGGGTAAATATTTGTCGGCACTTAATTTCACCGCCTTCTTCTTCTTTTTCTTCTTCTACCTCTTCCTCTTCTTTTTCTTTCTCTTCTTCTACCTCTTCTCTTCTTCTCTGCACATCAAAGATGTTATTCAAAAATGTGCTTTCAGGTTTTGAGCCTCCGCTCGATTTGTGTCAACAGGTTTCTGCTCTCGGGTTTATTTTCACTCCTTCACCTCCTCCTCCACCTCCTTCCCTCCTCCACCTCCTTTCTGTCGGGGCTTGCTCCGCGTCTCTGTTTCGCCTTGGGGACGATCGGTTGAGCAAGGGGGGGGGGGGGGGGGTACATCTACTCATATACTCAAGTTCCATTTGATGCTACTTTCTACATCTATTCCACTTCTCAGAGGGAGATGTTGTTTTTGGGGTTTTTTTGTTTTTTTTTACAGAAAACCACGTACGTCCAAATGTGGTTTCAGATGAATTGAATGATGAAGTCTTATTCTTACTTCTTTAACTAAATAAACAATAATCCTCTTGGATCAGCTCCAAGAGAATCCAGCTCTCCAGAGAATCCATCGTCACAAAGCTGAAAACAGGGCTGGAGGAAAAGTAAAGGGTAGTCCGAAAAAGAAATACTCAAGTAAAGTACAGATACTACTAAGTATTAGTACTTTGTTACTTGAGTAAAGGATCTGCTTACGAGTCGGCTCGTAAATAAGTCAGACGCTAAACAAATTCTACTTCCACCATCCTTCAAAAGATCACACCGCCAAACCAGCTCTGCTGACACGACTGTGTGTGTGTGTGTGTGTGTGTGTGTGTGTTGCACTTCAAAGATCAAAGCGGCGGACCGAGTTGCATTCCTCTCCGGTGATGACGCCGATAATCGACACAGGCAGCGAGATGATGAGGTTGGAGTGACACGCTGGCACACATTACCTGAACCCCCCAGACCCCGAGACCGCCCCCCCAGACCGCCTCGGGTCTGTTGGGAAGAAAAGGTTGATCAGAGGTAAACACACACACACACACACACACACACACATATATATATATATATATATATCAAATCCTCCCTGTCAGAACATGATGGACAGATGGAGGAAGCGGGGGGGAAGTGGCGTTCAATGTTAAGTGGCAGGGTGACAGCAAAATGACAGTCCAGAGGCAACACACACACACACACACACACACACTATCACACAATCCCCTTCAACGCCTCACACACACTTTACTGCTAGAATCTCACAGAAATACAGAAAAAACTCATCACGGTCATTTAACGGCAGGAAAATAATTCAGAGAAAAATTCACGATGCCAAAAAGTCCAAATTATGAGAGGAAAAAGTCACGATTTTTTGACGTACTAATAAATCACAATTAAGAGATAGAAAATTAAAACATTGACTCGCTCAATCAAAAATAACGTGATACCACGTAGTGTAGAGTTGTTTCCGATACGAAAATCAATAATCGTAAATATGTATTCTGGCTAGTGCACCGATCCAATTTGACGTAATCGCATTGTTTCTCATCTTATTTCCGCTAGAATGTGTCACTCGCTACATCACCATTGTTTTCTTCTTTTCCAAGAGCTGCTGATGAAAATGGCTAACAAGTTTCTTTCGAACGTTACACATGTGCGGTAGCGATCAGGTGCTAGCGGGGAGCGTAGCCGATATTTGTAACACACTGGTTTCACATCGGTAATCTTTATCGGCCTAAAACTCAAAAGTTCAGGTAGTAGAATGGTATCTCTATTATGAAGCCAATACTTTGACTTGAGGTTTGTGTGATAGCGTCTCGACTTTTCTTCTAATTTTTTTTTTTTTTTTATTTCTGGCAGAAGCGAGCTCCCATATACACTTGAAATTCAAACAACGTATTTTGAGGGTTTACCGTCGACCCCCGTGTGTCGTTTTCCAGGAACCGGTAGCCAACTGGGAATGATATAAAAGCTTGGGCAATTCCAGTATAAGCACCAGTGCTGGGAGTCCCAGCTCCCCTAATACCTCGTATACTCGCCACACAGTGCCGACGGTGCCAGAGGCAAAGCCCCCTCGTTCGTCAATCTGTCGGAAAGATGGCCGGCGCTCTCTGGATGGAGCCTTCTGGAACAAACAGGCCTGGGACGGCTTTCCTTCCTCCGCCGCTCAGAGTTTGAATTCACGGGATTAGAGGTCAGGACAACGATCCGTGCTCTGTAGTCACAGATTTGTGAGGTAGACGGTAAGTTTTCTACTTTTACAGAAAACCTCTTTGTCTCGCGATTTACACACATGTTTACGCACAACCTGTAATTCAACTTAACGTTTCAATTTCAGTGAAAATGAGGGAATTAAGTAACTATTTTAATAGTACGGAAACACCATATTAGGAAAAAGCTGTAGGGAAAAAAACGGAGCCGAGAGAGGGGGAGAGAGAAAGGCGCAAATTTCCTACTTTATTAGGGTGCTAACAACCGTTTATGTTTTTAATGAATCATCCCAATGTGTGACAACGCCTCGTTAAGGTCCTTAGGGTGATGATGTTGATGCTTATTGTTGCTTTTATTCATATGAGGACAAACTGTCATTATGGGTGTTTATTGATCGGGGCGGTTGGGCTAAGATGTTAGCGGTAGCTTTCACTTGTTGTCATAGCTAACGTAAACAAGTTGCTTGGTCCTGCTAACACTGGATGTTTGCCGTTGCTATGACAACAAGTGAAAACTAGTGCTAGCATCTTAGCCCAACCGCCCCGATCAATAAACACCCATAAGCATAAATGCTGGTTGTACGCATTGTAATAAAGTTGCAAATCTGCGACTTTATTAACGAGCAAATATGCAACCTTTTTTCTCTGAATATTGCCCGGCTCCGTTTTTTTTTTTTTTTTTCCTAAAGTGGCCCTGATACGCTGTCGTAGGAAACAGGAAACAAACACACACACACACACACATATATACACAACCCTCTTGTCGTGCCTCCCCCCTCTTCTCCCCACCATTGCTTCTCTTCCTGCCAAATCAATTCCACACGAATCCTTTCTGATGCGACATCACAGCACCCCGCAAAGTGAAGATAATCCTTGACATTTTTATCAGTCCCCCCCTTTTATTTGCCAGCGCTCTCTCTGCTTGCCTGTCTTGTTTGCTGATAAAATCTGCCAGCTTCTGCGAGGCCTTGGCTGGGATCGCACATCAAAAAGGTCCGTTCTCTCCCCCGGAGGGTGACGAGTGTCAAAATAATATTCTCCTGAATGCATTCTGGGTGCCTAATTTAACCCCTCCTGTTGTAATTTATGACAAAAGACATGTAGTAAAGTAAATATATTAAACGTTTTTTAAAAAGGCCGTTTCACAGTGAAACATGAAGGAAAAAGTCTGAGGAGCTATTCTGAACAGGTTTGGGCCTTTAAATGAATATGTAATTAAAATGTCATTAAATTTGGAAGCCCATTTCTGCCAATAAAATAAAAATAAACAAATAAATATTTAAAAAATAACAAGAAATAAGAACATATTGTGAAATAGAAAAGGGAAATAAATAACCAAGTTGGTACTGTATGGAGGACCACAGGTGTCATACAAATGCTAAATATAATTCGTCAATAAAATGTGTAATTGATATAAATTTTTGAAATAATTGGATCAGTTTCTTTTTGTGATAAATGTGTTTATCTTATCCTTTGTGTTTGAATGAATAATTATTAATGATATATAAATAAATAAATAAAAAGCACATATTAAAAATGGTTTTACAAACAACATGAAACTGTCATAATTTGCTTTTCCCTTTTTGCTTTTTTAATTTTTACCATGAACGTGAAACTTTGATTAAAACACACATATTGGGGATGTAATGGGATCTCATTGTCTGTAATAGTAAAATCTTTGACTTTCTATACATCCTTCTCTTTGCTAGTCCTTGTGGAATCGGTCTTCTATAAGTAACATATGAGAGATTTTACGGTCGGCCCCGTGGACAAGATATTCCCGTCGTTCCTCCACGTTGTGCGTATATAACGTTGTTGAGCTGATGCCGATGCATAAAGGACCGTGAACTGTATGACTTATGTCACACTCGTGTGATCCTTTTGAAAAAGGGTGAGATTTACACGACAGTAATTCTCCTTGGCTCGAGCTTTAATAAAAATAATGTGTGTCCAGATCGACGGTAACTGGCTGTGACAAGATTACAGCAAGTAGACGACATAAAGAAGAAATAAGATGTACGTTGGCCAAAAATCCACTCAGAGCTCTGGTTATGACATTCTGACTCGATGATAAATCTCATCTGTCCATGTCGATACAGGAAAAAAGCCCCTTTTTATCTGAGAGCCACTGTTTCCCAGCGTTCAGGGCTTTTTTTTCCTGTAATAAGGCAGAAAGTCCTTCCCGAACCCCGGGCCAGGCAACAGGGTTTTTTGATTTTAACAGCAACGAGCACAAACACTATAAATTCAAAGTCACAAGAGAGAGAGAGAGTTTTTTTAATAGGCACTCGACTTTTGCAAAGGCAATAACTCTCAGTCTTGCTTTTCTCAATCTGGAAACGCCTCCCACTGTTTGCCGAGGCAGCTGGCGGAGCTCAGCGCTCGGCCTGACAAGGTGCTTTGAAATACCAATCACTGGGTTTATACAACAGGGAGGGCTTGTAAATGTGTCGAGTGGGGAAATATACAACGCCATACTTCCTCCTTCTTCTTTTTCCTGCTGGAAGAAGGAGAGTTATGGTCTCAGCAGTGTGTATATACCTTACAGGTGATATAATATACGCTCCGTCTCGTTCTGAAAGCCATTCATCACGGCTGACAGGGCGGAGGGAAAGTGCTTTTAGTTCTGGTATCCTCGTGACAATCTGCCGTAACCTCTCGCCGACATCGGCCGAACGCCGAGGCTGTGACTCATTTACAGTATGAGAAAACTCACACTTTAACCCACAAAATAACACCTCGCTGTAAGCGGCTCCACCGCATGTGTCAGGCATCTCATTTCTACTCACAACCTTCTTTTTTTCCCCGCAGAAATGCCACGAGGAGTTTTCTCAGCTGTTGCTAATTAGCAACATACATGTTATAATGCTAACAGGCTGAGGGTTGAGCTACATGTCTACATGTCTGACCACGTGTCAGGCTTTTTATTTAATTTTCATGTAATTTAAAGAGTCGTTGGTGGTTGACTCTTTTTAAAATGAGAACCACGTGAAACAGTCTTCGGCCCTGGCTACACGTTTACCGATCATTTTGAGTTTGGATATTTTATCCTCTCTGTTTTAAAAATTCTGTCCATTGATCGTACGTTAAAAGTGGACATCGTCATCGTGATGTCACCCGTTGCTTTGTGGACTGGTTGCGAAACCTTGATTTCGGCATTTTGATTCTCGCCATCATGGATTTTTTTTTTGCAACCAGTGAAAGGAGGTGACCATATTTGGACTGCGGCAGAGCGACGGGTGGATCTGACTTCATCTGGCTTCTGGTGTGAAGCTGCTAACAAATTTAGCTCCGATATGTTAAGATGAGCAAACCACTATTGATTGGACGGTTTCCTGTCGTCCTGATGACGTCATCAGGACTCGCGTGGGAAAATCAAAATGAGGCCGAGTTTATGAAGCGCTGAATGCTTCTGATTTATGTTCTACAGTGTCACAAAGACTCATGAAGGAATAATTGATACCAAGCCTCATCAGGGTTATTAGACGGCAGAGAGTGCACGTTATGAATAACGACTAGCAGGTAGAGACAGGAAGCGTCTCTGACGGACACATGATGCAGGGCGTGCTGTGGGATACAAGCAGTTCAAACGCCTCCTGACCTATTAATCAGCCACGCTGTGCATTCACGTTGATTACTCATCAATTACAAGATCGCCTCCCTGAAGAGATTTTACGAGCAGCGGATGGATTTATTAGTGAGCAGAAACCACGTTAAATCACATATCTGCTATCATTAACGGTCGCTTCGTTTTGCTTTCAACGCTGCAACAACTGAACCGCACCCGGGTTGGCCTGGAAGCGGGCCGAGTCCCAACGCCAAGCAAACAGACCTGAGAAGGTTTTATTTATACGGCAACAAGGTGATTAAAAGCACTTAACACCAAAAGGGCAAAGTGCAGATGAAACACATTATACAGGGACAATAAAATACAGTTAAAGACAATCATCCAGCAGAAATAAAAACAACCTGAAATAGAATAACGCAGGTAGAAAATACAGGAATAAAGTTACAGTGCAGCATAAGAAATGATCTAATTAAGAAAAGTCTTCTTCTATAAATCAGAGACTCCAAACAACAAGGTCTCTGCCATATTTATGTCTAGATTTCATTATTTTAAGTGTTTACGGAGCAGCTACAATGTTAGCATAGCCTAGCTCCGATCGAGCCAGATTCCATTCAGAAAACCAGCATTTTAAAAGTTGTTTGCTTATTGTCTTGCAGACACTTCGGAATCATTTCTATCAGTTTATTGCTATTACATTACCGCTGTAATAAACCAACAGATGTGCTCACCAAGCTCCTCTTGGAGGACTTTATCGGGCTTGTAAACACACCTTAAGTAAGTTAGCCAGGCATGCTAACATTAGCAGGAAAACGTCATTAAGATTCGGGAAATTTCCAAGTTGTAGTTCCCCTTAAAACATCTAAGTGTGTTGTACTAGTGTTACTATGAGTGTGGTGTTTTCACCAGATGTTCCTCCGAGCAGAAGTTATCAATTCCTCTGAGTCAACATACGGATATGAGTTACAGGGAGCAAGGGGGAGTGAAATAGCAGGAAAAAAAGACTAATACGTGCTTCAAAGCTATCGGGAGTAAATCAGTATTTATGATTCTGTGGAAAATACCCTGACATTATGTCACCCTCTTAAAGTTTCTCCGTGCGAACAGGAGCCGGAGGGGAAACTGTCCTACTTCAGCAGAAATCTGAGGTCAGCGCAGGAAATATTTCACGGCGTGTCAGAGCTCTCTGCACACGGTGAATAATGTTCAACATGACACCGTAATGCTTGTTCAGGTGAAAAACGGTTTCCCACCTTATCTTTCTGGGGCAGCGGTAATAATATTCTGTCCGAGGGAGGAGGGGGAGGAGGAGGAGGGGAGGTAGGGGGAGGCGTTGTGAATTATAGTGCTGCTTTCACATTCATGTATTCATCCCGGAGCGATAAATTAGACCCTGGACGTTTCAATCTAACTTCCTAAATAGAGCACTTTGTCATCACAAACTACAGGAGAGGCACGTTGGTGTGATCAACAGAATAATTCATGACTTTCTTCTCTTTTTTTGAGCATCAGTAAATGAGGATCTTCAGAATTAGACACACTGTACGTGATTATGATGGGAACAGAAAGCACCGCTTTGGTTTCTTCTTCTTCTTCTTCTACTTCTCCTTCTTCTTCTCCTCCTCCTTCCCCTCCTCCTCCTCCTTGTGCTCTATCTTGATCTCCTCAGTCAAACATGGTGAAATAAATGAGGCGGGAGCAGCCGGGTGGTGGAGGATCGTTTGTTTGGAGCGACATGGCTGATAGGCGCTGATTTACTTACAATAATGGCCCTTTAATTGAGCTCTTCTGTCCTTTTGTTACATCAAAGCCTGACAAGTGGTGACAACAGCCCCCCCCCCCCCTCTGTGACTGACAGACACAATATGGCCGCCCCTCATCCCCACTACCCAACACACTATCTGAAGCGGGACACCTCCCTGCTACGGGACGTCAGCTGACAGGGTAAGAGATGAGCGTGGCTACGCGGCGCTGCTACCGCGGGCCAGGTGGTTGTTATTCACTGTAACGTCTCCCCGGGTTCTGGATTTATTTTGAAAAGACAGAAATGCAAACAAAACGTAAAGCAATCTTATTTAGCAGCTTCCAACGTTGCCGCAGTCTGTCAAATCACGAGTTACGTTATGACACTGTCTGTGTAGCTGGCATGTGTGTGTGTGTGTGTGTGTGTGTGTGTGTTTCTGTGTGTGTGTTTGTCATAGCTCACATTTAGGTTTTCCAAACGATGCTTGGACTCGCCTGACGTTTATGGATGAGGGTTAAATAAAGCCGTCAGAGAGAGAGAGAGAGAGAGAGAGAGCTCTGTGTAAATGACCCGCGGGGTTTCTATCAATGTAACTTATTGATCCGGGTGAATCGATTCCTGACACGGTTCCTGGTCCGTTCCAGCTAACTGCTCCTTCTTTGAATTGACTGAGGATTAATGAGGGTCCTCCATGAGAGCAGCCCACTCTGTGTTCCTTGAAAACACTGTATGAGTTTTAGTGTGGTGTTTGAAAAGTGCTTGGATTTAGACTAAAGGTCTTGAAATGTGTGTTTCCTGTGATGGCATCTATGATAGAACAGTGAAAAGAAGATCTCCATATTTGAGGGACTGAAAACAGCATTTTCTGACATTTCTGCATGAAAAATGACTTTTGATGATGAACAGATGATGAAAATAGTTGGTGATTATATTTCTGTGGATCTGTTAGTGGAATTAGTTTTCCTTTCATTTGTGGTCCTTCTGTAAAAATCTGTCTCCAGACATCATGTTGGTTGTTTAGAGGACAATAACATCTCATTTAATGTGATGAACAAGTGACATAATAAGTAGACTGAATACTGACCATTGGATTGATACAAATATGGAGTTTACCACAGCTGGAAGGGGCTGGAAAAGCATGGAAATGCACCTTGAAATGCTTGGAGAGTGCGTGAATCTGACTTTGGAGACGGTGGAGGAACCCTGGATACAACTAGCAGTGTTATGCCAGTAGCGGCTGACGTAGCCTTACGCTGCTAGCAGCTAAAAGAGATGAACAGCAGGTTCCTAACTCCTCCAGATGTTTTTGGAGGGACACAAAGCAGACAGGTGTGGACGTCTGCAGGATCAGGACTATCAGCCGGAGAGAAGAAAAGCCAAAAGGAGGCCAGAAATAAAACAATAGGGCTCCTCTTTAACTTCTCGTGACTTGCTTTAAAGTTGTTCATTAACGAGCAGTGGCATCAGTGTGTGATTGATCACCGCTTCCTGTTGTTGCTTGATTTGAGTCAGGTTTCCTCTTGTTGCCTTATCTACAGAAACATAATAGAAGCGGCAACACATGGAAAAACAATGGAACTCAATTTGACTTAAAACACGAAGACATTAATGATGTTTGTATTGTCTTAGCTTGTAATGAACATGGAGATGGATAGTTATTTAAAGAGCCTCTCAACTCCGGATGTGTCCTTAGGTCAGCCTTTGGGCTTTTATTTATATGAATATTTATTATAAAATAGACCTCAGCAGCTTTAGACATCCAGTTAATCGACGCTCAGCTGTGAGACTTGATTAAACACGTCTCCAGCTGACTTTTTAATGGTTACACCTGATTTTTTTTTTTTTTTAAAGTTCCATTTAAATGTATCTTAAATGTGCACTTGATTGCTATATAAAAGCAGAGTTTGATAAGTAACATTAGCTCAAAGTCTGCACAATGGAGGTGTGATTGAAGCCTGTCCACCTTTCTAATCATCCTTCCTTCAAACATTTAAAATCATTAAAGCTTTTACTTCCATCACACAGAAACACACACTTGTTTTTTTAATAGCACAGACACATTTCGCCCTGTGGGTGGAACGATCCGGAGAGATCCGGCTGCCAGAGGACGCCAGCCTGCAATCAAATCGCACTGTGCTGTTCAGAGACATTTCATCTGACATCAAAAGACAGTTTTTCACACCCGGCTAGATTCTGGCTTTTTGTTGAGGATCTTATTCCAAAAAGCGGAGCTGCCTGCTGGCTACCTTGTAGAAACAAGGGGAAAAAGAGGGTTCTTGTTTTTACAGCTTTAAAAAGGCAAAAATATATTTTGTTTTTAATGCAGCTTTATTTTAATACATTAATAGAAAGACTGAGGAATGTGGTGTCTATTTTTTAATATTGGAGCGGAAGTGAATGTTAATAATTATGTTTTTTAAACCCTTTTATATCACATCCCCCTTATTGTGCACCTATTTAACAACATACAATCAATTCCTTTTGTATTTTTAAGCAAAATATGAAAATTTCAACCAATAATATCCTGAAATCCATCCATCAATCAATCAATCAGCTTCGGCTCCGCAAACAACTAGAGAAGGTGATGAGCTAACGCTAATATAACATAGTGTAGGGGAACATTAGCATCAACCGGATGCTAACATGCAGCTCTTTTAGCATTAAGTATGTTGCAATCAAGCGCATTAATATTTATTTTATTGGAGGTGAATTTTTAAATCAAGATACGAAACGAATGAATGAGTCATGGAGTTATTGAGCTTTCTAAATATCTAACAGGTATCGCTGTGAAAACACATTCTATATAGAGATGTTTCACATACCTTCTACTTTTGAGAGGATTTGAGCGATCTGGTGGACTTTTGCTTAACCACTGCAGGGAAATTGATTGTGACTGCGGGGCCTCCAGGGGCCCCTAAACAAACCTCGCCATCACTCCCCCCACAGTAGCTCGGCAATCATTCACCATCGATCTCCGCTCTGTTTGGAAAACACTTCCACGGACGCCCAAAGTGGAGGCCAGCCTTCTCACATTTGTCAGAGCTCATGCCACTGATTTATCTCAAAGCGATGTCCATCACACTCACATGATTTCAGAGTCCCATCAAAACCACTTTCAATCAAATTCATTTTGTGCTGCCCAACAATGAGATCATTTAGCAACAACATCAGACTCAGAGGCTAAAGGTCGATGTCAACAAGAAAAGCATCATGGTTTTCTACTTTAAACTGATTCCCAGAATAATAAGTACGACGGCGTATGAGGGCCACTGTAAAGAAAAAAAAACAGCCAAGAGGGGGAATATTCAGAGAAAAGAAGGCACAAATTTGCAAATTTAACCAAACAAACAACCAACTGGGTTCCTCTACCTTCTCCAAATTCAAGCACTTTCCAAGCATTTCCAGGTGCATTTCCATGCTTTTCCAGCACCTTCCAGCTGTGGTAAACTCCATATTTGTATCAATCCAATCGTCAGTATTCAGTCTACTTATTACTGCACTTGTTCATCACATTAAATGAGATGTTATTTTCTATAAACAACCAACATGATGGAGACAGCTTTTTACAGAAGGACCACAAATGAAAGGAAAACTTTGCAGAAATGTCAGAAAATGCTGTTTTCAGTCCCTTAAATATGGAGATCTTCTTTTCTCTGTTCTATCATAGATGTCATCACATAGAACACACATTTCAAGACCTTTATTCTAAATCCAAGCACTTTTCAAACCTTGGAAACACTACATTAAAATGCAAGTGCAAGTGCAAATTCAAGGAATTCCAGCACCTGCATGAACCCTGATTATTGTGGGTAATGTAGGCGGCAGGTTTTGTTTTTTTACAGGAAAACGGACCTACTACAGGCAATGAAAGTAATTAAGCCTCCTTAACCTTTTGAGCGTCTTCCATAAATACACCAAGCACCGGTAAATACACAGAGTTATTGATTCATTTGTCTTCCGTTTTAAGTCGTTGCGACACAAAAGTAGATCCGCGCCTCTATACTTACTGCTGCTCTGTGCCAACACTTAATAAGGTAAGGTAAGTGCTGTCTTCTGCAGCGGTCCAGACTACGACCTTGTTTCCTGATGAGCTGGTGCTCCCACTCTGCTTCTTATCACAAATGGGACATTGATGGATGGACCAGAGTGGCTTCTTTCTGCCGTTTTGGGCTTGAGGTCAAGGCGACAGTTGCTTTAGCCAAAAGTGTTTTTTTTTTTCTTTCTTAAACAGTGACTTAGTGCTGATTTCACATCGTTTAAGAGCCTGTAAGAATTTTCAAAATAAACTACATGTGCTTTTACCGTATGAATTACACTTTCCTGCTTCCATGTGAACGGTTTGCTTCTGAAGATTAAGGACGGCTGCAGGATATGCACAAATATCCGTCAGCTAATTCACATTATGCAGCCTTTTGCCCACAGGTTATGAGGGATTAGCAACGATTTCGCACTCAATTGAGGCCGCAAAGGATTCAGCAGAATCAAAGCCCCCCTCAGACTGAGGCTATTTCGGGCTGCTGCTAATAGTTCTTGTCAGCCGTAATTTTTAAGTACTTAAACCAATTCATTGTATAATTAGGTTAACAAAATTAGCTCATTGCAAAGTCAGTCAGCAGGCGGTAATGCAATAAAGTTATTAACATTCCAGATTTATAGAAATCATTCATATCGAGGTGATCTGTCTTTATCATATTTTTCTTCCCTGGCATAAATGGAGGGGAAAGGGAAATAGAAGTGTTCAGTATATTGATTTTATTTTTCTCAGAGCAAATGTAATGTCACTTATGTCACACCAAACTCTTTTTTTTAAGGAAAATAATAAAATATTTTCCAAGTTAGCATTTTCAAAGAGTCCTATATCTCTGTGACCGTTGCTGTGGCATCTTGACGGTGACGGTATTCAGCGTGACGCGGCGTGATGCACCTTGCAAACAGGTGTTCAGCTGTAGAATGAAGGATTCAGGAAATATGTGGTCTGTCCTGTTTGTCAACGACAGTTATGTCATTTTCCCCATTCGTTCTGTCACTTACAGTCATGTAAAAGATCAGTACATCCATGCAATGTGGGTGTTGAGTCATGACAAACAATGTGAAGTGGTCACACATCCACAGATAATAAATAGGCAGGTTGATATCGATGAATATATGTAAGCACGTCCACAAGTGGCCTTTCCAGCATACAGCTGCATAAGAAATGTCCCTTTAGCCTGTATTTGTTTACATTTTGGCCCTTAAAAAGTATGCCGATTTATCTGTTAGAAGTCGCTCTTCGCAACGTGCCCATGGACGTACGGACGACTATCACCAGATCACTTTAATCCTGAAGAAAACGTAAAAAGATGATGATCGTTAGGCAACTCTGGTGCTACTTTCTTCTGTGATTTTAGAGGGGAGTTTAGTTGAGATGGACATCAGAAAACGAAACATCTGAAAAGTATAAGTTACACTGATGATAATAATATATATATAAGATTCCTGTGTGTTCAGAGTTTCTCCGAGAAGAACTACGGAAGTAGTAAACTCCTTTTGGTTGTTTGCCCTGTACTCATCTGCTTGTTAACAACTGAGTGAAAGATGACTCATGTGACCATGTGACTTATTTCCAGTCCTCATTGACTTTGTTCTCTGCACCGTGACGCTCACAAAAGTGCATTTTTAGTTTTAATAAGGGGGTTTATGCGCCACATGCATCCCCAGTGTACTCATGGTATCCCTCGCTGTGAAGTTGACCATGTGGTGGTGGAGAGTGGAGAGTATTCTGCTTTTCTGCTTTTTTAGATCTACGTTTTTCACAAGCTGGAAATTACACCATCTGACATTTTGTTCTTTCCATTTAGAGTTTTAAATGGTCGTATGTTGGAGATGTTAAAAAAACTGCACTCCCAATGATTCAGCCTGATGATTCAATGCTCATGATTTGTCATGAAACCTTATGTGAGATCATCTCTTCTCTTTGTCACAGTTGGCAACATTTCACACCCACCAATTTTGTTGGGTTGTTTGGTTAACTAGGTGGTTGGAACTGTTTAAAACTTTCTTGCAAAAGTGTCTTTTAAATTGACAAACATTATATTTGTGATTCGTAGTACGGTTCGACCAGGATTAAAAAAAATCAAAAACATTTGCCTCTTGCCATTGATGTTCCAAATTAGGTTCCATGGAAGACACCGGAAAGGGGCGTGGCCTCTATGTAGATATAAACTGCTCATTATAAAGTTAAAAAAAGGTGATTATGTGCAAAATAACACATTTATTCCCATTCTGCCGTTTGCTTTTAAATGCTGCACACTGTTCCTTTAAGTTCATACAGGGCGTGTTTTTATACTGCAGTATTTCTACTTTAAACTTCCTTCCACCGCCGAGTAAAAGGATTGTCCCTCGCAGGCTGCCGTCGCCCCGCACGCCCTGCCCCTTCACACGCTCGTTCTCCCACGTCGCCCCGCCCCCTCCCTCTCTCTCCCCCGCCCCGCCCACCCTCACGCGGCCACCCAGCGGACACTTTGAAGTCCTGCCTTGTTGTGATCAGTGAGCCGCCGGAGTCCGCAGCGAGAGCGCGTAGCGGGACGTTTTCCTCTCAAACACTTGGAATATACGTGAACTTAACGACATTTTTTAACGTGGAGGGACGCTGTCTCCAATTCGGCGCACTGATATCCACTTTTTGTTGTTGTTGTTGTTGTTTTTTTTGTTGGTTTGACATCGGGAGTATCGGGAGCCGTGGGAAGATAACGATGCTTGAGCTGAGAGGCTTCTCCGTCCTGCGGGATATTTAAGGACGTCCAGCTGTTTTTTATTCCTCTTCTTTTGGCTTCGGGACGCGACTACATGGATTACATTCATCACCTGTAAAATCTGTTTTTTTGTTTTTGTTTTTTTGGACAAAAAAAAAAGTATTTTGACGCACATCCACCCCTCTAAAGCGCAGCTGCCCTGTTTCCGATGAAATTTCTCCC
The DNA here is from genome assembly GCA_029853015.1 of Chelidonichthys spinosus. Taxonomy (NCBI): domain Eukaryota; kingdom Metazoa; phylum Chordata; class Actinopteri; order Perciformes; family Triglidae; genus Chelidonichthys; species Chelidonichthys spinosus. The sequence continues at coordinate 15,941,864 of CM056840.1, forward strand.
TTTGGGATCTAAGCAGACCAGCGTTAGTACAGTAAAGTCTCGTCCCGGTGCCGTGGTCTCTCTGTTGACCCCCTTGGACCCACTTCGGCAGGCAAAGCGGCTTCCCATCCGAGTTATCAAGATGTTGACTGCGCACACTGGACACTTGCTACACCCGGAATATTTGCAGCCTTTGACGCCCGCACCAATCAGCATTGAGGTATGCAGTTTAATTTGTTTTATTTAATCATATTAATTATATTTAGAGAGAACTGCGGTGTTTTCTGCTTTGTGCCATTTGTTGTTATGACAGCACATTTTAATTGAGAGCACAAATGCTGACGCCTGTCATTATCTCTGTCTCAATAATCACACAAATTACATAATTGGTCTTTAATCATATTAACGGACTAAAGTAATGACAACTTAGTTATATGTTAAGATTACAGCTTGAGTGATTTATCGAATGGCAAGAAGCCACTTTTTTAAGGGATAAACTGGATAACACTGGCTTTTCTTTATCACATATCATAAAAAAAAACGTATTCCTCTACACATTTAATTAACCATAAAGTGTATAAAATTAAAAAAACCTCTTCGTCATATGTGGTTATGACGTTTATGATATATGATAGAATAGCAGCAAAATCGAGAGAGAATCTTTTTTTGTTACGATTTTGCTTGAAATAAAAAAATGACTTAGTAAAGTAGATGCAGATTATTTTTCTATCAATCATATCTATCATTTTATAGACAAAAGGATTAATGATAATCTGATTATTTACTAATAATTAGATGGATAAATAAATCAAATAGCAGCAGTTTTAACTGTCGTTTGGTTCATTCTGTCAGCGACCTTGCTTTTACTCTATTTGCATTAAAACATTGTAGAGCTAATCAGAATCTCTATTTTGTTGTAGCTGGATGCCAAGAAGAGTCCTCTGGCCCTGCTGGCACAGACCTGCTCTCAGATTGGCAAACCAGACCCTCCGTCCTCCTCCTCCTCCAAGCAGGGCTCCTCCTGCTGCCAGGGGGACAAGGAGTCCAGCGGTCGGTCGTCCGGCTCCAGCCTGAAGCTCGGGGAGCTCCGCCCCTCCCTGGAGGACAAGTGTAGCTTCAAGCCCTACAACAAAGGCAGCGGGGAGGCCCGCCGAGACGGAGTCAGCAGCTCCAGCTCCGGCAGCGATAAAGTCGGGTTCAGGGTTCCCAACAACAACAACAACGTCGGCAGTTCTAACGTACATTCAACCAACGGCCAGCAGTCGTATCCCCCCCACGCGGCCTCCCCCAGCTCCAGAGCAAGCAGCAGCACCCCACCAGGCCACCCTCAGCAGCCGCCGCAGCCTCACAAACTGAGCCAGTCTCCCGGTGCACACGGGCGCTCCCGGACCCCTAGTGGAGAACCTGCGCACGAGCAGGGCAGCCCCACCAGCACCAGCAGCAATAATCCCAAAAAGGACGCCGACGTGAATAAGAGCAGCTCGCACAGTCCACGTGACGCCAACTCCAGCCACGTCCGAGCCAGCACGAACTGCAGCACCGGCAGCTCCGACGGTGGCTCCAACCACGAGGGAGGGAAAGCGGAGTCCGCCCCACCTAACCTCGGCCCCGGACGCGTTACTCCCATCTCCCCCTATAAGACCAGCCAGATCTTCCCCCTGCCCTCCTCTAATATGGGCTACCACGGATCCGTAGTGGGGGCGTACGCCGGCTACCCGTCTCAGTTCGTCCCCGGGATGGATCCCACAAAGTCGGGCCTCGGCATGGGGAGCATGGGGAAGCACCCGAGCTCCAGCCCCCTCACCGGTGCCTCCCCTCCCTCCTTCATGCAGAGTCTATGCAGGGACCCCTACTGCCTGAGCTTCCCGAGCGTGTCCCACCTCGGCGGAAGCAACTGCAATTCCTGCATCCACGACCCTTCCTCCAGCCTCAAGTCCAACTTCCCGCTAGTGTACCCCTCCCACCCGCTGCACTCGCTCCACCAGAGCTCCTTGTCGTCCAGCGTGACCTCCTCCCTCTCGCATCCCCTCTACACGTACGGCTTCATGCTGCCCAACGACCCGACGCCGCACGCCTGCAACTGGGTGTCGGCCGGCGGGCCGTGCGACAAGCGGTTCGCCACGTCCGACGAGCTGCTGGCTCACCTGCGCACGCACACTGCCATGCCAGTGGGGATGGACAGTAAGCTGCTCTCCGTTTCCTCCTCCGGACCCGCCTCCTGCCACCTCCACCTCCCCCACCAGAGCAGTCCGGGATCCATGCCCGGCTCCCTGTCTCTCAGGGCGCCCCCTGGCATGGGTCTGGCCCGCTATCACCCCTACAGTAAAGTCCACCTGCCCCCCGGACCCTCCCCCATCTCCCTGCACTCCCTGCCCACGTCAGGCCCATACTACCCTCATTACGCCCTCTACAGTCAAAGACTCGGATCTGCATCCGCTCTGGGCTACCAGTAATACACCGTCACGCACATGGTTAAAGGAATAGTTTGACATTTTGGGAAATACGCTTGCTCGACGCTTTCTGGGCGCCAAACTAGCTTAGCATGAAGACTGGATACCGGCTAGCTCGGCTAACAGAATTCAGCTCCTCTAAAGCTCACAAACACCTGAAAATAATACCTGAAAAAGGTCAAATTTGCTGTTTTATGGCGGACCAGTTTCCGTCAACACGATGGGCCTCGAGCCAAAAAGTAGTCCCCCACGTAACTCCTCGTTACATTACATATTAATGATTTTACACTTCAGTACTTGTATGTATTGTACAAAGAAGATATAACAACTTAATTAGTGAGCTTCAGGGAAACTGCTGGTCGGAGCCAGGCTAGCCCTCATTATCAAGTCCTTATGTTAAGCTAAGCTAACCAGCTGCTGCCTGTAGCTTCAGATGTAACATTATTATTGTAATAATAATAATAATAATAATAGCAGTATTTTTCCAAATGTTTGAAGCTCTCCTTTTTAAGCTTTTACTTCATTGTGGGGAGGTGCTGCTTCCTCTTCAGACTGAACGTGGGAGAGCAATCCTGGATTTTGACTTGAGTGCATCTTCACGCTTTCTTTACACATTATATCTGAGATTTTGGGTCCTTTCTAACGAGCCCCCCCCCCCCCCCCCCAAAGATCAGAGGACACATATACTTTTGCACCAGAAACTGCCCTTGGTTGACTTTTTTTTGCCGCCCTGTGGAGCTCAGCAAATTGATAGTTGGACGCTGCGTAATAGCTCTTGGGATGTTTCAGGCTTCCTCGCTGCAAAAAAACAAAACAACGGTTGATTTAGTGCGGCAAAGTGTGTGTGTGTGTGTGTGTGTCAGCAGTAAGCTGCAGCCGTGGGCTGATGCAAGTCTGGCCACAGTGGCTTTCTCCCCGTGAGAGACGCATGTAAAGCTCCACACATTCACTCTGTTTATTCAGCGCCACGTTTGTGAGGATTTGTTTGGGTTTCCTTATGTTTTGTTTATTCCTACTGAGAAGCTGTATTTATTTTTTAACCGGGGGGGGGGGCTGGCTCTCTCTTGTTTACCATATAAATCTATTCTCATTTTACAATCCTTCTGAGCAGACGTGTCGGAAGCCCAGATGACAGAATATGTCTTAAAAACTTCTCTGCAGATGAATGTTGAAATCACATCTCTCTCTCTCTCTCTCTCTTTCTCTCTCTCTATGAATTACTCAGCTTTTTTTAATTTCCACAGCAATTCAATAAAAATGAGATGTGATATTTTTTATGTAAAAATTGGAGCACCCTGTGGTGGCATCCAGTTAAAGGGGAGGTGATATTTTGTTAAATAAATCACACTGAAGATGTATAAATCTGTTGTCTTCATTTCTTTTCTTCAGGATTTAAATTTAAAGTGATTCATTTCAAGATAAAATTTGAATTGCCTTGATTTACTCTGTAACTCGGGTGATTATCTCAGGTTCGTTGAGGTCAATCTGTTGCACTTCTTCACTTTAATTTTCTCCTTCTCTCTCGATTTACAACAGAAAACAAAACATGATACAAACAAGAAATATCTCTTCTTGTCTCTCCAACAGTGGTGGAGGAAGTATTTAGTTGCTTTACTTGAGTAAAAGTATGAATACCACGAAAAACACTCCACTACAAGTAAAAGTAATAGTATCAGCAAAATCTACTTCACTACTAAAATGGTCTGTCAGTGTTTCACTATTATTTTTTTAAAAGTTTATTAAAATTCGGAGACGTTTCTCAACTTACAGAAGATTTCATTCTTCAGGAGATACGTTGTTTCTACTGGACAGGAAGTGGGGTGAAAGATTATAATCTAAAAAGGTTAATAAAGACAAATTCAGTGGCATAAAAAGTGCAATATTCACCTCTGAGGTAGAAGTATAATGGAGCATAAAATGGAAGTACGAGTACCTCTACTTTGTACTGTGGGCTACTTAAATGCAGAACGATTACCTTCCACCTCCTCTGTGTTCTTGTTTTTGTGTGTGTGTGTGTGTGTGTATATATATATCTGCTCTGAGCAACTAAATGCAAACAAGATGTAACCCCCCCCTCCTGCTGGCGTCGTGTGGAGGTTTTACTGTGCAGAGATCTCATGATTGATGACTTCAGGTGTGCTTTACTTCCGTGTCGACAGCGACGGAACAACCGGGATACGGCTCGCATTCCTTCTTCTGCAGGAAACGCAGTGTCACCTTAAAGCGACAGCATCCCTTATTCAAAAGCTCAAATAAAAATGTAAATTATATATATATATATATATATATATATATATATATATATATATATATATATATGTACATCGATAAGCATCACGGCCAAGACCACATCCTCACATCCGCTGCAGTTACTGTGTGATTGGCGGCGGTAATAATGTGCCGTTTCCTAGCAACGTGACACCCGAAGTGTGGATGACCCTGAGCTTGACCCTGACAAGGAGACCCGCATGGGGGGGTCAAAACTGCCGTAACAAGAGCCGGCGCTCCTGTTTCAGCTGTCCGAGATGCTGCTGTGGGGTTCAGCAGGAGGACACCAGATCCTCCTGTAGACCTGGTCCTGTAGACCTGGTCCTGTAGACCTGGTCCTGGAGGTGTCACATTGCCAGATATGGTCCCCCAGACACCAGACTCGCAATTAAGCTCATTATGTCCCCGAGAAATGCTGGATTATTTCAAGGTTTGCTTTTCAAGTTTGTATTTATTTTATTTAAAACTTGAAGTACATTTTGCTGATACTACTTACTTTTACTTGTAGTGGAGTGTTTTTCGTGGTATTCATACTTTTACTTTAAGTAAAAATAATGGTTTTACAGCTCAGAAAATCTGGACCCACGGTCCACTGCTTTTTCCTGGAGCTTTCAGCTTTCGTGTATCTCGCACGAAAAAAAGCTCATTAATAGAAACATGAGTAAATATTACTTGTAACATCGTGAATTAACTTTCACCCTCAAAATAATCACCACAGTCCAACTTCTATTGTGCTTCGTTACCACGTTCCAGTGATTTCACGTCACGCTTCAAGAAATGCATGAAATAATGAACTGTTCTGTAAAATCCTCGTTCCTCGCTGACACCAAACCAGCCGGACTCACAGCTGCTCGCATCGCCGGCCGAGATGCCGAAACACGGTTTCATCATTCGCAGCCACTAAATCACGGCCTCGTCCCGAGGCACAAGACATCTGTTGAAAGCTGATTCCCCATCAACGCCGGGGTTGTGTTTGGGAGGGGGGGGGGGACATCTGGACCTCTGAGGACTCAGTTCGGCCTGGAAAGCTCACAAAGAAGGCTAATTTTCTCTCTGACGTGTTGACACTTTCACTGCCGGCCAGGTGATCTATCGCAACATAAAATGTGTTTTTCTTCCTTTTCTTCCAGTGAATTTGTGCTCAAGAAGAAAACCAGAAAAATATGTTTTTAAAAAATCACTGGAAACGTTTTTCATTATTAAAATAAATTGGGCATTTTAATGAAATTAACATTAATCCTCTCTTTTGTGTTGAGCACGACCGAACCGCTAACGTTAAACTCTGATAGCTTCCAGAGCCGACTTCCACAAAAATGTTCCTTCGTAAACGGAACGTAAAACCCACAAAATGTAGATCATGAAATGTTTCTTTGACTTTGATTAGCCAGCTATGGCAACTGTTGCCCACTTTAAGTAAGTTAGCTAGTAAGTTAGTTAGCAAGATGCTAGTTAGTTAGTTAGTTGCTAGTAAGAAGCTAGTTTGTTATTAGCAGCTAGCTAGCTAGTTAGTTTCTAGCAGCTAGCTAGCTAGTTAGTTTCTAGTAGCTAATTATTTGGTTAGCTTGTCAGTTAATTCGTTCGTTAGTAGCTTGCTAGAAAGTTACTTAAGTTAGGTTGCTAGGAAGCGGCTAGTTAGTTATTTAGTCACTAGTAAGAAGCTAGTTAGTTACTAGCAACTAGCTAGCTATTTAGTTAGTTAGTTGCTTGTAAGTTGATAGTAAGAAGCTAGTTACTTACAGCTAGCTAGATACCTAGTTAGTTAGTCAGTTAGTTAATTAGTTAGTTAGTAGGTTGCTAGTATGCAGCTAGTTATTTAGTTAGTCGCTAGTACGCGAACGTTTGTCAGCTCGTCTGCTTTTTTTTTAAGGTTAAAACAGTCGGCCCAAAAAATGATCGTAAAGGTGATCAGGAAGGTTCTTCTCACAATCTGTAGCTCAGGCCTTTATCGCAAACTGGGTCACGATGGTTTGACATCAAGTGGATCCCCAGTAGCAAAGTTTAAGGAACACTGGGTTCAAAATCTCTTCATATAATATTTTAATTATAATTAAGAGAATGATGCACATGAGTTTTGTTTCACACACAAACATACTATATTACTGTTTTATAGCACCTTAAGTCTGCAGTTTTCCTCTGCAAGTTTTCTTTTTTTTGTGATTCGACACATACACACACACACACACACACACACACATCCTGTCTGTTCTCCGTTAGTGGCAGAGATCAGGTCTGCTGGTTAGACTAAACAACAGTATTTGAGTGGATTTTCTGTCCCTCATTAATCATCCTGACAGCCTGAAAAACAACATTTCCTCCTTAATGACTGTATTTGAGTAATCATGTCTGCTCATTTCCATGCAGGCATCTCTTCCTCATTCTGGTTTGTACTTTTCTTTCTTATGTGTGTGTGTGTGTGTGTGTGTGAAAGAGTGTGTATCTTGGAGTCTGTTTCTTCTGACCTCCCAAGTCTGCGGCGTGGCGTCTGCTCCGGGTCACGCCGGCCAATTACATTCATGAAGAGGGTGAAAAACCAAAAGGAATGAGGGAATGTGACCATGAGGATCCAGATGCAGAAGGCCGAGGATGGTGTCACCCCCCCACCCACACCCCCACCCCCCTCCTCCTCTGCATGTGGCTAACCCAGCAGCACCCGCTGGCCTCCAGGCCTCCGCCGGTCGCTGCCAAAGCACGTTTTTCCGTTAAGCACCAGGTCTGTGATGCATGAGAGCTGACAACTGAGCTCGAAGCCCTTCAGAGCGCCGCCAGATCCAAACCAGCTGGGGCCTCGCGCATTAGCAAAAAAGCCATAATTGCGTTTGCCCTCTTGTACACCGCTAAACTCCCTCTGTCGACTTTTTTTTAAACAGACATGAGGAACGAGAGCTGGAGGAAGAAGTACTTTTTTAGCAGAAGAACTTTTTGAAAGAAAATGTCCTGCATTCAAAGTTTTACTTGATTGTATTCAAATTAAAGCATACTTAAATGCATTATAATTATTAGTGCACTAATGTGCAAGTATCACAGTTATTAGTGGAAGTAGCTAAAACTGGAAATAGGCAAGTAATACCTCAAAATTGTGTAGTTTCTCTCACTGACAGAGGGAGAGACAAAACTTCTCATTTATGCAAAAAAATTGTACCAAAAGTAAAAAGTACTCTTTATGCAGAACAGTCCATTTCAGAGTAATATTTGCATTATTATTTGTGTATTAATTGTGTTAGAATCACAGTTATCAAATTAATGCAGCGGACGGGAAAAAAGCAGTTGAAATACAAAGTAGCAAAAACTTGAAATAGTCATGTAATACCTCAAACATGTACCTAAGTACAGTACTTGAGTAAATGTAGGCATATTTATTTAATTACTTTCCTTCATCCTCGAGAAAAAGAACGCATCAACATGTTTGTGTAATTACTCTCACTGCCAGAGGGGGAGACAAAAAGTGCTGCATTTAAGCTTTAAGTAAATATAAATAAAATGAAGTAACTCAAAATTGCACATGAATACTACAGAAGTACAAAGAGTGTATACATTAAAGTACCAAAAGTAAAAGTACTGAATAATATTTATTATAGCTACTATTATTGATGTATTTCTGTTGCAACCTTTAAAGGTGGAGCTAATTCTAACACGTTTAATTACTGCTTAATGTATATAATAATACATCATAATTAATTTGTTAAACTTTTTATATTTTGTATTCTGTATCTGAAAGTCACACAGAATCAAAATAATGCAATGAACCAAAAAAGTGCAACATTTCCCTCAGAAATGTATGTAATGTAAAAAAGAAATGCTTAAAAATGACTTGAATACAGTCCTAGAGAAGTACTCTGGGTGGATGTAAGTTATGGTGTGTGTGTGTGTGTGTGTTTTCTTTTTTAGAAACATCAGCGTAGCATTTGCTGACATCTGCGTCCTCTTTATTTTTGGACCACTGGTAAAAAAAGAAAGCCCTCATAGACGGATGATGGATGAAGTGATAAAGTTGGAGAGAAAACCAAATGAAAGCGAGAGGAGTTTCTTCCTGGGAAGCAGACGTCTGCTATCTGTAACTCACCAGCAGATGTTTGCAATTTGTGACTCAATGATTTTAATGCAGAAAAAACAACGTTCGCTTGAGATTCCTGCTCGTTTTGTGTTTTTCATTTTGGTGCGTGGTTGAGTCTGATCGAGAGGTTAAAGGCTCGTCCTGGGATGAAGGAGCTTCACAGGTCTGTCATCATTAATCAGCGGAGCTGTCGAGCTGCAGGAACCCCCCCCCCCCCCCCCCCCCGACCGACCCCTCAATCCAACAACAATACCCACACACTTTTTATAGATACACATTCCAGCGCAAAATGTGCTCTCTGGCTTTTAATTCTGAGGGCTGAATCTAAAAAAATACAAAAGGATCCGACAGATTGTTGTGTGAAGGATGAACGTGGGTGGGAAGGGTGAAAACGGGGGGTCGGCTTTGAGCTGCATTGGCCGTGCCGGGCATAACTAAGGCAAATTAATGATGAGTCGGGTTTTTCTGAAAACCAGAAACAAATGAGGAGAATCATTAAAAATACATAAATCACAGATATTTGGCAGATGACTAAAGAGACTGTGATAATGATATATATATATATATATATATATATATATCTGAGGTTCATGACTTAAATTCATCTCTTTAATCTCATAGAATATCCATCTTCTCTTCTTCTGAACATCCCACTTTAATCTCAGAGTCCCAGCGTTCGTCCTCTGAATATCCGCCTCCCCCTTAATATTGTATTAATTAATTATTTTATTGCTGACAACGGCCCTAACGTGAATGAATTTCATGGCCGTCCATCCAATAAGTCGCTGAGACATTTCACTTTGAAAACAAATGTCATCTTTGCGGTGAAGCCGGTGGAAAATGTCATCGGATCACTGAAGATGATTGAGATTAATCTCCTCGCGATCCGTCCACGGAGTTGGTTGAGCTGAGTGTTGTCTATTATCTGTGGGCCAATGGCGTGGCAGCGTCTCGGCGTGTTGGCGGCGGCGTTCTGACAGCACACATGACTGACACACACAGTGAGGGAGTGGGACAGATGCTGCGAGGGTCAACACATCGCCTGCATTGAGTGTGGCCCAGCAGCTGTATGCATAGGGGAGCCTTGGCCTCCTGCTCTGCATGTCAGGGGCCGTGATTAATGACCTGCAGCCCCCCCTCCTCCTCCATACAGAAGTCCTTGCAGCCACCGCTCATTTAGCTAATGGACACAGCCATGCAGGGGTTACATACGAGTGCACATACATGTGAAATAAAAGCAATTTCCGTCTGACAAAACTCTTCACCCCCCCCCCCCCCCCTCCCTTCTTCTCCGTCTTCTCCGGCGCTCCATGTAATTTCAGGGCGATGATTTCTTAGATTACAGGGTGCCTGTGCAGCATCTGACAGGCTGGGAGGGTGCCCGTGCCTGTGTACTGGTTCCCAGCTTGTCAGGCAGCTGTCGAGGAGTGATTTATGACCGCGAGACTCCAACCTGTCTTCACTGCCAGTTCAGTATTGTTACAACTGACAGCTAATGAGGCCAGACATGCTTTCAAGCAGAGCACTTAACAGGACTTCAATCTTCCCCTGTCACGAGGACTCTCTCCCTCTCTCTCTCCCTCTCTCTCTCTCCCTCTCTCTCTCTCTCTATGGCTGCCTTGTTCTCTGTCTTTTCTAAATAAAGGGTTCTTCTTGCCCAGGAGGAGTTGTTGTTTCTTTGAAGGAAGCAGCAGAAACTCTCTCATCTTGTTTTTTCTGTAACCGTTAAAGTTAAAGTTGAATGAGAAGATCGATGCCGGTCCAGAGGGGGTTAGCTTAGCTTAGCATAAAGGGATGGCTAGCACATGATTAGAACATCCACCCACCAGCACCAGCATTTCAGATGTTTGCTACGTCCTACTCTCACTACGCCACATTTTCATGGGAACACATTCCATTTTCTACTCCACTATAATAATTTGACACCTATGGTTACTTTACAGATTAAAATGTTTTATTTTGAAAAGTAAGCCTATGTAATTTTGCTCAAAATTCATAGAAATATTTGAGTAATAAAAAAGGCGTGTTATTATTTGGAAAGCATAATTTAAAAGTAATTGTTCATTGTTTGGTGTTTTTACTGACAAAAATATTCTAAATGTACAGTAGAATTAATCAGAATTCATTAAATGAGTGTTTAAATGACCAACTCTGTATTTAAGAAGTTAATAATTGAGTTATTTATTATTAAGTAATACCAACCTTGATAGGTTGCTCATACTTTTCCACTTTGATTCAGTTGTACTAATTAAACTCATTCAAGATGCCGCTATGTGGCCAGGCTAGCTATTTCCCCCCGTTTCCATTCATTATGCTAAGCTAAGCTAACCGGCTCTAGCGATACCGTTGGGAACACGTTGTCAAAACATAATTTCTTTATTAAAAGTTTTATTTTCACATTCCCTGCATCGGGAACATAATTTACTGGAGCATAATGACTAATAATGACATCATAATCACTGTTTGACAGTAATTACAGAAGTGAAGTGCAGTAATATGAAAATATGTTTTTCTTCACCGTCACTGTACGTCTCCATGGATGTGAAACGGCAGATTAACTCTCCGTTGGCTGAATCATCGGCCGCTTGTAACCTTGAGTCTCCGGCAGCTCTGTGACCTTTGACCCCTCCTTCCCTGTCAGCCGTGATTAATGGCGGGCTAACTAGCTGCTAGCTCGCCAGTTGTTGCCATTGTCTCCTAGATACTTAATGAACTGTTGAGTCTTTTTCCTCTGCAAACTGGTGTTTTCATTAAATGCTGCAGCAGCGCCTCCTGGAGGTCGATCACAGGAAGTACAGAATTCTAAAAAATGATCATATGTAGATACGTTTTAGACCTTTAATACTATTTAATACTACCTATTCTATAAGATGAAGTATAGCGCATTAGTCAGACCTGTTAAAAGCTATGAACACACACAAACATATATACATTTTTGCATCAAAATATAGGTATAACGTAAAAGCACTCATTATGCACAGTTTAAAAAATAATGTTTATTATATGACTGAATTATAATAATTAATGCATTAAAATGATCGTTCCTTTAATGTTGTAATGTAATGTGTAAGCTGCTTCTTTGAAGTACTTTATATCCATCATAATTCTACAGAAAAATGTTGGATTTTGATATAAAAAGTAGGAAGACTTTATCTTTTATTAGTGTTGTTTACGCGGTTTAGTGGTTTTGATATTTTGCTTTTCATCCAAAATTGGATTTTGTTATATAAATATGAAAATAAGATGGTTTCCTTGCGTTTATTAATATGACTTAATCAGTCGTTTTCGTTGCATCTCGACTTTAAATACAAACTTCAGTAGAAGTCTACCGTCATGTTTTGCTGATTATACGTCTGCCCTTTGATTTCTGACCTTTTAATGGTATTTTCTTTACCAACAGGAAACCTGCTTCCACCTGTCTGCAGGGTCACAGTCACATGAGGGTAAACCCCACCTGGAGCCACAGAAACCACATCCCCTGGTCTCTGCTGCCCCCTGCTGGAAGTCCCCTTTAAATACACGTTTTTATAACCGATACGGTTCAGGATTAATAACAACGATACTTGTTTGGAACAAAGTTCACAAAGTGTGTGGGACTACTTTTACGCAGCGCGTATTACGCGTCTCCAGCGGAGGTTTATTCTCCTCTCCTGTTCCTGATGTTAGTCCCGCTGTTCCCTCCCCTTTTCCCGGCTCCTCCTCTGCCGGGCTTCTCGGTCCACCGAGCTTCCCAAAAAAAAAAAAACTCTCACACAAGAAGAAACTTTCCGTGCCGAAGCTTCCTGGAGCTCCGCGCTGTTTTGGGGAGCCGATGGCGGATATGAGCGTTTATAAACCATGGTGGTGATGAGCGAGCCGGCGGACCGACCTCCGACCCCGTTATCCGCACCGGAGCAACTTCTCTGCCGGGACTCCCGAGGGACTCGGGCCGCGTAAGTGTGGGTGAGATGGAGAGGAAGGGCCCGGGTCGCTCCGGAGGCCTAACGCGGCTTATTTGCATTCACATCCTGCTTCTTTTAAATTAAAGGGCCGCGCGCACTTTGCGCGGAATCCGCGTACGTGGCGCGTAATAACAGCAGAATGTTCATTATTAAATTCAGACTTTTTCAATGATTAGTAGTTTGGAATGACAGCGGACGGTGTGCTGTTTAAAACTAAAGGAAACGTCTGAGAGTCTTGGATGTGATGTGTGCAGGTCTGAAGCGGATCATGGGGGGGAGAGGAGACCGAGGAGGCGTGGAGGGTCACCTGCAGACCCCCAGCTGTGTCCGGACCCAGAGGCAGACCCCTCGGAGAGCAAGAGGAGACCCGTCGGCATGACAAGGTTCAAATTATCCTCCTATAATAATAATAATAATAATAATAATAATAATAATATTAATATTAATAATAATAATGCATTTTGTTTATAGAGAGATTTTCATGTCTGAACGTCCACAGTTAAAATAGGAATAAGCAGATAATAAACCTAATATAACCAAGATCAGCTGATTTAATGCTTAAAATTCTTATTTTCTTCCAGTTTTTCCTATTAAAGCTTATTTTCTCTGTTTTATTTCACTTTGAATGGAATATTTTAGAGTTTTTGACGTCACTGGAGATTTTTTTCAATTGTTTATCTAACAATTAGTCAATTATGTATTTATGTAATCCCCAATTTAAACATGTAGTCTCACTGAGAGCACGCATGGGCGTCACAAGTTAGACATTAACCCCCCCGCCCCTCCAAAAAACCCATTACTTCCTCTGTAAGTAGCTTATAGAAAAATCGAAATATTTCATCTGCTCAAACAACTTAACTTCCTTTGGTCTTCTGGCAAAAATAAAAAGGCTAAAATGATAACGCCCTGCAGACATCCAAAGTAAACAGATGTATTCTGTTTAAAATACAAGTGTGTTGCGTTGCCGACCTGCATGCTGTTGACAGACTTGTTGCCGCCCGGAGGAGGGACGTTTACTTTTCACCTAATCAAGCGTTCTGTGTGACGGAAAACAAATGGTGTGTTTTGCATCACGAGGCTGATGGATCAGCTGATCTCCTCTTCCACAAACACACCTGCCTTTGTGATTCTAGACTGAAACCTGCAGAGCAGCTTCCTCCGAGTCCGAGCGACGGCGAGACCAAGCTGGAGCGGACCAAAGCTCAGCCCGGCCACGTACGCACACATTTGACCCGCCAAAACACCTGTCACATGTTTGTTTCTCCCCCCGCCTAAATAAAACGTCTTGTTCCTTCATTCCCAGCTATCCAAGACGAACGCCCAGTATCACAAGTTGTTCAAGGAGGTCGGCAGAGACGAGCTGCTCCGGCAAAGTAAGTTCCAGCCTCTCTCGCCCCTTCAGGAGGAGAGAGATAGTGACGGTTGTGTTTGTGCCGACAGGCTACACCTGCGCTCTGCAGAGAGACATCCTGTATCAGGGCAAGCTGTTCGTCTCCGACAACTGGATCTGTTTCCACTCCAAAGTCTTCGGCCGGGACACCAAGGTACCACGCTGGGACTGGACGTTCCCTGTTGGTGGAACTGCCGAGTCAGGATATTTGGTTCTAAAGATGGTTGTTGTCGTTTTGTCCTCCCTTAGATTTCTATCTCAGTGGTTTCTGTGACGTTCATCAAAAAGACGAAGACGGCGTTGTTGGTGCCGAACGCCCTCGTGATCGAGACGATGAGGGAACAGGTAAGAAGACCGCGACCACTTTTTCTTCTTCTTCTTCATCATAAACATGAACGTGATTGTAAATGAAATGTTTTCCAGCACGTGTTCGTGTCCTTCCTCTCCCGAAACACCACCTACAAACTCCTCAAGAGCATCTGCCTTCATCTGGAGGTAAAGTAGTCTTCTCTTGAACATTTATGTATCACAGAGTACGCTTTCTCCTGTTTCCATGGCTTCATACGTGAAGATCGATACAACTTTAGCATTTAGCGGCTAAAAAGGAGGTGGAGACCAAAAACAGAGCTAAAAGCAAACACGTAACCATGACAACCTACTATATTTCAGGTTTATTGATACTGCTGGTATGTTGTGCTGTGGTTGCAGGTGGATAAGACCGGTAGCAGCCCGGTGATTTCCTCCTGTGAGACCAGCTTCAGGGTGAAATGCCCGTCCTCGCTTCCTCTGGTCAGTCACCCATCAGGATGTTTTTATTCTATATAAATATTATCCCCATTGTGATGAAAGACCCTCGCGCTCATGTTATACAATCCCCTCTCTGTGTGTGATCATCCGTTGTACTTTGTTGTACTTTGTTGTACATTGTGTGTTTTCCCCCTGCGTGTGCGCTGCAGGATTTCTCGGCCGACTTCTCCGACCTCGACGGCGTCGTTCAGCAGCGACGCCAGGAGATGATGATGATGGAGAGCAGCAGCTCCGGCTCCCAGACCCCAGACTACGAGAAAATAACCGGTGTGTGTGTGTGTGTGTGTGTGTGTGTGTGTGTGTGTGTGTTCTCCACCCTTTTACAAAGCTACACCTACTTTAATCCACTGTACCAAAATGTGCTCCGGGTGTCGGGTGTCGCTGCGGCTCAGACTCTTTTAGTTTTGCAAAATACCTGGAAAGGAGGCCGAGTGAAATCCGAGACGGGGGGGGGGGGGGGGGCTTTGTGCTGAAGGCGTGAAAATAGTGATGATCCTGATGAATTACAGATTCAGCTTGTGTTTAGTTTCTAAGCCCACAGAGCCAAAGAGCCCTTGTTGTCCGTTAGATGTGGGTGAGTCTATTAATAATATTTACTCAGGCTGCAGAGTCATGGCTCCCTTTTCTGTTTCGTGGATCTGACAGACTTCGCCGGCCTCCCCGACACCTTTCTGAGCGCAGTGAAGACCGGACCGGTTTCAGTCCACGCCGATGTTCACCTCCAGACTCCGGGCCAAAAACACGGAGCCTCGCCGAAGAACGCTGGTAATAATAATAACAATAAATGGAACTTATCCAGCACCTTTCAAGGAACTCAGAGTATCTCAGAGCAGAAATAAACAGTAATCAATGTGTATTTAAAGGAATAGTAGTTATTTTTAATAGTAATAATAATATAATAATAGTAAAATTAATACATACGTTTTATAAAGTGCTTTTCCAGCTGCTCAAAGACGCTTTACGAAAAAAACTAAAGTAAAAAAACAAGTAACTACAACTATTTGTGTTCTTGCTTTACACTCCTGTAAAGATGGCGCTCCCGCCAGCAGCTGATTAGCTTAGCTTAGCTAAGTTTAGCTTAGCATGAAGACTGCAAACTGGAGAAAAAAGCTGACCTGAATCCATCCAAAAGTATTTAATATCTTCTTTACACAAACAATATATAACATATTTATTAGTGAGCTTTTAGCAGGAGCCAGCTGTTTCCCCCGTTTCTAGTCTTTATGCTAAGCTAAGCTAACTGTCTCCGTGGTATCTTATGTGTTTTTCTTTTCTTCTTTCAGGGTCTATGAAGCTGAAGGAGAAGTCGTCCCAGCCCGTGTCTCTGCACGCCATCCTCCTCCTCTATCTGTTCCTGTCGGTAACATTTCCTCATGTGGAATACGAGCTGACGTCTGAATTAATTGCTTTATTTGGACGTGTCTTTGTGTGTTTGTGCGTCTCTCCTCAGAGTCGGCGTCCTCGTCCTGTCCTCCTGCTACATGGCCTTTAAGATCGTGGCTCTGGAGCATCGTCTGAACTCCTTGGTGTCCGTGGGGCAACACATCCGCCACGAGTAAGAGATGCCGCCGCTGTCGTCACGGTAACCGGACGTGTTTCATCATCTTTTCTGGGTTAATGATTTTTTCTTTTACGTGGTTGCAGGAACGCCGTGAGCCGCCGGCCTCCGGAAGACGTGAACGCTGAGATTTACGGAGAGCTGTCCTCCAACCTGTTCAAGCTAGAAAAGGTTTGTTTGTTTTCGTGCTCTTCAACAGCAAATGTCTCTCTGAAGGTCTCACCCACAAAAAAGTATCTATTATATCTTATCTATAAATATCTATTACTCACCGCGCGTTGGATTTATGACGAACGCTCGTTCACAAACCTTCATATTTAAACGCTTGTGTTTTAGTGAAGATGCATGTGTTTAGGAAGGAGAAGGGCGAGAGTTTGTGATTTAATTTAAGAATTTTTAATCAAGAATGTTGATTTTTTTTTGGGGGGGGGGATTCGCTGAGTATAATCTTTGAGTAAAATATCTTTGGGAATTGAAGGCTGAGTAGCTGAGATACAAATACTTATTTTTATAGCTGAAGTATTCCTTTAATATGGATCATATCAGAATGTTATGAACTCATTTGCACACATGAAAAATGTGAAGTAGAAAACAACTTTCCATAAAATAATTTATATATATATATATATATAATTTTTTTTTTTTCTGCAGTAAAGAAATAGACTGGAAATGAGGGGAAACAACTTGAGCATAAATCGTTATGTTTAGGTTTAAACACCCGGATTATTCCGGCAGGAATTAGACGAGGGTGTTGAAATAATCCTGGATGGCATTTAAGGGATAAACAAAGGAGGTAAATGTGCATTGGTGAACTTTAGAGGTGCTGCTCCCTTCGGACGGAGCCAGGCTAGCTGTTTCCCCCCGGTTCCAGTCTTTGTGCTAAGCTAAGCTAACCAGCTGCTGGCTTCAGACAGATGTGACAAATCAAACACATGCGGACATTTCTCAAAATGTTGAATCTTCCTTTCAAAACGGTCTACGGAGGTTATGGAAGACATTTAATGGTTTTTACCTGAACGTGTTTTCAGATTTATTTCCTGTTTCCTAGATTCAAAGAAGCCTCCGGAAGCTGCTTGAAGAGACTTAAAAGAAGACTTTTGTCTTGCGTCCGGACGGAGATTTAACTTTTTTCTTTTTAAATTAGAAATGTTGGTTTGTCACTGTAGATCAGCGGAGATCAGATTTGGTAATACGATGTTTGCCAAAGCACAAACAGCTCATACAGAAAACTTTGAATTAAAAGTGTGTGAACTTTTAAATTGTGCAATAACAGCTTCTCGCCTCGTTCCACTCAGGACTATTTTTATGAATATTTCCAAAAAAACAAAATGTTGTGCTGCAGTGTGTTAGAGACAGTTTAGGCAGAAACGCAGTATTTATCTGAGAGCTTTTATTTTGATTTCACAATAGTTTTTTTTTACGGTCCAAAGGTCATATTTCAATGTTTTCCAAACATTTCTTAAAAAGGTCAACTTGTGCTGTTTTATATGTTATGTGTTGTCGTTGGGTTTTTTTTTTGTTAGCATTAAAAATGCAGATAAATTAAATTTGTCTTAAATAACTCAGATATCTTTTAATGTTTAGGCAACTTCTTCTTGCAGTGTGGTAGAAACGCAGCTGTCTTTTTTTTAATTGTAAATGAAAGCAGAAAGCGTGTACATTTCAGGTTAATTTGCTTGGATCACTGAAGAGCTTCTCAGCTGATCATAAAAAAGAAACAAGTGGAGTGTGTGTGTGTTCAGATAGATGCTGGTTTGTTTACATTTAGATCACAGACTCGACCTTGAACTGTTTTATGGGTCGCGGTCTTGAAATAAATGTTTGATAAAGTATCCCGTTTTTTTTTTTTTTTTGTTGTGACCTCGTAGTCAAAGTGGCTCAGAGAATAAACAAATGACTGCAAACAACTCTCGGAAAACCATCACCTAATGACACACGACGCTGCCAGCTGGCAAAGTCAGTAAATGCTGTCATATAAAAGTACATATTATCAGAAAGATGTATAGCAAATATTTGCACTTTATTTAATTAATATTAATTGTATTATATTTATTATATATTATTTGTATTATTATTATTTATTGTATTTATTTATTATATATATATATATATATATATTAACATTTATTTTATTTATGTACAGCTATAGTTCGTTACTTCAGAGATTAAGATTTGACAGACAAATCAAATCAAATCACAAAACAATACAACAATCTACAAAAACTGCATGAATGCGTGAGAAAATATTAATATAGTGTACTATATATATTATATTATCATTGCATCCCAGTACTGTTTATATAAAAAGGTACTATGTAAACATAAATAGTGTTTTTATATATGAACATGTAAATACATATAAAATGAATATATAGACACATCAGCACGTTGCATACAAAAAAAAATCCCACTTAGAAATAAACAAATAAAATCATAAGTGGAATAATTGAAAACAATTAAAAATAAATAAAGCAGCATCATTAAAAACACTTATATAATAATTTAAATATTAATAAAATAAAAAGAAGCATCGTTAAAAACAGGCGCGTGTAACGTTCGTTTCTGAACAAATAATTAAATAAATCTGTCATCTGGATGTTAATTTCACAACAAAGCGAGCCCGCCCACACGCGGGGTTTGAACCAATGACGCGCGCGCCTCCACATCTCCGTCTGCCTATCAACCCGCGTTGCAAGCCCAGCGCATGACGTAACAGCCAGGGCTGAAAGTGCAATGGCGATATTGGACAATAACAGCCGTGGCTTTCGGGGCTCCGCGTCTAGATTATGTGGCTAACGCGCGAGGAAACAACAAGCCTCCAGTCGGGATTTTACCGGAAGAAGCACGTGCGGCATCAGCACTGCGCGCGAGCGTCTACCTGCGACCTGGGAAAAGGGGGATTTCCACAGCGTCGGTGCACGCGATGACAGTTTAAAGACTGAAACAAAGACAAGAAGAGAGAAAACACACATCCGGTAAGTGAGGAACTCTTCAGAACCGCGTTTTCTAGTCCGAATAAGACGGAGCTGCCGCGGGTTTCCGAGGGGCGTGGCCCGGCCGGGTACCACTTCTGACTGGGGATGCTGATAGCTTAGCAACAGCGACGAGCACCAGACAATGGATGCGCATCCGGCAGCAGGCGCGAGCGCAGCGTTCGAGTCCAGACCAGTGAGAGTCCGGACCCGGTAGAGTCCGGACCACCAGAGGATCCGTGAACGCAGCCCTGTAAAATGTAAACAAAGGGTGTGCAGGAGGGGGGGGGGGGTTGTTCAGCTGGCCTGGGATCAGGCACCATGTTGGTTTATTAGGAGCAGGGGGGTTACATAGCTCTTAACTGTTGCATCAAAATGAAGTGTCCTCCTCCTCCTCCTCCAGGTGTGACGTGTGAGGGACGCCATGGCCGCCCAGGAGCCGTCCCCCCCCTCATCCATGGAGAGCAACAAGCCCGGCTTCCCCAAGAAGATCCTGGGCAACAAGCTGGAGGACAAACATCTCTGCAACTGTTGCCACAACATCCTGAGACGGCCGTTCCAGGCGCAGTGTGGACATCGCTTCTGCTGCTACTGCTTCAGCAGGACCGTGAGGTACTACTACACAGTACTACACATGGTACTACGGAGTACTACAGTGTACTACACAGTACCACACAGTACCACACTGCACTACAGTGTACTACACAGTACCACACATGGTACTACAGTGTGGACATTGCTTCTGCCGCTACTGCTTCAGCAGGACCATGAAGTACTACAGAGTATTACAGTGTACTACACAGTATCACACTGCACTACAGTGTACTACACAGTACCACACATAGTACTACACTGTGGACATTGCTTCTGCTGCTACTGCTTCAGCAGGACCGTGAGGTACTACAGAGTATTACAGTGTACTACACAGTACCACACAGTACCACACTGCACTACAGTGTACTACACAGTACCACACACAGTGTGGACATCGCTCCTGCTGCTACTGCTTCAGCAGGACCGTGAGGTACTACAAAGTACTACACACTACCACACAAAGTACTACACTAGAGTAACACATTAGAGTAACACACTAGAGTACCACACAGATTACTACACATGGTACTACACAGAGTACTACACAGAGTACTACCTAGAACACCACTCAGAACATGGAAGTGCAGTACTTGCACTAAATGTACTTTCCACCACTGAGTATCTGATAATTGTCTTTCTTTCGTAGTACCTGAGAGTAAAATCTACTTTTATTGCAGTAATGGACCTCAGAAATGCAGCGCCTGCATCAAAGAGGATATTTTTGAGGATCCGACATCGATGCTGAAACTAGGATGTGTGAGTATTTATGTATTTTTAACCACTTTAGAAATATATATATATATTATATATAATCCTTGTTTCCAGGCGTTCCCCGACAACGCCGTTCGAAGGGAAGTTGAAAACCTTTCGGCCGTTTGCATCAACGAGAACTGCACCTGGACAGGCAGTGTCAAAGAGTACGAGGTGAGTCCACGATGTCTGTTTTTCGTCGGGTGTCTGTGAACTCATCGCGGTTCCCGTTAAGAAGCTCCGCCTCGTTCACAGCTGAGCCACGAGGGGAAGTGTGAGTTCACCATCGTGCCGTGTCCGTCCTGCAAGGAACGCATCCGCCTCAGCGAGCAGGAGCGCCACAGCGAGCGCGAGTGTCCGGAGAGAACGCTCAACTGCAAGTACTGCAAGGAACCGTTCCACTTCAAGAACATCAAGGTGAGCTGTGGGTTAGGATTAGGTTAGCTCCTTAAACAGCAACGGTTGTTTATCGGTTCATTTATCTCCTCGTTCAGGCCCACGATGAGATCTGCCCCAAGTACCCGATGATCTGTGAAGGCTGCGCCAAGAAGAAAATACCCAGAGAAAAGGTGAAAGGTCACCATCTCGTGTGCTTTTGTGTGAAACACATTCTGTCATTTATCTCAAGCTGTTGTTTCTGGAGGAAAATCTCCAATAACGACCTCAGTTTGTTTGGATTTAAGAGAACAGAAATAAGCCGGGTTCAAAATAATGTTTATTTCTGGAGTATTTTTTTACTCTTTGACGAGTCTTTAAATATCTTCACAACGGCTTTTAAATGTTTGCTAATAATACTTTTGTTTCATCGTTTATTTATTTTATTTTTTTCAGTATGTGGACCACATCAAGTTCTGCAGCAAGTTCAGAACTCCGTGTCGATTTCACGTCGTGGGATGTGACACGTCTGTAAGTCACTCACACACACACACACACACACACACACACACACTGCCTTGCTCAAGTCCTCCAGAAGCCACAGAGCTGCAGCCTGTTTAGTTTTGAACTGAGGCGCTCCATATTGCATATAAAGTATAGATACAGTATAGCAGTACTGTAGTAGAGGATGCAAAGAAATGATTTAACCTCCTTCTACTAATAATAATAAACGTTATTTATAGAGCTCTTATCAAATAAAGTACAAAGTGCTTCACGGAGAGAAAAACAAAATACCAAGCTGAGTTATGGAATACAGGAATGGCAAGATTAAGATAATAAACAAGGGATTAAAACAATAAAATTAAACTGGGATAAAAGCATGTTTTTAGGAGGAAGTTAGAAGAAGACCTCATTTCCTCAGGCAGGTTAATCCCTTTCATTCTTACCTCTCTCTCTCTCTCTCTCTCTCTCTCTCTCTCTCTGGAGGTGGAAAAGGAGAAGATCCACGACCACGAGCGCGCCTACGCCTACGAGCACCTAAACCTGCTGCTGCACTACATCATGGGCATGAAGGTGAGCATGGAGGGCCTGCAGCCTCAGGGCCTGGAGCTCGCCGGACACAAGCTGCTGGAGCTGCAGCAGTCCCTCCGGGAGCTCGAGGCCAGAGTCTCCCAGCTCAGCACCTCCTCCACTGGGCCTCCCGTGCAGGGAGCCTCCGCCGCCGCCTCCTCATCATCTTCATCCTCCAGCTCCGGCCCCCCGGCTCCTCTCCCGCCGCCGCCGCTGGCCGCCCTGGCTCCGGCGCTGTCCGTGTCCACTTCCTTCACGCCGCTGCCCAGCTCGGTGGGGGCGGCGCTGGAGCTCCAGCTCCACAGCGAGAAGACCAAGGTGGTGGAGCTGGGTCGCAGGTGCACGGAGCTGGAGGTCAAGACCGGCACGTTCGAGAACGTGGTGTGTGTACTGAACAGGGAGGTGGAGCGGTTCGCCACCACCATGGAGGCCAGCAACCGCCAGCACAAACTGGACCAGGACAAGATCGAGGCGCTGAGCAACAAGGTGGGACCCGGAACCAGATCCACGTCCACTGATCCAGACACACACTCCTACAGAACTTACCTGAGAAACGTCGTGTTTTTAACTTCTCTTCGGTATCAAAGTAACGTACTTATACATCGAATACAAACAGGAAATGATATTCTCTCATTCGGCTGTAATCTGCAGCCTTACTCACTGAATCCATAAGAGTCATAACACTTCCTCTTAACAGCCACTAAAGCATGATGGGAACTGTAGTTCCAGCCTGATAAATCCCTTCATAGAAGGTTATTTTTTCCGTGTTGCATTCAGGCTCAGATCCCGACATCCCTCCATGTCCATACAGATGTGTGTGTTGAAGTGTGTATTTTGGGTCCAGGTACGACAGCTGGAGAGGACGGTGGGGCTGAAGGACCTGACGGTCGCTGAGATGGAGGGTCGGCTGAGGGAAATGTCCGCCACCACCTTCGATGGCGTCTTCGTCTGGAGGATTTCTGATTTTGCCAAAAAGAGACAGGACGCCATCGCGGGCCGAGCCCCGGCCATGTTTTCCCCAGGTAACGTTCAGGTATATCCTCGGACCCGGCTCCACTTTAGGGTCCTGGGTCAGGACCTGGGTCCTGGTTCCCTTTTAGACCCTGACTAAAGCTCTCTTTCTCCTCCCAGCCTTCTACACCAGTAAGTACGGCTATAAGATGTGTCTGCGGATCTACCTGAACGGGGACGGGACGGGGCGCGGCAGCCACCTGTCCCTGTTCTTTGTGGTGATGAGAGGACTCAGTGACGCGCTGCTCAAATGGCCCTTCAACCAGAAGGTAAAACACAGTATTTATGTCCAATATCATGTGTGCAGGTTGGGGTTTAAGGCAGGAATTTAAAGACATTAAGAAGCTGCTTTATCGGAGCTCTCCACTCCAAAACACAATATTTAGTTTGAATATAACTTTATTTTTCATGTGCCACTAAATCACTGATCTTTTTGTTGAGCTGAGATGTTTAATATTTCCTCACATATTAAGAAAAAAAAACATTTCCAGAAAAAATAGTCCCATTTTATGGATATTTAATTAAGTAGCTCTTCAGATAAACTTCCGGGTCATTTGAATTGATTTATTCCTTTATTATACAGGGATACACACTCAGGGTCACCCATGAAGTTTGAATAATTTAACTTTAATAGCACCAAAAGAATATTATGCATGATTTAATTCCACCTGGATAATTAGGACACATGAAGTAAATCAAACCTGGTCAACAGGGATACTGATGCATTTAAATAGGAATAACACAGAATGACAGAGCTGTGTGAGGGGGTAATATCTGAATATTTATCCCCTCTGATATCCTGTAAAGATCCGTCGTCCCTCTCCCCCTCCAGGTGACCCTGATGCTGCTGGACCAGAGCAACCGGGAGCACATCATCGACGCCTTCCGGCCCGACGTCACCTCCTCGTCCTTCCAGCGGCCCGTCAGCGAGATGAACATCGCCAGCGGCTGTCCGCTCTTCTGCCCGCTTTCCAAGCTCGACGCCAAGAACTCATACATCCGCGACGACACCATCTTCATCAAGGCCATCGTCGACCTCACCGGCCTCTAGGGGGCAGTGTGGTGCGGTTAGAACAAACAGGCAGCTCTCTTTGACCATTAAGGCTTCATTTTGGCTTGAAGACGTGGTCCTGCGAGGGGCTCAGTCCGGGGCGTCTTACTGCATGGGCGTCTTTCTCTCTGGGCGTCTTACTCTCTGGGCGTCTTGCTGTCCAGGCGTCTTGCTGTCCGGGCGTCTTACTCTCTGGACGTCTTGCTGTCGTCCCCTCTCAGTTCGAGGCATACGGCTGCAGTTTGCAACGTTCAGACGGCGCCGACAGCGTCATATCCAGCTGATGTCTCTCTCTCTGTCTCTCTCTCTCTCTGAGGGAAACACCATCATTGCTGTACATTTCAGGTGCAAAAAACGTTGTTTTCCCTTTTGATAGATAAAATCTGACACGCTTCATACGAGCGGCGGTGCAGTGTGGTCAGGTCTGAGTAGAAGAGGTCAAAGGTGAGATAAAAAAGAGTGTATAATCCTCTTTTTTTTTTTTATTAAATCCCAACTTTTGGAGGCGTGTTAGAGAACGTGAGTGTTAGAATCCGGGTAGTTGATGTGATCTGATGACTTGTACTAGAGCATGGCTTGATCGCTGCTTTCTTTTTCTTTTTTCTTGCAGATTGTGGATATTGTGAGCTTCTCAATTTCCGGTGTGTCGAGTGAAATTTGCATAGACAAACGTGGAGTTATGTTATGAATAAGATTACAGGCGTTTTTTTGGGTGCAAAGTGCATGCTGCTGGCTTTTTTTTTTTTTTTAAGTATAAGAGACGGCTCCTTAATTTTGATACAAGCTTCTTTTTTTTTTTTACAAAAAAAAAAAAAAAAAAGGTTTCCTCGTTTGTTGTTCAACTCGTTAGTGAATTAGCCATCCGTGATGGTGGACATTGCCTGCATGTCTTTGTCTTTGGAACCAGGCTATTCTACGTGTAAAGTTAGCGGGGTTGTTTGGCAGTATTTGTTCCTATTTAGGGGTTTATTGTCGGTGGTTCTGATTGGTGGTTTGGTACATCTGTGGAAGATACAGTGGAGTTACCAAGGAGTCAGGGCAGCTTGAGGCTATAAAAAAACTCTTGACAAACATCACATAGCTGGAGTCCACCCCCCCCCCCCCCCCCCCCCCCCCCCCCTAGGATATGCTCACATCTCAACACATAGTCCTGTGCCCCCACCACAGACTTGAGGTCAACACAGATTCCACGAAGTTGAAGGAATTGTCTTTTTCTGTCCATACAAATATACGGTGCATAATGTGTGTTTTCTGCTGCTCTTATAAGATAGAATACCTGATGTGAATCTTGATATATATATATATATATATATATATATATATGTTGGTGAGGTAAATGTGTGTCGGGCGGCCGAGAGAATAAGAGATTGTAATACTTTGACGTTATTTGCGTCTCCAGATGACTCCTCGCTGTTTTTTAAAAGACAAAAACCTCTCACTCTACGCCTAAATCGTCATTTTCCCCTGCGTGTCCACCAGAGGTCGCCGTTCTGCTTTACTTAGCATGCATGCTGAGGTTCTCAAAGGTTTCACGCTGGCCTGTTTTGAAAAAAAAACTGGTCTCGACCTGTATTGGACCCTCTCTGTGCATGGGAGGCTTCAATCCATTCTTCAGGTTCACACTCGCAATGTGAACGCATTTATTTGCATTTTGTTCAGATGAAAATAATCCTAGAATAGTTATTATGTTATATCTGGCGCCGCCGCGTCCGTGTTCAGCGGGAAACGGCGGCCGCCTATATTCATAGCAATTTATAAATATGTATCTTTCATATCATAATGTTGAAATAATCTATATATCAATGTTAATATACACAAGATGTTATAATAAACATAGTATTGCTGAATACCTTATTAATTCTATATCTATATACCAGCTTTTTGTTTGTCAAGATGGTTTGAACAGGCCAGGACGACGATGACGCCTCCTTTTTCTGTGCAGTAAGGACTTATTATTCCTTCTAGAGTGCAATATATGATTATGTCTGTAAGATTGTGATGACGGCTCGGCTTTAAGGGGTTTACAGAAGTCACATGACTTGTTTGTTTACGTCACTTTCATTGTGCAGACAGATTTTTGAACTTTTTGAAAATTGAGAAATTTCAGAGATAGCATATTTAATATTCATGCAGCTAACTTGGCTGGGCAAGGTTTAAAAAAAAGACCATTTTAATGGGATTTGTGCTGTAATTAAGGGTTTATATTCCTAACTTTAAACACTCGAGCATGTAATACGTAGGATGAACTTTTGGAAGTCTTGTCATGTGACAAAATCGAATATTACCTCTGTATACTAACAATGTTGTATTTGCAAGTTATATCATGTTCTATGCTAAAGAAATATGGTGCCAAATATGTTTATTTTCCAGTGTGTGTGTGTGTGTGTGTGTGTGTGTGCTATTTGAATTTAATGCATGGGTCGCTTCTTCTCCAAGAGGAGACATTTGTTTTTGTTTTAACGTAAGCTTTAATATATTTTTATTTGCTGAAAAACACAACAGCCGTTCTGTAAATGTGATGCAGTCGACTTGAACCAACTTTATTTGAGCACTTTGTATCAGTTGTTTGTCCAAACAGGGTATTTCATTGAGTGATTTATGTACTTTAAAATCAGAGCCATATATAAATATCTATATATATATATTCAGATGTTGTTAATGTTGATGTATTATGCTATAAAAAACCCAGACATGCAGTATTTAATAAAGTTTGCCTGTTTCAGCTTGTTGAGTCTTTGAAGCTTCTTTCTCTCAGTAGAAAGCTGAAGTACTCAGTAGAAGTAAAAGTACCAGTACAACAATCTAAAAGCATTCAAAATACTAATAAAAAGGAATAAAACATTATTATATGTATGTAAAGAATCAAAGCTAAAAGTATTCCTTATGCAGAGACTGATTTGTTATATATGTTGTTATTATATGAGACGTTATTAGACTGTTAACACTGACCATCGTGTAAGATTGACGAAATATTGGTGTTTTTAACCTTCTGGATGAAAACAGAAGTACCTCAAATTTGTATTAAAGTGAATTACCTGAGTAAATGTGTTACTTCCTACCACTGACCACCAGATGGCGCTGTGGATCCCTAAAGGCCTTGAATGAAGTAAGACAGAACACTAAAAATAAAAACCAGGAGAACAGGGATCATTGTACTTTTAGGGGCAGTGTAATTTACAGTAATCTACATTTTCAGACAAATTAAAAAAAAGACCGTCGACTACTGGAAGAGAACTTTGTCCCTGAAAACAACGCTGTGCATTGTACACAGCCGAGTGCTGTCCAGATTTAAAAATAAAAATGAATTTGTTTCCTCCAACTTGTTAAATGCACATGTTGTATAATACATGAACTCTTTTCTCCTCTTTCCTATTATGGGATGTGAGTCACAGCGGTGCAGAGGAAGTGAGCTAATAAAACCGTGGCTCCCTTTACAGGATGAGGTTGGACCAAGAGTTGGGGACAGTGATTCAGAATATGTTTTTCCATGACTCCTCTCTTTTCACAATTACTTTTCTCCTTGCCTTTCGTTGCAAGCCTGTGTATTTATTTATTTATATTTAATCGACCATCATCATCATTTTCAAGCGATATAATGTACTTAAAATAAAATCATAAAAAAGATTGCAACATGATAGCATATAAAAACAACAAATAAATTGAGACTTTGATTCAGACTTTATATATATAAAAATATGTATGTTTATTTGATCAACAGATTATTGTAGATTAAACTGACCAACAGTACCTAAAATAGCCAAAATCAGCTCAACCCGCTAAAACCTTAAAATGCTGTTAAATCTGCTGAATACAATGGATGTGTGTGCAGTACAGTAAATATATTTAAAAGTGAATATACAATGTGTGTGTGTGTGTAAACGTGACCACTTTATTATTTCTCTGTTTCAACAATTAATTATTAATAACCCAATTTTGACACCTTACAGTATTTTTCTAATAACACATGTAATTTTTTTTAAAGTTTTTGAAAACAGGTTTTTTTTCTTCTACCACTGGAAGTCTTTAAAATAAAAAAATCCCAGTAGCATACATGTAATGCTAAAAATATGTTATAAACCCAAATAAAGTTATTTATTTATACTTTTAAACCGATTCGCTGCGGTGCTACGCTCACTAACACGTGACTTCATACGTCACGGGCCCGCGCATTAGTTGCGTGCACGGCGCTCAGTGGCGCGCTTTGTTAAGTCTCGCCCGTTTCTTTCTTGACACTATACTCACTTTGAAGGCGTTACTCCCGCTACTTATAATATACAGCAAGTATTATTTCATAATAAACTTAAAGAAGAAGCTCAACCTGCTGCCTACAGTTCAACATCCCCGGAGGACCGTGTTGAAGACGGAGTAACCGCGTTTGTGCCCACAACCTCGGCGTTCTCTCTGCCGTTGGTCGGACATTAGCATAACGTCGACCGCCATTTATGCTAATGACGGTCCGTTGGCACATTAGCATAATGTAGCTAGCAGCTAGCTGCCGCCTCCACCGCAAACTGGCTGTTGAAAGCGGATACCTCACTGTCTATACACCTGTTGGGGCTCGGATCGACTCCTCGACAGATTATTCTTCGTCGAGATGTTCACAACTGCTTCGCTTCACAAAGCTAAGTACATTTTTAAAGTTATTTTGCGCCTGGCTGTATTCTCGCGATGTTTTGATGATTTAACGTGATCTCAGGACGTCACTTGACAGCGCTCGCAGCAGCTGTTTGTGTATCGTGCTGGCTATAAATATGCAGGTATCTCCTACCTATTTATTACATATTAATTATTATACACATCAATTAATAGTATTGAATTTTGTTTAAACTATTTCAGGGAGGTGTTTTTTCTCCTTTATGATAATTTTTGGATGATGTAGAATGTGGTTAATAGTGAGAGGGGGACCACAAAATTAAATCAGTGCATTATTAAAACATCTTTTCCTCACTCTGACCAAGTTGTGCCTTTTTAAAACTCTTAACCACAGCGATGCCCCAACAGAAACAAGAGTATTCAGTTGTTTAACTTAGAGGACTTGTTTGTAAGCTTTTCACAGTGATGCAGCAATGGTGTAAACATGTGATTCCTCTTTCCAACACGCAAATATGGATGAATTCTGAGTAGAATTACATGACCTGTTTCAGCACTCTCTGTTGGAGGATGCTGAATATTTAAAATCTTAGTTTACATTAAAAAACTGCTCTGCAAAAATGCATTTACTTCCTCCAAAAAACGACTACAAATGCACTATTTATAATCCAGCATTATATACATCCATGTTTAGCGAGCAGTCCTCTTCTTCTTCTTCTTCTTCCTGCCTTTACTGGTGTTTAACTGCGCCAAACACCACCTGTAGTTCAGTGGAATAGTGTGAAACCACCGGCGAGGACAACGTTGTGATGCTTATTGTTTGACAACTACAAGACATATTTTTGGGGGGTTCACAGTTCGGCTGCTGGTCTCTGTGGAAGTTGTGCATCGTGATTTATGTGCTGATTTATTAGGGGGACTCAGTGAAAACTGCTTGGCATGTAAAAATGGAGAAGTGCAGCAGTGCATGGACAGGTGTTTACAGGTGAAGAAAGCAGCTGTTTGTTGCTCTTTTGGACTCAAACTTGATTACTTTGAGTTCATACAAGTTCAAAACAATGCACAATGTCATATTCTGAATTTTTCTTTGCACGAGTTGGCACACGACAGTTGAGGCTGACATCACCTTGCTCTGTTTTGGACTGAATGCAACAAACGGCAAAGACAAAGCAGCGTACATAAGCCAGACATCCGAGGATGACGGCCGTGTATTGGAGCACCTCACCACTCTTGGATCGCTCCCTTTAAGTCGGACATCATGCTCTGCTGCCATCCGTCCCTCAGACTAAACAACCGGAGTACGCAAAGTGTTGTTTGGTTTCATGGAGACGCGCTGCTGCTTTGACCCCACGTGGGGTTACACGCATTTATTCAAACTTTATCAGTAGGTTTTTACCTCAGACTTCCATTGTGACTTGTATCTCTGTAGATATAAAGTGGCCTGGTTGGATTCTTGCTTAATTGATCATCAAATATATTTGTTGTTCATCAACTAATTGTTCAGCAGTAATTTTCTTCATTAGTAATGATTAAATTCAGATTTTTTTTTATTATATATTCGTTGATCTTTTTTTTATTATTATTTGCAATTTGTAGTATTGAATTTAGGGTTTAATTAATATCGCAAAATAGTTAATTGAGCATTGCCCAACACAGGCTTCAAAATACATTATGGGATGAACTGAATCAATAAATGAACTGAGTCATTATTATGTATAATTAATCTAATAAGTGGACATACAGAACAGAAAATCAATTTCATAAACTGCAACTGTGGAATTGTAATAAAGCATATTTTCGTGTCTTTTGTTCCCTGGGGAAAATCCCCACACAGCTCTGGTGATGACGTTTCCCTCGATGATAAAAAAAAAAAAAAAAAAAAAGCTCCATCGATTTGGGCCTCCATGTGTTTTCCAGCAGCCCTTTTGTCTTCCCAGAGACAGACAGTAGTCGCCCTACTCGGTCATACCAACAGCTGATGTCTGGTGATGTCACCATTTCAAAGAGTTCGCGTAATGAAACTTTAACCAGACGAGAAGCTGAGGTCCGCTGCTCGGCTGCTTCCCCCGGATATGTGGCTGTTTGAAGGATTGTGGCTGGAGAGTACCAGTGAAGTTAACGAAGTGCATTCATTTAAAGTGAGACGGTCTTCCAGGAAGGAAAGGGAACCAAACATCTATGGGGGTGGTCATGATGACATTTTTGGCCAGATGTTGTTGTCTAAAGAGTGAATTCTAATGAATTTGGTGACTGTTGACAGTTTCCACATATCCTGGTTTATAATTGTAGTAGATTCTTAGTCTTGTTTTCTCAAACATTGATGAAATCCATTCCTGTTGTATTAAGTATCCTCTGTAATCTAAACATTTACTTGTACTGTCATGGCTGACGTATGCCCCCCCCCCCCCCCCTCCCCCAGATGAGGTCATATTTTCATAATGGCAATCATGATGGCATTCCTTGTCTCCAATGTTTGTTGGCGGTTTGTCAAAGGGGATTAGAAGGAACACCTGCAGTTCCTCTGCTTATTTAGTGTTCAGTCATATTCCAGGACCTCCGTCTTTTAAAGCTCCAGGACACTCTGTAGTTGCCAGGAAACACAAGCACAAACTACACAATGACTGTATGTATAAACTACAGTAGTTGAGTCACCATATATTTAACAAATAGCCAAATGGTAACGTATTGGGAGTTCAAGCTGCAAACCATTCCAAGTGGATTTTTTTTACAGCAGCCACAGTTTCCATTTCCGTGTCCTCATGCCGTTTTTACTGCCTGAGCTTCAGGCAACAGTTTAGAGTAGCATGATTCAAGTCAATGAAACCACGTCGGCTGTATGAGTGAAAATCAATCAAACATATACAGTGTCCCATAGTATATTGTGGGTAAACATTCAAATATATGGCAATACTGGTCCTCTTAACCATTATATGCAATGGAAATACAGCTGAAATCAGTCAATTGACATAAATTCATTATTTTTTCAAACATTCCCGATGCTTACACATAATGCGTCTTTATTTATAATGCAATAATATAATATTACTTTAATGTGTGCCATTCTGTGTAATGAGTACTTTTACTTTTTGGTACCTTATTTAGATTTTGATGCAAATACGTTTACTTATATTTTTAATGCTGGACTTTTACATTACAGAGTATTATTATGCCATGGTATTTCGACTTTAAAGTAAAAGATTTGAGTACTTATTCCAATGCTGTTTTTCTGCGTTAGTCATCAAAGAAATGACCAATGGGAATGTATATCTATGCGGTATTGTGACGTCTTCTGTGGCCACATTGGCTGACTAAATACTGGTTAGCAAAGAAATTAGGTCAGTCCCTGGGGTCTCATCAATACATAATTAAAAAGACAGGACGCAGACACGCTCCTCTTGCTCTCTGCACTGAATGAACATCTGCGGCGCTACAGTATAGGATGTATGTTGAATACATTCAATTTAACCTTGATATTCCTATATAAGAAGTGTAATCATGAACCTTGTTAAACTACAGGTTTGTTCCCCCGCAATATCCAGTTAATCATATAACTATGACGTCATCAAATCTAACAGCATAAAAATGTAATAATGAAGGGCCAGCTGATGTTTCACAGATGTGTCGGTGGCGTTAACATGGCCGGCGGGTTACTCAGAGCAGCTGATTCATCCTCCGCCTGGACGGCAGTGAGCTCATTCACAAAATACTGTCTCTTTTGGTCGTTCCCTCTCTCTTGCTTTGAAATATAACTTGTAAAACCAACTTACCGTTAAGCTGTTCATCCTCGTGATCCTGGTTGGACTCTAAATGGACCTGTCAATCAGCAGGTAAGCCCCGCCCCCTAAAGCATCCCCTGCTTTCTGGTCTGGTGGACTCTAAATGGACCATAATGTACTAAATGAACATCATGCTGGATTGAAGAAGACGTGAAACTATAGATTGAGACCATAAACTCATGTTTACAATGTTTACTGAGATAATACATCAAGAGAGAAGTAGGACCATTTTCTCATAGACTTCTAGACTCCCCCCTCTTCCTATTTTTTTCTGCTCTAAGTTTATTGCCTCTGAAAGTGAAACTGGTGTTGCATCTCAAGTCATAAATTACAGTCGTTCATTTCTATGCCAAAGTGCACATCTGCTATAGGATACCAAATAAATTGTGCACATGGGATGTGAAGTCTTGCAGAATAGACTCCTGCTACTGCCGGCGTCCAGCCGTTCATCACAAAGAGCTCAGCATCATGTGGTACCGTTGTTAAGCTCATCCACAACATGCAGAAGTGTCGTCGTTTCACTGTGGGTTTACTGATGAGCCAAAAATGTAGAGCAGCATGTTTCGTAACGTGATGTTATCCAGGTTTCCATGGTAAACACATATTTAAAGTAAATGGAAGCATCACTCTTTGGGGGATTTTTTAAATTTTTATTTAAATCAAGTTCACAAAGTGACTTTGAAGAAAAATAACCATCTGGATTATTTCAATACAAGTCTGTATAAAAGAATAAATAGAAAACTTTGGCATAAATTGTGAATTCGTCCTCCAGTTATTCTCATTATCTAGATATCACTCACATGAAAACATAATACGCAGTTTTCCTGTTGGACCCTGGAGAGACATCCTGCAAGTATTATGTAACATCAGCCTTGTAAAAAAAATAAATGCATAATATATCTCATTGTAGCGCCATTTAAATCTATTTCTCTTCAAAAAATGTGTTCATTGCTGCAGTAATGAAACGTATATTTCTTTTGCTTGTGGGGACGGACCAATATGATTTTTTAAATCGTAATACATGTCAACTATTGACCCATACACATTGATTCAGTAGGAGTTGAGTTGTAATTTGGTAAATTGAGTTTCCGATTCCATTTGCAATGCATTTGCTCAAGTTAAAACTGAGTAAACCATACCTTTACTTTAAATAATTTGCATATTATAAGAGTTTTATCCCTCAGTGAAGTTTTAAAATATGTTTTTGAGTCTGTAAAAAGTAACAATATGGTGAAAAATGCAGCTCACAATGTCTCGGATCTTGTTTTGTCATTTAATAACTTAATTTACAACCATGTTAAACAGAGAAAAGCTTGTAAATCTTGTCATTTGAGAAGCTGGAACCAGCATAAGTTATACACATCAGCGTCATGACTAACGGATCTTTTATGACATGAATTAAACTGATGATGCTCTGAGGTAACATTTCACATCCTCTGAGTCCAAGAGAGAGATGAACACTGGTGGAAAGCAAAGTCAGGATTAACTCATGTCCTCCCCGTCTCCAGATAAACCCTGAGGGGGGATAACATCCAACATTTACAGTGAACGAAGGGGGGGATTCTTATTTTGCTCCCGGTAGTTACATAAGTGTTCAGCTCTGGCAAACATAGAGGGATTCCCAAAGCTTTTTTTTTTTCTTTGTCAGGACCAGAAACCTAAATCACTGTGTGAAGAATTCCTTCAGGGTAGCGTCCTAAAGCAACAGATCAAAGGGCCAAGATGGTGTTAGGTGTCAGCTTGACCTTCTGACCTGCTAACAATGTGAGCACAGAATATTTACCACAGTGGGTCAAAGGTCAGCTGGTGTTATGAAAACATTTTTTCTTGGGGTCTCGTTTTCAATTCTTTTTTTTGTTGCCCTAAATCATGATATATACATGTTTTTTTGTGGGGTTTTTTTGTGTTTTTTTTTTTACTAAAACCGTCTTTTTGGCTGACCATAAACCCAGTATCCATTCAGTCTCTTTATCCTGCAGTATTTCATGTTAAGTTAGAATCAGAATCTACGTTAACATCCTAAATATATGTGTGTGTGTGTGTGTGGTGTGTGTGTGTGTGTGTGTGTGTGTGTGTGTGTGTGTGTATGTGTGTATGTGTGTGGGGGGGGGGGGGGATTTTTATTTGCAAACACAGTGAGACGAAGCGTGAGAGAGAGAGCAAAATGTATATTATAACGTTTTAACAACAATATGGTACATGGTTACGATATTCAATTTAGGTATAAAAAGATGTTAGTTTTAAATGGAAAATTAAAATATGCAAATGTGTTTTTATCACGGAGGCAGCAACATGCGGCTGCAATATTGCAACCATAATTAAGTCCCAAATGTGATTAGGTGCCTGTGAGTATATTGATTTTTGTGAATGTCATTAAAAGAAATGCAAGCAAGTGCTCCTTTTTAATGTTTTTTATTATTATTATTATTTCAGGCTTTTCAGATTTAATAAAACATCTAATCGAATCAAATGACTAAACCTGAGGTAGAGTGGGAACTAAACCTGAGGTAGAGTGGGTCTTAACCCTTCATGACAAACAAATTCAATTTATAAAAATAAACAAAAAGTATATCAGCCATTATTTTAAAAGATTTACATGAAAGTCGTGTTTGGTGGGACTGCAGCGTTCAGAGCGTTCAGTATCCCAGACGACCACGCCGGCTCTAATCCCTCTCTGTCTGAACCAATGACCTCTTTATTCAGCTGATGGCTTATTACCGGTATTGATTTTGGCTCCCTTTTTTATATTTACACACTTCCTGCAGGGAGGCAGATGACCCAATGCACATATCAGCTCATGTTGGACTACACTCACAAAACCTTACAGCTTAAGATAAATGAATGCAATATTTTTTTTTAACAACACAATGAAGTACTCCATTGATATAATATGGTGATGCTGGATCACGTGTGACGCTCTGGGATTTTGACGGATGTTTTTGCAGGATTCTTCTTGTGGACTTCATCTGCTGCTGTTGAACCGGAGCCAAAATGGATGAACCGTCTTTTATTGTAAGTGCTAAGAAACCACTTCTTTCACTCTGATGTGATATTATTTATCACAATCCTTAGTATTATTAATGTCATTGCTCTGTGAGAATACGTTTGGTCATGGCTGAGTCCCCAGTGGTGGAAGGTGACTGAATATTTTTACTGAAGTACTGTACTTAAAGAATAATGTTTTCATTAAAATGTCCATTTTATACTACTTTATACTTATATTAGACTAAATTAGTAACTACTGACTTGGAAGAATCCACTAATGAATATTATTATTAGTATATTATGTGTTAAGCTATATAAAGTCTTTGAAATTAGCTCCTTCTGCGTTCTGTATAGCAAGTACTTTTACATTGGCGACTTGTAATATAATTTGATGCTGATACTAATGTACTTTTACTTCAGTAAGGCCGGAGTATTTTTACAGTGTATTATTGCTACTTTTACTTCAGTTAAGCATCTGAGAACTGGATATCTCTGCTTTTATTAACCTGTATACTGTATATACTGACTATATTTGAGTAAAGTATTAATTACACACTGCAGCTTGCCTTGGGATGGAAGTACAAGGTGAACGTTTAACTTTTTTTTTTGCTGAATTCAAAGTGGATTTTAAACATCTTGGCTCTTATTATTTCATATAGTAAACACTTTGTTTTATGATGATGATGATGTCAAGTGCCATGCTTAAAACAAGTAAAACAGCCACTTTCCATTATCCAGTGTGTCGTAATGATATATATATATATATATATATATATATATATATATATATATTAGGTTTAGTAGGATTGTGGAAAACAAGGGAATGTTTTACAACACGTGGTGTTTACTAGTTGTTTGGAGGAGAAATGGGAGAAAGTAGCCCTGGCTGTAATGTAACTGTGTTTATTGTTTAGTTAAGTTGTTGAAATCGGCAGCTGGCTGATTTGTCGGCACATCTGGTTTTAGACATAACGACCTCCAGCGTTCAGGCTCCCTGCTCCGCTTCGCCTTTCCTCCCCCTATCACTCTAAATGTTTGCGGTGTTTGTGTTTTTCCTCACCATGGTTTTTAGAGACAGCAGTCACGTTCTCCTGGAGATGGATGGCAGTTTGAGGCAAACAGACTGATCCTGAACGCAGCCTAGAAACGCCTGTCAGAGTGCAAACATTAGTCCGTCTTGTGGCACGGAATGAGAAATTGTAGATCACTTGTAGGTTTTAAATGCAGTAAAAAGAAACAATATTGCACTACATTTATGTTGGCATGGGACAGATTGTGGTTGCAATGGGAAAGAAAATAGTGAAAAAATACCAATCACAACTTTTAGGAACAACTTTAAATGTCTATTTTTGTCTGACTAATAGTTAAAAACTCAAATATTGACTTTACATTGATACATGACATAGAGAAACAGGAAGTGGTGCCATGTGAGAAGGTGAAACATGAAGATTTTTAGCATTTTTTCCACTTTTTTCACTTAAATATCAATTAAATTTTTTTCGTCGTGTTAAATGATCAAAGGTTTGCTGGCTTCTGTTCTGTTTTGGGTGGAAGTATGCCAGAGAACAGTTTGACGAGGAATTTAGCCAAAAACGCGTTGAGCTACTGGGTTTGTGGTAAACGCCACATCTCACGACTTGGGTCCGCTTTGAAGAAGGATCACTAAAATCTGGTTCCGATGGTACAGTTCTCGTCCACTAACCTAATAATCATCTGACTTCATATTTGGAAGAGCTTCAGTCGTGTGCAGCAGGAAGACTCGTGGTTTGGTGCTTGCCGTTGTCTATAGCATCTTCACTGTAGTGGTTGACAGATTTTTCCTTCTTGCAGTGAGGCTTCATTTTTTATTTTCCCCCGAGGAAATTTATAAATTTGAACATGAAGGTTTTTGATACTTTTAAAGGAAATGTTCACATCATTTCAAGTCTGTCTTCATACAAAATCAACTGCCCATATATGCATTTAACAGCTTATTATGATCTATCTTTGAGTGACTGTGCAGCTCCATGTCTGTCCATGGCTAATCTCCTATTGTGCTGCACCAAACTGCAAAATATTTGTGTGTGCAATTATGACTCCATGTTCAAGAAACTTTCATGGTTGTAATGACTCGCACTCTAAAAAAAACAACCTTTTTATTGCCTGTTTAACACCGCCATTAACGGCTGCTGACTCCTCACTCACTCACTTTTTTTTCATTACCAATAACTATTCTAGTGCTGACTATAAATGTGCTCCCATCCTTTTTAAACTCCTGAGTGATATGTTTTTGTTTTTTTCTTAAAGTTTTGATTACATTCCACGTGCTTGCCATTAATTAACCCAACAGCACAGTGATGTTTAACTTAACGTAGACATGTTTATCCAGTAGTTTGACCTGAACTAAAGTTTACAGTAGCCTGATAAGCATGACATCACCTCTCCACCTCCCAGCTGTTGTGTTTGGATCACAAAGTATCTGCTTCTTGATAACTCCTTAGAGCTTTCAACAAATACCCATCTTTATTTTAACTCATATCGCCGTAACAGTTGATTGATAGTTTGCTGTGAATGATTCAAGGTGTTTGTTTTTTGTTATGAAGTATGTGAAACTCCTCTTCAAGAGAAAGATCTCTTCTGCAAAGAGAGAGCTGACATCTTAAAGTTGTTTGAAACGACAGTATTGAAGTCTTTTTTTCTACTTTCCAGATGTAGAAATACTTTGAAGACTTGAAATATTGTTTATGAGTAGTCACCAGTTTCCTTCTACATTGAAGAAACAAACATTTTGATTGAAATATTACTTGGAACTGGTATTTCTTGACATTTGCGTGGTTGTCATGGAAATACCCGCTGCTGATGCAGGCTTTCTTTTCTCCCTTTTTCTGAATTTGTCTGCAACACTCTTGTAAATGACATGACATCATGTGGTAAATATTTGGTTGTACCTTGTGCGCCTTTGTTAATGTTTCCTACCACATTTTATACAAAAAGAATCACGAGCAAAAAATGCTCATGGCTTTTTCACGCGCCTAGGGTGAAGACTTTTCCTCATGTAGTGTCTCAATCAGATGGCAACCTCCTCTGTGATACCTTCAATTTACAACGATCCCTTAAGAGATAAGTAAGATAGTACATGGATCTAAGTACAGGAGAGTTTTCTTAGAAATAACCTTCAAAAAAGGCAATTGTTTTGGTGCATTTTCTTAAATAAAAGGTCCGCACCAAATAGAGGCCTGGAGGAAAAAACATGGGTGGATAAACTCCCGTCATATAATGTGCGTGCAATATAAGAATAAAGTAAATTACGTGTCTCTAACTTAATTAATTCAACAATATAATCATGTTATTTTCGATGCTTGTTATTTTGGGTTACGTCCCTATTTCAGTCACTGTGGGCATATATGTGTGTTAAGTTAACCAGGACTGCAGATGAAAATTAGCCTGTATGGCAAAATCTGGCACATTTACGTGTGACTTTGTTGCTCCATTTAATTAATGTGCATTGTCCCTTTTTAAATCCATCCATCCATTGTCTACCGCCCCTTTTTAAATAGATAAATAAAATAAAATCAAGTGCCACAAGACGCTGATAGCTAAATTTGAAGTACTGGAGTCACTGAATGTTACAAAATGCAATGCTACAAATGCTTCCCTCCACAGAAGCCTCATTAGGAAATCAATGGATTCTCGAGAACTTTTAATTTGAAAAGGACACAGGAAGTGTTGGATTTTTTTTTTGGTTGCCATTTGTAAAGATAACATTGAAAGTTACGAGAGGTACGATACTTATTTAGGACAAGCTTTGTCGGCATGGAGTTTTTTCTTGCAGTATTTAGGTTTATTTTTTAAATCGCAGTGTCCCCCATTTTCGTAGCTTCGTCTTGGATGCGTGATGACGATCTAGCACCTATTTGTTTGTGTAGAGAGGTCATAGTGGCTCATAAGTGATAGAGAGGGACACTTTTTGTTTGTATTTCAGGAAAATCCTACTCCTTCCACCTTTAATAACACAATGCAGTAAATTATAAATAAAGGCCTTTCTCTCAGATAAGCATGCTGTGCAGTTAATAACTCAATCCACAGTCCACGTCATTTGAAATGAGCTGCTCCTGTGCAAGCTCAACCCTAACAACGGCTTCCCCTGCTGCCAAAACGTCCCCCGGTTTGTTTCCATGGCACTAAAGCAGATTGCGATGCAGAAGTCAGACATGTTTAGTGCAGCTTTAGAGACACTGTTTCCAAGTTGTAATAAATAAGTGGCCAGAGTTTGACTCCCGTGTTTTCACAGTATATTAGTAACTGTGTGGGAGGGAAGTGGTGACGGCCGTGCAGACGTGGGAAGGTGATCGCTATCCTGCCGACGGACAGCGACTGCAAAATGTCACCTCGGCGAATAATGTAATGTCGGTTTCCGTTGTTCATCCCACAGATGAGACGGATTGAATTCATCTCAACTAAGAGAACTTCTCATTTACATATCCCAACCTTCTTTTATCAGACATTAAACCATCTCAAAGATAATGATCACTTGCAGACTTTCCTTCCTGTCTTCTGCAGAGAAAAATAAGGTGCTGCGTCGCCTTCTCCTTTTAAATATGCAGTATATATTTTCATGATGTATTTATTTTAGGCTGGGGGTGTACACGTTATGCCCTCTGTGCAGCAGGGCCAGGGTTGACGGTTATCGATGGCCAGCGGCTCATCTGCACATCAGAGGAAATAATTTACAACCCGGTTGCTCGTGGAGCAGTTGGTGGACGTGAGTGCTGCCGTATTCCACTGCATCCATCCAGATTTTATACCATAGTAATAAATATAGTGTTTCTGTGAAATTAGATTATTAACAAAAGGGCTCACTTCAATAATTGTAACATTTCTTCACAGACTGACCACAGAGTTTTTTATTAGACGACTTCTCGGTGAAGAACTACGTCACAGGAGTGAGAACGATCGCTTCATGCTCCCACACATTTTCCACATTGTCCTTGTCCAAGTTGAGACCGCAGAGTTCCTGCAGCTGTGTGTGTGTGTGTGTGTGTGTGTGTGTGTGTGTGTGTGTGTGTGTGTGTGTGTTGTGTGTGTGGTGTGTGTGTGTGCATGAAAGCGCTGAGTAGCTGTTAACCAGGCCCAGACTGAGGAGCCTCTGTGAAGAGCAGCCATCTCCCACAGTGAGGGGGAAATGTCAGCTGGATGGAATGAGGCCGGGCCTGGAAAGCGGGAGGCCTTGCAGCTCAGCAGAGACGGCCAGTGTTAGTTGAACTTATCCGGGACCGTCGTCAGCTGTGAGCCGTAGCTCTTTATGAAGAATAACATGTTAGGAGCCATAATATTAAGCTGACATCACAGGAGGATCAGCAGTGCGTGAAGGAACTGAAGGGAAACATTTCTGTTGACCACAAGAAAGTTCA
The DNA here is from genome assembly GCA_029853015.1 of Chelidonichthys spinosus. NCBI lineage: Eukaryota > Metazoa > Chordata > Actinopteri > Perciformes > Triglidae > Chelidonichthys > Chelidonichthys spinosus. The sequence goes on from CM056840.1 coordinate 15,982,873, forward strand.
CCCTGTAATTTATAGTTATTCTTGTTTTATAAGATATTAAAGACGACCTACATCGTGTTATAGGCTGTCCAGTATTTGAGGCTGATATAAATATAACATTTTGACTGATAGATGTGCTGATAGTAGTTTTTGACCTTCATTTTTTTTTATTTTGATGCAGTTTAACCAAAAGTCATGCCTAAACATGACCAAAAATGTGAATTGTGCTTTAGATGCTATAGATTTGGCATTGCATATTGTACTAAATGAAATTGAACATTTTGCTATTTAATGTATGTTTACAACTTTCCTCATTATATATATTACGCTACAAAACTGTTGCTGATTAGCAAATTAGTGGTATACCCACACATTTTCAGGGAGGCATCTTCTGTCCTCATTTTTATTATTATTCTCAGCATAGTATAAGGATACTTGGGTGTTTCCTGATGTACAACATAATGGAACAGTTAACCCTGAAGTGTTTAACTGAGGTATTGAAAGGTGATAAATCTTTATAGGAAGAATATTTCAAAATAAAAACGCAGTGCGTTTCTCTAATCTTTCTATAATAAAATAATAGATGGTGTTATCTCTTCAGGACTCTTTGAAGTCATATGGAGCTGGCAACAGGTAGACATTACTTTGCTTTAAAGGATCACAACAACGTGTTATTTCAAAGTTAGAAACTGAATTGTTCCAGAGAAATGTCAAAGGGAAGCACAGAGACATAGTGGGATTGCAGTTGGCATGAATGTCATCACCCGAGAGAGGATTACGGTCTAATGCAGTGATGTAAACACCAGGGAGACGTTGGCATTAATGTTCAATGTGATATCTGAGTCGGCACATTCAGAACCATGAGACTCGGGACGGATGATGTATTTTTGGGACAATGAGTTTTGCTTGTTCTGAACGCCTAAGAAGATTTGTTGAGGGAGGAAAAGTGCGTGTTTCCACTGTCTCATTGAGTTGGCAGGCTTCAATGTTATTTTGACAATAGTATTGTGTGCACGGAATTTAAACAGTCAGCAAAACACATCAAAGAGGGAGTTATTAAATTCTGTGCTTCGTCATTGTTTGCAGTACAGATTATGGAGCTTGTATAATGAAGTAATCATTGCAAATGCAGTCAAAGGTAATGGGTTTATTTTAAACTTCTGACTGAGGCAGATTATATCTGCTGCTGAATGTTCTCTGTTATTTCAGGGCACTTTGTTTGATTAATAACACCTGAACACATCTTCACTTTACAGCGCTGCGTTCACTGACGCATGCAGCGCTGACAAAAGGACTCTCCTGCTGCATTCGATGCACGTCTTTATACTTCTTTGTCTGTTTTAATTGACGGTGATAACTTCTCCTCCACTTTGGTAAAACCATTAACTCAACAAATTGGATTGTGTCCACGGCAACAGCCGACATGCGTTCCCTTTTGTCGTTTAAAAGCGTGTGTTCAAGGTTATCTGGACAACTTCATGTGGGATTGCTAATCTAATCTAAATGAAGAGAATATGCTTATTTATTAGGACTGTAGATTTAGGTCAGGTGTTGATCTTACTCGATTGTCCCTCCTGGTTCCCTTACAGTCAATAATATGGCAACAAAGACAACATAAACAGGGATTGATTCATCTCGTATTGTGCCTTACTTTTATGGATGAAATTGATCAGATTATGGAATCAATCTGCAGATGCTGCGGTACAAAATGACACCAAACTTTGCAATGGGTGTTGGTTTTTGACACACACACACACACACACACACACACACACCCATGACTGAAAGCTAGATTATGCCTGGCGGAGATATGTTTATTACTAACCTAACATAGTGAATACGATAAACGTTATACCTACTAAACATGCTAATTTATGTGATTAATTATCAAAATTGACAACATACTGTCCGGACCCCACTCCAATGGTGAAACATTCTACTTAATAATATCATGAAGTAGTCAAGTCTGACTAAATGGAGCCAATTCTGGACTTGCTTAATACATTTATGATATAAATATTGTGCCATAAAATCCATTCATCACGTCATTGACGATTGACTGATCACCGATAAGGATATCGCGCCCTGTGGTTGATTAAGCTCCACCCAGCCAAACCCAGCTGCTAATAAAGGGTTCACATTCAGTACGGATCATTCACCAGTGTCCAAATAATCCCTCCACTAATGCCTGGAAGTGCAGATCCTCTAATCTGTAAAGCACACAAGCTCATTAGAGCTACCGCACTGAGACGACAAAGGGATCTCCGTCAGACTTTGCCTTCCGTAGTTTTGTTTTTGTCTTAAACCGCGACTGCAATCGGAGGCTCTCGGCGGATCCGCTGGCATCCTCCGGAGCGACCGGAGAGGGATTTGTGATGCCTTCAGAGCCATATTAGTTCATGTTTGTGTGAGCCGTGACATCTCCGGTCTGCTCAGTGTCTGCACATGGCCTGCAGCCGACTCAGAGTCGGACTGACGAGGACCTAACGCCACATATGAGGATGCACGGCTCCCTGTCCGTCAGCTCCCTTTGTAGTTTGGAGTATTTTGAATTTATTCTTCAGGGTATTTTGCTGTCATTATTTAATTTTACACACAACCCATCCAGAGTGTGATGACCAGCTGTAATCCTGTTTGTTGGCAGATGTAGTTCTTTTACAAGTGTCTTGCAAGTGTTGCAGGTTTACAAGAATCAATAAAGCTAATGAGGTCATCTAAGAAGTAGCTTCTTGCTGTTTATGAGTTGATGACAGTTTGTTGATAATAAATCTGGTGACCCGTGCTGGAATAAGACCACATTGTAAATGTCTAGAAAAGCAGATATGGTACAATATGATCTTGGTCTGTAGTCTCAGTGGGTCCCACCACTGGTCTGTAACAGGACTGTGGTCTCAGTGGGTCCCACCACTGGTCTGTAACAGGACTGTGGTCTCAGTGGGTCCCACCACTGGTCTGTAACAGGTCTGTAGTCTCAGTGGGTCCCACCACTGGTCTGTAACAGGTCTGTAGTCTCAGTGGGTCCCACCACTGGTCTGTAGTCTCAGTGGGTCCCACCACTGGTCTGTAACAGGTCTGTAGTCTCTGGGTCCCACCACTGGTCTGTAACAGGTCTGTAGTCTCAGTGGGTCCCACCACTGGTCTGTAACAGGTCTGTAGTCTCAGTGTGTCCCACCACTGGTCTGTAACAGGTCTGTAGTCTCAGTGGGTCCCACCACTGGTCTTTAACAGGTCTGTAGTCTCAGTGGGTCCCACCACTGGTCTGTAACAGGTCTGTAGTCTCAGTGGGTCCCACCACTGGTCTGTAACAGGTCTGTAGTCTCTGGGCCCCGCCACTGGTCTGTAACAGGTCTGTAGTCTCTGGGTCCCACCGCTGGTCTGTAACAGGTCTGTAGTCTCTGGGTCCCACTGCTGGTCTGTAACAGGTCTGTAGTCTCAGTGGGTCCCACCGCTGGTCTGTAACAGGTCTGTAGTCTCAGTGGGTCCCACCGCTGGTCTGTAACAGGTCTGTAGTCTCAGTGGGTCCCGCCACTGGTCTGTAATAGGTCTGTAGTCTCTATTCCAGAACAGAAACATCGGAGATCTCCGTCTGAAATGAGGGAATGATGACGACATTCAAACACACTAGGTTTCTAACACACAAAGATTCATGCAGACGGTGAAGTATCCCTTTAAATATTTCCTGTATCTGGAATATGAAAATGTTGGAGGGTTGTATTGCGGCAAAACCTCTTAGAAGACACTCCAAGCAAATTTCCAAGTCACTGAACACCCTTGAAGTCCAATTGAATCAGTAATTTGGAAATGGAAAGTTAAATCAAAACCATGCATGGAAGTTCTTGGTGGTCATAAATTAATATTTTTTACAGAAAACCTCTTTACCACTAAACCAAATTAACGTGGCTCACTGATTATAACGTTTTCAATATTTTAAGCTTTAAGCTCCAACACAAAACAAACATTTAAAACGTCTTCGTCTTCCCCTTTAGTTTTGTACTCTTTAATAGAAAAGATCAAACGGTGCACTCACCTCCTACTTTAAGGCAGAAACACTCGGCAATTGTAGAGCTTTGTAATTAAACATTATGTAAGTAATCCATGTAAATATTTAACTGTAATCCATGTCCATGAAGAAAATTCTCTTTCATTGTACAAGTCTTTTATATATATATATATATATATATATATTTAACTCTGCCCGTCGTGTGCCAATTGAACATCTTAAAATGTTCCATGTTCTTCCATGTTTTTGACATAAACTGATTTTACTGACCTCATGGTTCATTTTAGGTGAGCCTAAACCAGCCGTGACCCACGGAGCTCTATGATTAAACCCCGTCCAAAGGTCAAACTGGAGACGCTTTGCTTTTCTTAATACAGGTTTCAGCCTGTTGAGATTATAGAGGACTGGACCAAGTAGCATGTCAGCATGACTGTATGGATCGGCCGAAACGGCCATCATTTCTAGGGAGGAATGCCGCTGTGTAAACTACCAATAAATGTTTAGTCTCAGGACGGTAAAACTTATTTTAGTGCACTAAAAGAGAAACCATACTTCTTTGAGTCTCCTGAGGAAGACATTGAGTGTCTGAAACAGTTTAATTGAATAGCATGTGAATTGCATTAATGCTATTTCTTTGTTGACTTAATTACCACTCACTGTCAAAACCCCCAGTCCAATGTTGAAATACATTCTATTTACTATCATAGAAGACTTAGAAAGCCAACAAATATTCACATTTGAAGTGAAGTTTTATCATTTTTGCTTTTAAATTGCCACAAATGACTAATTGACTATCAAAATTGTAAACCAGCAAATAGTTTCTCCTCTACTTTCAGCAACAACCTTTAGCATTGTATAGTCCTGGAGTTAAGGTGTTTGTAAAAATATAAACGTTGTACTTCTCACTGCGATGTTGAAGCTAAAACTGATTGTGGTCCACATGATTTTGCTTGACGCGCCATACAGATGTATTCTTTTGATCGACATCAGCATCACCTGAACTTGATGTTTGGAGCTAATTAGTCAGTGCTAACACGCTAATGGTCAACATTTGACCTTATGAGCTTCTCAACATGGTGGTGGTGAGCAGTCCTCTAGCTGTGCTAGCTCAGCTGTAGTCTCTGTGCTAATGGTGCGTTCCATTAACCTCGGAAGTCGGAAGCCGGAGCTGGGAATGACGTCACGCCCGAGTTATCAGCGTTTCAGTTACAAAGTCGGAAAAAGTAGCCAACGGCCAAAAACGGAAGACGAAACCAAATGGCTACATCTCCAAAAGTTATCCTTGCGCTTGCCTTGTCCGAATATAAACACCTTCTGGACAAATATGCGGTCCTTCTGCAACTTGCAAACACGGTGGATTAAGAGAAAACACAAAGTCTTTCTACGTATTTCATTGTTTAAAAAAAGTATCGATCGCCCTTTGATCGGTCATCAGTAACGTTACTGTTTACAACGGGGGCAGCCATCTTTAAATGTCAAGTCGGACTTGTCTGGATTGTCCGACTTTCCGAGTCGGAAATCCGACCTCGGGGCTCGTTCCAGTTGAAATTTCTGACTCGGAGCTTGGGTATCCCGATTTCCGAGTACAACTGGAACGCACCATAAGTAGCAGACACGGTCGCCTAAATGTTTTTGTTCCAGTGGTGTCGGACATTCTTCAGATTGTGTTTAGGTTTTGTTTATAGCCGCAGTAGTTGTGTGGCCGAGGCACACGTGTTCCATTGCTGTGTGCTTCATGTGAAACACATGTGAAGGCTTAAATCTAAAGGGGGGGCCACGGTGAGACCCGTTATGCACACATTTCTCATTCTTTAGGGTCTTCGTTTAAGACCAGATTCCTGGGGACTTCTGAAGCTCAGGGAGAGTACATGATTTAATGAATGATGACAGATTTTATGAGTTTATCCTCCTCTTCATCACATACTTGAACTCAGACACACATATATTTCCTGTTTTGCGTTAAAAGCTCCTGGAGAACAGACACTTGTTTGTCTCTGTGTTGTGGCTTCGTGTGTCTGACTCGAGCATCCTGAAATGAAAAGTGACAAATCTACTTAGCTCTGTTGTGCCGTTAGATTAGCCAGGATTTCTTGTTTTTAGTTTCATGCTCCTCCTTTGGGCTAGTTCATAAAAACAAGGCCAGAACTAGTAGTTGTCTTTGGAAGTTGGTTATTTATTTATTTGACAATGCAGAAGTAAAGGTCAAATCTATGTACAGATTTAGGATTTTGTTGGAAAAACTGATGCCCTGTATCATAAAAATATTAGATTTGTATGGTATGACTATAAATTAATGGCAGAACCAGTCGGCAGTTATACATTATAAATTATTCCCCAATAAGAAATAAAAAAGAGGTTTTTTTTAAAGATTGTGAGGATTTGCTGCTTGGATTTGTCTTGTGTGATAGTAAACTGAATGTATTCCTGATTTGGAGTGTTGGTCTCAGAAGAAAGAAGAAGTCATCTTGGCTTTTAATGTTTTGTTTTTTTGTGCGGGTGTTTTTCAGTTTGTTCATTGGCCCCTTTTTAAACTATTTTTATTATGTTTTGTCCCTAAGAACTGATGCAGATGTCACCAGGTAAGCCAAAGCATTCAATTCTTTTAAGCATTTTCTAGTTTTCTTCATTTTGTATGACAATAAATAAATCATATTTGGTTTTGGGTCTGTTGGTTGGACAAAACAAACCATTTTTAAATGCCACTTTTGGCTATAGAGAATGTGACGGCTGTTCTTTAAACCAAATTATTTATTGATGAAACCAGAAAAACGATAAATTCAAACAATAATGGAAAATAAACAACGGTTGCCTAATCTGAATTATTCCCAATCAATCTAAATGACATCTTAACCAGTCTCACGGACTCTTAAAAGATTTAATCCTCATCTAATCATGTCTGCGTCCGTTTGCTGCCCGTTTGCCCAGCCGGGCTTCAAGTAGTCTTTTGTTTTTGCACATTTAGGTTTTGGGACCAAATGATATGACATCCTCCCGTTTTATTCCAAGATGTCGACCTTGAAAATGTGTCTGCTTCCTGCTCATCCCATCTGTTAAATGTATGAGAATGAACCCTTGTCTGTGCAAGAAATCACTGTGTCTGGGTTAGGAAACATTCCCTCCAGGAATTAAAAGATTGGCTTCACTGTTTTTGCACTTTTGAGTCACATTTTATGAATGTTTCACTAACTAGATAATTACTGGACCTATTCAATTGGGAAACGTGTTGCAGATTTATTCAATTAAGAGTGCTTGCATGCATTATAATAAAATGTGGTTACAGCTGCTGTAGATATCCATCACTGTGACAGAACTGGAGAAAGATTCGCTGTGAGCGATTTAGAGTGTAGTATGGAAATGAGGGGAAGTGGTGATGTATGACTGAGGAGGGGATTCCCCTAAATATCATAATATATTTGAGGGAAATCATCAGACTGATTATTCATCATTTGTGCGTAAATCATTATCCCAAAGTTATTGAAGGGAGCCGTCTGTCTGCCGTCTACGTTCTGCCCTCACTTTCTTCTCGTTCCCGGCAGCTCCCCCCCCCCCCCCCTCTCTCTCTAATTTTCCTGCACAACCACAAAGCGCTGCTCGCTCTGTCATGACTCCCAGCAACACTGGCATCTCATTTAAAAAGGCAGCAGCCCGGATTAGTTGCAGCAGAAGGGAGGGAAGGAGAATAACGGCTATTTAAGGGGTTGGAGTTTTAAGCAATGGGGGTCTGACCTAAACTACTCCTCACACTTTAAAAGACATTTACTCCCACTCTCTCTCTCTCCCTCTCTCTCTCTCTCTGTGATTTCGACTCACTCGCTCTCCTGTCAGTGAAGGAGCTGAACTCCAGCCGGAGCTGTGAACGCTGAGGGACGATACGGAAGCTGGCTGAGGGAGGACTGACACCTTGCCAGAGAGGCTGCAGGAAGGAGACACATCAAGAGCAAAGCATCATTTTTCTGGTGGCTTCAATGAATGTGTGACGACTCGGAGGAGCGCCTCGTCTTACCTGCACAGGCTCGTGGGAAGTGGATCGTACTACAGGTAAGAAGATGTCAATATCCATGTGACACAGAGGCACATGAATAATACAGTTCTCTTGACTTTCCTTTGAGCGTTCCCTTGAATTATCGTCTTCACACTAGAGGTGTTTCCTTCAGCAGTGGGTTTCTGTCCAGCTTAGGTTACTGCAACGCCAGCAGGCATCGATTATTGCTTATTGGAAGTACATTCTTGGTGTATACTGCAACTTCTTCCTCAGTCAGACACACATAGCAGCCAATGCAGGATCAGAGATGATGGCCGACTGCTGTGGGAGGGAACATGCAGAAGCTTTGATCTGCAGCCAAAAAGATTCTCTCACATTTGTGTCAGGTTGTAGATCTGTGTGTGTGTGTGTGTGTGTGTGTGTGTGTGTGTGTGTGTGTGTGTGTGTGTGTGTGTGCGTGCGTGTGTGTGAGTGAGCAAAGAAAGAAGTGTGCACGTATTCCTTTTGTCTGGTGCAGTTTTGCAGCCTGATGATTCATCACATTACCTTCTGCAATGTAATTCAGTTTTCATTGTGTGTCATGTTTCCATCACAGAGATTAAATTAAAGGGGAAAAGTGGATTGTCGGATCCGCCAGTGTGGGAATGAAAAATAGAAATGTCTTCATCCATTCAGTCAATTAGCTGCGCTTAATTGGAATCCAAGTCTGGTTTACAGTGGTTTGAACTTCTGAATGTTTCAGCTGAGGAAGATTTCTAATCATTTCAGCTCCTCTTGATCTTGTTTTTTTGTCGTATCTGAATGCACGTCATGTCCCATCTGCAGCTCTCTGGTCTGGGATGTTTTACTGCCTCTCTGCTATGTGCTGACTGTCCTGGGATGTGTCTGTGCAGCAGAGTTAGAGAAGGTGTCTCCATGAACCAAACCTCTGTCAGAGGTTACAGCTGCTTTCATGGCTGGAGCTCCCCCAGGGCTCGTCCTACACCTTCCCCCTGAGTGACCTCTACACACAAAAGGATGGAAAAACACACACATTTGATGTAAAATATGTCCAATTTCAGTGTGAGCTTGTGTGACCAGAGTGACACTGAGGAGTTATGTGTTGGTTTATTGAATGTGTCTCTTTTTCCTACTCAATTATCTCATGGTTGAAATCATTTTACAGTCCAGAAATGGGCATGGGACGACATTAAAATATGTAAATCATCAAAATATGCTCTTAAAATAGCACTTGAACATACTGGTATCGCTGATTTGCACACATTTTTAGTGGGAAAAAACAGTAAAATATCCCCAAATAAGTGATCATCATAGTCTCCCTGAATATATTAATAAATTAATAAATGATTAATAAATAAAATATATATATTTTTGCATCCTGTATTTTTTAAATCGGCTCCTTTTTCGCTCATTATCCCAATAATGGAAATTCCCCATGATCAGCTTATACCGTCGCATCCCTAGTACAGAATACCTGAATAAAATCTATATTATATAACGTTGCACTAATGATGTGTTAGTAGGCCTTTAATCTGCCAGATTGTCTAGAATCAGGTGTGTCGATTATGAGGTGGACTGAGCACAGATGGCTGTTTTTGTATGTGGCTGCATTTCTTGCTAATTAAGATTTTCTTGGTCATTAACCAGTAGAGGAATGTTTTCAGAGATCCTCCCAGTAGGGCTGAACAGTTTTGAAAATAATATCTGATTGCAATTATTTTTGCCTGATACTGTAATTGCGATGTGATGTCTGCAATATAAAAGGGAATTTAAATGTTTTATTTATTCTCAAGAGCAAACAACCATCCAAAAACAAAGAAAAGAAAAGTTTATTAGCCTCTATTACAAAGAAAAGAAGCAAATGATCAATATGAGAAGATGGAACCAGCAGGTGTTTGGGATTTCATCTTAAGAAAATGGCCATTTATCAAAACTTTCAATTGATCCATTAATCGTTTCTTCTCCAAAGAAGGAAAAACAAGTCTCCTGTTACAAATCTTCAGGCTCCTTCTCCTTAATTGAGGAGAGACCCCGTCATTTCACATTGGAGCTGAAGTCTGCATCCTGTCCAGGCCCTCATGGGAACGCACAAAGCTCAGGTTTATTATGCTTAAAGGACCGCTTCAGGATATCAGTGCAGCAGAGGGGGGAAATGTGCAATCTGCTAATGAGGTGTTTGCAATTTCTGTTATTGTCGTATCGGCTACTAACGAGTCTAATTAACTTTTCCCTGAGATGGTTTCCAGCTGCTCCAGATGCCACGAGAATCAGACCGTGTTCGTCTGTGATATTTTAGCTTTTTTTTTTTAATTTAGCAAACAAGCAGCTGCAGCCAGTTGATGTTCACTGCGTTGACCTGAGAGCTGACACGCCGCCGTCAGCCCTAAACGTTTCTCCAGGAGGAGTGTGAGCCAGACATGCAGCGCTGGTGTTGAACTCCTGGGTGTGAAACGAAAACGGCAGCTTGTGTCTCGTCACCAGAAAGCAGCTGATTGGACACAGATGATCACTGTGACATGCAGGGCACTTTCCATTTTCTGTCTGGACAGCAGGGCAAGTGCCCTTTTTTAAATATTTTTTTTTTATTTCTTTGACAAAGCAAAACAGATGTCCTGAGTCCAGAGCCAACATTCCCAGTTTCCACGCGGGAAAGTTCCCATCTCGCTGCCAGCATGAGAGAAGAGTAGTAAAGCTGCAGCAATTCTGGATTATAGCTTAGCGAACAGGTTATATTTATTTCAATTTGCTCTCCAGATTGTCTTCCCATGTCCAGTCGTCACATGAGATGTCCTTGGTCAACCCCTGCTCTGCTTCACTTGATGTATTTGTGGCTTTTTTGTTGTTGTTACAATAACAAATCTCCTTTTTTATGTAAATATTTGATAACAGCTAAGTTGAGACACTTTTGAGGTTGTGCAGAGCATCTTCAGCTGAGGATTTTAATAGGGTTCATTTTTTTAACCTCCAAAACCACAAATTATCAGTCTTTGTGGGTTGTAAAGTTTTCTAGGAGGAGATCAGAAACATATTGACAGACCTAGTTTGAAGATTTACAACAGCAGCCACAACCTGCCTTTTTATCCCCAACACTCACCAGATGTGCGAGAACTCGTGAAACTCAAACTCAGTTTTATATCTGTGTCTAAGGTGGAGCAAAAATGTAGGTCAGGTCAAAGGTCATGACTAGAAAAGAGGGATTGATTGAGTGGAGTTTAAAGGCACTTTGGTGACAGTTATGGAAAGTATTTGTCTTTTGATTTGGGGGATGATTCATGCAGCCTGTCATCCAAATATAACCAAACAAAAATGAAAGAAAGAATAGAACGTTATTCCTCTTATCTGCTATAAACCACAAAAGGAACGTCCTGTCAGTTCATCTGCATTCAGGCTGTTGGCCGTTAGCCCGTTGTGCTCTGTTGATTCCTGTTTCTTGATCTGTTTTAGTGGTTTTCCACAAATATTAATCTTGTGCAGGGGGAAATTCATCACAAGCTGTTTTGAGCTTCTTCATATTTTTTGCTGAAAAACAAATGCACACAGGCTCATAAAACGTTTAGTGTTAATAATTTGTATTTGAATAGTCTATTAATATTGTGATATTATATGGAGGCACCCTTTAGCTTCTGAGGCAGACCAGGCTTTCAGCTAACTCCAGTGTTAACCAGCCTGTGTCAATATTAGACAGTCAGATCAACCGACGTAGTAAAAAGAGCAAGAAAGTCGGTGGGAGGGGAGGTGGACGGGTCAAACAAACACAGGACTTTCATCCTGGAGACCGCTGTTTGTGTCCCGTGTGAAACTACACACTGAAATGGGGTCAAGGGACTGGTTTAATACGGAGACGATAGTGGGAGGCAGACCTGCGGGTGTGTTTCTGAGGATTTTCTGACTCGTGTTCTTGCATATTTGGAACAGACACACAACATTTGTCTAAATGATGGAGTGCTGAAGCAGAATTCCACTAGATTTTTTTTCCTTTTTTTGCTTGTTATTGTTTTCATTTAGTTTTATTTCCTGCGTTGGAACTCGTATGTTTGTTGCTTCATTTGCTGCCTTGTTTTTTTGTTATTTTTTTGATTTCTTTTCGATAGTTTCGATTCATTTTCAGTGTTATGATCAGTTTTTGATTTTGAATGTCTGGAGTATAAATTGTTTCCAGAAGTTTCCAGGAGAAGAAGCTGAATCCAGGTGCAGCACATGTATTATATATATTTATATATTATATCATAGCTGTCACCGAAAGAAACGATTCCCTCCTGGAAGTTGTTTCTCATTTGTTTGCAGGTGCTAGCTTCTGTGAGCCGCTACCAATCCAAAAAATCTGGACAGAATCCTGCATCACTGACGGAGATGCAACCTCTTTTTTATAGAGCTCGCTGCCTCCCAGACGTAGGAGCAGACATACAGCAGACGTATATCTGCTACAGTGCAAAGATGCATCCGTTAGTCTGTCGGCCTTTTATATTCATTTTCAGTCACTCAAGTAACCCAAGCAGGCTTTCCCACGAGGAACCTTGTCATTACTTCTACTTTGGCTACCACAAATTATAGCGTTGTTGGCGTTTCACTGATGAAGTCATCCAGGGTGAAGAACAGTCCTGTGTAGGAGATAGTTTTTGTATTTTACATTATATATACATATACTATTTCAACAGCTAAGTGTTTTCCGATATATGTTTGCTCCTGTGCCCACAGTATTTTGGGTATTCTGTCGGTTACTAATATAGCACAAACTGTAAATAATAATCAGAGTCAGTCTGTGTGGGCCACCGAGAAGCCTGGTGTCGGTTTGAGTTGTGTGAAGGGATCCTGGTATCCCGGACTGACCTCTGCTGTTTGTTACAACAAACAAATGTTTGGTGCAGTGTTGAAGTGGGAATTGGAAAAGTGCGGTAAAATCTCCAAAAAGTGGAAGAAAAAAGGCTTCATATCGCTTGACTTTCACATGCTTGTGTGTCACTGGTTGTCATGGCTGCTCAGTGAGGATGGGTCAAATCCAGAGTTTGATTATCCCCAAATTAAATCAGTCAGACAATGGCTTTATGTATGGCATTACATTATGAATCTATGCAGATATAATATGCTTGTCATTTCATTATTTTGGGGAATTTGCTTATGCAATTTGCAGAGTTGGATGTGAACATCGATACCTCTGTCATGTCTGTGTGAGAAATATAAATATGACTTTCCTGATTGGACTCCAGGAAGTCAGGAAACGAGTGTGGGGGGGGGGAAACAAAATGTCAAAATATTTAAATTACTATCATGTCAGTTCGAGAAAAACAATAAATTATCACATTTGAGAAGCTTGAACCATTAAATACGATTCAGCAACTATAACTATATTAGTTTCAGTCAGCTTATCGGTTAAGTGACTCATAGTTGCAGCTCTACATTACAATGAAACTGTCTTTGTGTTTTCCAGATCATCACGTTTAATGAGGAATCGCCTTTAACCAGAGGTTGAAGCAGATATTTATTCCCTCCTCTAACATGGGTCCACGAGGCGTCCTGAGCTGCCTCCTCCTGACCGCTTTGCTCAGCTTATCAAACGCCGGTCTCGTGAAGAAAGTCCTGCGGCATCGACGACAGACTCTGGAAACCCCCAAAGACCACAACATCACGCTGCCGAGCGCCGACCACCCTGTGGTCTTCAACCACGTCTACAACATCAACGTGCCCGCCGCCTCCCTGTGCTCCGTGGACCTGGACGCTCCGGAGAGCACGCAGCTCCGCCCCAAAGACGCAGCGGCGCCCTCTTCGGACGGCGGACACGTCACCGAGCACACGGTGGACGGGGAGAGCCAGATCGTCTTCACCCACCGCATCAACATACCGCGGCAGGCCTGCGGGTGCACCGAAGACCTGCCCGGCATGAAAGACCTCATGAGCCGGCTGGAGATGCTGGAGGGGGAAGTCTCGGCGTTGAGAGATCAGTGCAACGGCGACGGGGCCTGCTGCGGCGCACAGGTCACAGGTAGGTGTCGCCCGTCTGGTATGGAGTTTTATCACTCTGGGACTGCGTTGTATAGAACATCACATGGCACATCTGTTCCATTCATCTGTCGAGGAGTTCAGGAATTCAGAGTGGGCGAGTAGTACTCCCAACGACTCTCCGGTTTGAATGGGGCTTTATTTGACTCAAATGCCATGACATACAGATGCTGAGGTCTTCTCCTGGAATAGTTGCTAAAAAACATGAGCTTTTCTGGGTGATGCACTCGTAAAAGAAGAGCTTGGCATTTTAGGAGATAAGCTTATTGCCGAGAGTTAGAGAAGATAAGATCCATATCACTCTACAGCAGCTGTAGCCAGTAGCTCTCATAAAAACTGGAAGCAGGGGAAGCTGCACCAGACCAAGGAATGAGAAGATGATATAAAGCTTTCTAACTGAATTGGTAAAAAAACGTCTTTTCTTTCTTATCAAAGGTGAGGTGGGAACTAAACCTTACTGCCACGGGCACGGAAACTACAGCACCGAGTCCTGCGGCTGCATCTGTGAGTCTGGCTGGAGAGGACCCAACTGCACTGAACCCGAGTGTCCCGGCGACTGCCAGGACCGAGGTCGCTGCGTGGACGGAAAGTGTGAGTGCTTCAAAGGCTTCTCCGGAGACGACTGCTCCGTCCAGGCATGCCCCTTGGACTGCGGCGCCCACGGCCGCTGCGTGGACGGCGTCTGCATCTGCTCGGATGGTTTCTCAGGCGAAGACTGCTCTCAAAGCGAGTGCCTCAACAACTGCCTGGGCCGTGGCCGCTGCGAAGACGGGGACTGCGTGTGCGACGAACCCTGGACCGGCTTCGACTGCTCTGAACTCATCTGCCCCAAAGACTGCTACGACCGCGGACGCTGCGAGAATGGCACCTGCTACTGCGACGAGGGGTTCGCCGGGGACGACTGCGGCGAACGCACCTGCCCTAACAACTGCCACGGCAACGGCTTCTGCGTGGACGGACGGTGCGTCTGCGCCGCCGGCTTCAACGGCGACGACTGCTCTCGGCTCACCTGCATCAACGACTGCAACGGCCGCGGCACGTGCTTCAACGGGATGTGCATCTGCGACGCGGGCTACCAGGGCGCCGACTGCAGCCAGCTGGCGTGCCTGAACAACTGCAACAGCCGAGGCCAGTGCGTGAACGGACAGTGTGCCTGCGATGTGGGCTTCCAGGGAGACGACTGCTCCGAGCTCTCCTGCCCTAATGACTGCCTCCACCGGGGGCGCTGTGTCAACGGGCAGTGTGTGTGCGAGGAAGGCTTTGTCGGGGAGGACTGCAGCATCTGGAGCTGCCCCTCAAACTGCTACGGCCGCGGCGAGTGTGCCGAGGGGCGTTGCGTGTGTCACGCCGGCTTCACCGGCGACGACTGCGGCGAGCTGAGCTGCCCCAGCGACTGCCGAGGCCGCGGCCGGTGCATCGACGGGCAGTGCGTTTGTGACGAGGGCTTCTCTGGGGAGGACTGCGGTCAGAAAGCTTGTCCCAACGACTGCCTGGCCCAGGGTCGCTGCGTGGAGGGCGAGTGCGTCTGTCAGGAAGGCTACTCGGGACACGACTGCTCCGTGCAGGCCTGTCCGGGGAACTGCAACAACAGGGGGCGCTGCGTCAACGGAAAGTGCGTGTGCGAGAGCGGGTATGAAGGAGAAAGCTGCATGGAGCTAAGCTGCATCAACGACTGCCAGGACAAAGGCCGCTGTGTGGACGGTCGGTGCATCTGCGATGAGGGATACATCGGAGAAGACTGCTCAGAAGGTAAGAAGCCCTGGAAACACGACGATACATGAGAATTTCCAAGTAGATGTACTCCAACAGAGGTCTTCAGGCCAAGGCTTATAGTGACCTAGTGAAGATCTTTGCAGGATAAAATTAAACCCAGAGTGATGTAGTTTCTTCTTATTCTAAAACTATTTTAGTGAATATTAAAGAGGCTTTCGGTTTGTGGACTTTTTTTTGGCAGTTCTTCACACCGCAGCCAGATGTGATCTGGAGTTTGCATTAGCTTCGAGAGGAGGATACTCAGTGATGGCATGAGAAACACCCCTTCACTTTCCTTTCCTTTTCTTCTTTGTTTTTCCAGTGTCTCCTCCAAAGGACCTGTCTTTTAGAGACGTCACCTCTGACACGGTGGGCCTCTCCTGGACCAATGAGATGTTGGTAACGGAGTACCTTGTGACATATGTGCCAACCAGACCTGGCGGTCTTCAGATGGAGTTCACTGTGACAGGAGACAAAACAGCTGCCACCGTCAAAGAGCTTGAACCCGGCATGGAGTACCTGATCAACGTCTACGCGGTTCTGAGCAACAAGAGGAGTGTCCCCGTCAGCGCCCGGGTGTCCACAGGTAGTCGCCAACACGTACTCCTCCATATCCATTGACAAATCAGCTGACGTGCCTTCGCTATCAATGCTTTTTGTTTCCATCCCTCCAGAGCTTCCAAAGCCAGAGGGTTTGATATTCAAATCGGTGAGAGAGACCTCGGTGGAGGTGATGTGGGACCAGCTGGACATCCCCTTTGACGGCTGGGAGATCTATTTCCGCAACACGGTCAGAGTCTGCACATCTCTTTTGAAGCCTCACCCAGGATTTTATCAAGTGACGGGGGGGGGGGGGGTGATGAAGCAATGCAAGCTTAGTGGAAGCCTGCACAGCATGGAGTCGTTTCAGTGCTAACCAGTTAAATTGCTCTGACATGTGGGGGAAAAAAACATCAGTGAGGGCAAAGTCTGGATGAGTAAATGTGTTGCTCAGAAATTCTTTGAAAATAAATGACTGTGCCAGCTGATAAGTCAGAGAGACTTATGCAGTTTTCAGCCATTTCCAAATGTGCATGTCCTCATCCTGACATTGACGTTTGTGTTGATAAAAGGCTGTGTGATGTCGTTAACTACACACAACAGTTATCAGACCTCACACATTTTCCTGTGCTGTGTCACGCAAACACAGCATTGTTCCATACTTCCTGTAAACTGATTACTGGAGTTTTGTTGCATCTGAACATAGCTGTAGTTAATGTGCCTGGTTTTCACCAGCCCTCTGGTTCTGAAAAGTGAAGCCAAGCTGGAAGTGCCTTGAACTTGTATTCTTTCTACTGACCATCAGGGGGCGACTCCTTGTTGCAAAAGGGAGTCCTAGCTTTAAATTTACATGCAAATATAAGATCCATGCCTCTAGCTTTTGACAAGAAAGCAATTAAGCCTTTCCCCATAAAATGTCTTATGTTTTTGGATCAGAATAATCCATAAATCTGATTTTCTCACAGTGATCTGGTCTCGTTAGCGTGTCCTGTCCCTTTATGTTTCCTTTCAGAAAGAAGAAAATGGAAATATTGTGAGCACCCTTCCACCTTCCCAAACCCAGTTTGTCCAGTCGGGCCTTGGACCAGGACAGGAGTACGAAGTCTCTGTTAACATCATCAAGAACAACACCAGAGGACCTCAAACATCCAAAACAGTCACCACCAGTGAGTCTCAAAGCCTGTAAACAAACATTTCCTCAGAACTCTGGGTTATTTAGACTGAACGGGTGAGATCATAGGATCAGATGCTGCGATTATGTCATTTTCCTGCTCTGTCTGGCAGCTATTAGCAGTTACAAAAAACCCTCCACTTCACTTGAGCATATTATAAAGAAGAGTGATAACAGGAAATCCTTGCTGGCTCTCCATCGTTCCATCTCACAGATTTTAGCTGAAGACTTATAACTCAGACACGGTGACTCTCAGCCTAAGATGGCATTCTAATAGATTTATTTTCACTTCATCCTGCTCTGAGCTCTTGACCTTTGCTTTGCTGAAGCTTTTACTGCACTGTTACTCCATACTTCACGTTGGTGAAATGCCCCCCAGCTGCTCATGCGATCGACATGGCATGCCAGGCCAAACAGCTTTCATTGTACATGGAAAAGCCATTTAGTTTCCCGTCGGTATCTGATGTCATTTATTTGTGTAGGCTGAAAGTAGACGCAGCTCCCAGGAATGAATGATAAAGTGAGTAAAGTGAAACCTTTCATACTGTTTTTTACCCCCCGGAGGTCTTTTTTTTACGTGGAGAAAAGAAGAGAAAAGATGTCTCCTCCACATGTAAACACAGGAGGTTTGTCAGGTTGTAAAGGGAATCACATTATATTTCACCACGGCCTTCTCCCTCGTTGATCCACATTATTGCTTCGTTCTTATGAGAGAGCCAAGTTGAGTTTTATAAGGGCTGTTTTATATATAAAGGCTACATTTGCAAATGTCACTGTTCCTGCAGAGACATATAGTTATATCGTTTAGAAGAACTTTGCAGACACTTCTCAGCTTAGGCACTCCAAATGGTGCACTATTTGAAATACACTTATTTGCTTGCTAAGAATTAGATGGATGCCACTCTACTATAGTTTAGAATAATGGCTGAAAGCAGGGGAAACCCCTTTCTTTCATTCATTCAGAATCATCTAAATGACTTACTTTAATGCTGACAACTATCTCTTAAAAAGACGGATTTGTGACGGCTTGTGATTGTCTTCAGAAGCCGACACGAATCAGCTTGTGAAGACAATCAACTCATTTCTGTTTTATTGTGATTTAACCCCTTGACTCTTGGTGATTCGATCACCACGTTTCCTCTCTCGTACCTGAACCCCCAGACATCGACGGCCCCCAGCAGGTGGAGGTGAAGGACGTGACGGACTCCTCCGCTCTGGTCGGCTGGTCTCAGCCGGAGGCCCCCAAGGACAGACTCACCATGATTTATGGGCCCAGCTCCGACCCCACGGATGAGACCAGTGTGGAGATTCCGGCCCTGGATAAGCAGTACAGCATCGACGGTTTGAGACCGGACACAGAGTACAAGGTGTCCCTCGTGTCCAGGAGTGGAGAGCTCACCAGCGACCCTGCCACCGCCACATTCACGACAGGTAGGCTTTCCATGGCATATTTGTATTTGTATTCATTTTAAAGCTGCTTGTGTGTGTATCATTTGCATGACAGACATACTGTCTCCTGATAGGACTCTAAATGTTTGTTTTTATTAGCGCTGGACTCCCCGACGCGCCTGCAGGCCGTCTCCCAGACGGACGACAGCATCACTCTGGAGTGGACGAACAGTCGAGCCGACGTTGGCGGCTACCTGGTGAAACACAGCCCCATCTCCGGAGCCACTCACGGGGAGGAAGTGTTCCCACCAGGACTGGGAGACATCACCAAAGTTACCATCACCGGTAAGGGGTCAAACGTATCGACAGCAACCCCACACACACACGGGAGCTGTGTTCGTAATTTTCCTTCCATCCCGCCGAGGTGCAGGGCTGAAGCCGGGGACGGAGTACGGCATCGGCGTGACTGCTGTGAAGAACGAGAGAGAGAGCCTCCCCGCTACTACGAATGCTGCAACCGGTGAGCTGCCAGGAACAGTCCTTCTCACCGCATTCATAAATACACAGACGGACAAAAAAATCAAACTAATGAGAGGAAAGTGATTATTATTTCCCCTCTGCCAGATATCGATCCGCCCAGAGATTTTGGAGAAGTCGAGTCCTCAGAGACTTCCCTCACCTTGAGGTGGCAGAAACCTCGGGCCAAGGTCGGCGGCTACCGGCTGGTCTACGTTTCCAGGGACGGCCAGGTGGACGAGGTGGAGATCCCGGGCGCGGCGGATAGCTACGTGGTGTCCAACCTGACTCCTGGGATGAGCTACACCCTCACGCTGGCTGCAGAGAGGGGCCACCAGAGGAGCACGCCTGTCACCTTACATGCATCCACAGGTGGGTAGGGAAACAGAAACATTATAACGCTTACCCTCAAAGCAGATTTAAATATGCTGTTGTGTCTTTCTGAAGTTCTATCAATGACTTCCAACGAACACCGAGAAAATAACTTCCACTGAAATGATGCTTTCTTGATTTGTGCCCCTTTTTTTTTGTTTGTCTCGTAGCCTCTTTCACATTTTATTTAGCTGACTCAGACGACCGTGAGCTAACGTCTCCTTCAGGCTCGGAGGACAATGTCATTAGCTTCGTGCATTTAGACCCCTCCGAGTCCCAGTTCTCTGTGGGGACCAATCACGACAACGAGCTTGGGAAACTGACAATATCGCTGGTCTCGCCTGACGGATTTGACCTGACGTGGAAACTAAAGGCTGTCTATGATAGCTTGGCGGTAGAATATAAAGACACTCAGCGGTTATGGGATGCGAGAGAGGTCCGACTTCCTGGAGATGCTGCTGGCTCTAGAATCCAGGGCCTGAATGCATCGACAGAATATGAAATAAAACTTTATGGGATTGCCGGTAGCCAAAGATCTGCGCTACTTGAAGCTGTTGCAGTCACAGGTATCTCTTTTAGTTCCATAGGGACACTTTGTCCTGTTTTTAGTTTTTCTCTATTTTAGTTTCAACGTTTGGTAAGATCAGAGCAGCGATATGATTTGCATGCATCTCATTAAGAATACCTTTGGCATGATGACAGACCATGTGACCTCATCCCACCAGAATGTTGCTTCCCGAAATTCAAATACAAGAAGAAATCTACAGCGGGAGCTGTTTAATACCTTCAGATACTCGGCATCGTAGTACGCTGGCTCTCCCAATTTCTTCCTGCATTTGAGCTTTTAAGTGCAACGATGTTGCTCTCTGAAAAGCTGAGGCCAATTAAAGGATTCTCCGGCAGTCGGGAGGAAATCCCAGCGTACGTCACTCGCATGTCAACAAGTGGCTTCAGAGCGGTCGTTCTTTTAGAGCTGTTGCATGGCTTTACCATCTATTTGAAGACAACTGTGTACTTCCACTCCGGTGGGGCTACTCAGAGGCTTCAAACAATTAATGGCGCTGACTCCAGTGCCATTAATGCCTTCAGCTGTTGCTTGATAATATAGGCCGCGGTCCTGGAAACACTGGGACAGTAAGAGGAGAAGGTTTTATCGAGGACAGAATTATTTGGCTTGAATTGTACAGTTTTTTGTTTGTTCTTCACAGGTTCCATTTTCAGTCATCAGCAGAGCCGGTTAACAAATGAATTCTCTAACCTGCTTTTATTCATTGTAGCGCCCGAGCCTACCTCTCCAGGTGTTGTTGAATTGAGCATCAGAGATGCCACAACAACAACAACAACAACAACAACAACAACAAACAAATGTGGATGTTGAAGCCATTCAAAGCCCAGATCCCCTCCCTCCTCTGAACTCCTCTGATACTGGTGAGGTGGGTTCTGGGGCTGAAAGCTCGGGCCTGGAGCTCCTAGGCGACCTCACGGTCAGTGTGGCGTCCACCAGTGTGAGCCTGGCGTGGTCAGCGCCCGCCGAGGCGTTCGACGGCTTCCTGGTGGAGCTCAGTGCTCCGTCGGGGGAGACACAAGCTCGCGTGATGACGCTACCAGGAGGTGTGAGGGAGGCTGAGATGGAGGGTTTGTCTCCCTCCACACAATATCTTATTACTTTGCAAGGGCTGGTGGAAGGGAAGCCCTCTTTACCTCTCAAAGTTTTTGCTACTACAGGTACTTGGAGCTAGTATTTCTTTTTTTTTTTTGTAGGCTTTTAAGACAACCCATCATCATCACATCTTATATTTCAGGATGGCTGCACAGACTATTATTTGTTATTGTTGGTTATTGTAAAAGACAATCTTTCATCCTATTTTTCCTTCCTTTGCTTTAATTCAAGTATTTGGGCTGCAAAAAAAAAAAAAAAGATATCAGATGTATATATATAGATATCATGATTAATACTTCTAGAAAAATTTGAAAATTTCAGGATCGCTATTCACACAATGAATCAAAGTAATAATTTTTTGAGAAAAAAAGTCTATTTACATGTTTAAGTGAGAAGATCTCAAGATTAAAATCCTAATTTTTTGAGAGAAAATGATGTTATATTTCAAGATTTAAGTTAAATTAAAGTTTTTTTAAAATTGTAATATTTAAAAATAAAATGGTAATAATACATGATTAAAGTTGGGATATTTCGAGAAACAAAGTAGGAATATTTCAAGATAAAGGTAAAAATATTTCAAAATCTTTGAAAAAGTTGTATTATTCCAAGAATATATTCTTAATATTTCAAGAAAAATCTGGTTATTCCAACATTTAAGCCATATTTTATCAAATTTATTTTAAGTTTCAACACATGGTTCCACATTTTTTTATACATTTCAAAATGAATTCCTGGAATATTATACCCTTTTTTTCTGGTAATTTGATTAAATGAATTCAACCAAATTTACGTAATAGTTATTTCGATTTTAATCCTGAAATCTGAGATGTTTTTTTCTCCTAACTGTGGCCCAAATGCTCAGTGGTATTTAATGCCAGATGAATATAGTCGTGATGATTACGATCCAGCCTGCCCTTCAGTTGACCCCACTGTGATCTGTCTATCTCCCAGAGGAGCTGAAGCCCATGGTGGTGAACCTCACCACCTCTGACATTACATGGGACGGCTTCACTGCGTCCTGGAGCCCCTCCGCTGGGGAATTTGACAGCTTTGTCATTGAGGTAACAAACCTGGACAATTTGGAGGAGAGCCAGAACCTCAGTCTGTCCGGAGACGCTTTCAGCCTGGGCATCTCCGGGCTGAACCCCAACACCAGCTACATGGTGGGCCTGTTTGGGATGTATCAGGGCTCCTTCCTTGAACCCGTGTACACTGAAGCCACCACAGGTACCTGCAACCGTTTGCAGCGTTGCGGCGTTTTTGTCCTCTTTAACTTCCTTTCCTTTTTGTTTCAATATTAACTTTCTGTTTCAGTCGATGTCGCGGCCGCTAGAATCCCACTCACAGTGGAGCGTTCCACACCTCGCTGCATGAAACGACAACCACACAATAACATCATTTCTGATTGGTCATCGCCCTGTGGGTGCCGCTTCATCTTAACCCAACATGCCATGAACCACTCTTTACCCTCCAGCCACTGTTTCTGTCTAGCTGAGAGAGGGCGGGGTGATGGGGACTCGTGCCGCATCACTGAACAAACCAAACGCCCCTCAAATGTTCGCCCTTACCCCCGAACGGCTCCCTCCCAGTTACCAAAGTGCATGAAGCCCCCTCCTCCCCTTCTCCCCCCCTGCATCATGGTGAGGTTTGACGCTGATGTGCTGCAATGATTGCAAAAGCAAAACCCATAACTTTCACCCACTTTCACGCCATTGACGGCGTGACCATCTCATTTCATCCCATCAACAACTCATTCAGTGAATCATCGATTAACCTTGGGGGATCATTTGCTCGTGGATGCGCTCAGTTTGACTCACATTTGAGCTCTGTCAAGTTTGTGTGACATTAGTTCGTCGATTCTGATTCAAAAATATCCTCGTTTCCTTTTTGAACTACTAGGTGGCAAATGATTCTTGTCGTTATCAAGGTAAAAGAGTTAATAATGTAGATGTTAACGGTAACGCCACCTTGTTCTTACATCTGAATGATGCTCATTTATCTGCTGCATGTTTCGCAAGACTTTATTTCTCTTGGCATGTGAAAATATGTTTTTATTGAAGTTGAACGTTCTCTGCAGCTTTTCCCTGTTCTGCTTTGAATCGCTCCAGTGCAACAGTATGCAGAATTTATCTGGATCTCAGATCAGCAGCATGACCACATCTCCCTCCACATGCATGAAAGAGACATTTTAAATTATTATTATTTGGCATCACACGTTCGTCCATCTAATAATCATCATTTTTTAATGAAAGCAATAAGCGTAATTTGTTTAAAAGTATATATTTATACAAAAATATATGCATGCGTTTAACCTCTAAGCTACTCAGACTATCAGGGATTGCCAGGTGGTGAGTGTCCTGTAACTCAAAGCAATTAGGTACCAGTGTTTTTTTTTTTTTTACTGTGTTCTAAAAAACAAATTGAAAATCTAATAATGATTTCTCTCTTTAGTGAATGAACCAGTGGTTGGCAAACTATATATCTCAAACTTAACGTCAGAGAGCTTTTCAATCTTCTGGAACGGCACAGAAGGAGAGTTTGATGGTTTTATCCTGGAGATAATTGATTCTGATTGGGTGACGGAGCCAAAGGAGTATAACATCTCCCACAGTGATAAGTCCCACGACGTCCGAGGGCTCAGGCCCAGCACGGACTATGTAGCCTACCTCTACGGGATGCTCAAAGGATCCCGAACAAGTGCTGTCAGTATTGTTGCATCAACAGGTATTTAGATTTTTGTGTCTTTGCAAAGAATAGGGGTTTTAAGTATTCTTACCTGCACTATTCAGTTGATTTGGACGAGAAATACGTGCTTTTCTATGTCAATGAATGAATCTATTTTTATATTTTTCTCTCCTTGTAGCCGAAGAGCCCGATTTGTCCGGGCTAGTTGTTTCTAACGTTACCTCAGACAGATTGTCTCTTTCATGGCGGACGGGAGCGAAGGCTCTCGATAACTTTATAGTAGAAGTCAGAGAGTCGGCCTCGCCCTCGCAGGCGATGGGCCGCGCTCTGCCCGGAGACGTGCGCTCCACCGTCATGGCAGGGCTCAAAGCGAGCACGAGCTACGACATAAAGCTGTACGCCAGCGCCGGCGGCCACAACACGCAGCCCCTGTTTGACGTAGCTACGACAGGTATCACATCATTTATTGATTTGTTATTGACATTGAATTTGCCAGAGCAACGTAACTGAAAAGCCGTGTTCTCTTTCCCCGTTCAGAGGACGTCCCACTGTTGGGGCCCATAGCCGCCTCGTCCGTGAGCCCACATAACCTCAGCTTGTCCTGGAGCACTGTGTCGGGTCACTTTGACGGCTTTGTTATCCGGGTCAGTGACCCCGAGCAGCAGTCTGACACGCTGGAGTTCAGACTGCCCGGCCAAGCCCGTGACATTACCGTCTCTAACCTGATGGATGCCACGGGCTACGATATTGAATTGTACGGCGTCTCTCACGGGCGCCACACTCCCTCTGTGTTAGTGCACGCCGTCACAGGTACAACGTATTTATCACTTGTAGTAAAAGGTTTGCAAAAAGGCTCTTCATTGACATAATTAGGGTAAAAGCTAAAGCCAGAACTGTTAAAATGCGGTTCCTTTAATGGTCAACGCTGTTTTTATCTTCACGTTTTGTGATGCACGTCTGCTAATTGCCATCTTTTGCCTTATAAGAAATCCCAGCAGCACCCTTGTTTTGGTTTTGTGACTCTAGACAGGAAATGCAACCTTTTAAAATATAGAATTAGAGGAGAGTTTGCATCCATATGTCTGGGCCTTTAAATTCAGCGGGTATTCAGATCGTAAACTGATTTTTGACCTCACAGGAAGAACAGATTTCATAACATGCTTTTGCAACCATTGCACACATAATCCTCCTAATTCAATCTTGTTCCCCCCCTCCCACATGTCCCCTTCTCTCACACACACACACACACACACAAATCAAACTCCTCTCCAGCTCCTTTGCCCAAAGTGGAAAACTTGACTGTTTCCAATGTAACCCCCTACGGCTTCCGTGTGTCGTGGGAGGTGAAGCAGCAGCAGCAGCAGCATCAGCAGGAGGAATTAGCTCCCTCTAGTGGCGGCTTCAGCCGTTTTCACATAGTGGTGACAGACTCTGGCTGGCTGCTGGAGCCTCAGGAGTTCACTGTGCCGGGAAACCAAAGTCACCTGGACATCTGGGGCCTCATCACCGGCATAGGCTATGAGGTCCGTCTGACCGGGGTGTCAGAGTCGGGGCTCCTCTCTCGGCCTCTGACCACAGTGGCTGTGACAGGTACACTCACAGAGCGCTTCAGGCCCCCCCCCCCCCTACTAAAGAAGTGTTAACTACTGTACATTTAACTTAATGATCCAAATCTGAAGTTTCACCATCACAGCCGGGCTTTTAAGATCCATGCTCTTTGTATAAGAATTTTAAACAGAAGATATCATTCATTGTTGACTCCCTTGTTTTGATGGTGAAGCTTCAGCTAGGCACTGTGACCTAACACAACTCTTTCTCCAGACTGATCTCACTTCATCTTTTTTAAGCGTTGGCTTCGTCCCCAGCAGGAAGAGACGTGGAGCTCCCGTCTGTTCTCTTCTCTACCTCCAAAATATGAGCAAGCTTATTTGTTTGTTTTCATATTTTAAAATGTGTTTTCCTTCAGACTTCTGACGTCTTTCCCAAGTTACTTTCACCATGCTGCTACCTTTTATTATTTCCCGCCCCCGAACCCCGTCTCCTGCCAGATTACTTTCCCATACAACTGAACTGCACTCTCAGTTACGTTTCCAGGAAAAACTCGTTTTCTGGACCAAACGGTTGCTGCTCTAAACACTTTGAAACGAGTTTTAGGAGCAAAAGGACATAGTTAGGTTAAAGCAACAAAACCTGGCTAGCTTTAGCTAAAAAACTTAAAATGACTACAAAATTGACAAAACAAACCGTTGAAAACGACCATCAGTTCCCGAAGAATTCCACAAACTTGTTTGACGATGCAGTTTTGTCGTGTGGGAACATAATCCTTTTTTTTTAGGAGACCGGGCTGCTTTATCAATCTGGCTTCAAAAGGGAAAAAACTAAAGTGAACGCAGGAAAACGCAGGAAAACACTGATAAATCAACGAGACATCCCGAGCATGAAATGTCGGTTGATTTAACTTGTAATCTCATTTGTTTCATTGTCTTTTTGAATGCACTGAATGCATCGAGGCTGGCCTTGAAGATCTGAACCAATGCCCAACAGACGGAGGGAGGATAATAACCCTCCAAAAAGCATCTTGTCTTTTTAATTCCCCCGGGCCTTCGTAGCGTGTGTGCTGTGGTTTTAACAGATTTCCACTAACGGACGGCTGTAGCATGGTAGATCGGAGGAGTATAACCCTGTCTGCCAGCCGGAAAACTTCTTGCCTGATTGCCGACTTCCTCCACACTCCTTCAGAAGTTGATGAATATTTCCGGGTGGGAATCAAACCCACCAAACTGCAACGTTGTGTTTTCCTTGTCCAACTCAGAGGCTGAGCCAGAGGTGGAGCATCTCTTTGTCTCGGACATCACGGCCGACGGTTTCCGCCTGTCGTGGGCGGCCGACGAGGACTTGTTTGACAGATTCATCATCAAAATAAGAGACGGCAAAAGGTTAGCCCACCCTCGGGAGTACAGCGTCCGCGGCGCCGAGCGGACCACCGTTTTAACGGGACTCATGAGCGGCACCGAGTACGAAATCGAGCTTTACGGTGTCACGCTGGATCAACGCTCCCAGCCTATAACTGGGGTGGCTCAGACAGGTATATGTGTGTGTACTAACTGTGTGTGAGAACTGAACCCACTAATCAGCTTTACTCCTCTGGTTTAGGATTAACTCTGATGGAAAATCTCTCTTCTTCTCCGAGCTTCTTGTGATGTTATTTGACATATCTTTGTTTTAATTCTCTCTTTTTTCTGTGTCTCTGCTCATCCTTCTCCACATTCCCAGGCCTGAGCACACCGAGAGGACTCAGCTTCTCTGAAGTGACCGACTCATCGGCTGTAGTTCATTGGTCGATGCCTGGATCTCCGGTGGATAACTACCGCATCACCTACGTGCCCTTTGAAGGAGGTGAGAGGTCAACGGGCTCATTGTGTTGCTTAAGTTATGGGATCAATATTTAAGTTATGGAATTCAATGACACTTTGTGTAAAGAGTAACCTTTAAATGTGTATTAAAAGGTCAGATTTCTGTTTGACCAGTACTTCCAGACCTGTATGTTCCTCTCTGACCCTCCACAGGAAGCCCTCTGATGCTGACTGTGGACGGCAGTGTGTTTGAGGCTCTGCTGCCCAACATGATCCCCGGTAAACTGTACCAGGTGACCGTGAGCGCTGTGAAGGGTCTGGAGGAAAGTGACCCCAGCACCGACACCGTCGCCACAGGTCTGACCTCCTCCTCCTCCTCCTCCTTCTTCTTCTTCAACAGTCTTCGTGGTGGACTGAAGAATATTTAATCGTGTTTCTGTGTCCTCCAGCCTTGGACCGACCTCGGGGTCTGACTCCCGTTAATGTGACCGACTCCTCTGCCCTGTTGTTATGGCAACCGTCTGTGGCCACCGTTGATGGTTACGTCATCACTTACACCGCGGATTCAGGTGTGTTTCTGCATGAATTATTATTATTATTAACTTAATATAGAATATAACTCACAGTGACACTTCCCTGTGACTGTGATTTACTTGGTGCTGATTGGTTGGGGGGCGTATTCTTCCTACAGCATCCCCTCTGACGGAGCACGTCTCTGGGAACACGGTGGAGTTCGAGATGGGATCTCTGGTTCCAGCGACGCACTACACGGTCGGAGTCCACGCCATGAAGGAAGCCCAGAAGAGCGACTCGGCCGTTACCGAGTTCACCACCGGTACGCTCACAGAGAGAGAGTTAGTATGGATCCTCGTCTGCTTTCATGACTGATCACTCTGCTGTGCATTCGTAGGCGTGGATCCTCCCCGTGATCTGACGGCTGTTAACGTTCAAACTGACGGTGCCACGCTCACGTGGAAACCTCCGCAGGCGGCCGTGACCGGCTACACGCTCACCTTCTCCTCAGCTGACGGGTTAATCAGGGTACGAACACTTCACTTACAGCCTCACGCACGACTTCAGCTTATCCCAACAACTTCCTCCGTTTGGAGCATTCACTACAAGTAACAGTACTGCATTCAGAACCTCACTTAAGTAAAAGCTAATCTACTCAAAGTATGAAAAGTACTCAGCGTTTTGCTCTTATATATACCTATATATCGTGCATGTTTTTAACTCCTTTATATAGGTTTGCTCGTATATATTTAATATATATATGTGTGTGTGTGTGTGTGTGTGTGTGTGTGCGTGGACCAGGAAGTGGTGCTCAGCCCGACAGCGTCCTCTTACAGCATGGGTCAGCTGACCGGCTCCACCGAGTACAGGGTGAAGCTTCAGGCCATCGCCGGAGCCCAGCGGAGTCGTCATGTGACCACCGTCTTCACCACCAGTAAGGAGGGTTTAATTTCATATGAAAAGGCAGATCTGGCAGGTTCGTCCTGCAGCGCTCCAGACGCACATTAGAAGTGTTTTCACTGCTTTGAGCCCAGATTCCACTCTTTAATGTGATACTCCACCTGTGCTTATCTGTCACGCTGCCAAAGGAATGGAAACTCACTTTTTCCTTCTCTTTCTCCTCACACATGTTGAATATGAAGCAGCTCAGGTCTCTAAGGTATAATATCCTCTTTTTTAATGTGTCCCTCTAGTCGGACAGTTGTACAGACGGCCTCGGGACTGTGCTCAGCTCCTGCTGAACGGAGAGACGACCTCGGGGCTCTACACGGTGTACGTGGGCGGCGAGGACGGCCCGCCCATCCAGGTCTACTGTGACATGACCACCGACGGCGGCGGATGGCTGGTGAGTGAACCCACCTGCTGGAAACCATAACTGTGACATGCAGGGTTCATACGGGTGCTGGAAATCCTTGAAAACACTTGAGTTTTAGTGTGGTGTTTTCAAGGTTTGAAAAGTGTTTGGATTTAGACTAAAGGTCTTGAAATGTGTGTTCTATGTGATGACATCTATGATAGAACAGGGAAAAGAAGATCTCCATATTTGAGGGACTGAAAACAGCATTTTCTGACATTTCTGCATGAAAAATGACTTTTGATGATGAACAGATGATGAAAATAGTTGGTGATTATATTTCTGTGGATCTGTTAGTGGAATTAGTTTTCCTTTCATTTGTGGTCCTTCTGTAAAAAGCTGTCTCCAAACATCATGTTGGTTGTTTAGAGGACAATAACATCTCATTTAATGTGTGATGAACAAGTGACATAATAAATAGACTGAATACTGACCATTTGATTGATACAAATATGGAGTTTACCACAGCTGGAAGGTGCTGGAAAAGCATGGAAATGCACCTGGAAATGCTGGGAAAGTGCTTGAATTTGACTTTGGAAAGGAACCCTGTATATGATCCACACTTCTCTGATGACAGACGGTAACCACGGTGACCTTGACGGTGCTTGTTGTGACACCTCCTCCAGGTTTTCCTCAGACGGCAGAATGGAAAGTTGGAGTTCTTCAGGAACTGGAAGAATTACACCGGCGGCTTCGGCAACATGAATGATGAGTTCTGGCTCGGTAAGAAGAGCTCTTCTCTCTCTCTCTCCATCTTTCTCCTCTTACTCTCTCACTCACACGTGTTAAATGATCGCAGGTCTCTCCAACCTCTATAAAATCACAAACTCCGGCCATTACGAGCTGCGGGTGGACCTGAGGGACGGCGGGGAGTCGGCCTACGCTCAGTACGACAAGCTCACCATCGCAGAGCCGAGGACGCGCTACAAGATCTACATTGGAGCGTATAGTGGAACAGCAGGTGGGTGCTGGGATATAAATGTTTTAAGTCTACGATGAGGGTTTTTAATTTTAAAAACTCTCATGTGTGTCCTGTTAATATCAGCAGCCAGTTAGCTTAGCATCAAGACTGCTAGCCTGGCTCTGTCTAAAAGAAGACATCCTCCTACGCAGGTAGGAGGACCTTGTTGTTTTAAATCTCAATGATTAATACTTTAAGTCTTCTTTGTTTGAAGTGGGAATAATTCAGATTTCAGTCCCGGTTTATTTGACAACTTTTTTTTTTTTCAGAAGTCGGCTTTTTGAATAAACACATCCCACAATACTGTTTTTTTTTTGTGTTTTTTTTATTCAGAAGTCGGCTTTTTAAATGCTTTCGTAGTAACTCACCACACCTTATCCTATTTTAATCTGTTTGTAAACCAAACTGTAAAAATGGATAGTTTGTTTGTTGGTCTGATAAAAGAATAAAACCTAAAAAATAAACAGTAAAGTGTTAATCATTGAGATTTTAAAAAAAGGTGCAGGTGGGAGGATGTTCTTCCTTTTCGCGGTCAGGCTAGCTGTTTCCCCCTGTTTCCAGTCTTTATGCTAAGCTAATAATAAAAGCTACTGGTTTCTGTGTTTCCTGAGTGTTTCCTGTCACCACCAGGCGACTCCATGACGTACCACCAGGGTCGACCCTTCTCCACCTACGACAACGACAACGACATCGCCGTCACCAACTGTGCCTTGTCCTACAAAGGTGCATTCTGGTACAAGAACTGTCACCGCGTCAACCTCATGGGCAAATACGGCGACAACAGCCACAGCAAGGTACGACGACCAAACATTTAAAAACAAACTCACTAAAAAATTATAGAGATAATGTACCGAGTATTTTATTGTACCACTTACCGTTTTACTAAATAAAGCTAAAAGAAAAATGTACCGTCATCTACTACTGTTTGCTTTTCATCTTCGGTCTTAATAAAGCAGCAGATATCAGAATTTTCCTGGAGAATTCCCTCCGTGTGTGTGACGTTTTTATTATATATATCTGTATCTTTGCAGGGGATCAACTGGTTCCACTGGAAGGGCCACGAACACTCCATTCAATTTGCAGAGATGAAAATCAGGCCGGCCAACTTCAGAAACTTCGAGAGCAGAAAAAAACGATCGTAGACGCCTCATCCCTCCCCCTCCACCCCCCGAACTTCTGTTTTCCTCTTTCTCTTTACAAACAAACAAACAAACACATGCAACAAAAGACAATCGCACTGAATGTCAATCAAATTCCGGCTGTGAGAGAAAAACATTTGCACCAAGTAGCCGAGTCACAGTTTGGTTCCTGTTGTGCATCTGTGATTTAATATATTAGAGCGTAAATGGACTTACAGTGCATGTTAACCAAACGTCTGTAATCACACGAGGAAATACAACGTGAGATATTTCAAATGGAGCCACTGAATCTGTAACATGTCAAGGGCACATAGTCAGGAGGCATCACCCCCCCCCCCCGAAAATGACCGAATACAGCGTTTAATTCCTCCATCGAGTCAGAGTTGTTGTTCACCAGGGTGAATAAATAAAGTTCCATCCTAATGAACTCTATGAAATGTCACGTATTTACTGTACGACCATTCGGACTAAATGCCACTGAATTCATATTTAAATTTTGATAGAAGAAATGTTCTGTAACCTTCAATACAAAATAAAGTATTAGTTTGATATAAGTGTGTGTGAGCTCTTTTTTTCTTCTTTTTTTTAATATTTAAATTAGTTCCACCTTCACGCCAGCAGATGGCAGTGTTTGCTCTCTTTGCAATACTGTGTGGTTGTCTGGTGCTGCTGAGATTATATTTTTCAGAGCTACCAAAATATATTAATTATTCATGGTCCTCTAAAAAAAACTTCATTTAATTTTCTTAATTAATTGTAGGTGATATTCATGTTTTTTTGTGTAAATGTTTGTATGTAATGCTAAACATTCTTAATTGCTGGTGTTTTTTATTTTAAAATAAAAAAATAAAGTCTCAGTTAACTTCCTGTAGGAGTGCTTTCACTGTCTAATGCTGCTAATATTCCTGTTCTTCCACCGTTCCAAAGTTTAGGTTAAAATCTGCGTTATCTTTCTTTTTTTTTGCCCTATGGAGCCGATTTTGTGCAAGCTGCCCGAGGTTTACAAAATCAATATCTTTTACAGATGTCATCAAATTCATGTTTTCTGTAAATTCGTCATCGATAACAGATCAGACTTCTTAAAACCACAAGTGTGTTGAATAAATGATGACCAGTCTGTTTGTCCCACTTTCAAGCAGGTCAGTCGTTCCACATCCGGCGGCTGACCCCCCTCCCACCTCCACGTGGATGGTTCCTGCTGCCTCCTCTCTGGTACCGTTTGTTTTTGCAGTAGCCCCTTTAAATGGCTTCATTTAGGCCTCTTTCTTCACCCGATCGTCCTCCAGGTCAGTCCGACCCAGACTGAATGTGAAGTCATCGTCGCAGCGGGAAGTATATCAGCTGGTTTTAAAACATTGGAACATTTTGATATAATATGATGACGAGGTATGAGAGGATGCTCGATGACGTTCAAGGTCTGGAAATAACAGTTGACCTGGATTTCTACATACCAATTTAATTTGCCGAGATCAAATTTCATCCTGAGATGTTTTTAAATAAGAACTTGGAGGTCATTAGTCCAGTGCCTCTGTAATAACCGCCCCCCACAAAAATAGAGTAATCTTTCCAGATCTCAAATGTTTAGGAAGTGATTAGGTTGTACAATTGTCTTGGCACTTGTGTTTGTCTAAATCAGCACCGTATGTTCCCATGACCCCGATTACTTCCTGTTGTCATGGAAGGCAGATAAGAGTTGATAACGGCCGCCATTAAAGAGATCATTTGTATTCGGAGGTCGACTTGGTGAAGAAAAACCCAAACACAGAAGATTTTATATAAAAGCCAACCAAAGAAATAGCTGGATTTAAGATTGTGTACGAATCTCGACATACAGGAAAGACTGCAATCAAGATCTTGTCATTGTGCCCTGATGATGAATCCTAATGACTTTGGTGATGCTCTTCAGTTTTTTCTTCTTCTTCTAGCGCCACCATGAGGTTCACATTTGTGGTTGTTTTTTTGTTTTTTTGCGTAAAAAAAAAAAAAATCCCGACAACTGCCGGATGCATCAGGTACGACATTCATGTTCCCCAGGGGATACATTTTAATAGCTGTTGATCCCTTAAAGGGCCATACCAGTCTAATTCTTATTCGTCTCCTTTAAAAAACACTCTACGAGACTTACTAGTTTCTCTAAGTCTTGAAGCTAACTCGCTGAATGTATGTAAGTCAACCTTGTGAAAATCACAGCGTTGTTTATTTTATATTATTATCATTTATTATTATTATTATTATTATTATTATATTATTATTATTAGCGTAATATTATTACCGTATTACGCTAATAAAATCCGTAAAAAATCGCGTATTGATTTTAAAAATACAGTCTGCGTCCGAAGCTAGAAGCAGGTTCTGGGTGCGCTCGTTGTAAAGTCCGGCTGCTTCCGGTGTACGTAAGTAGGCCGGAGAGACCTAACGAGGGACTCTCTCGGCTCAAGGATCACGTGTTCCCTCGGCCGCATCGCATTGGCCCAAAAGTTATCTGACTTGCTCTGATTGGGCCTTTAAAAGGGCCGCTCAACGTTAGTTTACTATCCGCGATTTTAATGTGGAGAAGAAGGAACTGGTCAGAGAACAGTCTTCCCAACATGTCCCAGTATGAATGATGATGGAGACGTTAAAAATCACATTTATGACGCGACTGTTCAGCGTCCTATCAGCACGAGCCTGTAGTTCACACAGGCGCGAAGTCTTACACTTTCAGCCAATCCGTGACCTTCTTCTTCTACTTTGGCCCCGCCCCTCTGAGCTGTCAATCACCAGATGGCCGTTGGGCCTAAAATCGTCTTTTTGCGCTAGAAGGAAGATTTTTAACGACTAAGTGAGTTTTAACGAAACATGACGAACATTTTCAGCTACATTCTGAATCGTTTATTGAATCTGGACGAAACGAAAACAAACAAACGATCTAAAACATCACATATTTTTTGTAAACAGGGTAAATGTTTATATGCTAACAATGCATCAGTGGTTGATGTTGCTAATGCTAACGCGCTAACTCGTTACGTCAGCACGTTAGCATTGCCATTGTGAGCATGTTAGCACGCCGATGTTAGCATTTAGCTGCTCTGTGGCTGTAGATTGGCTCACAACCTTCTATATTTCTGTGCTGTTGCAGATTCGTGGGAAGTTTTTTTTATGATATTATGGGTGGAAATTGGTGGGTACTAGCATCATATTTTGTTTCCCAGGAGGGACAAAAAGTCATATTAAAATATAAAAAATGTATATTTTTTGTAATTCGTTGGGTATATAAGTTAATTTTGTGCATGGTTTTTATTTCAGCTCCACTTAAAGTGGCTGCTCAGTTGTTAATTCACTAATTCAAGATTTATTTATTTTTCAATTTACAGTAAATTCAGCCACTTCATGCAACACACACATTTTAATTAGAAAAAGACACAGCAAAACAATATTTAGACTACTAGTTGGTCATAAACATGTACTTATACACCTTGACACACAAAGTATGTGCATTGTCAGAATAATCTGAGTCATTTTAAATCAGAAACATTTGGCTCAAAGCCTGAAATGTAACCTCCACAGAGCGGTTAGCGGTTAATTTATCCTTTAATTTCCACACTGAAGCTACTTATATACTTCTCATACGGGGGTAATGTCTACAAGCCCAGGCTGCGGTTCAACGAGGACCAGCGCCTTCAGTACATGCGAACCAAAATTAGCCAACAGTTCTCAGAACTGTCACGGTGTTGCTCCACATTGTGATACTCTTTAGTGTTTGCACAGCGTTATATCATTGTTTGCTCAAACAGCCGCCTCACATTTACACAAGCCCAACTCTCTCCTGCTGATGCAACGGCACTGAAGACGAGTCCGACGTTCCCGCCGTCTGCTTTCTAGGCGCTTTAATTACACTTCATCAGGTTGTGTGTGTGTGTGTTGTTCTCCCCCCCCAACATGTTAGCATGCAGAGAGAAGGGTGTGTAACACAAACCCTGAATACAACACTGTACTTTACTTCACAGGGGTCAAATAGGAGCCATATATATATATATATATATATATATATATATATATATATATATATATATATATAAAGAAACGTGAATTCCATATGTGCCAGTTGAGCAAAGGTTACTCTGTTGCCTAAGAAAAAAAACCCCTGTTTGCATTAGTCACGCCATGCAAGCCTCGCTGAAACACGCCGGACTGCCATTAATCATGCTTTTTCAAGGAAACTTCTTCCCGAGAGTCCGTGCTATATTTGAATTGGCTCCACTCTCAGGTGCAGAGTCCCCTGGCTCTGTGTGAACATGTATCTAAATCATCTGCTCGCTGCCCCGTCGCTGCGCCCCCCTGCTGCCCCACACACACACACACACACACACACACACACACACACACACTACTTTCCACTCACTACGTTTACCGTGTGTAATTGAAAACGAGCTAATTTCACGCTCAGTGTAATTATTCTGTACGCTGAGTGAGTTCCTCACACATGTGCTGTAAATTGAAGATGACTGTGTGGGATAAAGAACATGCTTTAATATTTTGTATTTTATATTTTTTGTGACTGTAGGGGTGTTCTTGTCCCTAAGTATAGAAAAAGTAATATTCTGAGAGTTCATATGCTAAAGAAAAGCACATAAACAATAATTGACTCCAACTGTGCAGCAAAGAAACACTGCATGCTTTGCCTGCGGGGGGTCCGCTCAAAGCAAACTTGAAACAGCACAGACACACACACACACACACACAGACACAGAGAGCACTATAGCAATAACAATGTGCAGCACTGTAGCGGTCCAACAAGACTAACGGGGGGCGAGTTGTGGGCAGAATGGATCAAATGGAAATTAACTGTTAACTCGCACAGCTTTGTTTTAATATTCAAGTCGCATGGAAAGTCAAATCATATCCATCATACCGTGTGGTTATGTATGTATGTATAATAGTCGGAATTATCCTCAGGGCACCAAGAATGTCTGCAGGAACATTTCGTGGCAATCAGTCCGATAGTTGTTGAGCCATTTCAGTCTGAATCTCATCTATATTCACACCAGACGGGATCATATGAATTGATTAATGGTAAAAACATAGTGCACCATCCCCTGGAAGTGATGCAAAGCTTCTTATGTGCTATGATGCTGTAGTGTCACACACACACACACACACACAAACACAAGGGATTTTGATAAATGACATCCCATTATAATCATTAATCGTTGTGATCGTCTCCTGACATCTGTGGGCTTCAACAGCGGCCTTCCGGCTCGTCGTCCAAATGAAAGTGTGGAAAACGAGAGAGGGTCAGTGACCTGCATGTACATGTATGTGGGGGGGGGGAGGGGGGTTTATGACCTATCAAGATGGTGAGTGATCTCCTCTAATGGGTCCCTATTTCATAAAGAGCTCATTTAGTTAATCACTTCGGATTTGATCAAATTTATAGAGTTGATGCTATTGTCCATTTCAGGAAAAGCAGAGCAATTACATGAAAAAGCCCCCGAGGCCAAGATGTCAGCCCTCCAATTAAAAAGCCCAGAAAGCCGAGCCGACAGTCAGGTGAATTTATATATATATATATATATATATATATATATATAAGATAGTTTTGTCCCTGTATGTATTTGTCCTCTCCTTATCGCTCCGTATCCCCGGGATGAAGCGATCTTGTAATCCTTACGCATCGCGTACGTCCGGGCTTGACATCGCGAGCATTAAGAGAAAAAAAAAACACATTTCATTAGATCGCTGCAGCTGTACGTTGAGTTGGACCTGAGCCTAAGAGGATTGTGGCCGTGTTTATAGCATACATGTTAGAGCACACATATGACCGGGTCAAGCTGCTTCATGGCAGTCCTACATCGCTGCAGAGATCGCAACCCCAATTTCTTTACCTCATCAAGTTGCCATCTGGACTTTCTGGGCATTTTGGGTCCAAAGCTCCTTACGGGAAAATACTAATAAATTCCATCAGCCTATACGTCCGTGGATGTATAGTACATCTATGTGGGGGTAATCCTGATTAAAGAGCTTGTTTGGTGACCAAAAGACGAGTTGTACTTTGCTGCACTGCATTTTTTAAATTCACGTGAAGCCTAAAAGAAACATCTCCACTTTAACATCAATAACTTCCTTAATGGGAAAGTTTGACATTTTGGGAAATGTAGCTTGCTTGCAGAGAGTTAGAGGAGAAGATCGATACCACTCTCCTTAGCTTAGCTTAGCATAAAACATGGAAACGGAGGGAAACTGCTAGCCTAGTTCCTTCAATGGTAAATAAAGAAATAGCCAAATTACGCTCTGGACCATTTCCGGTCACTAAAACCACCATTTATCATTTTAACACATGATTAAACAAACAAGATATAAGTTGTTAATTAGTGAGATTTAGAGGTAGTTTTTATTTTTACATATGGCTTTACACTATTCCTTTTAAATTGCATTGCATGCATTTGTGTCCATGCGTTTGTTTTGAATGTATGTTGTGGGGAAAACGTTTCAGATCGGCTCTGAAAACCCTTTTACGGTAAACGTCGTACCTGCCGGTCTTCCCTCTCATTTCATCCCATGGTTTCAGCTCGGCAGCTCTGAACTGTGACATAACATCCCGGCTCAGAACGGGAGCGCATGGTGGGCTCGGTGACGGGATTACGGCTCATTCTTCAGAGCGCTCGGTTTATTTTAGGGTCCGACTGGATGGAAAGGGATTAGCATCACAATGAATCCGTTGGCATCCAAACCCAGAGGTCAGCTCCTCCGTGGCCTTTGACATTTGAAATGTTAATAAATCCCCCATCTGTGTTGTGATAGCTAAACATAGATTTGATCAGCTGTCGTTCCGGTGAGGTGTCCCGTTTTTTTGATAAGTGCCGTGCTGTTTTACAGACTCTGTCCTGGCGCAGCGTTACATTAGTTCTTCAGGTTCTTTAGAGGAACAGTTGCTATTGCAGTCCGTAACCACTGATCTCTGCATCCCATAGATCTCATGTTCCCCGCTCAAAATGTTACGCAGTTAGCTGCAGCAGAATGCGAGATTAGCTGTGGAAGGACCGTAGTCTGTACGTCAGAATGCTTTCTGGTCTGTTGGACTCTAAATGGACCTGTCAATCACCAGGTAGCTCCGCCCCCTAAAGCATCCCCTGCTTTCTGGTCTGGTGGACTCTAAATGGACCATAATGTACTAAATGAACATCATGCTGGATTGAAGAAGACTTAAAACTAGAGATTGAGACCATAAACTCATGTTCGTTTTCTCATAGACTTCCAATCGGATGTCTTTCTGCAACCGGAGGAGTCGCCCCCTGATGGCCAGTTGAGAGAATGCAAGTTGAAGGCACTTCAGTGTTTGGCTTCACTTCTCAGAACTGGAGGTTGCCACCTGGGACAGAGGTACTCACTCACTCACTCACTGATTGCATGATTCCCCCCGATGTAGATAATAATAATGCATTTAAGTTGAAAACATAAAACACGTCCTGGAGTTTTGATTGACTCATACTTCAGTAAACAGAGTTGCAGTAAACGAGAGGTTATAAAAGCATGAAATAATCTGTTTAAAAATTATGTCATTTTAAGGGGTCAAAGGTCAGTAGAAGCTGACAGTGGAAAGAATCTTTGGCCTGATGGTGTGGAAAAACTGATTTCTATTTTTGATAAACAAGTGGATACAGAATCTAGAGGATTTCATCATAATTTAAAGAACAAAAGCACCAAATACCAGCGCAGACAATAAGCAGAGATGGGAGACTGAAGGCTAATAGTCGACACCATCCGACCATGTTCACATATTTCCTCTTTGAAACTGCACCAAACCACAGTTTCTCTAATGCCGGCCTCCGAGGAGCAGTTTGTGGCTTGCTCTCGAAAGTTTCCATTGCGTTGCCTGAACGGTCACGAGCTCGAAGCCTGAGAGGTTTGCTCACCTCGGTGGGAAACGTCGCTGTCAGATTAACCTTGTTTTTAGGAGATAAACTCAAAATATGTGAGTAAAGAAGTACATAAATGTCACAGAGAGATTAAATCTACAGTGTTTGCAGTGCTGAAAGTCACATTAACTCACGTACACTTTCACTTTTCATTTCCTTTTTTTTTTAGATTGTTTTTGCAACTTTATATTTCTCACCTTTTTACTACTCAAATACATTTGTCTGAGCACTTTTATGGCTTTAAAATTGACACAGATTAATGATACAAAACATCATCA
Organism: Chelidonichthys spinosus; assembly: GCA_029853015.1. Taxonomy (NCBI): domain Eukaryota; kingdom Metazoa; phylum Chordata; class Actinopteri; order Perciformes; family Triglidae; genus Chelidonichthys; species Chelidonichthys spinosus. Next base: position 16,022,406 of record CM056840.1, read on the forward strand.
ACAAATAATGATTTACCATTATGGATAATGATAGGAATTTATTGATCCCTTGATTAAGTTTGCAATCTAAATCTACAAACCCAGCTGTAAAGCAATAAAAACATTACTGCATCAATAATTATGATCTAATCTTATAATAGTATTCTGAAACGGGCCATTCTGCTTAATGGATACTTTTGTACTTTACATATACTTTAGTTTTTTTTAGATTATAATATATATCTTATAGTTTTTTTAAATGCAGGACTCTAAAGTCAGTCTTTTTTTGGAGGCAGCAGAGATTCTGTTGTTGTTGCCCTTCATGTTTTAACCCGACAGACTAGTTTAATGAATGAAACCCTTAATGGAATCACAGTTTATGATCCGGCCCTCTCTCAGCGCTCTGACTTCCATCCGCACACTTCTGCTAATCAGAGCTGATGTCATCGCGGCATCGGCGGACCCCGCCTCTTCAATTACCCAGAGGCCCATATCACACATTAGCAATTAGATAATCGCCCCGAGCTTGATCTTGGAACCTCGTCCGGAGGCAGATTTACTGTCCACTTACCGTCCACGCGCCGCAAAACTCAAGTATTTTCACAACGTCGAATATGAGTGATGACTAGATATGCAGCAACGTTCATAAATCATTCGTTCCCCATAGTTATGGGCTGAACAGGAAGTATAATGGAGTCCTGCTGTGAGCAGCGGGCTACATTTCTGTCAAATTGGCACCATTCACATATGTTGAATTACCGGTGGCAATGCTCCATTATTTACAAAGTCCAGAAATATCAAAAAAACAAAAGCCCATCGTTCTGAGAAAACACACACACAGCTGATTATTATGCAAAATGACATCGCAATCACCATATTTTTTGCGACAACCTGACCCGAACCAACCCGACCAACGGGGCAGAGTGGTGGATCACGTCTGGAAAAAGACACCAGGATGGTCCGATGATGACATTCTGCCTCATTTCTCATTCTCATTCTGTGTTTTTTTGGAAAACGATGGGTGTTTTTTTGCTCTCGGGGTTAATTTGTCGGGACAAATAAAGAAATTGGGGGTTTTCCTACTAATGGGCCATCGGAAAGACGACGGACATTTCCCTGAATTAGCTGTTATCCGTTAACAACGTGACCGTGGATGTAAAGACGACCATCACTGGATTACTTTGATGGAGAAGAACATTTTTAAAAGCACGACGATTCAGATGACGCAACATTTAAAACATTTAAATGTATGGATGTTTATTGACATCTGTAATCAAGGTTTTAAATCACCTTAGTTGCCTCCAAACGCTTCCTGAGAGCAAGTAATGAGTTAATTGAATTGAAGAGATTATCTGGTTCTCCGAGGCTGCTCAGGTTCAAGGACCTGCAGTCACCTCCGTCGGCAGTTAGCATGATCAGCACACACGAAGGCATATCTGCATCTCAGACGCCACACATTGCTCCGGTGAGAGCCGCTTAGTCAGGAGAATGGCCCCAGGTTATTGATTAACCAATGGCAGTATTTACAGTGTGCACATTTCTGCAGGGCGGCCACAGGCCATGTGACTTCTGAAAGTCGTCTTATTCCACCTGAGACGTGGTTCCTGGTCTGATCTGCTCTTCTTCCTCTCCTGAAGAGTCACACGGCTGCACAGCTGGAGGCGTCCCAGTGCCGAGCACATGTTGGTCACGGGGACAGATGTCATTCCCACTGGTGTGTTCACTGTAATTCCCCGGTTTCCTTGAATGCAACTTGGCTCCATTCCAGGAGGCAAAAATGTGTCTCAGTGCGTGTTTCAGCCTTCAGGCGGTTCCCGTCTCGTTACTAGTCAGAGGTAGCCGAGTAACTCGGGGAACCTGCTTCCTGGAACGCATCAATTTGCCAAAAAAACAGATTTGATTTGTATCTCATGTCAAAGATCAACCGTGGAACTTTTCTGAACGGCATGAAAGCGTTCTTTCAGAACGTCCACTCTTGGGTGGAGAATGTAAGGGAGATAAATACTGCAGCCTGTCGCTGAAACGCATCTTATATAAAGTGAATAACGAGCTTGTCTGGAGAGACGATCGACGGACTTCGACCCCTAATTACTTCCCTGAGATCTCGTTCTGAGAGGAGCTCATCAATGCTTCAGATACAGCTGTTAAATATTAACAGGCTGCTGTACAATCAGGTTTGTGTGTGTGTGTGTTTTAAAGATAAGCCGTCTGAACCCGTTGCCTTATCTTTAAACCTCATCCTTTAGGGCTCTGTAACCGGTGCGACTACATTACAGCGTCTGCCCTGAAAGAGGAACATCTCTGCTTCTTAAAGGACCAGAAAAGTCAAACATGCATTTATCATAAGAGGAATTCTTAGTTTGGGCGACTTGCTTTGGCTGACTGACAATATTTCACTGTAATGTCTTCAAGCAAAGCTTCTTCTTCACGTATGATTTACCTCATAATAATCTGGACCCACTGGATCGCCCAGATTCCCATGATTACGAGCATTCAATCACAGTTACAGCAGCTATAAAATCTCCACCTATAATCTCTTAAAGCTCACGTAGCACAGAAACACAAAGTTTTGCAAACATCAAAACATGAACAAAGAAAGCAGCAGATCAACCCATGACCGTGTCCAACTGAAAGGTTTATAAACAAGAACTACTTTTGGAGTTACAGAAAAGTCGGGTTTCTACGACTTTGGTTTACGTTTTGACTGGAAGTCAGGAGGTTTTGGAGGGAGACGTAGGCCGGATGTCGGCTCCTTATGTCATATTTGTGTGTCCACACTATTCGTCAGAAAACCAGAGCAGATGTGGTTTTACTGGTAAAAGTTTCATCAACCTTCATGTGCAACGATGATTGACATTCAGTGTTAAACATCTGCTAATGATAGCTATTTTCTCTTCTTTTTTTGCACCAACAACTGAAAGATGAGCAGTCGTTTATTATACAGGTGTTGTGTATTATAAAGGACCTTTTACTTAAAGGAGGATTAACAGGGACTCACTCCCAGAAATGCAATATAATATTCATACATACATTTAAGAATCGTTGTTTTTACGTGGTTTCTCCGTCATGTTTAAAGTCTGTAAAAGTGTATTTTTATTGCCTCAACAGCATGTAAGTGTTGCTGGTCTGAGATTATTGAGATTGATCGACGTAGCGGCACGTTTCACGTACAAAGAATACACAGAGAGCTCGTTAATCTGGTGAAGCCGTGGGATGAATCACGTTCCAGCAGCGTCTGGTCGCGATGAGATCTGCTGGAACGCTGATAGCATCGTTTCCTCTCATCTCTGGTACAACGGTTACGTTCCACGCAGGTTTCAGCTCTTCAAACATCAACGACGTCTCGCTGCACAAACCAACCAAAACAACCCAGTATTTGTTCTGATCCCCAGGATGCTGGTCCCAGAGGTTAGACTTGATGAGGATCCAAACGTAAGAGGAAGGTTAGAAGAACAGATTCATAGTCAGGTTGACGTTGAACCGCCCATTAAACAGCGTGTATGAACATGAATCTCGTTTCCAGATGTGATTCAACGTGATTACATTCAACTCGGTATTAATATTTAGCCGTATTATTATTTGCCTCCAGGTTCCACACTGAGATCGGACCGTCTGAAAGAGTGGAACTCCTCAAAACGCCGCCGTTGAGCCGGAGAGGGATCGCCAACGGGATCTGAAGGTAAGTGGATTTAAAACCCGCCTTTCATACTTTTTAAACATACTGATCACTGGTCTTATATGATCAGTGAGACAACATTTTGGGGAACTTCATATTATATATTATAACATTAAAATGTTCAGATAACTCAAAATTGAAAACGTTAGCTGCCTGAAGTGTGTTAGAGGGAAAAGCAAGGGATCATCATCTCGGGAGCATGAATTTCTGAATGAAAATGGTTCATTCCATCCAATATTAGCAGCAGCTTTAATAATACTAAAAACGAGACCTTGTTTCTTAAAAAGAAGTGTTTTATTTCCATTTTAACAAAGCCCAATACAGATTTGAAGCAAAACTTGGGGAACACTGGTAAATCTCAATCCAACCATCATGTCTGGGACACCCACAAAAAGATGAGCTTCAAATAAAAAAATACACCGAAAATAATCATACAACCCTGAATCGGGGCAAAGAAAACAATGGTGCATGTTGTCCGAGAACTATTAAAAAAAAGAAAATATTTTTGACGATAAGAAACAAAAAAAGGTTCATGCCAGCAGCTGTTGGAGAGGTAAATAAAATCTAGTAAAATAAGTCATATATGACAAATATAGCATCCATGACAACCTAGAATAAATGACAATGTGCTAAATTAAATCTTAGATGAGTAACCTGGTCAAATACGTCTAAAACACATTTTTAGTTACACATTTCTGCCGTGAAGGGAGGAGAATAATACGCACCAAACTAAAAAAATATATAAAATGTTTCCATACTGACAAATTTCTTTGTGTCCAATGACGTCAAATGCATCGTTCTACTTTTTTTTTTTCACAAAAGAGAAGTTGTGCCAAAGATGGAGAGAATTAAGTCAAATTTGAAAAGAAATAATCATAATTACATTAGATTAAGGATATTATTATTATTGTTTATTTAACAACTAATTTGTTACACAAATATATATTCAACACTTTAACTTGACAGCTATGCTGAGCATGAGTACATTTTGGGGGATGGAAATAAAAAAGATATCTCAAGTGTTTCATGGCAGGTTGATATATATTATTAACGGCAGACGTTATGAGTGATTTATTGATTTTTTTTGTAAGTTTCCATGTCGGTGAGACTTTATTTAAAGTATTTTCTAATAATTATTATTACACGCGTACCATTCACTGGGACTTTTTAAAAAGCAAGAATAAAAGAAGCGGGAAAAAGAAAAGAAAATGTAGTTTAGCTGCAGCTACATTTTATTTCCGTCAAATACTCCACTGGCACACGTCCTCCGTTATGAAAATCTGAAATTAAAGACTATCTGAAATGAGCCGATCCACCCCATGTAAACAGTGATTTTCTGATACAGAAAAATACTAACTGGACAAAGTATATTGATCTTTTTCTTCTTTTTATTTAATAATAACAATATCCATCAGCTGAAAAAACTGCTTTAATATATTCTCATGTGGGAACATATATATTTTATAACAAAATAAATCTATACCTGTTGTTTTCGTGGTGATGGATAGATCAAGGGGTTTTTACAACTTCCCATCATGCCATTCTCTGAGTTCTCTCTTTGTCCGTCAAACAAAGAACTGCTCTGTAAGAAATATATTTGTGACTGATCAGCTCAAATACTCAAAAAGGGCTCCGCCTGAGAAGAACATTAGTTTGAAGCAAAAGAAAAAAGACTAATAAAATACTCATCTTTTCCATCTTTTTACCAGTTGTTAAAGTAATTTATAATAAAGTTTATGTTGCTATTATTTTTTTTAAATCATAAGCAGGTTGTTTTTTTGTTGTTTTTTTTACTGTATCTTGGCATTTTGACACAAAACATCCTCTCGGATATTTTACACAGGAAAAGATACTTTTCAAGCGATAAAACAAGCTTATATGTCGGGGCTGCAACAGAAACACAAATTCTGAAGAAATAATGGAGAAAGAATTGCATAGCAGATCAGAATAGAACTCAACGGGAACTGATCCTTTTCTTTTTGGTATGGTGCACGTAGATTCATTCATATGTACATGAAATATTAAGTCCATTCATAGTTTCACCTGCCAACAGTAAAGATCAAGTCTGCGCTATAATGCTCAACAGTGAGAAGGAGGAAGCGTCTCGTCCTCGCTGCTCTTCTCATCAAAGTCCATAGGAGTCTTTAAAAAAAAAATTAAACTTTGTTTTTAAAAAGTGCCATTTTGCTACATTTATCAGCTGATCCATGGTCTGCTACTGAACAGTTAACACAAGCAAATGTGTTACCCCCCCCCCCCCATCCCCACAACGTCACACATTTTCCTGATTCTATGAGTTTTGGTCACATGGACAATCACACACACACACACACACGCACACACACAAATACACAGAAACACTTGTGCAGAAACACAGACACACACACAATAAATGACGTGAAAGGAAAAAAACCCAAAGTCGTGGCCGGCGAGTACAGTTCCATCTGAAGAGTTCATGGGTTGCGATCAGACATTTCCGGCTGGTAAAGCTTTGAAAAAGAACAAGCACCATTAGGAAAAGGCCTCAAACGTCCTCCGCCGTCGGACAGTTCAGCAGGTTACCGCTCCATTCTGTGCTCCAAGCAAGAGACATACATCTACATTCAGACTGGCCTCGGGCTCCTGGTCGGGAAAGGTCTCTGAAAAGGTTCAGGCTCTATTGTCTTTTCCCTTCGATTTCAAGTCTGAGTTCGGCAAGCTGAGCCTCCTGTTCTCTTTCTGTGTTAAACCCATGGAGTCTGAGGTCGTATCTCCAACAACCCAACGAGGCCTTTTTCTTCCGTGTCCGTGGAAACGTCCCGGTGGGGGCGGGGCTCACCGTCTCTGCTGGGTGTACACCGGGTACGCTAGCGTCACATTCAGAGAGTCGTTGTGCTGGACCAGAGACGTGTGCTGGTAGTGAAGTACGAGTTCCTTCAGCGAGCTGTACAGGTTGTACGGCTCGGCGAAGCCGTAACCTGAGGGGGTCTTGTTGATGACGCAGTGCTTCACCTCGCCGTCCACGCTGCAAAGAGAGACGACAACGGTCACCATCACACGAAAACACATCGGCTGGTTTTAAATGAGAGTCAGGCGTTAAAAGAGATTTCATTTGTCTGAACTTCTATGCCGAAACGTATCAGAAGCTTGCGTGAGGTTACAGCATATATCCTTTGAGTATAAAATACACTCCTACATGTACTATTTAGTAAAAAGGACCAGCTTTGGAGGACTGAGGGATCTCCTCAGGCTAGCGTGAACGTGACTCTGCTTTCAGGAAGTACGTGGAGGTGATACGTACACAACGCTGCAGGCGTAGCATCCCGCCTTGCTGCTGTCTCGGACCAGGAATGTTCCGTCTCTCTTGCCCTGGAGGAGAGCCTCCGCCTGCAACCGGTTGATGTTGCCCAGCTTCCAGGCCCGCTCGTCGTGATGAGGAAGGTCTTCATCGTCGTCCACCATAGAATATTGACTAGAAGGAAACGACACCATGTAAGCCGTGATGGAAAAAGAGCCTCTTATGCTCAGATAATTTGTTTCAAAGCAGATACTCACTCTTCCGTGTTCTCGTTCTTGATCCCGAGCCACTCGTTGAGCTTCTTCTGCCGGACTCCCTTCTGGGTCAACCACCTAGAAGAGAGGGAACGTTAGAGACTAGGGCAGATCCCATTCATGTTCTCCAGAGGAGGGATCCCAAAGCTTCTAAAGCAGCCAAGGCACTGAGGGGAGCGCTGCACTTACATGAGATACTGGTCTCTGGTCTTGCGGAGCTGGATGAGGTCAGGCTTGATGCTGTTCATCCTCTTGTCGATCTCTCTGTAGTCCGCCGCCTGCTTCTTCAGATCTTCCTCCAGCCGGCGCTTGCTGTCTACGATTTCACTGATCCGGGACTTTAACTTCTCGTAGTTTCCCACAATCCTGAAAGCAAACGCACAAAACGTTGTCATTTTCAATTTCATCTTCTGCTGACGTCGTTTCTGCGACGCATCCTTGTGCGCTCTCACCTCTGGATCTCCTTGTCGTTGCCTTCTCGCCTGAACTTCTCGATGTACTCCTTGCTGTACCGCTCCTGTGTTTGGCATTGCTCCTCGAATATCTTTATCGTCTCATTAAAAGCCTCGATAGCCGTCCTTTTCATTTGGATTTCCTGGAAGCAGAGGTCCGGTGATGAGCACACACGGCGTAACAAACATCTCAGTAAAGTTGTGGCTCTAAGTCCTACTCACTTGTGAGGTTCTGGTGTATTCTTCGTAGAGGCGGTCGTACTCTTTGTTCTTCTCCTGGTACTGCTGGTGGTACTCGCACAGCTTCCTGCCCACCGCTTCAATGTTGTCTTCTTTCACCACCTGATCCTAAAGAACAGAAACAAGTTGCGGTTAAATTGCTTGAAGGTGTGCAGTGTTGTGAGGTGAGCCAGGTGAAGCCGGGGGTCTCACCTGCTGGTGCTTGGAGACAGGATACAGCAGCTTGACGTCTAGCTTGGGGTTGTACTGAGCCAGCGACTCGTTGCGATAGTGGTTGATGAGCTCAACGACCGAGCTGAAGGTCAGCGGGTCCGAGAAGCCGTACTTCCCGTCCCGGTGGAATATCTTAATGAGCTTGTTGTTTCCTCCTTTCCTGAAAACAGAAACAGAAACCTGTTAAACTTCCGGCCAAATAATGAATCAGAGATGGGTCGGTGACAGGAAGTGATGTCAGAACTCACCTCAGAGTCAGAGTGTAGTCTCCGTGCATCTTCGTGGAGGCGTCTCGCACCAGAAAGGTACCGTCCGCCGTGTCCCTCAGCTTCTCGTTGACCTCCTCCCTGGAGATGTCCCCCCAGTACCATTCGGCGTCCTGCAGCGCCATGTTGTTGTTCATACCGTTGTTAGTCACAGAGGTGGGCTTGGGTGGCTTTGGAGGTAGAGCTGAGGAGGAGAGGAGGAGGCAGAAGGTAAATAAATGTGCAGAAATCCAGCTTTAAAGCTGCAGAAAACACATCTAGACACCAAATTACACTACGCTGAATTAAATCCAGCCTTGTGCCGATGCTGTGAATCGTCTTTTCTTTTTTTTTTTCTCTCTCCATTGATTGAACAGAGATGAAACCCCCCCCTCCACTCCAGCAGGGAGGCGGTCACAGCGAAGCAGTGGGAGGGGAAATGAAGCATGAGTCAGGGAGAATGAATTTCATTCAAGAAAAGTGACTCAATATATGGATTTTCATGCAGGGAGAAAAACGCCTCATTATGAATACAACACCCGGGATTGTGGGAAATGAAACTGAAAGGTAAATACACACTTTTATAGGAAATAACCAGATTCTGTGAGATAATTACATCATTTCCCACTGCAGCTTAAAGGCAGCACTCAGAGATGTGTGTCGTTTTAACGAGCGCCGCAGATCTGAAATAGAAATTAAGTCTGCAGTAGAAACGAGCCGTAGCAGAGCTAAGGTGGAGGGCTATTTTTAACCCACAAATCTGCACTGCCTTTGTTCACTCCCTCTGCATTACCTCCCTTTCTGCTACAGCGGAGCTCGCAGGGCTCATTGAGAACGAGGGGGGGGGGGGGGGGGGGCAGCGAGCGCTTGCCAGACGGCTACGATTGTGACATGGCAGAAAATGCAAAAAGCTTTACAATCTGTGCAAAAAAAAAAGCAGCTTTCCTAACTCACAACCACAGTGCACGGTTTCCGCTGCACTTCACTTCTCTGCCTCCGATCCGATTGCATTTCCTCTCTAGATTGCAAGAATGTTTTCACTCTTAAACCCCCTTCGTGTGGACAATCCAGTCCCAACATTTCTACAGATAAAAACACCAAGCTATTTCTCCACACAGCCACCTAAACAGCCATTCAAAAAGCCACTAAAAGGCAGCCTGCTCGGTAACGTGTTACATCACTAACCACAGCCAATCACAGGGGGGGTCTGTCACCAAGCACTCTAGCATCTTTCATTTCCTGAGTGATGAGGTCATTCTGAAAGCCCATTACCTGTTTATTCCCTCGCTTCGATTCTTTACAGCTAAACTGGTGGGGGGAGAAAAACGGCATCATTGTCTCCGCAGCATCCAGCGTTACGTCCTAGTTAGCATCTTAAAAGCATCCGTCCGCTAGCCGAGGAAGAACCTGCAGCCTGCTTCCATGCTTCCCCTCGGTCATCCTCTCCCCCTCTCTCTCTCTGTCGAGCTGCTCGCTTCCTGCAGGTTGCTCGGCCCCGCCTCCCCCCGCGTGTCGTGCGGTGGTTTAGTCCGGCCCTCTGCTGGCACTCAGACAAAGCCAGCTCTGCTGCTGCAGCAGCACGTACACAGCTAAATTATAATACTTGGCCCCGGTCAACGACACTCCGAGCTCCAAAATACGTCTGTAATCCCACAGCGTGACAACTCGGCATGACGGAGATAACTCGCTTTGATTTCCTAAGTGAAATTTAAAATAGACCTGCTTCTCGGTAAAGGTATTCAGGATTCAAGTGGAGCGCCGTTTGATTGGTCTCTACGTGCTTAAACTTAAGAAGTAACTAACCCGAGCATATTAACGACTCACCAGTGGACTAAAAAATATATAAATAAAGTGTGACCTAAATGCCCATTTCTTTAGAACATCCAGTAAATTAAATCTCCTTCTGTAAATACTTAAAATGTAAAATAAACCTTCTCCGCTGTGGCCAAGCGCATACCATTCAGGAACTTTGAAATATTAAGTCCAAAATGAATATCTTCCCTGAAGTCTGAACATTCATCAACTTGCTTCATGAGCGCTCTGTGAGAACAGTTTAGAACAACTACACAGCGTTTAGCACCATGACGGGGACTTAAAGAGAAGACTTTTGGTGTTCCAGACTTTTCTTAAGCTGGGTATTTGTGGTGTTATTGTTCCAGCCTGGAGGCAGAAGCAGAAACACGGCTCCTGGACAAAAAGATGCAGAACATCAAACTTACGCTGCAAGTTGTGCATGTTCTTCTTTGTAGCTTCTCTTTTATTCCCAAAAGGTAAATTAAATCCAAAAGAGTTGATGTCAAGTCCTCCAGTAAAGCTCCATTTCATAGTTGATCATTTATTTTTTTTAAAGAAGTTTAAAAAGAAAGAAAAAGGCAGCAGCTTTATGTGACTCTTAATGAAATCCCAGTAAATCCGCTCGGCGTGAGGCAGGTGCAACAAGCGACTCGCTGACTGACTCCAGTTCCTGCTGCGAGTGTGGTGAAGGGCTGAGTCTCTCTCTCTACCTCCCTCTCTCTCTCGCTCTCTCTCTCTCTCCCTCCCTCTCTCGCTCACTCGCTCTCAGAGGCTGCTAGCAGGGAGGCAGATAGTTAATGATTAGCTGGTCTGGTGTCTGAAAGCAGCCACTCGTGCCCAGCTGTGTGTGTGCGTGTCTCTCTCTCTCCAGCTCTTTGGTCACTCCCTCCCTCCCCCTTCCTCCCCCTCTCTCTGTTTGTAAAGGAGGAGGCAGGGGGGGTGGGAGTTCAGTCTTATGATTAACTTGCAAAGTTTCAAATATTTGCTGAGCTGGGCACTTTGAGCCAGGGAGGACATGTGGAGATCCAGGCGCAGGGAGAACGGGGGAGGAGGGGGAGGGAGGGAGGAGAACGGGGGAGGGAGGGAGGAGGGAGGAGAACGGCCCTAGAAACTGGAAGCAGCCCTCAGTTAACAAGCAGCGCTCTGTGGAGCAGGCCGACTTTCCAGCCAACCAAATCTAAGTGGGCCTTTTGTCGCTTACTTAAAATAGTCACGCAGTAACTGGGAGGAGACACACACACACACACACACACACACACATGGGTCATTCACAGAAACACATGTACAAGACCTGGAACGATGTGAACATCTCATGTCATGATTATTCTGGCAAAAAAAAAAATCATTTTGACTCTCGATAATTATCAAAATATGCTAAAAACTAAAAAAATAAGCACTAAAACACACTGGAATCACTTAAGATTTGCCATGTAAAACTATATTTTATTGCAGATTATATCACATTATAGCGAAGATTGTAAAATAACGGGATACATGTTTAAAAAAAAGAAAGAAACTGCAACACCTAGAGGCGTTGTTCTTCAGACTTCAGGCTCTATTTTTCCTGTGTTTTCAAGTCCCCCATCTGGTAATATTCCTGATTATCCCAATAATCAACATGTTCAACCTAATAATAATAATACATTATATTTTATATTATATTTTGAAGAACTCAGCTTAATGTGAGTGTTTGTTTTTTTTTATTCCGATCCATGATAAATCCTATACAGTCCCATCCACCACAGGCACAGTACCTCACCATGTCCATCACACAGAGCCTGTAAGGGAATGTGTTTACAATATGAACCTCCCAGTCTCTGGATGAGACGGGTAACTGGAACCAGTTTGGCACACCTGAACTCCATCATATGTTTTACTGACTCCTGTGTTTATTTATATACGTGTCGAAAAAGAACTTAGAAAAAAAGAAACTTTTGAAGGTTTGCGTTTCTTGACCGCCTGCCTGGCCGCCTTTTAAATCCATCCCTCCATCCATCCATCCATCCCTCCATCCATCCATCCAGTGCCAAAGTGCTCCCCGCAGGTGCAAATTACTGACAGCTGAGAGTGGCCCATGCACAGGAACATTATAAATAGACCTAACAGGTAATAAAATGTTTAAACAGTCACAGCCAGTCCCCGGGCCAGCCAGCGACGTGCTTTTAACTAGCACTGTGAAAACATAACTGCCACGCAATGCACTGCACACACACACACACACACACACACACACACACACACACACACCAGACCAGCTTCTTCTATGCAGACCACCAGTGCACCAGCCATGAAAACTGACTTTGTGCAGTTCTGTGTTGGACATATTAGCAACTAATAGCATCAGATGTGAAAATGAAAACCATTTTCGTTTTCATTTTCACACATTTTCCACACCTACACCGTTATATGATGGATGGAAAGTCATTTCTTTCATCATGCTCAGTTAAAAAATAAATAAAAAAAGTCTTCTCAGCTAAATCCAAAGCCATAAAGACACAAAATCACAAGTTCCTGTGGAAACAATGCAAATATGTATAACTAACGAGCTCAAAAACCTCTCACCGACACTGTGCTGCAAACAGGAAATGTGTTTCAGTTAAAACACTTGTATGCACTGACCTTTACTTTAATAAAACAGTCACAACCTCCCCTGCAATGTCTGTATTTACCTCCATCGTGGAGCCCACGGCCCTCAGCTGCAAGTCTCAACATCTTTTCTCCGAGCTAGTAATAGTCCAGGCCTTAAGGGCGTTCAGTTCACATTCTGCAGACACGTTCTACACCCAACAATACATGCAGCGTTCCAAACCGCAGCAGCGCTAAGCAGTCCTGCATTTCATCATTCAATACGTTCTCTACCACGAGCAGCAGCATTCAAGAACGTGTGGAGGACGGAAGTGGAAACCAAAAGTGGTTAAATACCTGGAGCTGCCTGACTCTCGCTCCATTCGCTGGTCACCAGAGCCTCAATGATCCTGATGTGAGCGTCCAGGCTGGGTTCACAGCTGCCGGGACAAACAAACAAGAAAAGAAATAAATAGGCGAGTTAAATAAAGTTTGTGTTTCACAGGCCCAGGTGACCAGCCTCTGCTGCTCCGGTTGCTCTGCTGGCTTCAATCTGATGGTAATTCAGGGCTTAGCTACTTTAATTGCACAGCACAGCTGGTTAAGTAGAAAAGCCCCAACCTATATAATCGTGTGCAGCTAAAACCCCAGAGTGGCTGACAGACTGTACTGTGCCAGTACGCAGATGTGTGCGTGCACGTTTGAGAAGTCTTGTGTGTCTCGGTGTTGCATGACTGAGCCTGCACACTCTGTCTGAGCGTCTATCTTTGACATGACACCCCCCCCGATCTGACACCCACCTGGTGGCCTGCTGTCTGAAAAACACAGGGCTGAAGATCTCGCCCAGGGCTCGGGCACTGAGCAGGTTCTTGGAGCTGTTTTGGCACACTCTAGAGAAATGCCTCAGCAGACAGTGGAGGGACAGCCAGTATTGGGGAGGCAGGCTCGGGGTGCTGGCGATGCGACGGAGTAGCGGGGCACATTCCTCAAGACTCGTCACCTCTGTTGTAAACGAGAACGGCCGAGAGGTTAGTTAGACAGATGTGAAAAGTCATTCTGCCTGAGTGGAAGAGGAGCAGAACATTCAACCATGCAGAGATGGAAAAAAGAAAGCACGTCGTGTGCAGTTTGAAACCACAGAGAGATTGTGTGGTTGACAATGAGTGTAAGGTACACTGGCAGGTGATTGGCTGCTTAGAGATGCTAGAGATAAACTCTCAGGCTCCTTTTAGTTCCTATTAACCACAGATATCCTGTTTCTGGCCGTGTGACGACAAGAGAATGCAACATACAGAACAGTGTAAGAAGTGTGTGTGTGTGTCTGTGTGCTTGCAACACAGAAACAGACAGACAGAAACTAAGCTAAGTAAAAGTGGAGAAAATACACTAATTATATACATTATGGTAATTTTTTTCTTTCATGTTTTTAAAAGAAGCACACAAAGTCGAAATATAAAGTCTTCTTTGAGGGTGAAAGTGTACTGGCAGGGTCTTGTGGTTTTGTGTTCAAAGTACTGAATGTTCAGTAGCAGAGGGAACATGACGTCAGCACTTCTGCTTTACCGTACAGTAAAAAATAAAGTATGGTTGCATGTCTCACCTTTGGCAGTGTGGACCAGCTGAGCACATATGGCAGTGGGGACGATGGGCTGAGGAAGATCCTGCAGGTACCGGCGCAGACCATCACACAGAAGGGGGAGTTCCACCTGGTCCAGGTCTGGTGAGGGAGGATCTGAGGTACAACAAATGACACATATTTAAAAGATGCCTTTTGTGTTCAGTGAAGTATTGTAGATGTAGATGCAATCGTGGATGAAATAAAGCCTTCAAATCCTGTGCTACTTTATTTTTACCATACTGTAAAAGCACACGACAAGTCTTTTTTGGGTCACCTCGCAGACAAATGAATGTCTGTTTTTTCAACATGCTAAACCATGACCTTTTTGCTTAACTATACAATTACTTTTTTCATTTATGGTTGTGTTCTAGACCTTTAACCTAACTGCTTTACTCGGGGATTGAACCTGCAACCTTTAGTTTCCAAGTCCTTTGTGTATCACACTGAGCTACCACTTTGATTATTGTCTAAATATCTGACGTTGTCATGTGTGTGTTTTAGATCTTAAAAGTCACTGACTTTGGGTGTGAATCTGCAACCTTCACCCCCTGAATATTGTTTGCTTTTTATTGTTGTTTTATCTGTTTGTGAAGTTTTTCTAGATTCTGCCAAAGAATTAAAGATTTTAAGTTCAAGATATTCTATTGTCCTAATTTTCTCATCAAAAAGAGTCATAGTAAGTTGAAAAAAGCTAGAGTATAATATGAAAAAAAAAAAAGTTGTAATATCGAAAAAGTAATGAAAAAAGTCATAGTATAGTATGTTAAAAAAAAGTCATGAAAAAAGTTATAGTTTAGTGTGTCGGAAAAAAAGTTATAGTTTAGTATGTCGGAAAAAAAGTCATAGTTTAGTATGTCGGAAAAAAAGTCATAGTTTAGTATGTCGGAAAAAAAGTCATAGTTTAGTATGTCGGAAAAAAAGTCATAGTTTAGTATGTCGGAAAAAAAGTCATAGTTTAGTGTGTCGGAAAAAAAGTCATAGTTTAGTATGTCGGAAAAAAAGTCATAGTTTAGTATGTCGGAAAAAAAGTCATAGTTTAGTATGTCGGAAAAAAAGTCATGAAAAAAGTCAAAGTATAGTATTTTGAAAAAAGGCCATATTACTTTTTTTGGTTCCATTTGAGACTTTTGACATCCGTCTGTCACTGATTGGAAATGTACTCATCTGACAGATTGATATAGAAAAGAGAAGCTACTTACCACATTCAAAATACTGTCTGATTTCAAGTCCACCCCCAGCAGTGAATGTTCGGTATAAAGTAGGGTTATCCAGACCTGAAGACAGAACCAAACCGCAGTCAAACGTGCTGAACAAAAGAGTGGCGCTGCATGTCAAGGTGAGTGATGGTTTTGTTTGGTCAAGCTCACCTTTCCTCTCAATGGCTTCCAGCAGTCTGGCCAACATGGGTGGACTGGTCTCTGGGAGGGAGAACTGCTCCGTCAAGTCCAGCAGACAGAAGCCTGGAGGGACCACAACAGACCATCAACCATTTAAAAAAAAGGGGGCTTCTTAGCAATTCTTCACGGGTCAACGCTTTGCCCTTTGATGCTTTCCCTGACACATGATGAATGTGTTCATATGTAAACAATGCAGGCGTAAAACCCCTTCTGCCACCTGAATAAATTACCTTGCATTGAATCGCTTATTGGACGAGTGAATAATATATCATAATGCTCTAAAAGATACTAGTCGATAATCACATGAGAGAAAGAAAAGCATCAAGTATTAAGAGTTGGAAGTTTTGAAGATTTCTTGCTCTCGTTATAAAAAAGAATAAATAAAATCCAGTTCAATGAGCGGTTCTGAAAACCAGTGGCTCTGAGGGGATTTGACTCGCCCATTTCTTTCTGGTGACAATGACCGGTTCATTTTTCAACACAGTCCGGTTAGAAGTCTACATCATTTCAGCAACTCCACAGAATTGAAGCACAACGGAAAAAATAAGTAAATGTGTCCCATAGACAAATTAAATGCTGTGCTAGTCCTAAGAAAGTTGTGTTGAACGTATTCATCTGAACCACCAAAGGTTGATTAGGTGCATGACAAACTGCTAAGAACTTCAAAAAGGAAAGCAGGTATGAGACCAAAGGATCGACTTTAAAAATAATAATAAAAAAAAGTATTTACAGCAGATTGATTCAAGAACGGGAGGTGCTGAGAACTCAAGTTAGGGTTTGGTGGAAATAAGCAAATACCCTGTGATATGAGGTAAGCCAGGTCTGAGCTTTTTCCAAGTTTTCCCTTTAGAACTTTGCACCCAGGTGTGGACATGAAAGGATGAAGGGGTTGGCAAGGATTTTATTTGGATTTGCAAAGGCATATTTTTGAAAGGGCACTTCACTGAAAGGCTCAACTGTTCAACGCTGAGTCTGCATTTTCAAAATGCTCAGAAACTATGAATGGAACCCTTTCTAGTAACCCATATTTTTCTTTCTTTCTACCTTAAAAATTATTGCGATTTTTTTTTCATTTTTTTTAAATCGAGCATCTACCGGTCCCATTGATGCATATTGCATTGCATGCGAGTCATTACCCCAGGAACTACCCCTCTTCCACCACAGTGTTCAATCAAGCAAATAATGAACCACTTCATCCACATCCTCTTTGGCCCAGCAGGCACAGGCTGGGTGTTGCGTGTGAAGAGAAACTGGATTACCCAAAAAAAAAAAAAAAAAAAAAATCTTTCTAACCACAGCACACACACAAAACTCCATGTAGGACAACTGGTCATCTGGAAGACATTATTGGAACTGTGGAGCGGGAGGGGGGTTTTCTCAGAAGCCGTGAACTCTTGAGATGGAACACCAGAGCTTCCCTAAATAGAAATGGAGACATGCGGCGCTGCCATCGCACACCTTGGAAGTGTAACCTTTCTCCCAGACAAGATATCCAACACGGCTGCCATTCTTCAGCCAACCGTTTTCGGAGAAGCTTGGACAACCTGAAGTTAAAATTAACACACACCTTCATATCTATGAAAGTTGCTCGACAATGACAGTTTTATTAACAATAATTATGTTAAACATCTATTTAGGTTTCAGCAACAGGTAGGTAGAGAGCCTTTAAAGACACATTTGTTTGTTTATTTATTTCCTCCCATGTGTGCTGGCCCCTGAGCGACATGGGTCGGCCCCCGGAGATAGAGTTGCTTCTCGGTACTGTCCACCAATGGAACTGTATCAAGTAGCAGACGGAAATATGGGAGAAATGTCGGGAGCTATCGGCGATGATTTCTGAGATGCCTTGGCACGGGATCAAGGGGTGAACATGTCCCTGCTGGTG
This sequence comes from Chelidonichthys spinosus, assembly GCA_029853015.1. Classification (NCBI taxonomy): domain Eukaryota; kingdom Metazoa; phylum Chordata; class Actinopteri; order Perciformes; family Triglidae; genus Chelidonichthys; species Chelidonichthys spinosus. The sequence goes on from CM056840.1 coordinate 16,040,001, forward strand.
GGAGCCAATAACCATGGCAACGCGTACACACACACATAAATAATAAATTGAGGAAAAACATTCACTTATGCAATGATGGATTTAACTAGATAGCTTTTTTTCGCTGCTGTCGAGCAAATGGGTTAAGAGGATTTTTTTTCAAACTTCATCATTTTTGGTGCATTTTTATTAGAGGTGTCGATTAATCGATGAGTCAATTGTCAGTCCTATAGATTCTACTAAATCGATGTGCTAAAATAAATAAATAGAATCGTTTTGGCTTCACCAATAATCGATATAAATGCGTTTAATCGGATGAATCATGATTCTCACTTATGATTAATGTTTGAATACGTTTAAGACACTCTCTCCCCTGCCAGCATGTAGTCTACTAAAAACGTTACAAATAACTGAGCAATGTATAATTACATTTTTGTAGTCAGCATAAAATATTATGCAGGACTACTTTTTTATAGAATAAATATGTTATTTTTTCTACCTTTCAGAAGAATACAGATAGTCCCACTCGCATTATTTTACAAGTTACAGAATCTAATCGAATCGTTACAACAAAAATTGAATTCACACAGGCGTAGCTGAAACTCTGATTCACACCCAGAAGCACCCACGTTAGTAGCCTAATTAGTATAATCAATGCCCCAAACACACTTCATAATGTTCATACACATAAGTATGGTCTTTGTTTCGAACAGCTGAGTGTCTACACGTGATGAGACTCTTTCAAAGGAAGTTTGGGGGGTTTTTGTGGCAAGTAAGGAGAGTAAGGAGACCCTTGGACGTGTCTCTGCAAGCCAGCGTTTTGTTGGCAGACCTGCATGATATCCCAAAAGGCAGTCAGTCAGTCAGTAGTCAGTCAGTCAACCGCAAGGCGAGGAAGTCGACGCAGCTGCCGCTGGTTGTTGCTGCGGTGTGGAGAGAGGACAATCCCCCCTCGGCTGAAAGCGGTATGTCTGCACCGAACAAAAACTGCAGACTGTGGGCAGGACAGACGTGGGGCTCCACCGACACACGCTAAAGATAGCACACGCTTTGGGTTAAATTTAGAGGGTCTACTCAAGTAACCGGCATTTTCAGCTTATACCATTTCTTCTGGTCTGAAAAAGCACGGCAGAAAAATAACCTCGGGAACGTACAACAAACCACACATAATAGTGCAATAATACAATATTGCATTATAGTATAAAAGTAGATTTGTATGCTGTACCGTGGCGTTAATGAAAAGGGTGCAGCTGCATTAAGGCATCACTCAAACCTTCAACGGAAAAAAAGCAGATTTTTTTTCATGAACACGCTTTAACATGCTGGTTCTGTAAGTCAATGAATGACAGGCTTTAGTATGTAAAAAAAAAAAAGGCAATGTCTCCTCCTACAGGGTAGAAGATGCAGTGCATCAGCAAAGCATCAGCCAATGAGGAGACTGTTGCTACAGCCTGACAATTAACCCTATAAAGCACAGGCCATCAATGAATCACAACACCTCCAATGAATCAATTCTCCCGATGTGCAATTAACATGAGTCAGTTTATATCCGGCTGCATTCCAACACATATACTAAGTCATTCCTACTTGTAGAGGATGCATGCAATGCTTGTCAGACTGAAAGACTTGTATCACAGTCAGATTTAAGACATACAGCATCATAGTCCGAGTCCACACACACACACACACACACACGCACTTCCACTCAAACCACAAATACTTCATTGTCTGCAACTACTTGATTACATTTTCGCATTAATTGCAATAATTATTGATTTACTACATAAAAAAAAGTATCTTGTGAGCCGTATATATATATATATATATATCATGAAAAATAAACACATCAGGGAAGCAGATCTGAACAAGTAATGTGTCTGCTGTCTGCAGAATGAAGGCAGGAACTAATCTGGTTTACATGGGAGCGTTTTCCACATCTCACGGTCTCGACCCTGCAGTTCTCGTGGTGTGACGGGAGCCAGCGAGTGATGGTCACTTAAAAAGGCCACCAACTGCAGTGTGGGTGGTGCACTGAAAGGGTGTGCTGTAGCTCTTTTCCCTCGGCATCGCAGCCCAAGCACACCGACGGTGAGATACAAGAGGCTCTTTAGTAAAGTGAGAGCTTCTATTTTTAATAGTTCCCGGCGAGCGTTATGACCCACGCCAGGAAAATAAGATCCCTCCTTGATGAAATATAACTGAGGCCATCCATCTTGCTGGAGACCTTATGTAACACCACACCTCCACACTAGCTCGTCCACATTGCCCTCCTCCCTGTCGAATACCTGCATGTATTTGAAATACCTTTTTCTGCTCTGCTTCTCTTATCTCGCCTCTTGTCTTATTGCACCACGTCTTCAAGCCTATCAGCCTGTCTATCTCTCTCTCCCTCTCTCGCTTTCTTAATCCTGCTAGCAGACATGCCCCGACTCTAGTAAAGAAGATTTGCCAATTCGGTCTCTGCACACAATGAAGTAATGAAACAGTTATGCATGCTTTCCTGCACACGGGTCTTTACTGGATTCATACACTTGTGCGTGTTTGGAGAGAGAAATTGGAATGACAGCGTTTAGTTTTTATTGAGTCCTGAAATGACTTATCTTTACTTTGTCACGTCACATAATAGCAACATATTTCTTTTAAAGGGGGTATAATACAGCAGTTATGTTAGAATTAGAATATTTTCATGGGCATTTTCACCACCATCATTTTATGGACTAATAATTTACCGACAATGAAAATAAGCATTAGTTGCTGCACTAGTTATAGGTTGCCTTCTGCACTTTAAATGCTGTTGCTAGAAACACGAGAGAAGAATTAAGTTGAGACAAGCAAAAAAAGAAATTGATGACAGAGATTTAATGAACACACGTTAACACAAGCCTATGTTGGAAACTATGACACTGAAAATATATTTAAATCCAGTCTGACACTGGCAGGCAGTGGATTTGCTGCTACCGCTCATCCCCGACTAATGCCGGCAACTCTGCAGGGCAATATCAAGCAACAAAAGAAATTCTAAAGCTGGTAATTATAATATACCTTCTAATTAGAAACATTAGCCTCACGCCTGCAGCATGCACGCTGATTACAGTGATGGTGGTGTAAAAGAGCAATCGGCTTGGGTCCCCGTTCGGCGCGGAAACCTTTTATTGTCCAGCTGCATTGTGCACCAGGTTACTGCAATCAGCACTTAGCACAATACTGATTCATCACAAAGCTACAAATCAGTCTACCATGCAGTCTGTGCACGGCCCGTCCACCAAAAGAAGCGCCAACACATTCCTGGCCCCCAGCTGCCTTTTTAGCCCAACAGAGGAAACATAGGAGCAAATAAAAGCAAATTATAAAAACAAAAACACTCTCCTTCACACTGACTTGAATGGATTTAAGTGATATGCGAGTGTCTTTTCTGGAAAAGAAAGTATACTTGTAGTGTTTGTATACAATCTAAAATCTAAACTTGGAGAACGTGGACAGTAGTGTAGAAGGAGGCCCACAGAAGGAGAACTACATTATCTCAAACTCCAGCTATGCTGAGTAGTCCTCTCCCGTCTCTTTGACTGCTCTCTTCCTCCCAAAATGTCCAACTTCCGCACCAAACCATGCTTCACATAACTTTGTCTTTTGCATAAAATATATGACGTTAAAATCCACATTTTGCATTCAATCATAATGTTTACATGAAATAATCATACTCTACATATTCACCAGTCTTTTTCTTTAACGTGAAAAGTGAAACATTGATAAAGCTCAGACAGAGAAGAAGCCTGACGGCATCAAATATTTGCTTTGACAAGACTAAACATGCCGGGCTGAACCATGTGGGAGCATGTAGACTAGAGAGAGTAACAACCAGTTATTCAAAGCTTTATCTCCAACATCAGGAAGAATGTTCACTCAGACTCTGCAGATAACTATCGGAAGGTGGTGAACATTCTCAATATAAACATCCCACATTAACGTATGAATCAAATAACCAAAAGAGGATTTTTAGAGGGGTTCTTTCACTCGGCGGGGGCCAACACGTGGATCTTCTCCCAACTGAGAGGCCCAGAAAAGGAGCAACACTTTAATGTTTAAGAAAAAAAAAAAAGGCTGAGAGCTGGAATGAGGCGGAATAGTTTCCCAGCCCGGTCCTCTTCTCGTTCTCCCACATCTGCTGCACTCATGTAAAACCCTTGTGGCTCTGAGAAGAGAGGCCCCTCCATTCTCCACCCCCCCCCCCCCCCCTACCACCAGAGCTGACTGTAGGAACTATCAAAACATTAAAAAAGGAGGAGGGGGGACAGAAGAAAAAAAGGAGTAGGAGGAAGTGAGAGAGGTCCCTTGGTAGTGGGCAATAAATCACAAACATTCTGGGAGCAACAAGAGCCCTGCCTCCATCGCAGAGCCCCTCTTCAAAGCCCCCTTGAGTGCCTCCCAATGCCCCCCCTCCCCTCCTCCCCTGTACCCCATGCCTGCATCAGCCCCTCTACCAAGCCCCCCAGCCCCGCTCCAGTCCTGATCCTTCAGCATACTATCGTTGCATGGACTCTTAAGCAAGCACAACCTCGGAGGCCCCTTCTCTCTTTCTCTGGAGGACACAGAGACTTTTCTTCTCCCGGTGCTACATTCACACTCGCCCCGGGCTTCGGCACTGCCACTCAACCACATCACGGGCCATTCACCCCCCCCCCCCCCCCCCCCCTGTTCATGCAGCTCACCCTGCAAACCGCTGCAAAGAATTTCACAATCGCACCACAAAAGTGCAGAAATTCACCCCGGGCAGCCCCAGCTGCTCTTTAGGTGAGCAGAAGGCCTTAAAGCCGCAGTGTCTTTAAAAAGATGCAAAGTTTTTAATTGCAGTTCATAGTTGTGGTTTGAGCAGCAACGCATTTTTATGCAGCGATCTTGAAATTCACAGAAACATGCTAAATACATCTTCTTTCACATAGCTTGCTATAAAAAACTACTGTAAAGCAGTACTTTTATTGTTTTCTAGATGCCATCTAAACACGTACTTGTTTTAAAGGGAAAGTCTGTCTTTTGTTTGCCATCGCACAGAAAGTACAATAAAAGTGTACACTGTTTCTGCTTCTAATAAAGATGTCTTCCATTACACGCCGTATCATGTTAAATGTATTACATTAGGGATGTCAAAACGAGGATGTGTGAGTATAGGAGCTCCTTGGAGTGTCGCCAAGTTAGACGGAGCAGGATCATGAAAAAGATGTGTATTACCAGCTTATAAACTAAAACAATGCAAATAAGACAGTGTGGGGATGTGGGATGCCAGTTATGATGGAGTTCATTTTACTCTTCCCTCAGGCTTTCAGAGCAATTTGCCTTAATCACCAGTATGGTGATCTAATCTTCTTTTCTCAACAGTGATTGGGGGGGGGGGGGGGGGGGGGGGGTACACTCCCTTAAGATGTGTCTTTGTGGGGGAAACACAGATGAGATCCACTGGTAACATATGGCTGCCCCCAAATACGCTCTGGCGTACTATATAGCCTGGATAAACGCCAGCATTGTCTCTGTGGGACTGGGCTTGGTTCACATCCAGTGCAGCTGCACAGCTCGGGACACTTGTTGTCAAGGAGCGCAACTGTTCCGCAAAATCAGCATCTTTCGCGTAACGTATTAAACCTGCATCCGGATCCGCGAGCCGTTTATGTTTTCATTCAACCATGGATTAGTCATCAACGGAGGAGGAGTCGGCTGGTTGAGGTTGGAAGCATTTCAATTGCCTCTCTCTCAACAAGCCGATGACCCGGCAGCTAACGGTGCTAACAACGCTAACAGGACAAACTAAATCAAATGTACTGACAGCCCTAACAGTGTTTAGCGCCATGAGCTAGCCACATGCTCGAGTGTGTGAACACAGCTCGGAGAAGCTCGGAGAACAACACACACAGAGGGTAGACTGCTCAGGTAGACATTACTCCTCTATTTCTTTACATAGCCTGTCATTAATGCTCTGAATGTTGTTTACTGTTCCTTTAAGACTATATGGCTTTATGTAGTTTACGTGTAAACATTTAAAACTAGCTTTTTCGTGAAGAAGTTGAATTTCCTAAATGTTGCGTCTTTTCAACATATTCTGCACAAAATCTGACTTTCTTTGCATGATTAACTTGGAAAACTTATGATACAGGAAAAGATAAAATACCAGCTTGATCAATAATAACTGAAACTACTCATTAATTATAATTAGAGCTGCAACGTTAAAATCCTTAAACCAATTAGTAGTCATTGACAGGAAATTAATCTGCTACAATTTTGATAATAGAATAATCGTTACAGTAATTTCCTGGTTTTCTAACATGCCTATAACAGTAAATTGAATATATTTGTTATTTGAACATTGGTCACTTTTTGCTGACATTTTGTAAACCCGCTACTGTTAATCAAGAAAAGTAATTGTTGGTGATGGAAGACGGTTTTTGGTGCGGGACTACGTGGTTTTACGGTTCTGTGGTGTGGCGTTGAACTCACCTTGCTCTGAGTCCGAGTCCGCCTCCGACCTGAAGCCACCTGGAGCTACAGGTAAGGGTCTTAGGGGCCTCGGCTTGGGAGTGGGGGGAGAGATCCTCTTCTTTCCTATAAACTCGACATATGTCCCAGGGAAGTCGCCTTTTTCCTGAGTGGTTTCATTGAAGCCTGGCAGCCAGCCAATCTCATCTGGTCTCTGTTCCAGGCCGTCGGTGTACCCGAGAGCCACCAGAGCTCCTTTGCTTACCAGCAGTATATCCCCCACATGCAGATTGATATCCTCCTCCCTCTCCTTCTTGTAGTCATAAAGGGCTCTGTACTGATATCCTTCAGCACTCATGTTGATCTCTTGGTATGGAGGTGTTTTTTCTTTCCAAGAATCAACCGGCAAAAGTCACTTTTCAGGTTTCTCCTATCTTAGTCCAGGGTACACATTTGCTAGTTCAAATAGTCGTTGTATGTGTACACTTCCAAGAAATCTTTCCAAAGTTCTTTGGAGACGACACCATCTAGCTCGTCTTCATTCTTTCACAGTTCCCTCCAAACAGTTTGCAGTTTTCTCGGCGTGTTGATGGAATAATAGCCTGACAGTATGTACCCATCAGTAAATGGCCTGCAGCTGCAATCTTGAGAATGCTATCCAGACCTGCAAGATGAGACCAGAGGCCATTTGCAATACATTGCATAACACAATTTACAGCACAGCAACTCACTTCACAATTCTGTGATTATTACAATAATACAAAGAAAGAAAAAAAAAGATCATGTATAAAATATTGAATACAGTGATGGATGGATGGAAAAGGCCAGAAATGGTTATTTTCCTGGTAGGGGGCAGGTTGATGGAATAATATACTATAAATTAGTATAGAAAGGAAAAGATGAATAAAAGAACAAACAAAGCAAAAGATAAAAAAATAGAGTATTCAGAGTAATAATACTAAGCATAATTAAGAGTAGTATTCAAGCATGTACAGTAAGTATATTATTATATCATACTACCTTTGCAACTCTGCTATGACACATGGGGAAATGAGTAGTAGGTCATATTTTAATTAAATAAGATATATTTGCAGTGTGTTCAATAAAATGTAACATAAAGCAGTTAATTAATTGAATTATTAATCTTTTGTTTGACTAACATATGGTCCAAATGCACTATTTGAATGGTGCAATGAGTAAATAGCTGTTGGGGTTAAATTGTACATTTGATAGTTTCTATCAGAGTTCTGTTTGGCAAACAACAACAACAACAAAAAGATTGCAAATGAGCATCATCAGCCACATTTTTGCAAACTTTTTTTCTGTTAACTTTGCGGTCTTGTGGCTTTACAAACGAAGATATTAAACCTTAAGTTTGTATAGAGTCCAACGAAGTGACGTAACTTGGGTCGAAAAAAGTAAAAAAATAAAAATAAAAAGTCGAGGTAGCAGACTGGTTACGGTTAGCTAACGAGCTAACTAGCGAACTGTAACCAGCTAGCTTACAGTAAGCTTATCGACTAGCGTTAATTAGCGATGTGCTGGACGTAATTACAACTTTAAAAAGTTGCTTATTACAACGAGAAGCAAACATCCAATGGTTAAGCAGTATATACATATACATTAAGAAAAAAGTAGAAGAAAACTCAGTACGTGTAAGTTAACCCGAAGCTGCTAACTACATTGAGGTTAACGTTAATAAGAGACGTTATTACGTAGTTATTATAAAAACTTGTTTTAGACGTTTTGCTGACTACGTTAGCGATCTTGAATCAAGAAGGATCTCACATACCGAGTCTGCATGGGTCCACCACAGTCCGGAATCCACCGAGTCGGTTTTACGCCGTCCACTTCGTCAAAACTTCGCGGGTATTTAATCAATATAAACGCCCGGTCGGATCCTTTTTTACCGTCACGTGTTAAAACCAAAAACAACAACAGCAACAACAACAAAAATCCTCTACTTGCGTTTAAAATCCGGTTTTAACGGGCAATACGAACGGTTACAACCGCACACGGCTGCTCCACATAACGGCACGGTTTTCAACCCCCCCCCCCTCCGTCCTGAACAAAAGTGAACCCTTCCCCTGAGCGGCGCCGCCTCCTCCGCCGCCAGCAGAAAGACGAGACTCAACCACGGCCGCTCATTGGCCCCGCGTCTCTGTCAATCATCAACGTCACTCAATCGGACCAATCACATTTCCGGACTCCCTCTCGCACGCAACACACATCGAAATTACATAACTTTCTGCACGAAATGTTAAAAAAAAAGTCAGTTCAGTCCTATGAACTCTATTTTTTTTGTGATATTTTTTTTTTCAGAACGAAATGAAAACATCCAGGAAGCCACGTTTCATGTTATTTATTCATAACTTTTTGTTTCTTTTGGGGAAAAAAAAAAAACATTACATGGTCTCAGTGTGGAAGGTACCAAACTCTTAACAAGTCACCTCAAAGAGTCATCCGAGGGCGCATGACCATGAATGTGGGTGGCCTAATTATGGTCTGGCTGCTGGCAGAAAATCCCCTATCAAGTATAAACCCTACTGTCCCTGCCGGCTGTGCTAAAAGAGGCTGTAAGCAGCTTTTGTGCAAAGGGGGTAGGCCTCTCTCTGAGTGTGTTCTGCTGTCAGATAGTCATCAGTTGGCCTTCACCCGGAGAGAAAAGAGGAAGGAGCGTGGAGAATATGTGGTGTGAAATCAATAGCAGCTATAGGAACTTCAAACTGCTGCTGCGGTGCTGTTGGGAAGTGAAATGCACTTTTGACGTCTTTCCATGACTCACATTAACATTTTTCCCCCAAAAATAAACTACCAACTGCAAAAATGTGACCTTACACTTCCCTTCTACCACTCGTGTTTGGATTGACAAGATTTAGTTTCTCTTAAATGCAAGACCAAACTTTTTCTACAGTAGATATTACCACAGGGTATATTATAGTCAAGATGAATATGACTTCTGCAGATGATGGAAATTAACAACAGAGCCACCACTCTTTAATTCCTCCACTGTGCCAGCACACCTCACCCTCCTTGACTTAAATAGCTGGGCTCTGGTGACCCATTGTCCTGCAGATACCCAAACTACCCTCCGCTATCAACCCACACAGCACCTTTATTAGATACTTCATATAAGCAGACATATCAGGGCGAGACATAAAACAAAACATCAATCCCCCACGTCCCATTAACGTTGAATGGCACAGTAGAATATTGCACAAACAAGCAAAGTTATGTTGGTGGTTATTCTTCAATCAGAAAGTTACTCTTTAAGTGTACAAGTACACATTTAGCCCTGCTCCAAAATTGGCCTCTTGGTTGTTTATGATATGACATTTCAGAATAATTTCTAAACATTTCCATGACTGTTTATAATTATCATTCATTATTTGTCTTTAATATAGATTTCAAGATTTTTTATTTGTCATATAGGAACATAGTTCACACTGAGCATTCTTATTTCACAGTTTCCCCTCAAATAGAAAATAAGTCAAGAATAAAATACTAAAATCTAAATGAACCTATAAATATATGTACAAAAGAACAAGAAGTAAGAGGGTTTCACAGTCTGTGTCAGAAGCTGTTTGATAAAATATTTACCTTAAAGTTGTTTCCTCATTTTCTTGCTCAAACCTGTCGTAATCTACAGCCAGCAGCCAGCTAGCTTAGTTTAGCATAGCATAAAGACTGGATATGAGGAGTGGGGGTGGGGTAGGGGGTTAGCAGCTAGCCTGGCACTCCACAACAAGATATACCGTGTTATTATTGATTGTGCCCAGCCTTTATGCTAAGCTAAGCTAACAGCTTAGCTTCATATCTATAGTAGACAGACATGAGAGTGATTTTGCATCTACATTTTGGCAAGAAAGTGAAATATCTCTCTGATTTTACCCCCCACCCCCGTCTAAATATCTATTTTTGGGCTGTTGGCTTCTTGAATAATTCACATGACTTGACATACATTCCAGCGAACAGTACTCGAGCTCCAGCGCATAGACCTCCTCGGCTTTTCTCATGCTAATTTTCTCAAAGTGTGGAGCCGCTCTCAGACCACCTACTGAGCCACGACATTCCACAACAGTCGGGAAAATAGGTCAGGAATGCAGAATAATACCGCAGCTGTATTTACAAAATCTAGCATTGAGTAAAAATTATCATTTAGAATAGAAAACTTGAAAAGGGCAGCATATTTACATTCGTGCACACCTTCCATGAAGTATTTATGTATAAAATAAGAAAGAACACTAGGATGGTTATAGTTTACAGGATTCTTTCTGTTATTATTTTGTGTTGAATAAAGCTCATATTCAAATTTAGATAATGACTATTTCCCAAAGATATATGAGCTATACTGTAAATTATAAGTGATAATGCAATGAAAAGGCGGGACAAGATAAGCTTTGCTTCCTTCTTGAACTTGAAAGATTTTATTGATTTATTTTTATTGTCTTTTTCTTCATTCGATGATGTATTTCACGTCATGTAAATATTCTACTTTATATTCGAGGGAAATAAAGATCAAATAAACCAAGTATGAGAATGTGTAACTTGTATTTATTTGTTTTAAAGTGTAGAGCAAAAGAGAATGTAAATCTGTGCTGTATGAGCTCTGAAAGTAAAGCTGCAGGTACTCGACTGCTTTCATGTCACTTTGAAATAATTCATTCTGCTGGATCGGGCCCCTTAAACCATTAATCTATGCAGCGTTTTCAGGCTTTAATAATGGCTAACTTTAGTGTGTAGAGCTCTCAGGCTCCCAGCTTTTTATCCCTCTTTCCCTCTATTCACTGATTCTTTCACTTTTGTGAGCAAGCTGAGAATTCTCACATGGGTAACCCCCTTAATGCTCACTAACATGAGATGAACTCGTGAAATACGTCACCGACCGACGCCCTATTTAACCAAAACCGAGGAGAAAAGAAAGAAAGGTACTTCCTCCTTACGCTTTGGTTCGCCACACTCTCTCAGTCAGCGTTTCCCGGCACATTCGCTTGTTCAGCGATTCGTTCCACTTTTCTTTTTTTTATTGAAGTGTCCATTATCCGATGAGAGGAATGTGAAGAAAACATTCTCACTAACTTATTGGAATTAACATAAAGGCGGACTTTGGGTAGAAACATGTATAATAATGAGCATTTACCTATTTATCATGGAATATGTTCTAGTACATATGTGCTATTTACATATTAATAAGAATGTTATAACTATACATTTACCCAATTACGTACACGTTTGCGGTACTTGTACGTTACTTGAGTATTTCCCTTTTTATGAAACTTTATACCTCTACATACCAGAGGGAAATACTTCTGTTTGCAGCTTCAGTTACTTGAAAATCTTCCTCATTCTTAAGATGAAGAAACCATTTAATAAATCCTCCTAGATCTGCAGGAAGATGCATCGTCACAAAGCTAAAAACAGGGTGGTCAACTATTAGTGGAGTATGTTCACAGTGGTATAAGCACTTTAAGTTAAAGTATCCAGCTTCTATGACGTATGGGTGAAGCAGGACAGACAGGCGGGATGTTAACGTTACATATTTTGTTTTTCCAGGAAGAAAAAAATATTGGATTTTGATATAAAAATACAATTTTTTTTGCAGCATGAATTGTTAAATAAGTGCACAACATGACCAGGCACCTTTTCATTTCAGCTTCACGTAAAAGAGTCTGAATACTTCCAACTTCTTTGCACATACATGGACAAGAGTAATAGCCAGTAATAGCAATAGTCTTGCCTGTTTCTGGTTCTCCGTGGTTTTCCCGACACACAAAGAATAATCAACATTGTCGGGACTTAATCTCCATTTGTGCAACATTTCTCTCCACTCCAGGATTTTCTGCCTCTAATTCCACATCCTGCAATCCAAAGAATCCTCATTCTGTCAAAGCGGTACACAGACTTGCTTGTGTGCTCGCCAGTCACAACATTCTCTGGTCTGAAAGGACACTTCTCTCCTCAACCATCCACTCATCAGATGACGACAAGACAATGACCTTCTTCCACGGGCGATCCATAAATCATTCATTGGCAATATTAGCCACAGTTCAAGTGTTGGGTTTGAGATGTTTCGACATGCTTTAAAGGACATGCAGACGTTTGGTCGGACAGCTGCGAATCAGGAAAAAGATTGTAATCACGTCGCGTGTCTTTGCTGTTGTTTTAGTTCATTATCTGACAAATCTGCATCTCCTCATTTATACACGTTAAACCTGCAACACAACACAGCTCACACCAACTTTGAACCAACATGAGCATCGATTTAAAGCATGTAAACCCCATTTAGAGACAAACATATGTCTGTTAGCAGAATAATGCTCCATTGAGCCGCTAACTGTGTCTGTTTGCAGATGAGATGAACTGGGAGCCAAAATAATAAAGTTTTATGGGCCATAAAAATAAAAACAATGGGCTGAAAGACAAGGGAAGTCATTTTTTTTCCACCATTAATATAAAAAATATATAGATGATAGGAGCGTTACTTATTGGATAAACAATAAGTAAAGGAATGACATGTTGTTATGTAAGTGTTCTTCACAATAATACAAGTTTGCTTTGATTCTGCAGATGTTAGAAGATATGAAAGTTTGGGCGACAACGAGTATCGATACAGAGGCGTGATTTTCATTTCAAAACTTTCACTTCTTGTTTCTTTGAAGATTTAACTGGTGATGTGTGTGTGTGTGTGTGTGTGTGTGTGTGTGTGTGTGTGTGTGTGGGCCCATCACATTATCTCTATACTGTCCGAGTAATAGAAGACTATACACAAGGTTACCACACTGCAGTAATGTGTTAAAGCATGTTTTAATGGGAGCTTTAAGGAAATATCTGCTTATATTTGATATTTGCTGTTATTTTGAAAGACATGTAAAGATCTTATGTTGTTCTGTCATCAGAAAGAATTAAAATAAATGCAGCACTTAAATATTGACAAGAAGAATCCAACAAAAGAAGGGATGAAGAAGAAAAGAGGAGGGTTGTGTTCTGCTGCACGTCGGCTTCACGTCGCTCCAAAAACAACACGCCTCGGAAAACAAAACAGCTGTTTAATGAATAATGTTGGTGAAGCTGTTGTGGAGACTTCTGGGAAATCAGTGACACGGATAGAAAAACCTGCTGGACTGTCATCATCCGAAGGGAATGTCTGGACAAGGGGGGGTCCCACGTATAAAACAATCAGAATAACAGACAAATGACAAGTAAAAGCTACCGCTAGCATCTTAGCCCAACCGCCCCGATCAATAATCACACATCAGGTGACAGTTTGGCCTCATATGAATAAAAGCAACAATAAGCATCAACATCATCACCCTAAGGACCTTAACGAGGCGTTGTCACACGTTGGGATGATTCATGAGAAACATAAACGTACATACATGGGACGTTAGCTAGCATAGATGCTGGTTGTTAGCATCGTAATATTCTCGGAATATTGCCCCCCTTTTTCTTCCTACAAACTATACTTTAAACTTTACAACCACTTCTGTTTTTAAACCAATAAGATCGACGGATGAGCCTCGCTAACTCTTGTATGTTCGTACGCCCTGGCACTTAAAAATAGTACTTGTACTTGGCATCTTAGCCTAGCTATCTTTACCAGCAGTGTGGTAAACTAGCAACTAGGAGTGCTTGAAACGTGTTCTATATATATATATATATATATATTGTTGTTGTTTCACTTTCTTCTGACAAATGTACTTATTGGAAGTCGCTTTGTAAATGTGAATGTAAAATGTAAATCTATATGTAAAATGTAAATGTAAATGTAAAATGTAGAGACATTCCTTCAGAGACACGTTTCAAACCTCAAACCTCTAAGCTCACACACTTCCTGTCTTGCCCTCTCTGCTTCTACCTCCCTTGTTAACCCTCGTCTATCTGGAAGTCCTTTGGCCCACATTTACCCCCCTCACTCAGATCTACCCCCCACTCAGATCTACCCCCCCCCCCCCCCCCCCCCCATGCTGTGGCGGGCGACATGTCACATGCACAAAAGAGGGGAAAATGGGCCACATCATGTAGAGGTACAGCACAGAAAAAAGTGGCGTTGCAAGCATTGCCCCGCCCCTTCCTGTTTGATGTGCGCTCCGAGAACAGTGACCTAGTTCAGCAGTGACATGTTTACGGCTGATGAGCAGGCCAGTGATTTGGCCGGTAGAGATTGGGACCTTGCTCCGGGGGGCCCTCTCATTTGGAGCTCTTGGGCTCCAAGCCAGTCCACGAGAGAGACAGGATTCTTGTTGGGGGTGGGAACCTGAATACACCCCCCGCCCCTCCGCCTCCTGCTTTCTCTGCTTTTATGTCTTTCTTCTTCTTTCTATTTATATTTCTAGCCGTGCTACAGTGGCATGAAACGAGGGATGTCTCGTCGGCTTGCAGCTTTTAATCTCGGGACGGAAATATCGCTTCAACGGCTGGATTTTCATGACATTTGTTTTTTTGCATTCTTGGTCTCCAGAGGATGAATGTAACTGCATAAGCAGCAGGTCAAAGCATTGAATACTGTATAATGAAAATGTCCACACATATATTGTGTATCGTATGTTATCTCATTTTTATATTGTAAACTGTCATTGTTGTAGTCTGGTATAGTTATTGGTATTCTAATATAATATTTATAATATAGTGTATTCCGTTAAAAAAGGCTGCCTAGCATGTTAACATTGTCACAGTTAGCATGTTAGCATTGACCGCCTCACAGGGCCGCTAGCAGTCATACAAATATATGATATATTCCTAAACGACTCTTTAAGAGGTCAGTGACAAAAAGCTTTTATTTATGAAATTGATTTTTTCAGACGTTTGCCTGTAAATAAGCCTCACTCCTCCTTTTAGTGTCTTTGTGGTCGTTTTCTTTAGTGCCCATTCAGGGAAATCCTCTCCTGGCTTGAATTATTAATTTCCCCCTCCAACGAGATAAAAGCATCTGGTCCACAGTATTTGACCAATAAACCCCTTTTTCTTGTCATGTATTACTCTGCTTTGTATTTGAAAAAAATGACATAATTGCCTTCTTTTAAATCAAACTAAATTCAGAAGTTCACAGGTTCAGCAGCAGTAATGAGACTTTATTCCTGGTGTGTGATTTTGCCACAAGGCTCAAGAAACAGCCACCAGAGCGTATATATTCATTTTTCCCCCGGATTAAAAGCCTCTGATGAAGAGGCCTGTTCTGTAATTACAGGCAATCGCCAACAGCGAGACTCACGTTGCCGGGGCAACGGGGCAAATTAAACACATCTCCCTCGAGGAGAGTAAATACACCCCCTTCTTTCTGCTCTATAAGTGTAATCTTGTTTGATGTGTTTGCCACGACGCTCTGTGATGGGAGGAAATAACTCACAGAGATTGGATGTTACCATGTCAACACCATCAGTCAGAGGACGGGAGGACGCCGTCGCCGCGGAGCGCTTCGCCTTTTTGACGTTAATAATAACGTTACGAAAACCACGGAGGCGGTTCGTGATTCCGTACGGCTGACTTGGTGACGAGATCCATTTGCAGTGTTTTTTTTGTTCAGTATTCGTTTGGACTGAAACCTCCCAACAACAACGGGTGGATTGTTGTTCAGACATTCATGGTCACCAGAGGGTGAACCCTGGTGACGTTGGTGAGCTCATCACTGGTCGGCTAACTTTGGGGCAAAAACATCTCAACTAACAGCCCAAAAAGAGCACTGAAGCTGAAAACATATCCGGTTTAAGGTGGACATAAAAAACTTAGAGGTAGTGTTAGGCTTGAACTCCGACTCCCATGGTGCATTTTGGCAAGAAATATCCGATCACAGAGCTGGAGATTATTTTAGACGCTACAGATGACTCCAAACACATTTTACAACTTAAGTTAATTCATATTAAAGTCCCAGTAAAACAGAAATGACAGCGTGTTTAGTACTTAATATTCATTTCAGTTAGAAGAGGGATTTAAATACAATCCCTCGCATCTGATTGGTCCGCTTCAAAGTAGGCGTCATTTGGAGATATTGCTAAAAAGTTGAAGATTGATGATGGATGGATGTTATTATACTGAAGGAAAATCAGATTTTGTTTTACAGGAACTTTTGGTCCAAAAGAGTTTCATCTCAACTTTAAATTCGAGGTCAATTCAGAGGATTCTCTAATTGGCTCCTCTGATTGGCCCCTAGCAGCCGTGACTCATGGGTATTATCGTACTTACCCCCCCCTTCCCAACCAAAATTACAGAGGAGCACAAAACACGATTTCCAGGAAACAATTAAACCTATAAAGTGATTTTTTCTCCTGGGAGAGTCCCGTGCTTTGTATTAGCATGACCTGCTGAATAGCACATCAGCATGTTAGCATGCTGATATGAGCATTCAGTTGGAAGCAGAGCCTCCTACTATTAATAAAAACCTTATTACTTAACGGTCGCTGGTCTGGGACGCGCGTTCAAACCCCCGACGCTGCTGGAAACACGTGGAAACATTTGACCTTTTAGCTTTTACAACATGCTGCATGTGAGATCCCGACAGCAAGAACAACGGAGGTGATAAACGTGGCTATAGTTAGTTTTCCCCGGGGGACGTCAGCGGAGGTCCGCTCGCCCTCCCATGCCGCTGACATCGAGGATACATGCAGCTATTTCTCACCTGCGTTTCAAATTCAGCATCGACACACGGCGAGCTTTCCGAAAGTGTCGATCTGAATTACACGAGGGCAGCTATACGATCGGGCTGCGGAGGGAATTTCCTGGGGGATGTTGCTCCGCTGTGACTTTCTCAGCCAGATTGTGAGATACGTCGTATTATTGGATCATTCTGCTGCTTTGCTTTGTGAATAAATGTGTTAAACTTACATATTCAACACTGAAAAAAGATAAAGTATCATATGTTAAATAATAATAAAAAGGAGACCATGGTATCGTCTTGTACGTCCTTCGGTTGTTTGTTTTTTCTGTTGAAAATGACCACAGGTCATTTTCATGGACGAGATTAGAGATGTTCTTTCAAATGTGATTTTAAGGGGAATATTTACTTAGAATGTGTTATTATTATTGATATAACGAATGATTGATTTAATTTCTATTTAAATATGATCTCGACGTACTCGAGAGGATGTCATGTTGCTGCTTGAGCCGAGAGTTTCAGGACGTAGAAGAAGATAAAGACTACGTGGTTCTGTTAGATTCCTGCATGTGGGAACAAGCACCATGTTATGATTGGAGTCCAAGGCCAGAGATATAACTCTCAGTAACGTCCTCCGTATAAGGGAACAGGGCCGGCCTGAGGCATAAACTAAGTGGCTGCTTGGGGACCCTTGGCCCCCAATCGTGGGTTTTGTATATTAAATGAATGAAACTCAACATCATAAAAATAGGTTATGATGTCTGAATGGGGCCCCTCAGATAAATATCACAGGGTTTGTGATATCATTTATAATTAAATAAATCCTCAAGCACAGGTGGTGGGAGGGGCCCCAAATTAAATTCTGCTTCGTACCCCCAAAAGGCTTGGGCCAGCCCTGTAAAGGAACAACAAACTATACAATCCTACATTTTCTGAGACGAGGAAGGCTAAAACATGCGTCTGACAGCAGATGGCGAGAGGATGAAAACACAAGGCGGAGGAGGTGCAGCAGGAGGAGGAACAACGCAGCGGAGGAGCTGAAAGGAGGTCCGACCAGGAGTCTGGAGACCCGTTATAGCAGCAGCCTGAGCGATGACCTGCTCCTTTCATCTGGACTCCACACATCCAGTTCCCACCGCTGGCATATAGGTAGAGAGAGAGAGAGAGAGAGAGAGAGAGAGAGCTGCATTGTATTATAAGGCTCCACCATCTGGCATCATAAAAAGCAGGGAGGCCCCACACAGTGTCCATCACACACTGAATAAGTCAGGATTGACTTGTGGGTTCGTTTCGACACCAGGGGCCCGTTTCACAAAGCAGGTTCAACAAACTCTGAACCTAACCCTGAACTCTGAGTTGAACAACTCTGAGATGGGAAACTCTGAGTTTTCGGTTTCAGAACAGCGGTTTTGAATTAGTTCACTCAACTCTGAGTATGTAAACTCTGAGTTACGCGCGTGCCTGCCGACTCTACAAAGCCATCATCAATGGAGCTCCGATACTACGATTCACCATGGCAACGGGGAGAGCGTCATTAGATATTACCGAGTGTTTATGTAGAAAACGAGCTCATCCTGAGAAAGCGGAGCAACGTAACTGCAGCAACAGTAGCGATAGTTGGCGTGGCAGACATTTACTGCCCGATCTAATGTGTATAACTGAATTAAACAGTCTATTGATCTAAAGGTAAAAACTGTTTATTTTCTGGGTTGCATAGCGTCACGGTGGTGTAATGGTTAGCAACGCCGCCCACAGTGCTGGCGACAGCGGTTCAATCCCCGTAAATCACAAAGTAGCGCAATACATTAATTATTATTTTTATTGGGTATAATCCCCCCAGGCACAGAAAGAAAGTGGCTTCAGTTGAAAATTAAGCAGAAGAATATTGCGCAAATACGTTGACTAAGGCATATGATTTTAATCATATTTCACATATTAAACAGTAAATATAAGCAGGTATTTCAACACAGGAATGTACTTAAACATTTCATAAATCTCCCGTTCGCAAAAACACTACCTCCGCAAAGAATCTGGTTGCGGATTATGTCCGCGATATGAAATGTTGAAAATGTCGGAGAATATTGTTTAGATAATATCTAATGTGACTGAAAGGAAAGGTAATCAAAATCCTCTCCCGACGCAAAGCTGCTAGAATCACTTTTATTTCCATATCGATTAGGTTGGCGATGAAAGGACGGCACATTTTTTTCAGAGTTGGTTCAGATTCCGGAAAAAGGCGGAGACATGTAGGGAGAAACTCAAGGTTTGTTGAAGCAAACCTGCTAGCGAGCAGGTTAGTTTCACGGAGCATGTTACCCGGGTAACTGACCCAGATTTATGCTGAACTAGCTTTGTGAAACCGAAAAACCAGAGTTTCCCTCATCTCAGGGTTAACTAACTCAAGGTTTTCACTAAACCTGCTTTGTGAAACGGACCCCAGATCTGTCACTCAAAATATACAATTCTTGAAATATTGGCGTTTTATTTTTCGCATTCTCCCGTTTCGAGGGCTGGTTGGCGTGAACAGGTGAGGATGAGAGGAACGGAAACTACAAAATCAATCCCTGAAAACACTATTTGTGTCATTGTCCTAACAATGACAATAAACATTTAATCTATTCTATTTGAAACAGACGATAACTAAGCTAAGCCAATCATCTCGCCCACCATAGTTCTGCTTTTACGCAAGTCTCCTTTTTAACAATATCTAAGATATTAAACTATTGATTTCATGATAAATCATCTATTTTTAGTATTGAATTTAATATCTTGGTTTGTCCAAAACAAACGATGTGAAGACATCACCTCGGCATCCCTCGTTCTGTTTTACTAGAAAGCTGAGCGCGTGCAGTCTGGTTTCGGCGTGCAGGCCGGGGCAGGTCCACATGACCGGAGGCTCAGATGACCAACCCTTTAAACTGGATGGATTGTTCCACATCTAAGGAGCGGCGTCCTCCTGCCGGGGCGCGACTGACTTTCACCAACGTCGCTCGGAGGCATTCTACAGTGTATATATTGCAGCTCACTCTCGTGTCTCATCATGACACCGATTTCACATCTTCCCCCCGGAGGGCCGAGACCTCTGAGGCCGCCGGCCGGGGGGCAAAGAAGATCTACGTGTTAATAATGAAAAGAAAGTCCATCATCCTGTCTCATTGGGAATCTATCATATATTCTACCTTCACAGAGATAGTGAGACAGTTTCAGTCAGACAGGTATTCATTAGTGAAGGTGCAGCCTGCAGAGGCGTTGAACTTGGACCATAATGTACTAAATGAACATCATGCCGGATTGAAGAAGACTTGAAACTAGAGACGGAGACCATAAACTCATGTTTATAATGTAAATAAAGTGAGAAGTAGGGTCATTTTCTCATAGACTTCCATGCAAAAGGATAACCGGAGGAGTCGCCCCCTGATGGCCAGTAGAGAGAATGCAAGTTTAAGGCACTTCAGCTTTGGCTTCACTATTAAGACTCTTTTAAGAGTTTGGTGCCTGATTTGAATGTATTAGTTTGTATAAGTGTACCTTATAGAGTAGTAGAGTAGCTTTGTATACAATGATTGGACTCACTACGGCCGCCGCCTCAGTGTTTATGAACACAGTCTGATGTTGTGCTTGCAGAGACCGCGGGGCTTTTTAATGCCTTTGATTCGGACCTCTCTCGGGACGGACTTGTATCTGATCCGAGTGCGGTGACTTTTTTTTTGAGACGGCTCTCCAGTATCTGTTTAGAATCAGACATCCGGCCTCTTCAACCCTTTCTCTGCCAAACTCCCTTTTTAATATCAAAACCTCCTCAACTCAACATGACTCTGACCTCCTCTCTTTAACCTTTATGCACAACATATATAAGATACTTTTAAACAGCCTTTAAAAGGGCATGTTTGTGTTTGGCTTAATCCTGCCTGTAAAAATACAAATAACACCTTTACTGTTCTGGCTCTCATCAGTGCGTTTACAGATGCAGCTGTTTGCAGCCCTAAAAACACACTCGTACACAACCTGCTGAGCATTAAACGGCAGATGCACAGTTAAAAGACGAGGTGGGGAACATAGCGGAGCATTTAGCAGCTAAAGAGGCAGGTATTCCCCCCAGGAGGATCAGATCAGAGCTAAAGAGACCGGGTATGTAGATGGATGAGTGAAAGCTGGATGTGTAAATGAACAACTGTTTGCTACTAAACTCAATGTAGCTTACAAGGGGATAATATGTCAATGGAGTGTGCGCAGTTTGTTTCTGCTGCCCCCAAGTGGCCAAAAAGTTAAATTCGTGCATGATCCTGACTCAAGTAAAGGTATGCAAATATATCTAAAGCTGTAAAATGACTGTTCCTCTCAAATATGTCTGATATGCAAAGAATAAATAAGAATAATGTGGAGTTGATTTAATGATGCAGTGGTTGAAGTACATTATTATCAGCTAAATGTACTTAAAGAAAGTAAAAAGTACTCATTGTGCAGTAAAATGATCCCTGTCAGGGTTTTACTATAATAAAAGATGATTCTGGATTAATATTCCTGCTGCATTAATGTGATATTTATGTTTTACTGCTGTGAGGAAATGAAATACTCCATTAAATTACAAAATCCTTCTCAAATGTGTTCTTAAATACGGTATTTGTGTATATACTCGGTTGTGACCTGTTTTTTTTTTTTATCTCAGGGTTACATAAATGTGACTGAAGATGCAGTTTAACAACAAAACTGCGACTTCTCTTTGCAGCTAATTGGAATGCAGATCAATATAATCGGCTAATTGTTACTGACTTCACACATCTGTCCGCGTAAAATGCTTCAGTATGGTTTCTTAACACTTCTTACAGTCGGATTCTCTGTCTGTGTACTGCTGGATGTTGTTCACAACAATCAGTGCAACGCTGAGCGACGCCGCCACGTGAAATCCGATTAGCTTTGAACGACTTCAAAATCAATCTGTACGTGTTTACCGTGATGTTCCCCGGATAGCAACAAAGAAGCCGTGCGGCCTCCGTGTCCGACGCGTTTCCAGATATCTACGAGTTAAAGACACGGCAAGGAGAGAACATGAGTGTGCCGGAGGGAGAGTTTGGCATTTACCTCATTTGATTATACCTGAGTACCTTGATTGAACCCGGCGCTGGCTAATGTGAGTGGGAGGCTTTTTAGTACAACTCCTCTGGGAACATCGCACCGTGTTCTTGTCAACAAGTAGCAGCATGAGTCATCCATTAAAAGAGAAGTGCTTCCTGCGATCTGAGGGTGAGACCAAAATAGACCGTGGTGCTACAGATGTTAGCGTTTGTGCTCAGTCGAGGCTTTTAATGAAAGAAATGCTCCGATGGTATAGAACGTATCTCGCCATCTAAACTATCTGCCATAGATTAGCTTCCCTTCTCGCTCTCTAAACGGATCAATGGATGCTGTGTCCCTGCATGCAGGTTGCACATAATGAGGATCTTTTGATGCAACATCAGAGTGAAAGGACTGAGATGGGCTTTAAAAGGCGTGGTGATCTCTGGCTGCTATCTGTTCTTTATGAAGTCAACAACATAATGCTTTTTTGCTGCTCAAAGAGAGGAAAAGTGACCTTGCATGAAGTATTTAGATATGCTTCTTGCAAATGTGAGTTACAACACGACCTCTTATTCTATTGTTCATAATAGTTCTCTTGAGGGATTGAGAACTACTGGCCAGGTCTCCCTTGAAAAAGAGGTTTTTAATCTCAACGGGACAAACCTGGATAAATAAAGGTTAAATAGATAAAAATAAAATAAAAGTTCACTTTACGGGTGTAAAAGCAGAATCATAGAATCCTTCTGCCCTAAATACTTTGGCGTTGGTACATTTCAGAGGGAAATATTGTTTTTGTTTGAGTTACGGTCGTTCTCATGGTGTGTTCCAACCTCCAGTTCTGAAAAAGTGAAGCCAAACCTGAAGTGCCTTAAACACTGACATTGCCATTGACAGGTCCATTTAGAGTCCAACAGACCAGAAAGCAGGGCAGGCTTTAGGGGGCGGGGCTTACCTGCTGATTGACAGGTCGCTAACATGCTACCAATGCTAGTATGAAGATAACTTCAACACTTTGCTGTAATGTTGAAGCTAACTTTGTTAGCAGCTTCACATTAGTCGCTTCAGTTCACTGGTTGCAAAATACCGAACCTGAGGCTTCAAAAACCGTAGACCACAAACCAACGGGTGACATCACCATGACTACGTCCACTCCTTATATTCATGCTATGGTTGCACCTGTTTTCTTTTAGCACTTGCAGAGGCCGGAGCCTGCACCTCATAGTCCAACACTGCTTTTTTCAGGTTGTTCCCAGCTGAATTATCGAGCTATCGACCCTCAAAGAGCACCGGCCACTTCCTGGAACGACTGAACTCAAATAATTGGCAGCAGAGGTGACCTTCGGTGGCCTTTATTCCAGCTTTGCTTTTTCCAACAAACCCTTGTGAAGTACTCATTCGTCCTGCACTCACTTGTGACCAGCGTGTCTTCAAGCATGTGTAAATGATCCATTGGAAATTTTCCAAAAAACTGCATTCATATTCCTTTTTTTTTTCTCTACATGATTTTTTTACATAACGACAAACTTGCAAACATGCAAATCTGTGCAGCTTGATCTCACAAAGACAAAGATCTGTTAGTCCGTGTGCCACTTGTCATGAGAGTGTGTTCACATCTCCACCAAGCTGATTATTGCACAAGCCTATAATCTGTGAACATCTGCAGCTCCACCAGTCTGTCGCCGCCGGGCTCCGCCGTGTGAGAAGCAGATTTGGCTACTTTCGCTTTTAAAAGGTTTACACTCAGCTTTTTGGACCACGACCGCGGTCTTGCTCAACATCAAGTACACGGACAGGAAAGCCACTTTAACGCAGCGTAATCTGTGACACAGCGCTGGTGTACATGCATCATGCAAGATCAACCAAATGATGTGATGTACAAAAAAAACGTTTCCTTTTCCTGTCACTTCACACTTCTACACCGCTGCAAAGTTTCACAGGAATCTATCTGTACTATTTATGTACTTTTACATACAAAACTTATGATGAGCTAATAAATATATAGTACACAACCGTGTTTAAATGAATTATTAACAGCTACATCCGCCTAAAGAATAAAACGCCACAACACATGATGAGTACTTTTATATCAGAAACTATATATATATATATGAACTGTCTGTGACATTCAAGCCATCACCAAGACGAGTTCAAACACTGTGGGAAGTTAACTGTGTTTCTCAGTGTGCTGAAGTTGTGACGTCTGGTTGTCTTTGGGGACTTTCCTTCGCTGGCGGCCCGGCGGCGCGTTTAACGTCCATCAAACAGAGCTAAACAGGGAAGGGGGGGTATGGCAGAGAATCTTAAGAAAAGTCACAAGTAAAGTTTTCAGAGTGGACTCTCCAGATAAATAAGGAACTCTGTAGTTTTACATTGTCATATAGCAACTCTGATTTAAGGAAAGAATATGAATACTTCCTCCATCAGCACCACAACATCCAAAAGTGACAAAAGAGAAAATGTCTCTCTGGGTTTTTTTTTTACATAACATGAATGAACACTGGGCTCAACACATGAGTGAAATGAATGAAATAAAAGGTGTTTCATTAAGTGTATACTCCCACCGGTTGTGTATTTCCACAGTAGCTCCTTGTTATGCTGATTGTATATCCGAGGCGAGCGTTAATGTGGTGCCACGCTGGCAGAACCGAGCGAAGCAAATCCAGTCTATTCCAATTTTACCCGGCGAGCGCTTTACACCACTTAACCAAAGTAAGTGCATTACGCACTAATCAGTGCCTGGCTGTACTCGTTAGTGCATGACCTTCCCTCATATCCTGCCAAGGTAAGTCCTCTTGCTTAAAGTCGCTCCCCGTCGTACGCTGAATTGTCTTATTCATATGCAAAGCAGTGTTTGGCGTGCTTTCTCCAGCGATTAGCTTATATCGCGGCTGTGAAACAAGCATGTACAAAGACGTTTCCGGTACATTCGGTTTGAACCTGTAATAACAGATTTTTTTATGAGTGACATCTTCTATGTGGAGAACATGAGCAATTAACATCGTTCATTTGGAGTTGTGTGTGTTTATCTGGTCATTATTCTCTCTTTTAGCTCCAGTTTTGGTCTCCACCATCAACTTGTGTAAAATGTAGAACCTTTACTTTTACTGCTACGCCCAAAAAAAAAACACTATGAGAGAGAATGAGACGAACCCGGTCCACTCCCGATACCGGCAGCGAGTGGACCGGGTTCGGTACTGGGTCAGTAACTGCGTCCAGTACCGGGCCGATCCAACGCGAGTCGATCGGTCTTCAGTACCGGGCCGGGTCGGGCGGCAAGCTCGGTTCCTGGGGGCGAATGGACCAGGTTTGGTACCGGGTCGTTACCGGGTTCCAGTACCGGGCTGGGTCTGGCAGCGAGCCGCCGCTGGCGGCTAGTGGACTGGGTTCGGTACCGGGTCATTACCGGGGTCCGTTACCAGGGTCCCGTACCAGAACGAGCGGAATGAGCGAGACGCAAAAGACGCTTTAACTTCCATTTCTCTGGGACTTAAAGAAAAAGATGATAAAACATGATTTTGAATAAACAGGAAGTACGTTCCTCACCATGACAACAGAAAAGTAAATGGACTCCACTCCATAAACATAGTGGCTCACTCAGACTTCATAGGGTGACTTTAGTTTCCCTCACAAGTAAAAACATGACAGTAAAGTTTCCCGAATGCTTCTGGAAAACAGGACAAAACGTCTCTTCTGGTTCTCAGGGGATCTGGGACAACCTCAATCCTGCTCTTACGGTAATCCGTGCCGGCGGTGCCGGTGACACCGGCCTGAACCAGAGCAGATCTACCAAACCCCCGGACGGCAGAGGGCCGAGTCTGTGCCAGCGGCCTCTTACGCAAAACAGCCAGCCAGCTGTGGAGGCTTGGAGGTTTGTGCGTGCAGGGAATGTGTTTACATAACACTCAACCTCTCTCTCTCTCTCTCTCTCTCTCTCTCTCTCTGCTTCTATATAGAGATCATGAAGTCAGGATTCAAGAAATGCTTCCTTTAACCCCGAGATATGTTTCATAGATGATATGTGCCTTCATTGTTATTGAAATGTGGAAATCATACAGTAACCTGCACAGTAAACAGCTACTGGACTACTTTTCTGTCCCTTTCAATGGATTCTTTTTATGAGCAAACATCCAGTGGAAAGGCTGGTTTCTGTGTTTGAGCAGGGCGGCTGCAGAGATGTGGAACCATGTTGAGATAATAAAAAGTAAAAGTTTAAAATATTCACTGAAAACTGCAATTCCCTATAATTAAAGTATTAAAGGTCATATGAATGGTGCGGTTTCTGAGAGATGAGAAAACACTTTGTTTCCTTCTAGAAGGGGACTTGTTATTGACTGGCAATGCATTCTGGTCCTTTTAGGATTTTCCAGTTTACAGCAATAGTTGGGAAAACACAGCTCGGTTTTCTATGGTCGTACGACTCAAATTAAATCGACCATTAATTAAATAACTGCACCGTTTCACTGTGTAGACGCCGTAGAAAAGAAAATTATGTTTAAAGAATAATTTTGCCTTTTTGAGAGGGAGCTAATTTAATTTAAAATAGCAAATTTGACTACAGTATTAACTACAGATGTCAGATAAATATCATGCAGAAAAGGTTGAATATTTTAGTGTGTTTCAGATGCTGCTTTGCGTTTCTCCCAGCATGCCCCGCTGCCTCCATCACCGGGCGGTTTCGGACTCCGTTTTCCCCCCGAGGCGGAGAATCAGATCCTGATCCGTGTTAAGCTCCTGGAGCTTAAACCCCTCTCAGACGCTCATTAATACGCTGGTGTGGGACCACACCGGGCTTGTGTCACTCCCCTGAGCCCAGACCCCTGCCCCGGGTCTGACTGACCCAGGGCAGGGGTCAGTCAGACCCCATACTCCCATCAGCCTCCTCTTCATCCTCTTCATATCTTCTTTAGCCAGCGTCTCTCATCCTCCACAGGTTCCTGTAAATACAGCAGAAAGACTCAGCTGAGACAGTATGCAAAAACGTACAAACCAGAAATAAGGAAGAAACTACTCAAATATAAAATTATTAAAACTATTCAGTCACTTTCTAACATTAATCAGAAGGCTGACATGCAAATATAGATGAAATAAAGAAGTACAACTACTGAGCAGTATTTTGAAATGACGTAGCTTTAGCTGAGAATACTCCCTGACTGAATCCATGACAACCAACCCTGCACTATGGAAAAATCCCTTTCAAAATAAAAGCAGAGGATATTATTTTGACAACCAACCCTGCACTATGGAAAAATCCCTTTCAAAATAAAAGCAGAGGATATTATTTTGACAACCAAAACTGCACTATGGAAAAATCCCTTTCAAAATAAAAGCAGAGGATATTATTTTGACAACCAAAACTGCACTATGGAAAAATCCCTTTCAAAATAAAAGCAGAGGATATTATTTTGACAACCAAAACTGCACTATGGAAAAATCCCTTTCAAAATAAAAGCAGAGGATATTATTTTGACAACCAACCCTGCACTATGGAAAAAAATCCCTTTCAAAATAAAAGCAAAGGATATTATTTTGACAAACAAAACTGCACTATGGAAAAATCCCTTTCAAAATAAAAGCAGAGGATATTATTTTGACAACCAACCCTGCACTATGGAAAAAATCCCCTTCAAAAATAAAGCACATTTGTTTTTGTTTTTTTGCCCAGGCAAATGCCCAATTGAAATTTTCTCCACGACCAACTTCTGGGATGTGACCCACTGACGTAAAGTACACTTCTTTATATCCGTCTGCCTGTCCTTCTGCAACTGATTCCTCATTCATTTTGTCCTTTTAGCAGTTCTGGAAGAGACACTTTTACTGCCCCTTGCCTTTATGAGTGAGGTCATGTAAAGTTTGGTTAGAGTTTATGCTCGACCGGGCTGAAAACTTAAAGCAAAAAAAGAAAGAAAAAGGATTCTGTGGTTTCAGCTGAGCTATGGAAACTGACAGATTGTGCAATTTCTTCTCGAGGGTCGCTGACGAAGCATGCAATTTTAGATTATTTTTATTCGCATTTACTCATTGGTAGTAATTTGACGTAACCCAGCTTCTCTTGCTGATTTCAGTGCATTTTCGAAGAGTAATAAATCTACAAAACAGAAACCAGAATATTTCAAATGGTTGCCATGTGTGTGTGTGTGTGTGTGTGTGTGTCTCTTTCTTTGCCATTTCACATAACGAGTTGTGGGTCTGACGCCGCGTTGCGCAAGAGGCAAAGTTCGCTTCTCATCGTGATGGATGACTAACAGGAATAAAACGGCGAGTGATGATTGCCAGAGTCCAAACACAATATGAACTGCTGATCATCTGAGAGCCACATGTGTGTGTGTGTGTGTGTTGTGTTTCTGCTTTGCCGATTGCTTATGAAGTTTGACCAAGAAAGAACTACTGTGTATTTGTGTGACATTTTAATGTGAGATCCCATCAAATGTGTGCGTGTTATGTTTATAGTCAGTCAACGTTACTCACCAGAAGGCATGGCGGCGTCCGTGAGACCCGTGGGAGTGAACTTTCAAAAGCAGATTATTTTGGAATAATATTTTTAAATTTGAGCAATGTTTACATCTTTGTGCCGGTTGGTGTTTATTGTTGGTCAGTGGAATAATCGTGAAACCTGCAACAGGAATCTGCATCACGCCCTCGTGCACATGCACGATACTAACAAAACAAAGACTCGTACAAAACAACAATCCTGGTCGGAAACTCCACAAGGCAACGTTGATGTCGGCTTGACTTCTCTGTTTGACATTTGGACCATTAATAAACCAGCAAACAATGATTTGCCGTGTAAAGTAATAGAGCCTAACTTCTACCTGAGAACAGAATGAAGTGTGTGTGTTGTTATGGCTAGCTCACCACCTCCACTCTGCACTGCTTTAATACGGCAGTTAGAGCTGATAACGGCATTTAAAGGAAGTGACCATATTTGGACTGCGGAGGAGCGACGGGTGGATCTGAACACAAGCGGCAGCCTTACTGGATCTGGATCCATCTGGTGTGAAGCTGCTAACAAAGAGACTGAAAACCTTCATTACGTGCATCACTGTTAGCACGTCTAACTGCAAACAGCCGGCTCAGCTGTAGCCATATTGAGAGCCATTGAGAAGCAACAGATACGCTCTGAATTGTTGCGTTTAGCACCTTTGAAGTTCCTTACTTTCTTGTGGGAGCTTTCGACCGCATCTAACAGTTGAGCCAAATCCATGACAATTGAGTTGACTTCATTTCACTAATGAAGACCAGGAGATGCGGTTTAAAGCCCCTTAAAGGGGAAGCCCACTGATTTTACACATCAAAGTCCGGATCCAGTTCTAGGAAGTGGCTCTGAAAGATGCATCTGGACGGTCTCCCCTCTACTCGGGTCGGACTTCCAGTAACCGGAGAGAGCCGACGGGCCAATCACGACCGTACATCTAACGAAATGATGTGGAATTTTCCGTTGAACATCTTTTATCTTTAAATCCTGAATGATGCAACACCATCGAAGCTCGTCTCACTTTACATTCATCCGTTTGCTCGGTGCTACATTTGGTTGCTCTGATTGGTTGTAGGTTCGACCACTCAGAGGCATTTGGTCCATAGCTATTGATGCAACCCATGGGAAACAACAATTTTGTTTTAACTTTTCAGTTACTTTACCGATTAGCGCCACTGTTTATGTGGGAAAATGCCCTTTTGTGTCTCCAGAGGGGACCTGCATGAAATCCGAAAAAATTGCCTCAAGTGATGCTACAACTTTGATCGGGGCTCAAGAGGTATGATAGCAAAAAAACTAAAAAACGCCCCAAAAACATCTGGGAATGTCTCGCCTTCTGTAGCGCACTAGCCTTCTGCTTCAGGCACGCTAGCCAGAGGCTACAATAGCATAAGACACCAGAAACTGCTGAGTCATTGAGTTGCATTGTGGGTGCTGCCTTGTTTTGAGGAAGGAGAAGGCATTTAATAAAAACATTTTCTTCTTTCTTCTTTCTTCAGAATGCTTTATATCACTTTATTTGTAAGTTTCCTTGATAATGAACAATAAAAAGTAAAGCCTTGATGTGTTGAAGTGTGGTGCCTAAAACACCTAGAAAACAAACAGCAGTCTGTGTGTCGACTTCCATGAAGTCATTCTATAATAATACATCGAGTGACAAAAGCAAATTCACGAACCGAAGGTACGTAATGTGCAGTCACTTTGATGACCCAGGCAACCGAGTCGGTTTATACATAGTTAGGTTGCACACCCGCCATTTAGCAGCCTCGCACAAAAACCACAATATCATGCAGCCGTACATCATCGTCATCCTCTCATTTCACCGTAACGACACAGCCTCCGAGGAGGTTTTTAATCAACGGGCTGCTTTGTTTTTCTCTCCCGCCACACAAGGAGCCCCTAAAGAAGCTGCTTCCAACGTCCCAGCACCCGATTAAAAAAAAAACGGTATTGCATCATCACATCCAGCACGAGATTTTCAGTTTCTAAATGTTTATCTATTTTATTGTTGCAACACGGGGCCGATTTTTCCACAAACTCTCAAAATAATATTCTGTTATTAGTGTTTCCAGGGTCGTTCACAATCTCCATATTGTGTGTGCTTTCGGCAGTCGCTCGCCCACACTCGACCGCCCACACACACCCACACACACACTTTTACCTGTGTGTGTGTTGCATCATGATGCAAAGTGGTAGAAGGGACTTTGTCAACACAGTGAAATGTGTCACATGATCGACTGGTTTGGCTCTGGGAGGGGGGGCACATGATGGTTTGAACCGTTACATAAGGATCAAGGACGTTTTCAGGGCCGGCTCAACGTCGACTGACTTTGATTATAACGCGAGGATTTACGTGTCTTACAGCAGCTTTAATGTGCAAAGCCAGTTAAGTAGAAGTCACGTTGGGATCAATGTAAAACCGGTTTCTTCTTTAAAATTACAAAAAGGTGAAGCGAAGACACAGAAACCACAACACTACACTACTTCTTAACATGGGATTGAACCCTTCGCCTACACCACGAGCCCGCTTCGTCCCCCCCTCCCCTGCATGTGCGTGTCGGCCTGTGGCGGAGGACTGGAGCTCGGAGGCCAGAAGCCATTAGTTGCAACATGAGATATGAGCGCTGGCCTGGAGTTTTCTGGCCGGCCCCCAAGTCACAGAATGTACTTGAACGGATTCCAGCAACAATAGTTAATACGGGCCAGAGTGGATTTATCTGTATCTGTGTGAGATTGCGTGAGTCCACAGGAACAAGCAATCTTCCCACCGCCGCTTTCAACGTCTCACTCCGCCCTTTCTTCTCTTTTGTGTTTGTCTGAAAGACCACAAACTCCTTAAAGAAACAAACACAATCTTATGTTTCAACCACAGCTACTGGCAACATCCTCATCCTTGCACTTTGGTCTCTATTAAATACTTCTACCAATATTTTATGTGAACATTCATGGTCCCCAAGAGGTTCCCGCTGACTTTGATGAACCACTTAATTTCCCTCTGGCGCCACCTCGTGGTGCGGGTTTTTAACTTTTAGTGAAATGTTTACATTCATGGTTCCCAGAGGATTCATCTTAACCACTTTCTTCCTCCCCTTATTTTCACTTTAGTGCCACCAGCATGTCAAAAATTGTAACTCATCCAGTTTATCTTTAAACATACAGCATAGATTGACACATATTTTACATATCATGGTCCCCAGAGGATTTCTAAAGACTCTGGTGATCCCTGATAATTTTCTCTAGAGCCACCTTGATGTGAACATTATTGGTTTAGAGCTTAACATCTCAACAATTGCGTAAATTCTTGGAAATTTGGGATAGGTTCATGGTTTTCAGAGGATGGATCATACTAACACCATGTCACAGGTGTGAAGCTGCTAACAAAGTTAGCCAAGTCAGCTAAGCATTACTGTAATCTTAGTAGGTAATTGCATTGGTAGCATGGCCACGGTAGTGCTGCCATGGTAACCCGTTTTCAATCAGCAGGTAAGCCCCGCCCCCTAAAGTATCCCCTGCTTTCTGGTATGTTGGACTCTAAATGGACCATAATGTACTAAATGAACATCATGCTGGATTGAAGAAGACCTGAAACTGGAGATTGAGACCATAAACTCATGTTTACTGAGATAATACATCAAGAAGTAGGAGCATTTTCTCATAGACTTCCATACGACCAGAAGAGTCACCAGCAGGGAGAATGACAGTTTAAGGCACTTCAGAATTGGCTTCACTTTTTCAGAACAGGAGGTTGTTGTCAATTGAAATAACTTTGTTGATCTCTTAACTTTCCATCTAGCGCCACCATCAGGCCAAAACTTGACTCCATCAACCAATGACATTCCCATCAGCCTCAGCTGTACTTTGTGTTTAGTGCTTATTATAAAAAAGATTATTTGATCATTATAAATTGTTGATTATGACCTGCTAACCATCAGCTGTAGACCTTTTGTTTTTTGTTTTTTTTCTCTACAATGTACATGGGTGGCCTGTGTGCACATGTACACATAGTCACTCACATCATTAGTATTGATCAGTCTAAAGCTGATTAGAGACCAGCCGGCCTCCAGGCTCTGGAAGATGTACAATGAAGATACATTTTATTATCCTCACAATCCATTATCTCTACGCTGCTCATCCCATTAATTTATTTATAAGGTGAAATTAAAAAGGGAGTCGCGGTAATGAAAGGCGACAACAACGGGGAGAGACGGAGAAAGAGGATTTTGTTTTGCTTCATTGTAAAACACCAGACCCGATGAATAACAGTAAATGAGTCACTAATCATTAATCCTATAGATCCTGTAGGATAAAGAACGTACGTTGTGGTGACTCATCCTATAGTATATAGCTTCTCCCAACCGTTCCCAAACCCTAAGAGGATTTCCCCCACTCATTACCCTATTTAATATATTTACTTAGTAATCACTCTGCATCATTAACAACGTGATTACATTTGAAAACCAACAGCTTATGTATTTATCTGAGTTTTCACCGCTCAAAACAAAGACGTTGGAAATACATTAACAGAAAACACATCATGCAAATTCACAGATTTTTGAAAATGAAATACAGATTAATGTCCTGTATTACTATGTGAGGGTCTGATGACACAAATGTGTCCTCTGTATCACTGGAAGTTGTGCAACGGAGGACCTTTTTAAGCGGTGACATCACAGCACTCAGGTGGAAGGATACCGCCCCCTGTTGGTGGTACACTGCAACTCCCACGGTCTCAAGCAATCACTTTAACACTTTAGACATTTTGAAGACAGGAAGCGTCTCTAATTCACTTCTGGGGACTCTGGACCGTCTGGGAATCTCTAAACTCAGTTTCCATCAAGTCTATGGTGGTTCTGAAGCCTGGAGACACTCAACTTTACAAATATGTCATATATTCATTTATATTATATTAATCATTTCCTGGGAATTTCCCTGAAAATAACATGTATGTTGGTTATTATTTAAAGCAAAATAGGAATTTACATGACAGAACTGCTTCATTTAAACCAAAGTAAATACAATTAATATAATTAAGAATGTTTTAATTTTTTCTATTCAGTTATAACAAATGCTATTCTCCTCATATTGAATCGTATGCCTGCTTGTAGACAACTGAATACATACTTAAACATTACCATTTATATTAAATGTATTTATTTAATTATTTCTGCATGTTCAGTTGACTATTTCTACTCTATTCTAATTTTGCATTAAATTACGAGCAAATTGTTTCAATAAATCCAGGAAACTTCTCAATTATTACTCAGAAATTATGAACTCGTAAAATAAAGCATTGCCCTGGATTTATTGTATTGTACTATTTAATTTGGCTGTTAATCTATATGGACCGTACCAAATGCATCAAAAGAGGGCCAAAAAGGTTAGATTAATTTATAATTCCATTTTATTTTCAGTATTACGCAACATTAGAAGTATAAATATCTGTTTTAATATACAACATCTATGACATCCATAGAGCTTTCCTTGGGCAAAATACAAAACTCAAAACACTTTTATTGCACATATTCTAAAAGACAAACCATCTTAAGCGAGTTCATCTAATACTAATTTCTGCACGGAGGAAGAAAAGAAAAAGTACACTGAAAAGACAAGCGGAGAAAGAATTGTGATGTATGAGAAGACGTTGATTACATCACAAACAAATGTTCTTATTAAGCGTTCCTGTCGCGCACGACTATAAACAACAGCATCTCTGACACAGAACACAGATTTGGCAAATCAACAATATACAAAATATACATCCATGATGCTTCGTAAACAAACATTGAATGTGCTTTTGAGGATTTAAGTGTCGTCACGGGAGGGAAAAAGAAAAAGATGTGGAAAGGGGAGGAGCATGTTCAATTTGTTCAAATTAAATTCAGAGATTGAAATCTGAGAGGAGAATTCAGTTCTAATCTCACACTTTGAACTGAACATTAAGGTGCATTTTTGTTCTCAGCAAACATCAGATTCTTTTAACATTTAAAATCTCACGTTTCTTACATAAACTGGATTCTGTCAAGTGGGATTTTCAAAATAAGAGTATATGGTCGTAGACATGATATTGTTTTTAATATAGCCGGTACAACGGAGCAAATACTGCATTACATACTTAGTGTCCTAGGCTACCGTCTGGTTCTCCTTTTAGGGGTTTTGCAGATAAAAAGGCATCTACAGTACAGAAATGTGTGTGTGTGTGTGTGTGTGTGTCGGTTGCAGAAAGTGGATATATGACGGCCTATATGCGTAGTACCAAGTATTTAACATCCAATGTACGAACTATTGGTACGTGGAATAATCCTCGTATAAAAATCTCAAACCCAGGTGAGGCTTTTTTTTTTTTTTAAAACAGCTGCTGCTCTTCACGAAGAGTCCTTTGAAACATCGAAACACTTCACTTGAACAACACCGAGACTGAAACCGGACATCGAAGGAAAAAAATCACCCTTTTGAAACCCGCAGCTCTCTGAGTCACGTGATCTTAAATACACTCGTAACCGGGGACGACCGGGTCCCAAACCCACAGAAATATCCGATTCAACTCCTCGAATCGCACAACAAATATTTCATATTTTACTCATCGACAATAAAGACCTTGGGAAAACCCTCACAGTTCTGTTGTATTTTGCTGCTACATTTTTTTTTTAGAAATAGCTCAGTTAGCCTCTCTCGTCAAACATGTGAAAACATGTCAAAAGAAAACTAATAATAAAAATAAAGAGGAGGATGCCTTTGAGACACATCACGGTAGCTTACTTCAGACCACAGTTATCGAGCTCTTAATACCGAGCATACAAACAAATGACGAAATCTATACATATAATACAAACGACGAATCATGTGAGCCCACGAATCCCGGTTTTATACAGTGTTGTCATATTTACACCATATTGCATAAAAAAAACATTTACAGATGTCAGAGGAATGTGAATAAACACCACACACACCTCGCCAAGAACAGCAAAGGCTGTATTTCCCATAATTCTAAGGCCCCTTTAGCTAATTTAGGATAACGAGAACCAGGAGATGGTTCTGTGTGTTTTTTTAACGTTTTTTTATTATTATTTTTAGGTGAAAAGTGTGTTTCCCCTTTCGTGTACCGCCACACAAAAAACCCCCCAACATACAAAAGATCGGATCACACTGAACGGGAACGGGTCGGGTGATAAACGTCGTGGTCTCTACTGCATTAAAACAACTTTAGCTGCTCCGAGACGCCACGTAAAGAGTGCAATTCAAAAATCATTCATGGCACTGACTCTGCAGGACATCGTGACTGTGGTGAGACCACGCCCCCAAAAGCCACGCCTCAAGACACCACGCCCCCAAACATTCAACTCACTAAACACCTGGAAATCATCAGCAAATGATCGCTTTATACACACACACACACACACACACACACACACACACACACTGTGTAACAGCTTGCCCGGTCCTCAAACAAAACTAAACAACAAAAAAAAGGCATGATGATGATGTTTTGCACTAATGTAAAAATAATAATTCAGCTGATATATTCAACACGTCCTCGTTTACTTTTTGTTGCCAGAACTACGCGGCGACTCCTTCTGCTGCTTCCTGTCAGCGGCGGCGGCTCTGCACGTGTCTCGTTTAGTGTTTTTCTGTGCAGACGGGACCTCGTGAGCCACCTTCTTCCTCTCGGCCGCCTCCTTCTTGTTGGGGGACGCCGGCTTATCTGGGGGCTTGGAGGTGGTGGTGGTTCTGGGATCCGGGTCCTTTTGACTATCCACCTTGGGGCCTTCCTTGGAGACCCTGACCAAACCCTCCTGGGTCACACAGCCAGAGATCCTGCCATGGGCCGCTGTTTTCGGCAGCACCGGTGGCGGTGGATCCGGCATGGAGGGGATGTCCGAGGCCGGCTGACGAGGTGAACAAGAAACTTCTTTTGGTTTCTGGCCATGATGGTTCCTCATGGACACAGCCTGGTTTTTGGGGGAGGAGTCTCTGTGTTTGGCATCGAGTTTTATAACTGGCGTTGGAGCTACGGGGGTCTTCGGTGATGGTGTTGGAGCTACGGGGGTATTCAGTGATGGCATTGGAGCTACGGGGGTCTTCAGTGTTGGCGTTGGAACTAGGGGGGTCTTCGGCGTAGGAGCTATGGGGGTCTTCGTCGTTGGAGCTACAGGGGTCTTTGTCGTTGGTGTTGGAGCTGGAGCTACTGGGGTCTTCGACGTTGGCATTGGAGCTACAGGGGTCTTCGGTGTTGGGGTTGGAGCTATGGGGGTCTTCGGTGTTGGGGTTGGAGATACGGGGGTCTTCGACGTCGGCGTTGGAGCTACGGGGAT
The DNA here is from genome assembly GCA_029853015.1 of Chelidonichthys spinosus. Classification (NCBI taxonomy): domain Eukaryota; kingdom Metazoa; phylum Chordata; class Actinopteri; order Perciformes; family Triglidae; genus Chelidonichthys; species Chelidonichthys spinosus. The sequence continues at coordinate 16,076,860 of CM056840.1, forward strand.
CTGCGGTGTTGGGGTTGGAGATACAGGGGTCTTCAGCATCGGCGTTTGAGCTACAGGGGTCTTCTGCGTTGGCGGTGAGGTTTTGGTTTTCAGAGGGAGAGCTTTCGGCTTGGAGTCCATGTGAACCGAGGTCGCCACGCAGCCTTTGGGCGGAGCTTCTTGCTGCTTCAACTCAGCAGGAGAATGAGTCAGCTGGAGCGCTTCCTCTCGCCTGGAAGGAAACGAGGCGTCTCGCCGTTTGGAGTCGTGAGCATTTGAAGTCGAGAGCGGAGATTCTTTTGACGGATCTCTCGGTTTTGAAGTCGGACTACCTTTGCCAGCTGGAACGGGAGATTTCACCTCTCGTGGTTTCATCTCCGTCTTCGTGGCGGCGGCGGCGTGCGGTGAAGGCTGTGAGTCAGGCCTCCACTTACTTTTGGGCATCGAAGCGTTTTCATTTGCTGGCGACTTCTGTTTTGCAGCGTTTTCTTTGATTTCTTCTCTCTTGGCGGTGCAGCGTTCTGGATCAGACGGTTTGAGTTGTGCTTCGATCACGTTGGTTTTCGTCTTCGGCGAGACGGGAGTCCCTTTTTTCAGCAGCATCGCGCTGCTACTCTCCACTCCGCCGACGGCGTCCACCAACTTTTTATTCACGCTCAGCATAACATTATTTAATGAGGAAACGGTGCCGACGCAGGTGTCGACTTCCTCCGTCTTCTCTTTCACGGCCGATCCGTTAGATCGCAAATCGTCCTCTCCAACGGATCTTTCACCTTCCGATGTCAAGCTGCAGGTTTTATCTTGGCACCCGGGAGCGGAGGCCGATGTGACAGAAACCTGTTCTGTGTTTGAAATGCAGATGTGTAGCAGCTGCACGTTCTCTGGAACAGACTTGTTCTGTCCGTTCACCTCAGGAACCGAGGTCATGTTTGTCTCAACGTTCCGACACCGACCTCCAGCCAAACCACAGCTCATGCTCACGGCGAACGGTTCGCTGGCAGCCGGAGTCGGCTCGGCTTTCATGTTCACCTCCGGCTCCGCCGAAGTCAAAGACGCGTCTGTCTCGACTTCCTCCGCCTCCGCTTCGTCCTCCTGGTCCTCGTTGCTGACTTCCCGTATGGACGGCGTTTTTCCACAAGAGGAGAAATGGGAAGTGTGTCGGGTATTTCTGTGTTCGTGAGCCAGCGAGGAGCTGGACTTCAGAGCCGTCCTGGTTTCCTGTTTGACGGCAAAACTCGATGCCTCCGCTTTGCTGCTCTGAGCCTTTAACGAGTCGCCAACTTTCACCTCGCCGTTCTTCGCCTGATCTTTCGAGGCGACGATACTGTTTAGAGAGGAAACGGCTTCGGGGCTCGGGGAACATGGCAGGGGACTCTTCAGCTTGTCCACGGTCTTCACCTGGGGGATTAGTTTCTCGGCGGGGGTCTGGAGCCAAATGGGAGGACTCAAGGGAACGCTGTCACTCGCGTTCTCCGCCATCTTGGATAAACAGGTTTCCGTTTTGGAGACTCTGGGCCCCGAGAGCAGACCGATGTCCAGGGTCCCCTCCAGGGGTTTCAGGGAGGAGACGTGGCGTCCTTCCAGTTTGTACTCGGACGACGTCTTCCGGAGCGGCGAGTCCGCGGAGGAGATGAGCTGCAGCTTTTCCACGGCACTCTCTCCGCCTCCTCCTCCTCGGCTGGGGAAGAGCTTTGGTGAGAGGCCCTCGGCGCCGGCGTGAATGCCTCCCATAGCGGCGTCCAGCTGGAGGCTCTTAGACCTGGTGGAGCCGAAGTGCAGGTTCTCATGGATGCCGGAAGACAGGCGACACATGCAATCCTCCCGCTCCTCGAAGGAGAGCCTCTTCCTGGTGAACTCCATGTTGGGAGCCTTGAAGTCCAGTCGGTCCGGCTTCATGCCGTCTTTGCCCAGTCTGCTCGAGTGCTGCCACTCGGGGTGAACGGAGCAGAGGGTCGACCTGAGTCCGCCGTCGCTGTCGCAGCAGCCGGACGTTTCAGCCACGCCCAGTTTCTTGTACAGAACGTCTTTGAGGGTGGCGGTTTTGGCCTCGGAGTCCGGGGCTCGGACCAGGAAACCCTCGTCCCGGTCGTCGCCACACAACGATGAGTCGGCGTCCCGCAGAGCGTCCTGCTTCTGCAGAGACTCCCGCCTCTCGGACCAGTCCTGTCTCTTCGCCACCATCTTGGACTTCAGCTTCTCCTTGTCCAGCTCCTCCACGGACTCCTGCCGGCTCATCTTGCGGCCGGCGGGCCTCTTCAGGCAGCCCTGCTCCACGGGGCGGACCCGGGCCATTGCCAGCGACTCGCACGCCGTTTCCTCCACGCTCTGCAGGACGGTGTAGTCACGCTCGCCGGGCCTCAGCTCCTCGTCTGGCGCCTCCTCCTGCGTCACCTCCAGGCTGTGCTTCCTGGGACAAAGGTGCTTCTTATCGCCCGTGTACGACGGCGACAGCTTCTCCTCGGACTGGACGCGCTTCAGGAGGGGCGAGCGAGGAGGCTCGGCACTCTTTGGCCGCACGATGTGGCGCACAATGGTGGGCGGGGAATGTATCTTGGCCGGGAAGGCCTGCGTCGTCTTGGAAATGGCGACGGGATGCCCGCTGAGGAGGGGGGAGGGCGAGCGCTGGGGAGATGTGGGCTGTGGGGTGGGCGAGGGCGTGCGAGCCAGAGGAGAGAGAGGGATGCTCCCGGCGGACTTGCGGCGCCCCTGGCGGAGCCGCTGACCCGGCAGCTTGGGGCCGAGGCCGTGGAGGGTGCTGGGACGGATGTGGCCGGAGCCGGCGGGGGAGTTCGGGGCACTGGAGCTCGGGGAGCTGCTCTGGGACGAGTTTCCACCTGGAGGGTAAAATTAAACTTAATATAGAATCTATGAGATGACAATAAAGAGTAGAAGTAGATAAAGATCTCCACCTGACTGGGTGAGCTCGGGGGCGGGGCGGAAGGTGGCGGTGGGGGAGCGGGGGGAGAGGCTGTGGGTGGGGGAGCCGGGGAGACTCTCACCGGAGGACAGCGAGTGGTTGAGGGAGGAGAAGCTGCGACTCGTGTGCAGGAGAGGAGACGGCTGCATCGCGAACCGCCGGAAAACAGAACGCCGTCTGGGAAAGAAGTCAGACAGACACAAAAGACCTTCATAAAACAATACAAGCACACAGATAATAACAAACACTCATAAAGTACATCACGTAGTAATACTGTGTAATACAAAAGTTTTAAACACAAGAGAACAAGAACTGAAAATGTCACATTTAGCACAGATTTCAGGTTTACTTGCATTGTTGATTTAAAATCTATGGATAAATATACATACAGGAATACAACAATAACATAAAATAGGAGTTGCAATATGACTCAAAATAAACACTCATGTCTATACATTTCTACAGGCTGCTTTAACTGTGTTTTATATGCTGAATAACCTTCCTGTAGGCAGAACACTCATTGGAATCCTGCCTCAGTGTTGTGCATCTGCCCCCTAGAGGCCAACAGGAGACATACACTCCCTCATGTCATTCACTCAGCTCTTTCCTTTTTGGTTTTCAGAGACAAACTTTTCATGTTGTTCTTAACTTTTTACTGTTTTCGGTTTTAAATTTAAATAGTTTTTTTTGTGCTTTTATGTGTGAAACTTCACTCCATTGAGAGAGATTTAAATTCTCAATGGGACTAAATAAAGGTCAAATATACACTAAAAAATAAACAAATAAGTGCATCAAATGTATATTTAGGAACATTTAAGAATAAATCCAAACCATGTGGTCACATTTAAAAAAACAAACACAGCTGTCGTCTGATGTCTCCGTAGAAGGTCGCTACCTTTCTGGCGTCTTCTCCTTCTTGGGCTTTTTGGAACATCTCACCATCTTGCTCCGGTAGCTGTTCCTCCTGGCCGGACCCGTTTTTATCGACGTGTTTTCAAACGCGGTGGTGGAGATCGCCACTTTGCTGCCGCTCTGAAGAGGAAGGAAGAAACTTTAGAGACACAAGTCTTTTCCGTCGTTGAAAGGATCCAGTTTTGGTCCTCAAGCTGATTTAAGTTCGGTAAGTAAATTAATATTTACTAAATGTTCATTTCGGCCTCACGAAGAACGTATAACTGAAGACTAAATATTTTAAAGGTGCAGTTTAAAGAGGTTCACCTTGAGCAGGAGCTCCACCACCTCGGTGTGGACCAGACCGTGGACCGGCTCCCCGTTCACATGAGTGATGAGGTCTCCGGCTTTGAGTCCAGCTTTGTGAGCCGGCCCGCTGTCCTCCACGTTCTGATACAACAAACACACACACAGGGTTTACTTTAACGCCACAAAACGTCACGAAAGCAGCCTGGAGGTCAAAGGTCGCGTCCTCCTCACCCAGACCATGTGGTAGACGGTGTAGATGTCTCCGTCGCAGGCGTACACCCGGATGGCCCGCAGCGTGAAGCCGAACTTCTTGCCCGAGCTGTGGATGAGGACGGGCTGCCGCGGGCTCGCCGTGCAGAGGGAGGAGTCCCGGCTGGGGGAGGAGTCTCGGGAGGAAGGGTCCGAGGAGAGGGAGTACGGGGAGAGGGGGCTCGCCAGCGGAGACACCCCGAAGATATCTGGGGGAAAATAAAACAATCAGTGTTTGTAGGAAGCTGGGGTCCTTCACACTGATACGATCTCCCCGGCTCGGTGGTCTTACCTCCGGGGATGGTGAGGGAGAGGGCGCCGGTGGACACGGACTTCGGGACTCTGGCCACGGCGCCGGTCTTCTCCGCCGCGCTCTCCGGCCTCAGAGAGTTGTTCTGGGGAACCCGGGGGTCCGAGGAGGTGAGGCCGGGACCGTCGGGGCTCTCCGGCCCTTCGCCTCTGGGTGTCAGCTGGTCCAGATGTTCGGAGAAGCTTCCTGGTTATCGGACAAAGATGAGCCTCGAGTGAGCAGTTGACTTTTGCATTTGTTTGGATTATAGATATAACTCTTCCATTCTCATTCAAACAACTGTTCGGGGAAACACACATGGTTTTCTACGAGGATACACGTTCTTTAATTATTCTTGAATCATGATATAGCTTCATATTTAGAGTGAAGATATGAGAGTGGCATCGATCTTCTCATCCACACTGAACAGCAGAAGCTTGGACGAAGTATTTTTATTTATTTTTATTTTAGAAATGAAGCCCGTCGTACCGGAGAGCGTGGCCCCGCTGTGGGTGCTTCCCGGTGTGGTGGCGTCGGGTTCGTCCAGCAGCAGCTCTCCGGTGGAGAAGGAGGTCTTGCTGGCGTCTCCGAGGCCGGAGGTCTCGTCCCCCTCGCTCTCCGCAGAGATGGCGAACTTCGGCAGCGCGGCGGGATGAAGGCCGCGACTCACGGCGTCCGTGTCCGTGGAGTGAGACAGCGAAGGCCTGCAGGACGGAACAAAGGTTTATCTTTTAGTGTTCAGTCTGAACGCTGTTCGATATCTGTGAATAATACATGTATGAGGGAAACTACTATAGCCGTGTATTTGTGCTGTTATGATATATTGTGTTTGAGTCTCTGAGATTTGTAATGGAGACGTCAAGATGGAGACGGTTCATTAATCTGCAGTTATTGAAGGAGGGCGGTGGAATAAATGTTAGTTTGCATCAATAATAATAATAATAGAGCCTTGCTTCTGCTGCAGACAAGCTGCTCCTACAAAGAAGGATTATTGACGTCTACTTCGAGGACCAAATCATTAAAGCTACAAACTACTCAGAGTATTGATGGATAGTGGAATTGTGCAAAGTAGAACAAATTATAGACCAAGTGGCTTAAATGACTCTCAACTTGTGAGAATAATTTACAAAATAAAATACAGAAAAATAAAAAAATTGTCGGTTAGAGACACAAACACATTTTTTCAGAATAATAAATAAAACAAGTCATTTTTCTTTCTTCATAAGGGTGCAGTCGGTGATTTTCTAAAAATGATTGTATCTCTTTAATCGAATATTATCAATTACCACAAAATTACATATATTGACTCATATCTATCATAGTTTATAGCAAAAAAATGCAAATAAAAACACATTATAAGCTTCTAAATACAATACAGAGCTTTGTTTTTCCTTCTCTTTTCTTCCATAAATCATCTCATGACCCCTCAGATTTATTTGGTGACCCTTTGACCCCCGAGATGTAAATCATCTCTGAATTCAATATTTACATTTCAGTGAAGTCGGGCGTCCAGCTGAGGGAGTCGACGGTCAGCGGGCTCTCGCTCTTCTTCCCCTCCGACTCACCCTTCTCCTCGAGGAGACCACGGGACAAATCCAGACTGCTGTAGACCTGAAGACCCCCAGAGACCACCAGTCACTTCAGTGCATGCAGGCAAGATTAGAGTCAAAAACACACATCGTCATGTTTGTTTTCTTTTTTTTTTAACACTGAATTGCAGTTTTTAAATGTTGCAACTATAAAGGTTATTTCTTGTTTTTTTAATTCAAATTTTTATTGAAATCTAAATTGGAGTACATTATACAGCACAACGTATACATAATTTTCTTTTTTTTAAATGAGATGAAAAAAAAATCATATAAAAAATAAAATAATAAATTAAATAAAAAAATAATAAATCAATAAAAACAAAAACAAAAGAAAAGAAACGAAAATAAATAAAATAAAATAAAGATAGTAAAATTAAAATGATCTATTAAATTTCCCATGTGGAGGTGCTGTTTCTGTCTGGATGTAGACTTCATCACGTCTTAGTTTTAGTTTTAGGTGCAGCTGAGGGAGAAAAAAAAAAAACTTCCTTTGAGGCGCCCCGCTGCTTGCTGAGACACTGTACTGCTTTGTGTTGACGTGAGAGGGGAGCGTACTGCAATGCAGCACTAAAACACGCACCCCCGGCTCCACCACTGCATTGTTTCCCACAATAACCCCCCCCCCAAAAAAATCTGATTTGCAAGCGGAAAATATATGCAAAGCCGACATCTAGGTTTTAATAGCGTGGGCTTGTGTTTTCTAGACATTTCCATATAAAACACGACTCCCTCATGCTTTCTGTTCCCACGAGAGAAAAGAAAACGACGGACGCTCATGTCCATCGTGTTCTCGTGTCGTACCTTGGAGAACCGGTGAGAACAGGAGGAGAACTGACGCAGCTCCACGTTGAAGTCTTCATCGTTGGTGTCGTCTTCCTCCGTCTCCAGGTGATGGTATCTCTCAGATCGAGCTAGAGGACACGGGACAGTTGGACGGCTTTCTCTTCCCAATGCAATCACTTACTACGTCTTATCATTATTATTATTATTATGATTATTATTATAAGAGCCACTAGGTGATTCAAGGAGGAGAAATTATATATAAATAATGTTCTCACAGTTTTATGGAAATTAAAATGATTGAGTTTCATTTCTAAACAATAAAACAATTGGTTTAAGCTGCTGATGGTGTTCCGACTGTTTTAAGCTCTGTGATTGGAGGGTTCTTGCTGAAATGCACCATGGGAGTTCCTCCTTGTTTATTTAATGTACTTTTCAAAGCTAGTTACGAATATTTTTATACGGCCGATTGGTGGAAATTCAAGCATCAGAATTACTTGACGTCACATCGTCTAAATGATGAGGAATCATTCTGAATCAGACTTCCAAACATGGCCGACGACCAGCAGCTCCCTGATTTGTGAGCGGTCGTGGGTTTGGATGACTCACTGTCGAAGTAGCTGGTGTCGTCTTCGGACTCCAGCTGAGGAATGAACTCGGCCTTCTGCCTCAGCAGACTGTTCCAGTCCAGGTCGTGGAAGAACGGATGCTGCTTCACTTCGCCGGCTCCTCCTGCCGAAGGGATTCATTAAATCAAAAAAACATTCAAACAAGCTTTCAGGGGAATTGTTTTCTCGGAAATCTGACAATTTTTTCTCTGAACTTTTTTCCCCTACATTTGTAACTTTTTTCTCATAAATTTGAGACTTTATAATCTCGTTAAATTGTGACTTTGTTTTTAAAAATTGGCTACTTTTTTCTTTTAATTTGCTGCTTTTTTCTTTTAATTTTTTGCTACTTTTTTCTTGTGAATTTGCTACTTTTTTCTTTTAATTTGCAAATTTTTTCTTGTAAATTTGCTACTTTTTTTTTTAATTGGCTAATTTTTTTTATTTTAATTTGCTACTTTTTTATTTTAATTTGCTACTTTTGCCTTTCGAGATGGGAAGTCCAGACTGTACTGGACTAACGTGAGTCCCCCGTCCCGGGTCAGAAACTAGATTCACGGACTGTTGGGGAAATGTTGATCAAAAAGGGAATGGTGGGGAGGCCGCAGGATAAACTGCTCATGACCTTTCATCAGAGTTACGAGGCGGCGCTAAAGTGGTCACATGGGGATTAATGGTGGTCTGGTCTGGTTCAGACCGAGCTCTGTACCTGTGCCCATCCTCTCCAGAGGATTCTGTCGGAGGAGCAAGGTGATTAGCTCCTGGGAGTCGGGAGGCGGAGCATCTTCACCCTCGGGCCAGTTGATCTCATCTGGAAAACACACGAAGGTCAAAGTCAGAATCATAAAAACTCAGCGACACCGACAGACCCGGGAGCTCCATTACATCCACTTTAATGCCGTGAACGAGAAAAATTCCCAACTTAATGGTGAATATGAGGAAGGAAACATTCAGAATTAGCATTTTTGCATTTAAGGTGGATTTGCAAAAACCCGTTTTAAGGTAATAATAATAGTTAATATGATTTATATAGTGCTTTTTTAGGTATTCAAAGACACTTCAACATTAGATGCTGGGGATCGTTATGAATCGAGTCGCGAGACACACAAAGACGTGACACAAAACCAGAACAATAAGATTATCATTGCAAGCATTTTCTTTTTACATTCTACTATTGAATTTTCACTTAATCGTGACACTTTTTTCAAAAACAGCTTCAGCAGCAACTCCGGGCAGAACCAGATTCAGTTCTGAGGCGTAAGCATAACGAAGAATGAGGTCATTTACATTTTTATTTTTGGTGAAAAGCCTCGTGGATAAAGAATGAAGGGGGGGTAAAGCCTGTCTGTGTTATGCTGATTGTCTGCACCGTTTGTCCCCCTTTTTAATCAAATTTGGGGAAGGGGGGTTATGAATATGTATGTGCGGGCGGTGGAACATGTTCAGACCTCGTTAATTAACCGTCACTCTCAGACTCGCTGCTGTTTGACGGAGAGCAAAGCAAACCAGCCGTCAGATAAAAAACACAACAACTCCCAAACCAACACATCTGAGCCCGAACCGACGACAAGATAGCAAAGATGAAGAGTTCGGTTGCCGTGGAGACGACAAGAAGAGCACGGAGTGACATCATCAGAATGTATTAAAACCGCCACTCGTGGTCTAAAAGTCAAGCCGATTACATTTACTGCCATCTGTTTCTGCTGCTGGCGCTCCGGGGAAATCTCACGTCTAATAAATAGAGAAATATTAATATTTACATATATATACATATTTTATTTTTCTCTTGCGCACTCGACAGAATCTAAAAAGCCAGATGCTGTGAGAATGTTTAGTAATTCTTTATAATCCATAAACTGACATGAATTAATGAGTGTAGTTTATTTTCATCTTTAAATACTAACATCAGAGCGCATTAAAAAAATTTTTTTTTAATAACTGCATGTTCTGTAATTAAAACACTTGGAGGAGCGGAAGGAACCACTGAATTTACCCGTTCATCCTCTCAGGACTACGAGCGGACAATTAACTGTGTTAGAGGTGTTCAGGCAGATATTTGGATTTACTTTGATGTAATTAGTTATTTTGTTATTGTTTGATTTGCTTTTATTCATTTTTTTATTAGTCAATCCTCAACACGGTGGCGTATTAGAGCTGAGAGGGCGGGCAATAATCAGAAAACAACATTCAAATGCAAATTTATGAGTTTATAAACTATTTGCTCACTTGATGTGTATGAAGCCTGTGTGTATTATTTTCTATGTTAAGTTATTCATCCATCAAAATTAGAAATAATTCTCTAGTAGACCTACATGAAAATAAACTCATCTGTATGTAAACGTAAATCTGCTACTTATTTCTCGTAAATTTGTGACTTTTTTCTCATTAATTTGCTTGCTTTTCTTGTAATGTTTCCCCTTTCGCTCCCTAATAAGCCATCGTATCATAGAATGTATTTTTATTGTTTTATTTCTTTTCTTCTGTCTTTTTTAAATGTAATAAATAAGTCATAAAAGAAACTGTGTGTAATGGTTGAGAAGAAAACAGTTTAAATTATTATGATTAATAATGAAGGAAATATGTTTAGTGGCTGACAGCATTCTTCTTCATGAGGCATAAACAGTCATGTTAATGTGATGTTTGAGGAATCTACTGACCGCTGATGACCTGTCCGAACAGTTCCTCCGGCGTGTCTCCGAAGAACGGGACGCAGCCGACCAGGAACTCGTAGAGGATGATGCCCATCGCCCACCAGTCCACCGGCTTCCCGTAGCCTTGTCTCAGGATCACCTCCGGGGCGATGTACTCCGGCGTTCCACACACCTGATACACAAAAACACAGGAAATACACAAGAAATACTCAAAATACGCTTTGTGGAAAAAGTACAAAAACCTCAGATAATAACAATAAAAAAAGACAAACCTGTTTATCAGAAAACTCGCGGGCGTCTTTCTCGATGTGTCCCTCGTAGAGGTTGGTCGTCATGTTCATCAGCCCGACTTTGGACAAGCCGAAGTCCGTCAGCTTAATGTGTCCCATCGACGTCACCAGCAGACTGAGGAAGAGGAGAGGAAGATGAAGAGGAGAAGAAGAGGAAGAAGAGAGGAAGACATGAGGAAGAGGAGAGGAAGATGAAGGCGAGAGGAAGAGGAGAGGAAGATGAAGAGGAGAAGAAGAGGAAGAAGAGAGGAAGACGTGAGGAAGAGGAGAGGAAGATGAAGACGAGAGGAAGAGGAGAGGAAGATGAAGAGGAGAAGAAGAGGAAGAAGAGAGGAAGACAAGAGGGAGACGAGAGGCAGACAAGAGGAAGAGGAAGAAGAGAGGAAGGCAAGAGGAAGAGGAGAGGGAGACGAGAGGACAAATGAGAGGAAGAGGAAGACAAAAGGAAGATGAGAGGAAGACGATAGGAAGAGGAGAGGAAGAAGAGAGGAAGAGGAGAGGAAGACGAGAGGCAGACAAGAGAAAGACAAGAGGAAGAGGAAGACGAGATGAAGACAAGAGGAAGACGAGAGGAAGAAGAGGACAAATGAGAGGAAGAGGAAGACAAGAGGAAGATGAGAGGAAGAGGAGAGGAAGACGAGAGGAAGAGGAGAGGAAGACGAGAGGAGGAGGAGAGGAAGACAAGAGGAAACCAGAGGAAAATGCGAGGAAGACGAGGGGGAGACGTGAGCAAGAGGAGAGGAAGAGGAGAGTATCAGATCCTTTACTTAAGTAGCAGTTTTAATATCACAACGTAAAAAGTAATTTAACAAGAAAACACTTCCTTGCCTTTTGCATATCAGATAAGTAAATAAATATTGAGAATTTCATTCTATTTATGAGTCTTTCTCATTAACATGTCTATCAGCTAAACGGCCGGCGGCTCACCGTCATTAATTTAAACGCCTGATTTGACCAAACAAAAGGTTACAAACTGCATTGCTTAAACAAAAGTTTACAGACTGTATGGTTAACATCCAAATATGCTGATGAGGTCTCACTTGTCTGGTTTGAGGTCTCGGTGGACGATGCCGTAGTTGTGCAGGTACTCCAGAGCCAGCACCGTCTCTGCGAAGTACATGCGGGCCATGTCGACGGGCAGCGGGCCCATGTTCTTCAGGAGGGTGGCACAGTCTCCGCCTGCAGACATGGACCACGGGGTCAGAGGCCAGCTGAGAGCTGAGCATTTACAAACAAGCAAACTACCGCTGACCTTCCACGTACTCCATGACCATGCACAGGTGGCGCCGCGTCTCGAAGGAGCAGTACATGGACACCACGAAGGGGTTCTCGGCGAAGGTGAGGATGTCTCTCTCCACGAAGGCCTGCTGGATCTGGTTCCTCAGGATCAGGTTCTGCTTGTTGATCTTCTTCATGGCAAACCGCTGCTTCGTTTCCTTGTGACGGACCAGATAGACGGCTCTGTGGTGGAAAAACAGGCTACCAGTCAGCTGGGGTTTAACTCCGCCCACACCGGTTCCTTTCCCAGAATGAGGGAATAACTTACTTCCATAAAATGCATCTTTATAAAAGAAAAATAGGTATTACCTGATATTATAGCAGGTTGTCGAATCAAATCTGTTATAATTATCTATTATAACCTCCTAGAGGTTCTAACTCCTACAACTACAGCGGCGTTTTAGGAAAAAACAAAAAAAACATGAGATGGGGCAATATTCAGAGAGAAAAAATATGCAAATGCACTGGAAAAAAGTGGCAAATTTCTTTCGCAAATTTATGAGAAAAAAGTCGTCAATTTATGAGATTTTTTTTGCAAATTGATGAGAAAAAGAATCGAAAAGGTAAAGGAAAAATTGCAAATTTATCAGTTAATTGTGAATTTGAGTATATAAAGTTATATAGTTAAAAAGTCACACATTTACAAGTTTATAAAGTCATATTTACAAGAAAAAAATAACTCTTACTATGTATGATGTCCGGTTTGTATTATATTTTATATTGTTGTGTTTAAATTATTGTGCGTTGTCAAAGTAGCAACATTAGCGTTTCGTAAATTTGTAAATTCACAACTTTATAATCTCGTAAAATTGCAATTTTATAATATAGCTAAATTTGCAACTTTTTTCTCGTACATTTGCAACTTTATAATCTTGTAAAATGTTGTTTTTTTCTCGTACATTTGCGACTTTATAATCTCGTAAAATGTTGTTGTTTTTTTCTCGTACATTTGCGACTTTATAATCTCGTAAAATGGTAAATCTGCTACGTTTGTCTTGGAATATTGCCCCCTCTCTCTGCTCTGTTTTTATTTCTATTTCCATTTTTAACCTACAATGGTAGGAAACAGAAGGACAGCCCTCGGAGAAACAGTTGGTGAGATTAGCTAATCCGATATGGAAGGACGTCCTCACCCGTAGGCACCGTTGCTGATGAGTTTCGTCATCTCGAAGTCCAGTTCGCAGGGTTTCCGTCGGCTCCGCAGGGCGGCGCTGAGGCTCTGACACTGAAGGCAGGAAGAGACTCATGAACTCATCACACTGATGAAATCTTTTACCTGCGAGCTAAAAGATGATGGAGCAGATCAAAACACACAAATCAATTCCCGAGAGCTTACAGAGTCGTCCGTTTCTGGTGTTTCTGCGATGCCACTGTCACAGCTGGTCAGCTGAGCGATTTCTAAAGAAAATCAAATAATAAGAAAGTTTAGTGCATCATAAATCTATGACTTCATATGGAAACCTGCCATCATGTTCTGTTGGGCAGTTTTTTGTTTTTTTAAACCTATAACCAAAAAGCAGCAGCCTTTATAAAGCTATTAGGTGGAGGTGCTGACTCGGAGGTAATCGGAATGGAGGATAAATGGAGCGGGAAGCAGATGTGGCGACACAAACACCCATTTAGAAAATCACCACTCCAGAAAGTGCTCATTAGAAACCACCTTGCATCTTTTATTATGTTGTGTGTGTATGTGTGTGTGTGTGTGTGCAGCCATGCCAAAGTCCATGTGTGTGTGTATGTGTGTGTGTGTTGTCGTCCCCTCGAGGGCCCATAAACACATTTCCAACGTGCTATTTAACATCTGTCCTTGCTCGTAAAGCGTTGCTGCGCTGGGCGATCCTGAGTGGATCTGGGTGACGGTCTGTGGGGACGCCATCGCTTTCTAATTAGTCCTAATGAATGTGAATCAGGAGAGACAGACGGGTCATTAGAGAGAGACAGGCTGTTGGGTGCAGGACATTAAGTCATGTGTTTTTTAACGGTCCCTCGACCACGACACTTACGTCTTCACATCCTTCGCATCGCCGCCGACAACGACACTCAGCATGATATTTATTTATAGAATCATCACTTTGCTTCTCCAAGAAACTACGATAACGACGATCCGATGCCAAGCGGAACTTTTATTATTTTATTAACTACCCATATTGGATCATTAATTTCATGGTGTTATGTAGGGGAGGGTAAAAATATCGATACGGCAATATATCGCGATACTTTGCCGCCCAATACAATATAGGTTTTTCAACTCCAAAGATCGATAAAAAAAAAAAGATTCATGTTTAGACGCGTTGTGAATGCAGTACTTTATCCTTTTTCATTTTATTTTCAATATTTATTCCAGTGAATTTCATGGGAATTAATAAAATGGAGAGGCTGTTTTGAATGAAATAGTTTTGACTCAATTTGTCCTCTGATCAATCTGATGATGTACATATACAGGTACTTGTATATGTACAATTATATCGCAATATCGTGATATCGTGATACGTATCGTATCGAGACCAAAGTATTGTGATACGAAACGTATCGTGAGGTTCTTGCCGATACTCACCCCTAGTGTTAAGACACATTAGTCGTTGAAGTCTAACCAGGAAGATGTTTGAATAATTGTATTATTATTATTATTATTATTATTATTATTATTATTATTATAACTATCCCGTTACCTTCCAGAGGGTCTCTGGTGAGTCCCAGCTGGCTGATGATGTAGCGCGGGATGTCCGTTTTGATGCCCTGGCCCTCTTTTGCGTGACCTTCAGCGGCCTCCAGAAGGTGGTAGAACTCCTCCGGGTCAAACTCCTGCACAACAACGGGGCGCTTTAATACATATCTGGACGGTTTTTGGAGGAGAACCTGGTACGTTTTTTTAGACGTGAAAAAAAAGTCTGGTTCAGCGTCTCATCGTCCTGCTTTATGCACCTCCGGGGATTTAAAGCAGTGTTCAGCGTTTTGAACGCTGGAAAAGATCTGAGCAGGAAACAGCGGGAGGTAAATTCATTTTGGTACGTTGTTAGCATTCATTTAAACTGTATAATTAACTATAAAGGTAGCGTACAGTTCACGGCTCATTTAAAAACCAGTTCACTAGTTGCCTAGCGACAATAAAAAATAAAAAAAACCTGTCATACATTATCATTTGGTAGATTGTTAGTGCTTCTTTAACCTTTATTTAACCTGGATGTATGTAAATGATAGGCAAGAGATGCCTGCTAGATAATAAAAGATAATAAAAATATGTTTTAAAGAAGAGAAAAAATTAGCATTTATCTTTTTTAGGCAATTAAGAAAACAAATGCACTGCTCTCCTATTGGCTGACAGACTCAAGAAGATAATAATTCATATTAAAAACTACAAACAGATGTATTTGCATTATAACTATGAATGTTTGAACCTACCAGACATTCCAGCAGCCGTGCCGGCCGGGCGATGATGATGAGGATCTTCTTCACCAGCTCTCTGATGAAGTTCACCTCCTCGCTGTCCGACCTCTCTGTGGACTACAACAGCAACACCATTTGTAGTTTTTTTCATGGATAAGAAAAACTCATGTATCACGATCACATTTGAGCTCTAAACATCTAATTTCCCCCCGAAAATAAAATCCCAGAGTCATTTAACAAAGATTACCGTTATGAAGATTATTTCCAGAAACCTTAAAGACTTTTATATAAACGTGGTTGCATGATTAAAAAAAACAAAAAGCAAAAAATGTTTTGTACTTCTTTTTATTCTAATCCAAATAAATGAAACTAACATTTTTCTTGCAAAAACCACAAAAAAAGATTCTACCCGGATCAGGAAACATATTTGCAACCTGAGAAACAACTAAATAATTCTCATTGAGATGGTTAAAAGTCCATAAAACCTACTATTTTCCCAGATATCATATTTCATAACTCAAGGAAAGCACTGGGTCCACATATTGAAGATGTTTGGTCTCTGAAGCCGCGTGGTTCCCGAGGACGGCGCTCACCTCCTGGACGAGCCTCTCCAGCTTGTCGGTGAGCTCACAGAAGTAGCTGGAGGTGACGAGTCCCAGCCGGCTCTTCTCCAGACAGTCTCGGGCCAGCTCGATGATCTGGTGGTGGGCGAAGCTGAGCACGCCGTCCGCCAGGGGGAGCACGCTCTCCGGGGAGCTGCTGCGGATCACCTCCTGAATACGCTCCTCCATCTGAGCCGTGGCCTGCAGGGGGGGAGGTGTAAGTCATTAGATTGGAGGTCTGCAATGCTTTCCAGGCCCAGGGCCCCCAAGACCTATAGAGACCTGGGGAGGGACCCCCAAGACCTATAGAGACCTGGTTGTATAAAGGTGTTCCTTATTAAACCAACCAATAATAATAATAATAATATGTAGAGCAGCCTATAGTACCATGTACAACAGTACTTTGTAATGAAAAGTACCTTTTATTTTATTTGATACGCGTTTCTTCCCAATGCTGCTATATGAAGCACTTTGACTTGCCTTTTTGTTGAAAGCTGCTACAGAAATACAACTGCCTTGCCTTGATGTATGAATACAATTACAGGCCAATAGTAAAGATACAAGAACAGGAAGATTATATTCACCTATTATAGGTTATAGTCATGTTAATTAATATGCATTTTTTGGACATATTTGACTTTTTCGGAAAAACAAAAGTAACTTACCCGAGGAAACCGCTCCTTGTAGACGTGATTCATCATGATAATCTCGTGGTCGTAACACGACGGAGATCTGCCGGGGCTAGGAAAGGAAAATAAATAAAAATCAGCGTCTGAGGTGGTTTCCATGACAACATGAGGGTTGGTCCGGAGAAGGCATGTACCTGAGGCTGCGTGAGCGCGGGCGCATGGCGGTCGCCCGCCGGCATTCGTCCCCGGAGATGCTCTCAGTGCAGAAGTGCTTGGAGAGGAAGTGCAGCTCGTCGGGCGTCGGCTGGAAGGGCAGCTGGTGCAGCTTCTCCTGTGATGAACAGGACGACTGGAAATGAAACACATATATTCATACATGAAAAGAAAAAAATAGAGATATATTTCTTTGGTGTTTGAAGGAAAAATATCAGAACAGAAAATCCTATGTTTTCCATCCAATACCTGCAATATTTTTAGGAATAGTCATTTTGAGAAGGAAGCTCTTTCACTTTCTAGCAGGAGATAAATATAACTGTTCCTTTACAATCATCCTAAACAGGTAAATAAAAAGTAGTTATATTGCATTTATGACCAACCAAAGCTACTGTTTCTAGAACGACGTGATGTTTTACAAAACAAGGACGCCCATCCGTCAGTCGGCGCCGTGAATGGAAGGAAATGCCAAAAACCACACAAAACAAAAAACACATGACTCACTGCAATTCCTGTAAAACGTGAGTGTTTACATGCATCATATGCTCCGTCTGCAGATCATATATTTTGTGTCAGAATAGAAGAAATAAGAAGCTGCAGACACTTTCCATCATATTTACGCATCATCTAATGCTGAGCAGTTGTTTTTTTCCATATAGTGAAAATGATCATTTTAAAATCTGTGATACTTACAGAGACGGTGGAACTCGGCGTGTTGGTTCCATATCCAGACGAGGGAAGCGAAGCCAACGACCAGCGACGCCCGTCCGTCCTGTCGTACAAGACAAACGCAAATTAAACAAAATGATCTTTAAAAAAAACGTGAAATATGCAAAACAAAGAAGAAAAAAATCCATGTTTGCATTCAAAACACGTAAATGAACTCTCAGAATCGTAGTGATCACATGATTACAGATGAAAAGTGACTGTTTTTTGCTGTTTTGTTTTTAGAATTAGAGAAGCGATGAAGACTACCAGACAAACTGATGAAGGGAGATTAAACTATATATATGGGGATTATAAAAGCCTGATATGGAGTTTACCTGTCTGCTCTGTGGCAATGACTGTGGATTATAATAAACAAAAATATAATACACCATTACTTCATATCCAAATGGCATAAAATAAACAATGTACTGAATGTTGAGACTGTTAACGCATTAGTTGTCTGAACCGGCTGCAGATCAAATGTTCGTGTTTTCTACCTTCGTGCGAAGGAGAAGTGAGCTGAGGCACTGGGGGAGAAGTTCCTCGGACTGTCTTGTGGGCTCGTTCCTGCAAGAAAAACACGAGATAAACACCAAAAAACAGATTTCAAAGAGGGGCAAACAACCTGCAGACTTCCAGCAGAGTCGATATCACAAACATGCTTGATGGAGTTTTTACTTCCTTGAAAACAATCCTTGAAATCTTCCTTGAGAGGAGATAAGACGCCACCTCGCATCATTAACATTATCAATCTGCAGATTATTGTCTTCGTCATGCATTTGTTCTAGAATATCACCAGATTCTGCACAATGAAAATGAAATGTTTCGCCAAATGAATAACCGATTATTTTCCTTAATTGTTCATTTGTGTCTCGATGACCTCGAGGCTGGAACGCAAACGTCTGACATCGACACTGAAGTTGTCGGTTTCCAGGACGGTTGCTGGTTGTTATAAGGATCCTTTTCATCAGACTCACTGATTTACACATTGGACCTTTTTTTCCCTCTTTTTAGCTTCATGTCATGTCTTGTTCTACCTTCTACTTCCACTCAGTAACATAAATGCAACACCGGGGTGAGGAAACGGTGACACACATGAGATAATAGACGTGCACGTGCACGTGAACGTGCACTTACCTGTGAGGGATGAGAGAGGGGAGTGAGGTCGCGGTAACCCTGAAGACTGGCCGCTTCCTATCAGACTCTTTCTGTTGCTCGTCCTGCAGCTGTGAAACCACAAAGTCAAATATTAATATAATATTATTAATATTACACATTTCTTATCACTCATTTCCTTTTTAAACAGCAGGCAAAATAAACATTTTAAATTAGTAGATGTTTGGAATGATTAACCCCCCACTGGGTTTGGTGTTGTTCCTGCAAACTTCAACAAAAGAATATTCAGTTCTGTTTAAATACTATGTTCCTTTTTGTTGGCTTTTCTTTGCGGCCGTCCATACATATCTTATCATATCATATTTGTGTCAACACAATACATTTCTACCTGTTCAACTATTTGCCACCATTACGTATCATCATAAGCAGTCATGAATACTCATAATGCTTTATAACACATTATATTTATACTCATAACACATTACAAACCATTTCAGAATTACTTTATAATCGTTTTTTAACATTATAAAGTTGGTCGCTGTTTGAGTTTATGTAAAGTGAAACAAATCTGAAAAAAGAATAAGGCACAAATACATTTTTATAATGCTGAATTAAAGTTTAAATTATAGTTCACTATGATCTCAGTAAAAGACCAAAATTGTAACGTAAGATTTGCCTTAATGGCCTCATTATTAATAAATGTCACTTTTAAATCAAGGAAACGCAATTTGTGAACAGTGAACCGTTCCTACGATGCAAAGCCACCAGTACATCTTCACAAATCCAGTTCCACTCATTACAAACACTGAATGCCAAAAACATGCTTCTCTGACATACTCTGATGTACTTCTTTGTACAGCATTCAGGATGCTTTTATGTTAATACAGAACTGTGATCAACAACATGCAACTGATAATCTGTACTTCAGTTTTTATCCTTGAGAGAAAAAAAGAAGGAAAAAAAAGGACTATTTCAACAACTAAAAAGCAGCTTGGGCGTTCTCGATGAGTCTCTGGTTGATATATTGTGAAATGAGAGGCTGTCGGAGGGAACCAAAATGCCGCAGAACATGAATTCACTTCAAGGTCGGAGGCTCAATGACATCCTGTTACATAACCTCCTCGGAGGACTGAACCATTTCCAAATGGATTTTTAAGACGTTATTTAATAATAATTTCCTTCCCATGCATAATACAGACAACACAAAAATAACCAACATTAATTCTCCAGTTTCTGTGTGTGTGTGTGTGTGTGTGTGTGCTCCTTGATATAACTGCAGCTTTTGATGACCAAAGTATTCTTATTGCTGCCAATGTTAACAGTTTTTCACAGTAAGTTCTTGCTTGTTGCGTGACGTATAAGTGAGGCCAGAACCTATTTCTACAATAAGACTTTGCATTAATGTTCGTCTGTATGCAGATGACTCCATGTTGTTTTGTGCTTCACACAAACATCCGTAGGAGTCTTTGGTTACATTTCTATATACATATGACTCTTTTAAAGGCATGGATGATGCACATGATAAAATCTCACTAATGCCAACACCTCATGAAGGAGGAGGAAATTACAAAATAACAGTTTGTCTGTCCTGTTACGAAACTTTGGTGAATCCAACCTGAAACATGTGTGCAAAATGTTGCATGTAGCCCCAAAAACGTCCACAGAATTAACCCATGCTCCCAGTCCTTTTCGGCATGCTGAAATCCAAAGTGATCTCCCTAAATCCCGGTGGGGGGGAAACCCCCTCGTTTTTAACCAAAATCCCCCATTCGTCCTCGTTTACTCGAGTGCTTTCCGAGGCCAACCTGCAATCAAGAGTGTGTGGTGGACGCACGGCGTGAATCATTCATCGCGATGGGGAAGGGAGCGACTAATATCTGGTGCACACAGGTGCTCAAGTCAAAGAGGATCGGATTTAACCAGTTCTATTTATACCCTCTCACTGTGGATTAGGCCAAGAGAATGCCACGCTGCTGCCCAATCAACCCACTTGTTGCCCTTCGCTCTCCATCCCCAAGAGTATAAGCCCTTATTACAGAGTAGTGCTACTCATGGGGACATTTAAAAACTTCTGGTTTATATCACACAAAGAAATCTATAAAAATGCCACAGGTTAGGCCGTCTCCATCCTGTTTGATGTGAAGCCGAGCTGTGGTGGCGGAGGCACATCGGAGGCCAGAAAAGGCCGAGTGAGGGGAGAAAAGACAGAAAGGGAAGGATGAAGCCGCCCTGGGCGAAGACGATACGGAGAAAGTAGGCCAGCGTTGTTCGCTGCGCTGCAGATGTGTGAGATTCCTGGAACGGATCCTATAGGAGGGTTTTTACCGATCACCAGTTATATGCAAAAGTATAGCTATTATTTTTACATATCATTAAAAATATCATTACACATATTTTCTACGCTGACCTAAATTACTGTACCTCTTTATTGTTACAAAGTAATCTGAATCTGTCAAAAAACAATTTCTTTAGACTTATTTTTGGGCACAGGAAGAGGCAAAAATAGACGAAGGGGCCTTTTGATTCCCACCAGTTTGAATCCAGATAAATCCCAGATCGTCTGATCCTGACCCGCCACCAACAAAGAGCCACGATGAATCTCCTTCTACGTCTGTAGAGTTTCAGCTCTCTTGTCAGAGCTGTCAGGTGAGCTGACGAAGCACAACGCCACATAAATCGCTGCTGACAAACCTAAAATTCAAAGTCACTCGCGTGACACGCAGGCGGCTCTATTAATAGTATTTAAAAAACTAGCAATGCAGCTCTTTTCTTCGAGCCCCCGAAGAAAGATTTTCTACATCTGAGGATGTGTAGTATGATACATCGCTTTGGAGCGACTCGGCTTTGATAATCAGGATTCAGGAGCTTACATTTTCACATAAAGAGCATTTAACGGATGGTAACTTAAAAGTTGCAGCAAAGTTCTTACATCTTTAAGTTTTCTGCATTTTCTTCTTCTGTTGACTAAAATGAAGGACACGACCTTATAACTGAATTAAAATCAAATATCATATTCCGATCATTACTAAAACAATGAGTGGGGAAAAAAAAAAAACTGTAATAACATGGGGAAATATATGATTTACATGGAAGCCATTCAATCTTATTTAATTTTACTTAAATCTGCAGTTCGGCTTTACATTCAATCGTCATTTTATTCACCAACGCAGCAGAGAAATCTTCAGTTTTTCCAATATTCACTAAATCTCACAGCAGATGAAAAAAATAACTCTTTATACACTGATAAAAAAAACAGCCAGTATTTCATGTTAAGCTGTTTTAGCACAGAAATGGGTCAGGAAAGGGATTAAAGATAAATATCAGTTATATGGGCTTCACCAAACAGAAAAATATACAGAAAAAACTGGGATCAAGTAGCTTAGCTATAAACCGGCGGCTACACACTCGGAACAAATGTTAAAAAGTCGAGTTTAAATACACGGCATGGTGTCAAACACAACATTTCTTCAGAAGCAGCACCTTGTCTGAACAGCCAGGATAGAAACCTTAACACTGACGAAATATGAAAAACAATCAGCGTTTCCTCTTCTCCGACTCTTAATTAATGGGGGATGGAATATAGGAAAAGTACACATCCTGGGTCAGGAAACATGAGACTGCCTCGACAATAAACATTCAATTACCTCTCCACTCACCAAGCAAATAACACACAATAGGCTGGAGGAAACACCCAGCTTCTTATTCACTCGCCTCATAAAACAGGTCCGCTGACATACTGTAAACACATCCCCTACAGCCAATCAGTGTCCAGAGAACCAACCTTTTATGTGCTCAGACAGATAGACAGCAGCAAACTTCTAACTGAAGGTTTTTTACCTCTTGGACCTTCGCAGACGCGCTCCACTGAAGAAATGCGGCATGTTAAAGTTGGACAGCACCGTCCACAGGCTGGAGTCGGACATCGTGTCCGAGTCCTGCCAGAGGGGGAGATGCAAAGGGGGCTTTTGGGGGTTCGGGAGTACCCGACCCCCGTAACGGTCCTG
The DNA here is from genome assembly GCA_029853015.1 of Chelidonichthys spinosus. Classification (NCBI taxonomy): domain Eukaryota; kingdom Metazoa; phylum Chordata; class Actinopteri; order Perciformes; family Triglidae; genus Chelidonichthys; species Chelidonichthys spinosus. Next base: position 16,099,346 of record CM056840.1, read on the forward strand.
ATGACGGGCGCTCCTGCAGCAGCAGCTCTGCTTGGGTCCCGACTTCCTCTGCACATCTGCAGCCAGCTGCGGCATAAACACGGCGGCAGAGAGGACGGCGTGTCCTCCTCTGTCCTCAAATAAAAAGTAATCCAGGGAGGATCCTGGAGCGTACACAGTGTGTGTGTGTGTGTGTGATCCAGGTCAGGCGTCGACACTGTTGCAGGGATACGACACCGAACACCAGCTGACTATTTGTTTTCTCCCCCCCCCCTCCTCTCTCTCGCTGCTCCATATCCCAAACACTCACTCCGCTTCCCTTTTGCTCAACATGCTCCGTCTCATGTAACAGGCATCTACCACTTCACGTCCCGAGCAGGGGGGAGGGGGGGCGGTTTGTGCTGCATCATCAGCAGATGTTGCCGTGCACCCCCCTCCAAAAGTTATCGGTGGGTCAGCGTATTAAAGCAGGATTCCCATTTGAAATCTCGATTATTTTTTGGTTTTTGCAGGGATTTCTTCCACATCGATGGGAGCTTCACCTCAACTTCATCGCTCTTGATCCGACGCTTTAATCCTCGTTTTACAATCTTAATTCTTCAAAACATGGATAAGCAAACTGCGTTCACAAGGAAAAGGAAGAGCGGGTTGGAAGACATGCACCCGTTTCGTCAGTCCAGTGATGAATTTGACTTTGGAGTCCTTCGAGTGTATGTGTGAGAGTTTACAGTCAGCTGATCATAGCTGTCAGACTCCACAGGAGAGAGCAGAGTTCAGGCCTCCAGACAGACACTCGGCTGCAATAACGTAAGCGGAGAGCCGTGATAAGAGCCGGAGGTCGCTGTAATCACACGATTGATGGTGTCACTTTCACAACGCGGCTTCCAAACATTCACTTTGTCTCAGCGAGCCACAGAAATAGATATCGAGCTTATTCACCGAGCAAGTAAACACAAAAGACAAACGCAGCTCACGGTAATGTGTCTAAACGGTCTAACGGTGTAATATTTGTGGAGCAGTCAATTAAGGGAGGTGAAGGAAAGTTAAATGTCTATTTGAAGACAATTAATTACGACGGCGTATCAGGGCCACTGTAGGAGAAAAAAAAACTGAGGCGAGAGAGGGGGGAAATTTGCGGTTGGGCTAAGATGCTAGCGGTAGCATTCACTTATTAGCCCAACCGCCCCGATCAATAAACATCCATAAGATGACAGTTTGGCCTCATATAACTAAAACCAACAATAAGCATCAACATCATCACCCTAAGGACCTTAACGAGGCGTTGTCAATTAGTGTGTGTACATTCATGGGAAGTTAGACAGCACAGATGCCGGTTGTTAGCATCGGAATAAACTCGCAAATTTGCTACTTTATAAAGAAAGAAAAATGCCGTCGTGCAATATTTGTTTTTGTTTTTAAAGTCTCATATGATGATAAAATTTGAGCTTTGGACTTTTCGGATATTTCGCAGCGACACGGACTTCTAACCCCTAAATTGCACAACGTGTTTGCATTACATCATCAGCGACATCCCGAGGGGTCATCTCGGGTCACGTTTGCTTATATTTACAGAAAGAAAGAACCACTGAGATCATTATGATGTCAGTTATAATTCAAACAGAAGACCAGCTGAAAGGAGGTGGACCAGTCAGACCCGAGGACCGTCAGGATGCTTCAGATCAGTCACAACGCTTCTGCACGTGTGATAAAATGTAATCAGAAGCCATTTTGTGGGTATAAAGTCTCCATGTGCATCCTCTCTCTCTCTCTCTCATATCCCCCCCCCCCTCCTCCCTGCAGGCCGGCGTGACAGCCTTCACTCTAATTATGGCTCTCTGCTCCGTTTCAGCGTTCCATATAAGAAACAACGGTTCAAAGTCAAACTTTGGGTCATCGTCACAAGTAAAAAAAAGAAAGAAAAAAAGTGGGTTTGTGTCCTCGTCTGACTCGTTTCATCCTCGACAGTTAAAAAAAAAGGAATATTTTCTAAATATGTAAAGATTTTAACAATTATATTAATTTTGCTATTATAAGCGTGTGTAGTGTATTTCTATGGGCAAATCAGTGTTACTGTGTTTGAACTATCCCGTTCATTGTTTCTCACCACATACAACATAATGACTATACTTCCTCATAAAACATATGCAACATATACACATGTTTAATTATGCATTCGGGCTTTTATTTATCTTATATTCTAAATTTGAGCTAATTTCAAATCGTAAAAAATTCAATGTACCGCCAATGTAAACAACCCACATAAACAAACCATGAAATAATGTAAACAAACCACGCAAAGAAACCACGCAAACTTTAAAATACCATCAATGTCACACTAACTTAACTCAAATTCATCAGCGAACCTCAATATATAATATAATATATATTTTATGTCAAATCAGATCAAAATCAAAATTGTCAATAGATGAAAACATCTCCACAGTCTTGTATGGAGCTGAGTCACTGAAACGCTGCTCGGCTCCACTCGCTCTGAAAGAGGTCAGAGGTCATGTGTGGGTGTTTTATGCTATTCATTGATACAGAAAAACGCAATATTGAGTGTTTTGAATGAACAGAAGTTCAGTTTTCATTCCAACTATTTCTGTTGGCACAAACTCTTGTCAGAAGCAGTTTGGATGAAGCCAAACAAAAACCTGCCAGATTAAATATCGACTGCAACTCTTCTTTAAATCGGTAAAAATGTAAGTTTAAAACTAAAAGTTTAAGCAATTTAGGTTCCAACTGGACTTGAAAACATTCTCACCATAAAAACAGCAGCAAACAAGTATTTCGTACAGATATAGTGATCAGTGAGCGGAGAATGAAGCCACTCTTCCTCTGTGTGTTGTAATCAGAGCTCCTCTGTGCTTTGTTGACATAGCAGGGCCGGCCGCGTGTGCACGTGAGGGCATGTGAGCGTGCACGTGAGGCTAGCTCGTAGCCGCCTGCACTGCCTCTATACCGCGGTTACAGCTAATCATCACAGGAGCGTAGCAGCCAACTTCCTGTTCCCCCCTCAGTTTAACACACTGCACTGTTGCTGTTGTTTGCACTGTTAGCTGCTAGCCATGGGCTGAGCCGTCGCCCTATTGACACCAAAAGGTAATGCTTTGAATTTCACATTTGGCACATTAAAGAGAAGCTTTCTGGCCTTCTGCTTCTTCTTCAATTCCTTAAAACTGTAATATTAGTAAACAATAAATCAATCAACCTTTAACAGCAAAAAAAAAAAATCCACCTTTAGTGCATGTGTTGACTATATTCATATCATTAAAGGGCATCCGAGGCCACCTTTTCAGCCCTCTGTCCAACCAACTAGTAAAAACATAGAGCCAAAAACAAGATGGCTTCGACCTAAATGACCCTTTTGAAAAAAAAAGAGGGATTCAGAGCTTCTTGACGTGCAAAAGAAGGAGTTTGAGAAGAAGACATGCCATCTGAGACATCACTGACCCCCCGTAAAGAAATTATCTTTTCAGTGACACAAGGATAAAAGTCACGAGTAATCTGAAGCTTACTGAGAAAATCTCAAACTAGCTTTTAACCGTTTTAAATACTCGTCGCCTCCTAAATGAATCAATCCAGCCGGGATTCAGACCGTTCTTCACTTTGATGTATTTGCAAAACGCCACAAATCCTACTTAGCACATGAAAGAGGAGCAAGATGGGGGAACGGGGGGGGGGGGGGGCAACATTATATAAGCACCGTGTCCTTCTCTTTCAATGTCATTTCAATGGCAGATGATGATTTTTTCCTTTTTTAAGGACTTCACGTCCCTGTGATGCTCCATGACGAGGACCGACCTGAACATGCACCAGTAACATGAACACGGGTCGGTAACATGAATACGGGTCGGTAACAGGAACACGGGTCGGTAACATGAACACAGGTCGGTAACATGAACACGGGTCTGTAACAGGAACACAGGTCGGTAACATGAACACGGGTCGGTAACAGGAACACAGGTCGGTAACATGAACACGGGTCGGTAACAGGAACACGGGTCTGTAACAGGAACACGGTTTGGTAACATGAACACGGGTCGGTAACAGGAACACAGGTCGGTAACATGAACACGGGTCGGTAACAGGAACACGGGTCACAGGAACACGGTTTGGTAACATGAACACGGGTGGGTACACGGGTCGGTAACATGAACACGGATTGGTAACAGGAACACGGGTCGGTAAGATGAACACGGGTCGGTACACGGGCCGGTAACATGAACATGGGTCGGTAACAGGAACACGGGTCGGTAACATGAACACGGGTCGGTAACACGAACACGGGTGGGTAACAGGAACACGGGTGGGTAACAGGAACACGGGTCGGTAACACGAACATGGGTCGGTAACAAGAACACGGGTCGGTAACAAGAACACGGGTCGGTAACACGAACATGGGTCGGTAACAAGAACACGGGTCGGTAACAAGAACACGGGTCGGTAACACGAACATGGGTCGGTAACAAGAACACGGGTCGGTAACAAGAACACGGGTCGGTAACACGAACATGGGTCGGTAACATGAACATGGGTCGGTAACAGGAACACGGGTCGGTAACACGAACACGGGTCGGTAACACGAACACGGGTCGGTAACAGGAACACGGGTCGGTTATATGAACACGGGTCGGTTATATGAACACGGGTCTGTTATATGAACACAGGTTGACGAGCGCTAGCTTACCTCCAGAAATGGAACGCGTGCAGCGGGCTGCACGGACTGCAGGGGCTAGTGGGAGTGGGGCTCAAGCTTCGGGGAGTGAGGCTGTAAGTTAAATGGAGGGGAGTGAATAGTCAACAGACAGACGACCCCCCCCCCCATCCATCCATCACATGAAGACAGCAGCATCAGAGTAACGAGCCCCGTCAGATGATCCAGAATCATGTTTAAATAGCAGGTTTGTCTGTATTTGAATCAGACGTCTCGTCGGTTGATTATGAATATTACAGATTAACCAAATTTCACGTTTGTTATTGAATAAATGAGGCCATTCTTGTGATAAGGTTAGATTCATCTTCTCTTATCTTATGCTTCTTCTCAATGTATTAGATTTCTGGCTGAATCTGATTTATTATTATTGTATTTATTTTTCTTTTACAGTATGTTGAATCCTTGAGATAAATAAATAAATACTTTGAGACTTTTCTCCCCTGTGATGTTATGGATCAGTGGCACTGCAGAGCGTTAGGTCACATAGAGGTGAGTAACTTTCACTGCAGTGGGAGTCCAAAACACACTTTATAATTTTTCTACATTTTTCTCAGCTTTTAAAGTATGAATCCAATTATTCATCCGTGCCTCAGAGCTGCTTCCATGATGTCCAAACCCTGTTTAAAAACACACTGTTGCTTATAGAGTCCACTTATGCACCACACTGCTGCAGTAAATACACACACAGCACACCAAAATGTGGATGAATCCGCTGGAGAAAATAGTCCCAGACGAATACACTGTGGAATATTACGGCTCTTAGTAGGATTCAACCAGTTTGGGAAGGATTAACACATTAACTGTAGGTTTTCATGGGACATATTGACACAATAAAATATTAAATCTGCATATATGTAATCTGCATAGAGATAATGTCTTGATGCAGTCGCTCATTGGTCCAATTATGATCTCTCATCGCAGCTTTTAACGCCTCAAACGGAGGAAAACTGTGACAAATACCTTGTTGACCTCATTTTATTATATAAAAATGCATCGAGTCAAAGAAATGACTGGTGAAACAGGGAAACCTGCTACATAAACACACAGAGAAACACTGCCCTTCACCCTTATTGATCACATCCGTCACAAACGACCACATCTCGGAGGTGCGTTGCGAGAGTGTGTGTGTGTGTGTGTGTGTGTGTGTGTGTGTGCACTGCGCGAAACAGAAGCATGTTTTTGTGCAGTTGCGGCACTCCTTTTGCATGGTCTGTCCATATCACACACACACACACACACACACACACACGTGCATGCAAGCATAAAACACACACACACACACACACACACACACACACACACACACACACACAAGAAAACGTCTGCTGCGTAGCTGTGAAGGTTCTGACATTAGACTTCCTGCTGCAGATGCTGCTGCTGCTAATGCTAACGCTGCACAAGCAACAGTGAAAGACACACACACTCACACACACACACACACACACACACACACACACACACACACACACACACACACACACAAAGCTACACACTGCTCCCTGGTAGGATAACGGAGGGAAATACTCACTCTAGCGTCAGCCCTGGAATTCTCAGCCTCTCCCGCTGGGCTTTCATGGCTGAACTGTGCTCGTGTGCTCTATTGTGGTCATGATATGCATTCACACTGCCTGTCTGCCTGCCTGCCCCCCTCCTTGCACTGACAAAGAGCCAAACCCAGCCACCACAGTGCGATGAGACGGAGTGGTCCCCCCCCCCTCCAACACAAATAAAGGGAGGGTGCGAAAAAAAAGGGGGGTTCTTGTTTTGGTCTCACTTCCCACCTTGAAGCTGTCAAATAAGATCCTCAGCTGCCTGCGGAGGGCACGGAGGCAGGACTCCTCCCTCCCCTAATACACGCCCCCTGCTCCTTCACAAACGCATGCACATATCTGCCTCCCCCCTCCCCCCTCCCCCCCCCCCCACCAGCTGGTGACTTGCATTGGAGCAGATACGAATGCAATCAACACATTTCCCTCTCCTCCTCCTCGAACACGCAGTCACCTTGACAGCACGCTCACCTCGAGGCACACGCAGCGTACGGTGCAATGCCGCCGCGATCACGGGGATGATGTCATCGCCCCGAGGAGAGAAAAAAAACAAACATAATGCAGCACTACCTGCCACCCGTCCACGTCAGTCAGCGGGCAGCGACGCAGCATGCACTCTCGGGATTCAAGTCCTTTTTTATTCAACAGATCGTTAAAATAAAAACACTTGTTATGACATTTAACTGTAGGAGCGTGAAGGAGTGTTGAGACTGAAAGTATGAAAGCATGATGACGCAGCAGAGTGTCCTCGCCCTGCAGGGATTTTTACAAGACCCCCCCCGAGGCTTATCATTACTGACAACAATCATGATGTCATTTATTTGCAGAAGCCAAACTGTCGTAGTCACAAGAAGTCAGAATGAATCACTGGCAGAGAGGATGAACCACTGCACGACCCCGAGGAGGGCTCATTCAGATCAACAACAATAATAATGTGTTCGCAGGGAGTCAGCTACAGTTGCTGCTGCTGCATGCATTTGTTTAATGGGAGAAATATAGAAATATAGGAGCTGCTGCCTCATGCGTTCATTCAGTATACCGATGATTCTTGATCACTGGGAGCAGGTTGGAGGAAACACTGCATGAAACACAAAACTATAAGGGCTGTAAGTCTGAGCAGGTAGAAGGGAGGACATTTATGTAAACTCTTTTTGTGCTGTTCTTAAACTGCTTTTATTTTGTTTTACTCCGTAGTAACTTGAGATGGCTTTAACAATGAAAAGTACATTACAAATGTTTTATTTGTATTATTATTAACTGTAAAAGCATCTTAAGTGATGCATATTTTTTTGTAAAAAATCCCCACATAACTAGTAGTGGAGGCAGGAAGTGGAGCGTAAACAGGATGCAGGTCAAGAGTCGGCTACAAACTTTACACGATGTAGCTCCGTATGCTGCCGTGTAGTTTCCAGACTGATATGCTCGTGTCTTTTGCATTATTATTATTATTATTATTATTATTATTTTAATGTCTTTGGGGGGATAGGTTAATTGGTGACTCTAAATTGCCCGTAGGTGTGAATGTGAGTGGGAATGGTTGTTTGTCTCTACATGTCAGCCCTGCGATAGACTGGCGTCCTGTCCAGGGTGTACCCTGCCTTCGCCCAATGACAGCTGGGATCGGCTCCAGCCCCCCTGCGACCCTGAATACAGGATAAGCGGTAGAAAATGGATGGATGGATGGATTTTAATGTCTTTGGTATCTTGCAGTGTGGGTTAATGCTTTTTTGACGTGAGCCTGGTTAAATCACACACACAGAAGGTTTTTCTCTCCTTCTGAAAGTCAATGAGACATAACTGCAGCGTTTCCAGGGTGCTGGGCTAAACGCCCTCTGCCCTCTCAAATGAGTCTGGAATTATGCAGCAGAGAGAAAAAGGAGTCATAAAAAGTAGAAACTAGTTCAGCCAAACTCACTCATCACACATCAACTATTAAACGGCCATGTTTGAAAACCCTTTCAACCCTGTTTTGAGTTTTATTCTGCAGAGAAAACAGACTCAATGATGAGGAAGTCTACATTCACTTCCTGGTCTATCACATGACCCAACGACCTCCAACCTCCACCAAAAATAGGATAAAATCCACCAACAGAGAGGAACTACAGGGGCTAAAGGAGTTTCTTTGTTTTCTTTTATGGAATTAAAAAAACTGGCAACTGAACGTAAACATAATCATGTTCTTGCATTATTTTTTAAACATCACAACTAATAAAAAAAAACCGTCTTTGTTTGTCTTAATTATCTTAAAACCTGGTGATCATTGTTATGATGTTTCTCCAGAATTGAGGCCAACGATGCTGAATAATAATTATTAAAACACACGTGCTTTTTAATTTTACATATATATATATATATATATATATATATATATTATATCATGTTTGACCACTTGGGGGCAGTGCAACAACCTTTAAACACATTCTGAAAATAGAAGGTAACATTAATTAAGAGTCGTGTTTCTCATCCCGACGCTCAGCAGATATTTCTCCGAGACCATCGTCATCCATTCAGCTATTAATACACAATATTAATTAGTGGAGCTTTCAGATCTGAATCCATAACGTGATGCTGATGACACGATGACCGAGGTGTTGTGGAGCCAATCAGGCCGTTCACAATGTGAAACCTGAGCACTATTGTTGCTATTATGGGAGAGAAGTGGAGCGTGAGCGTGTCAGGAGAGGAGCTGCAGATTTCACACCGTTATTGAATTACATCGAGGGAGTCGAGGGAGTCATCGTCACAATAACTCATATTGTTGGACGATATTTGGTCCAAGAAATAACAGATAAGCGACATTATTGTCATTTTACAACCATTAGTGACTGTTATAATGGTAGTTATGTAAACCAGAGGTCAAGGCCCCTTGTCTTATAGCGACCCCCTATTATATATCATATAATGTTCCTTATTAAACTATAATAATGTGTAGTGCAGCCTATAGTTCCATGTATAACAGTACTTTGTAATGATGGATGTATGCTAAGTCATTAAGATAATAACTAGGTTGTATTCATGTTAATGTGTATTTTTGGATGTATTTTAAGTTTTGGGATGTTGAAAATCTTTGATGTAAAGTAAATAGAGAGCAAAGAAAATTAAATTCTTAAGAATAAGATAAAACCACAGAACCAAAACAAATGTCTTCAAAAGTCCTCTAATCGTAGGGAAACACTGCTGTTTATTCTGGAATCACGTTTTCTAAAAATATTGGTTTCATTCTGAACATGCAGGTAAACGACGAGGAAAAAATCAGCAAAAACAATCAAATTCATGTCTATATGTTGTACAATATAGTAATTATTGAGGCGGCAACAACAAATTAAGTGTGCCAGACCGAGGTTGTATTTCAGCCTCAAAAAAGTAAAACAAATCTCAGTAAATGTTTGACATCTGCAGAGATCGAGTTCAGGAAATGCAGCCGACGACGTCTGTCGAGCATAAAAAAACACCACCAAACAGAATCTACAGTCAAAAAATCCTCTTTCATCCCGTCAAGAACAACAACTTCGGAGCTCCAGATCCAAAACAGCAACACTGGTTGTGATTTTGTGCCGTTGAGGTGAGAAACGGTAATCTAACGTCCGGTTGCCAAGTTCCTTAATTGGACTTCCAGTTATTACGGTCAGCTTATAAATAGATCCCAGTCATCATCACATCCAGACGAAAACAAACTTCCACATACGACATATAATCTAAAAGAAGTACAAGTCATCACTCGTGTCAAATATTAAAGATGGCTCTCTGGAGCCAGAACCTCAGATTCATTCCTATAAATCTACATATTCTGAAGGGTTTATTCCTAATAACATGGCAAGGTTCCTTTAATTTTTATTTTATGGCTGATGATGACAGAGTTTTCTGATTTATGGAGTGATATAAAAAGATATAAAAAATTCCTCTTAATATTTCAACAAAATGAAACAAGAACTTTGAACATGGCTTCATCCTTCATGTTCAGATTTACATTTTTGGAAATGCAAATGAGCACATAGTTAATAATTTGCACTTTTACTACAAAAAATATTTTTGTACTGTCTCTTTTATGATTTAAAGATAAATTTGACCGAGCTCCAGTCCCTACTCATCTCTCACATCTGTCACATTAGCATCTTAGCACGCCACCTCGTCTAACACATCAAGATTACACCTGAGATTACACCTGAGATTACACTGGGGTTACACCTGAGATTACAGCTGAGATTACAGCTGAGATTACATCTGATATTACAGCTGAGATTACAATGGGGCTACACCTGAGATTACACTGGGGTTACACCTGAGATTACAGCTGAGATTACACCAGAGATTACACCTGAGATTACACTGGGGTAACACCTGATATTACAGCTGAGATTACACTGGGGTTACACCTGAGATTACAGCTGAGATTACACCAGAGATTACACCTGAGATTACACTGGGGTAACACCTGATATTACAGCTGAGATTACACTGGGGTTACACCTGAGATTACACTGAGATTACAGCTGAGATTACACTGGGGTTACACCTGAGATTACATCTGAGATTACACCTGACATTACACTTGAGATTACACTGGGGTTACACCTGAGATTCCACTGGGGTTACACCTGAGATTCCACTTGGGTTACACCTGAGATTACACCTGAGATTACACCAGAGATTACACCTGAGATTACACCTGAGATTACACCTGAGATTACACTGGGGTTACACCTGAGATTACAGCTGAGATTACAGCTGATATTACATCTGATATTACACTGGGTTTACACCTGAGATTACACTGGGGTTACACCTGAGATTACATCTGAGATTACACCTGACATTACAACTGACATTACACCTAATATTACATCTGAGATTACAGCCATATAACACCAATCAAGAGAAGCCAATTTTAACAAAATACAGCTGATTTGATGCTTAATTGTCACTAGGGGTGTAACGGTTCTGAACCGAAACGGAAAACCTCGGTTCAGAGGACTTCGGTTCAGAAACTCATGCTATCTTCCCGAACCTCGGTTCATCCCCGCCCCGACCGCACACGTGTGTCAGGTCCCTCCGGTTAGTTTCAAGATGGCTAATAAACCTGAGCTAGCGGGTCCCCCGTGTTTACACAGCTTCTTCTTCGTTGGTGTTTAATAGCAGTCGGCGTATACCTGGCTGTTAATCGTGACGCGAGTTTCACGCGAGGGTATGAAAAGGTTTCGTTTAAAAACATTTTTTCATAAATGCTTATATTATCAGGTCGACAAGCATTTATAAAAAATCGGCGAAACTTTTTCATACGCTGGCGTGAAACTCGCGTCACGGAAACAGCTGGATATACGCCGACTGCCATGAAACACCAACGAAGAAGAAGCTGTGTAAACACGGTGCCGTGCGTAGCTTTAGCATTAGAAGCTATCAGGCAAGTGCTCTTTTTAAATAAACTCCTCATGTACTTACAAACTTTCAAATGCCTCGTTTTATGAGTACAGACCCTATGTGTACTACTGCAGAAATTTGGTAACATTCCATTTACATTTACAAGATATACTGTAAGTACCGTAGCGCTATTACGAAGCCGTTCGGCTGATAGCGGCTATCTTGACCACTGCTGACCATCGCTAAAAATGCCTCCGAGGGGGTGTTTGGCTGGAGGTCTTGGTGGAAATGACCTAGGGTCCATTTCACTCCGGACCATCACTTTAAGAGAAGTGCTTTTTATTTATTTTTGTTATACCTCAGACTGGTGTAAGAAGTTTTTCATTTTTACTTTATTTAGACAATGTAGACTGGTCTTAAGACAAGTGTTTATTTTTTGTATTCCTTAAGAGATTAATCGAAGTGTTTTAAAAAAATGTTTTTGTTGTGGACTTGTTTAAAGAGAAGTGTTATACTTGTTAATATAACTAATCTTCATGTTCTTGATATATCCTTTAATAAAATCCAGACATTTTTTCTGGAAGTTTTCCAAAAGATTTTTCAGTATGTTTTTAAAAACCGAGGTTTGAACCGAACCGTGAGTCAGAAACCGAAGTCGAACCGAATCGTGGTTTTGGTGAACCGTTACACCCCTAATTGTCACGTTGAAAACCAAGCTGAGGCTCTGCAGTGTACAAAAATTATGATGAATTTTGAAGCGGTTATATATCAGCGTCGTCATGCCCAAACACCATCACCATGGTAACCAAGGTCACCGGAGGCGCCAGCTCTCTAAATATATATAAAACCGGTGCGGCTGGTGATCTCACAGCAGCCTGTTAGTAATGGCTCACCTCTATTACAGTTAGGTGCCAGAGAGAGCAGCAAGGCATCATGGGTATAAATCTTCCTTTCTTCAGGACGATATATGTCAAACTAAACCAAAGAAAAATCAATATCCAGGAAGTCTATTCAGCCCTCGACTGGCTTTGAAGGCTGCAACTCTTCTGGCAAATAAAAAGGAAAAATATCATCTTTGATATCGGCCAAATTAAGAAAACACATGCAAAAAAACCCACAAACAAGAACCCGAGAAAACATCTTCATCAACTTTACATCAGGTGCATCATTTTAAAAAAGAGCTTCAGGAAGTGTATGTGCATCACTCTTTAGTGTTCCACTGGAAACGGTTCCAGTTGTAAATGCTGTGTATTTTTTGCATTGTGTCACATATAATTGTATGTTTTAGATATAAAACTATATTTTCTGTGTTCATCTACCATTAAAACAAACAAATAACAGTCCCATGTGGCCAAAGAATAAATAAAGTACGTCTGTATCTCACAAACAAGGAGCACAACTGAGTGTTTGATAGTTATGAACAAGTTGAATATCAATGATATATATCACAAATGCAGCAAAAAAGTATATTTCATGTGGAGAAACATGAAACTAACACAATTCTTCAAGAATCCAGCCATTGATAAAAGCATCACCTTTCATCTGATCCATTATATATTTACCCAAATGTCCAGACTGGAGACTAAATATAGTCTTTAGGCATAAATGTGTAAAACAGCTAGAACTTTGAATGTAATCTGGGTACTTACAGACTGCCTCTTCTAGGAAGACTCAGCTCCTTCTGCAAAGGAAAAGAAAAGTTCTGTCAAAACTTTAACCTGCATTTTAAATAACACGTCACTTTGCACAACACTTATTTCTAAATAAAAATCATCACAATCATAACCAGATCCATGTTCCGGACGTGATGCGTTCCTATGATGATGTATCATCTTAACACTGAGGTCCTTGTTGGAAATCAATGTTGCATTTACGCTTTTATGAACCTTTTTATATCCGTTTTTTTTTCCTTTTATACCCTGAATAAAAAACAATCAAAGTGTGCGAAGCAGCTAAATGTACCAGATCTACTGATAGATGTAATAAAACAGCTACAACAGTTTGGTAAATGACATCACTTTGCTGTAAAGCGGCATTTCAGACCAGGAAAAGACCACATTTATACCACATTACCATCCAACATCTAAGACAATATCCAGCCTCATATCAAGATATTAATACTCTCGTATTTGTGTTTTCTTTTGTAACTAACAAGCATCAATAAAGAGCAGTGAATGTACAGAGAAACGTGCAAATTAAAGTAAAGAAAGAGAATGATTGAGCTCAGGACTGCATCTTTATTAAGCCTCATGAAACAGATCCCAGAGCAGGTGTGATACATGTTACATCTCTGGACCGGACGTTTCAACTTCAACAGCTGGAGAAGATGAACATGAAGGATGTGGAAGATCAAACCCGATTCCATGGGATGGAAGAGAGAGCATACAAACTAACATCAAAACCATGATCATGCAGAACCAGAACACCAGAAACTCTTAGTTTATAGAAACTAATCACATTTTACCCCCCAAAAATAGGGAAGGACTCACATAACTCTAGCCCTCCTTCCGCCTAACATTGTTATACTGTTTTCAGTATACTATATAGCAGTTTTCATTGTTACTGGCAGGGTCCGCCATTCCCTCGTGGAATTAACAAAAATGCCTTCAAATGCACGAAAGGGATTCACAGAAAACAAGCCAAGCAGCCCGAGGCTAAAACTTCTCCTCTCCGTCTCAGACGGTGCCGTCATCGGTTTCGGGGAGATCTGATAAATGGCCTTGTTTATTCTCCCCTAAATGGAAAATAGCAGAATGTTGAAATAAACGTACGTTTCTTTTCCAGGAAGACGTCCTTTTATCTCATTGGGCATCACTCTGCTGGCTAGTCGCAGTAGGAGGAGTTTAAAGGTGTTTTGCACGCTGAGATTCTGCGATCGCACCTTTTATAAGGAACTTTGGCGTCGACAGAAGCATCCCGGCTTTGAGGAACCATAGAGGGCGTGGCCTGTCGCACATCGCCGTCGATGGTAGTGTGAAGTATTAAATACGTGCTGATGAGCTGCAGAGCACCAAAACAACAATGAAAGGTGAACATTTACCAGCCGTGCACATTCACACGACTTTTTTCAACCACAAGCATCATAAACTACCGACTATCTATACTCCCAAAACAAAAAGCAGCGTAAAAGGGGCTCAAAGGCTGCGATACGTCCTCGCGTAGTGGTGAAAACTTGGTAGCATAGTCTTTTTCTGCCTTTTAGTCGGATGAGTTGGATCGGAGTGTCGATGTCGCGGTCAAACAGAGTCACACTGTTTCAAATGAATCCAATGAGAGCGTTGTCATGGGAACCATACGTGCAGTATCCGTCCTGCATACCTGCTGTGTAACTTTACATCATGTACTTCCTACATCTCCCCTGTAATCTCTTCTTATAGTAATAAATGCTGTGTTGTACATTTTTCTGCTCAACCCTGTTATTTAATTGGGTTAGTGTTGCATATTCTCAAAGGATCTCAATAACAGTAAATACAATTATTATTAAATCCCCAGTTTAAGTCTCTGCAAAAACACTAAATATGCAACTTTCTGTGACATCCGAGACTGAATTAGCAAAGTAACGGCTTCCTGTGTGTATTAATACTTGACATAAATACAAGTACTTCTTATTCACCGTGATGCTCCTTTAGAGGTTTAGAAAGCTGTCAAACATCTGATACAAACGGAGTAATCGTGTGAAAACCTTTCATCTCTAGAAAGAACCAAAAACCTGGTAATTGAATTGTTGATCTTGTAAATCTTCTTGTTGAACCTGAAGACGGTTAATTGTTCCGCGCGGGTGAAAATGTCAGTTACTGACTTCTAGAAACAATAATTTCATCTCTGAGTCGCCACATCAAAGCGTGTAGAGAACTGCTTCATTAATTATTCCTTTTGATTTATTTATGTGGATTCTCCGACATCTCGAGATCAAAAAGGTGAACTTGGGGTTTTAAGGCGGTTTGCTGCTGAATGGCGGGAAAAAAAACCCTCGAGACAAAGTCGTCCAATCAACACCTTGGCTCGTTGAACGTGGAACACCATACGTTTTTACTTTTACTTCATTCACGCTTCAAAAAACAGGATGAGGTTGACTTAATATCATACAAACTAAATTATACATTTGACAAAATAAAAAAATGTCCTAATTAAAAACTCCAGATTGATGAGATGGTCAAACCGATCAATAAATCTGATCATCTGCTCTGCACATTTATACACAACCAATAAAAGAATATGGATCATGTAGAGACTCCACCTCTATTAACCCTGACAACTACATCAGTAAATCCAACCTACTGTCAGTTTGAAGACATATTTTCCACCATTATGCAGAGTTGAAAGCTATTGATTTATTGATTTTGGGAGCCGGGATGTGGGATGTTCGGTGTTATAAATGCTTAACTCGTCGTTGTAAGTGGGAAGCGATTCATCTGAGGTCGACACAGATTTTTAACGTCGTGATAATAGACTCTGAAAGATTAAATACACAAATGAAGTATTCTGATAACTAGATTAATACACGAATGAAGTATTCTGATAACTAGATTAATACAACAATGAAGTATTCTGATAACTAGATTAATACACGAATGAAGTATTCTGATAACTAGATTAATACACGAATGAAGTATTCTGATAACTAGATTAAAACACCAATGAAGTATTCTGATAACTAGATTAATACACGAATGAAGTATTCCGATAACTAGATTAATACACCAATGAAGTATTCTGATAACTAGATTAATACACCAATGAAGTATTCTGATAACTAGATTAATACACCAATGAAGTATTCTGATAACTAGATTAATACACCAATGAAGTATTCTGATAACTAGAGATGAGAAGTTGCTTCTGTCGTCGATCAGAAATTCATTCATCATCAATATAAATCAGTTTAAAGTAGTTCAGAGGCTCCATCCAACCAGCAGCAGGGAGTCTGTCTGTCTGTATCTCTGTGTCTGTCTGTCTGTCGCTCTCTATCTATCTGTGTGTCCGTCCTTCTGTCTGTGTATCTGTCTGTATGTCTCTCTGTCTGTTTCTCTCTCCGTCTGTGTATCTGTCTGTCTATATGTCTCTCCGTGTATCTGTCTGTCTCTCTCCATCTGTCTGTCTGTCTCTGTGTATCTGTCTGTCTCTCTGTGTATCTGTCTGTCTCTCTCCGTCTGTCTCTGTGTGTGTGTGTGTGTGTGTGTGTGTGTGTGTGTGTATCTGTCTGTCTGTATGTCTCTCTGTGTATCTGTCTGTCTGTCTCTGTGTATCTGTCTGTCTGTGTGTGTATCCGTCTGTATGTCTCTCTGTGTATCTGTCTGTCTGTGTATCTGTCTGTCTGTCTCTGTGTATCTGTCTGTCTGTCTCATTGTATCTGTCTGTCTTTCTCTGTGTATCTGTCTGTCTGTCTCGTTGTATCTGTCTGTCTGTCTGTCTCGTTGTATCTGTCTGTCTGTCTGTGTATCTGTCGGTCTGTCTCTGTGTATCTGTCTGTCTGTCTCTGTGTATCTGTCTGTCTCTCTGTCTGTCTGTCTCTGTGTATCTGTCTGTCTGTCTCTGTGTATCTGTCTGTCTCTCTCCGTCTGTCTGTCCTTTGCATATCTCAGGAACGGCTCGTCCGATCTGCTTCACACTTGTCGGGTGTTTTTCTGTTGGACCAACGATTAAATCTAAATAAGTGTTGAGTAAGCGAGCGGACTGGGAGGGGGCGGAGCTTAAGGCTCTGCAGACTCCAGCATGTCGCCTGGAGAACATTTCACCGGTGTGATCGAAGCCATGACTTCTTTCTGGTGAGGAAGACAACGTTCCAGCTTCTCTAACTGTCGTATCAGCAGAGAGAAAACTTTCCCCCCCGAAGTAAAACTATGAAATCCCTGTATTCAAATGTGTACTTGTCATCATCGTGGCGATGTCCTTAAATCTACTCGACTGTGTTCGAGGTGGATACGATGTTTTCCTTTCGGAGGAAACGCGACTCACGGCCCCGAGGCCCCGAGGACGAATTTAAATGAAGATTCACAGAGAGGAGTGTTACAGGGGGGCGCAGCGGGATGCTCTTATACCTGCCAGGAGAGGAAACAGTATTCTAGATCTGTCAGGTGTGTGTGTGTGTGTGTGTGTGTGTGTGTGTGTGTGCAGGCTTCTAATGATTATGTGACTTGCATTTATTGCAGAGAAAGTCACTGTTGATTTGTTATTGTTGATGTTTCTATAGCTGTTTGGAGCCCTTTTATTGGGGGGGGGGGGGGGGTCTGACTGTGATTATCTCGACTAAACTCCATCATGGAGGATGCATTGCTCAGGAGCCAAGGAAGTGTGAACTTGTTTGCATGAGTTCTGAAGAAAGCTGTGAACAGGAACACCGAGTGTTTCAGCTCCGTCTGAAACTCTGGTTTTACAAACGCGTGCAACCGTTCACGGATCTATTTTTTGTCCATCTATGTTTTGCACAGGTTGTTATTGAAGCCTTCGTATACATGTTATAACACATAAAGCTTCACTTTATAGTTATGATAGTGAGCTACACAGCTTCTTTTCAAGTCATGATATTTACGATTATCGCAATAGTGATAATTCACCACGACCGATTATTGTAATAAAAAGGTTTTTACAGGCAGAGAACCAGCTACGTGGATCCTCTGGACCCTGAGCATCGTCTGTCAGGGGTAAAGTGTTGTAAAGCCGAAACTACTCTGAGAGAAAAGTAAATCAAGTGAGATCCCTGGGAATCAATATTTTACTGTATTTCCTAAAAACAAAAACTTTACCTAAAAATCCTCCAGACGAGGAAACACAAAGTTTATTTCAGAGCTCATTAATGGATCCGAAGCTGAGAACCAACAATCCTCCTGCGTATTCCTGGTTAGTCTGAAAATAAAGTCATTAGGAATCAACGAGGAAGCGTTTCCTCCTTGTTCTTCCTGATGGAGGATCACGTCACCGTTTGGACGCTTTCTTGCTCCAGCTCACCTGATCACAGGTGAACTCCATTAACGGGTGTTAATCGTGTAATAATAATGCAGGTTTACTTGCATTATTAAGACTGGAAACACTGCTTCTGGCCCAGGAATAATCCGGCACATAATCCCACAATTTAATATGATTATCAAAATTGATTTAACAGATTAATGAATAAAAAAGCAAGATCTTAAAGAAATGTTAAGACACAAAATTTAATACGAAACAGTATTAAAGATGATTAAGTTTAACTGTACTAAGTAGTTTAATTACTTTATTTCTGAGCAGAAGGGAAGCAGCGAGGTATTAAGACTAATGAAATGTTGAAATATGTCCACATCTATGCCGGTTCTACCTGTCCCATCCACTCCACGGACACAAGGTCGCCTGCGATGATGACATCACTTCCTGTTCTCAGAATGAACGGGGAAACTTTGAACCGGCCGCATTCATTTATCTGACAAACTAACTTCTGTGCTTCCTTTTGAATGAGAAAGAGTGAGTTAGGGGGGAGTGAGAGAGGGAGAGAGAGGGGGAGAGAGGGGGGGAGAGAGAGAGAGAGAGAGAGAGAGGGAGGGAGGAAGTCACTTCCAACAAAGAAACAGATTAGAGCTTCTGTGCACAAAATTACTGTTTTGAAAAGCTTTCAATGATTGCAATTACAAAAAAAAAGTCATTGGTTTCTCCTTATTCAAAAAAAAAAATTATAACTCAAAGAGCATGAATTAGACGTCAGAATCTCAGACGGACTCATAATCACAGAGGAGCACGTTGACTAAATCTGTGAGCATGAAAGTAAAGAAACGATCAATAAAACATCACAAACGAGCAAAACTGACCTGGCTGATTATGAAATCAACGTCGGGACAAACAATGGCAGTTTAATTGCTTTAGTGCGGCTCCTTAATTAACACACACACACACCACACACACATGCAGTTGTTTTAAAAAACAAATAAATAAAAAAGCTTGGCACAAATTATAAATCACAGCCAATTAGCGCGTCACTCTAACTCCTTCACAGCACACTGATTCACCTGCATCGTTATATCTGGTGTGATGTCAGAGGATATCTGTTCGTGAGGGCCGTCGCCTCAAATGAGCATTTCTGACAGAAGAGCCAAAGCCTCGTTCATGCCGACGACTCATTGTCCAAAACTAAAAAGTCAATAAGAAGCAGAGGAGAGTTCACATCCCCGTCCACCTGCTGACGAGCTGCTGTCCAATCAAATCAGACCATTTCAAAAAGTACAACAAGCCGTTCAACCTTCAGATCCATAAAAAGACTTAGTGCTACGCCAAGACACACAAACACACACACACACACACACACACACACACACACACACTACCTGTAGCCCTCGTCTCCTCAGGATGCTGGACTCGTCCATCGTCACGGAGCGCCGGCGCTTCACGCCTGCCTACCGGTGCAATGCCACGCCGCCTCTCTCTCTCCCTCTCCCTCGCCCTCCCTCAGGCTGAATCTGATCTTAGCAAGCTGCTTAACACTTTCCATCAGAACTTATCCGATTGGAAGGGAGCAGTCAGCTGACCCCTCTCTGTCGGTCCTCTCTCCCTCTCTGTAACTTCAGGAGTGAGGGAGAAGACGGGAGCGAGAGAGAGAGAAAGGAAGGAAGGGAGGAGAGAGAGAAAGAGGGTGGTTCTAATTTAGCGTAGCAACGGGTTGGGGGGGGGGGCTAACCGGGGGAGGAGGGGGGGTAACTGGGAGCCCCCAAGACTCATTTTCTCTGTGCAAGCCTCGCTGTTTGGGCACCAGGTGACCATGAAAACCAGAGGATATCCTTCCACAGCATTGTTCTGCTGCGACCTCCACAATGCATCTGGCATCCTGTCTGCAGACAGACAGACAGGCAGGCAGACAGACAGACAGGCAGACAGGCAGGCAAGACCTCAGTGGACTTCATGCAGCTAATGAGTCACATTAAAACACACGCGCGGAGGAAACATGATGACCGAGACAATGCAGACGGGAGGAGGAAGAGGAGGAGGAGGAGCAGGAGGAGGAGGAGAGAATAATAACCAGGCGTGCTGGCTTTAACTAAAAAACGAGACCTTTTTAAAAACCTGCAGTGAAAATGTCACCCAAACTGCCGCGGGGCCAATTTATGCTTTTTCACTCAGGAAACCCCGAACCAACAGCGGAGTCATTATCATGCTGGAAATCACACCGCACTTCCCCTTTCTTCATACAACTGCATATCCTGTGCGTCAATTTTTGAACAATTTCACGCACTGCTTCTGTGTCTCTCACAGCTCGACACCCGGAGATGAGTTCCTTTATTTATGTAGTCCGACCGAAAAGATCTTCACACCCACTAAACAACGTCCTGAGTGATTCTTTTTGGGGGAATATAACTTCTATCCACGATGCTGCTGATTTCCATTCCCTTGTAATTTTGCATTCTGTTTCAGTCTGTTTTCTTGCCGGTCCCCTCCTCTCTCATTTCCATTCACTGAGGTTCTGCTCTGTGAATATTAAGTGGGCCTCTTCCATTCTCCTCATCTCCAGCCAAGCTCAAATGATTTCTCTGAGAGAGGATGGCTTGGACTGACAGCTATAGCCTCGGCTGTGAGGCTGCTGGAGGAGATGCATGGCTGTCGGACAGGTGCCCACTGCCTCAACTTTAGTTCATTTTTTCACATTTTTTTGAAAAAATCTGCACAAAAGAAAGCTGATCAAGCATCGCGGTGGCGGCTCGTCATTTGAGTGCTGATAAGAAAGCAGACAGCTCAGGTCTGAGCCCATAATCAGGCTGACTTTCTGTTTTTTTTAATAAAACCCTCTTAAAACCCTCAGAGGACGGGGATTACAGAAGTCAACTTTTTTTCCTCCCAGCCTGAACAATGCTCTCCAGATTACCTGAGTGAATTAAAGAATCCCGTAACGTTCGACAGACGGGCTCTCGAGTCATCGCTCAAGTCGCCGGCTGCTCGGAGCAACAATTAAGACAAATTCCCACATTGGAGGATGGATGTGAAGCTACAGGAGGACGAGGGAGGCTCACTGCTCTTAATAATCTACTATATTTAAAGCTACTGTATGAACTCTGCGGTAAAGAGGCTTGAACAAGCACAATATCAGCATAGAAACATATCAAATTGTTGCAGCAACATGCAAATGTTAGTGGCTATAGTGTTTAGCGTGTTAGCCTGCTAATTGCTAATAAGCACAGCGGAGGATGATGGGAATCAGGGAGATGTTTCACAGTTCAAGTTTTAAACTGCTGGTGGCGCTAGAGGGAAGAGCCAGGACATAACCAAAGCCATTAAGGTAAATCATCTGGGGACCATGAATGTCTGTTAAAAATGTCATGGTAATCCGTCGTATAATTGTTGAGATATTTCCAAAGAACCTAAAAAAAACCTGCTTCTTTTACATCATTTAAATAATACATTTATATAAAATAAATAATTTGATCTTCTATTCCCGTCATGAAAAATAAATAATAATCTTATATATTTGTTGGGTTCAGAGCAGCGAAGCCTGTCTTCTCAAATTTCAAATAAACAACAAGGTTGCACGTTTGAATCCGGGGTCAGCGTCTCAGCTGCAATTACTTTATCCAGAGTGACAGTTTCATTTAAATATCACACCGCATGTTTACAGCAATGTTTGCAATTCTTTTGGAAAGCGTGACAACAGGAGGGAGGGAGGGGATGAAAGCACCTCAGAGCTAAATGTTTTAATGCAGTAAAGGTGGTTTTACGCTTGTTTATTGTTATAGCAACGTTGCTGGAATACAGACGGGCAATCTCTCGGAGATGAATAAACAGCATTCCAGCATTTAAATAAGGTGTTAGGGTTAATTCATATTTTTGTGTCCCGAGATAACTTTAAATGAAATGTAATTTAATAACTTTTTCTTTTAAAAGGAAGATTAATTTCTCTTCTCCAAATTGCAAAACGTGGAAATGTGTTGATTACGTTATACAAATACCAACATATAACGGATTAGAGGCCACATTTTAACGGCGTGAAGCTGAAGAAGACGAGGAACCGGCAGACAAACAGATCGATGAGGAGCATCGGAGTAACTTATTTTACCTCTCCTGTTTCTCAGCGACTCAGGCCAGATAATCGGATTTTCTCATGAGAGCTGAGCTGATAAAAAGTGTGTTTTTTAAAAAAAATCTCATGTGTGCATGAGTGAACGGCTCCTTCCTCTAGCGACGGCGAGCCGCTCGGACAACGGCGTTATCAGTGAAGGACATCGCCGACTCCCATCATCCACAAAGACCCGACATCGGGATTATGAGCGTCTTATCTCCATATCACACCAGAGGTAAAGTAATGATTTTCTGTCAGAGAGCATCAGAGGGAGCCAGGGGCATGATGGGAGACTTAGGAGGGGGGGGGGGGGGGGGGGCTTTGACCTCCAGCGAAGACGACAAGAAGGAGGCAAGGAGGTAAACAGCTATGAACAATAGACACACGTGTGCATTGGAATATGGATCATATGGGCTTGAATACAGATCAACACTTTTTACTACGTCAGCTGTCATTGGTTTGATAATTGATCGTTCGTTAAGTCATTTTTCGAAGCTGTAAGGATTTTCAGTTGGACATTTTCAGCTCGTTCTGAATTGATAACGAGGATAATCGTTAACAGACCTGACAAACTGAAACATTGGCATTTCATAATCACACAACCAGTGTTATTATTAAACTTATATACAATATTGTCACTTTTTCCAGCGGTTCTAGTAAAAAAAAAAAAAAAAAGCAAAACAGTGGTGAAGAAGTTATAAAAACTTCAAACTGGAGGAAGTTCTGTATCCATTCACTCTGCAGGGAACAAATAAAGGGATTCTACGTGTCAAACGCACCAGCGCCCCCTGGTGCACAGAACGAGTTAAGGCATGTTGTACTTGTATCACATGCTGGTATTTAGTGGTATTATGTTATTAGTGTAAACAGGATCACCGTGACGGCGTGAGTCGCCTAAGAAAGTAGTTCCAGCTCCTTTATTTCACGCCTCGGCAACCAAAATATATATAAAAAAACAAACACATTCACACACACACACACACACACACACACACACACACTAGCACACACACACACACACACACACTAGCACACAGGTACGCACTTTTATTTTGTAATGACATTAACCGTTTCCTCTAACTGATGGCGAGGACGCGGCGGGGGATGACTCACGGCTTAACGGCATTGGATTAACCTCTAAAGATTGCGATCTCGCTCCCGAGACAACGAGATCACGATTCACCTCATCGGAGGATCTCGGAGTGTCATCTTCTAGAACAGACTGGGAAGGTCGCGCTGAAGGTCACCTCTAGTCTGGGTGACGACACTCAAACTCTGCACCTCTTTGTCTTCATCATTTTGTAGTGTTTAGACTCAAACAGGCATCTCTGAATGCATTTAATCAGCCTTGATAAATGTGAAAACTTAATCAATTAGTCATTAATTGAACCTGGATTCAGCCATAATACACTAAACCAACTATTAACATTAAGATTTAGAGAAAAAAAACACAATAGAAATGTCTGATTCTAGTGGATTTATCCTCATTTAATCTACATAGAAGATATGTTATGTACTTCTTTTAGATTTGTATTTCTTTACTTGAGTCTCACATTTGCAGACTTAAGACAGAGGGTGCCTCATTATGACTTTAATTAAGATTTATGCCTGAATTCCTTCTTACACAGAATATTTAAAGTAGCGATTTCAGCAGCGATTGTTCAACATATCTATCGAAAATAATATGTACATGTATGCACATATGTATGTATAGGGATATTGTGTATACTATGATTATTCCATATTGATGTCTGACTGTCCAGTCATATCTGGAGGCCAAGTGTAAATCATTATGTATTCAGACGTTTTCCTCGTTAGGAAAATCCAACATAAAAGGCGTTTTGTTGTGACCAAAGCGAGTTTAAAGGACGAGGGAAGACTGAGGAACTCACCAGACTGGAGGTGAGGGAAGGGTCCGACTTCCCGAGGTTCAGGGAGCGCATGCGGACCAGGTTGGAGGTCTCCGACGACGCCTGGCAGGCCGCCTGCATCTGCTGGATGGTGTTCGGCAGCAGGAGGTACTTTCCTGCAGAGCGACGACGGCAAACAGGTCAATGTTTCATTCTTTTTATCTCAAAAAGAGCAATTCCACCCCTAAACTTCCCAAATAGTGTGATTTAAATCACTTTGACAGGCTTAAATTAGAGGTGAAAGTGTCAATTATTTCATGAAAACCATAAACTGTCTCATAAACCATAAACTGTCTCATAAATCTATAGATTTCAAGTTGGGACTAAAACAGATTGTTAGTAGTTATTAACAAACTAGCGATGTAAGAGCAATTCAACATTCATGTATCGGTATCATGTGGAGGAGTTTAAGCATCTTGGGGTCTTGTTCACGAGTGAGGGAAGGATGGAGCGTGAGATTGACAGGCGGATCGGTGCAGCGGCAGCAGTAATGCGGTCGCTGTATCGGTCCGTCGTGGTAAAGAGAGAGCTAAGCCGAAAGGCGAAGCTCTCGGTTTACCGGTCAATCTACGTTCCTACCCTCACCTATGGTCATGAACTTTGGGTCATGACCAAAAGAATAAGATCCCGGATACAAGCGGCCGAAATGAGCTTCCTCCGCAGGGTGGCGGGGCGCTCCCTTAGAGATAGGGTGAGGAGCTCCGTCACACGGGGGGAGCTCGGAGTAGAGCCGCTGCTCCTCCACATCGAGAGGAGCCAGTTGAGGTGGCTCGGGCATCTGCATCGGATGCCCCCTGGACGCCTCCCTCGGGAGGTGTTCCAGGCATGCCCCACCGGGAGGAGACCCCGAGGAAGACCCAGGACACGCTGGAGTGACTATGTCACCCGGCTGGCCTGGGAACGCCTTGGGGTCCTCCCGGAGGAGCTAGGGGAAGTGTCCGGGGAGAGGGAAGTCTGGGCGTCCCTGCTCAGGCAGCTGCCCCCGCGACCCGGTCCCGGATAAGCGGAAGAAAATGGATGGATGGATGGATGTATCGGTACTTTTAAAAAATGGCAATTGACAACTTCCTCTTCAACTCTTTTTTTGGGTACGTTGAATGGATGCCAGCTGATACACAATAGAAGCTTTTTCAAATAAATAGTACATGTTTCTGATCTTGTATTGAAGCAGACTACTGCAGACGCTCGGGGAAACCAATCAATCGTCCCTCCTGTCGTGTAATTGTGCTGGAAAATGAAGCCGATCTCCCGAACACTAAGCTGTAAAAAGCTCACCTTGAATTATAGAGGTTAACTTTGTTTAAACGGCTTCACACCAGAATCCACATGGAGCCAGATCCACTAAGGGCTATCATCACAATCATCACCATCATCATCATCATCTACCGTCCCCCACCTCCACCTCCGACCCACAACAAGAGGGAGTAAACGTGGGTGGGGAGACGTTCAGGTCGAGTGACAAACCAGCGACGTAAGATAATCCTTGAGCTGTCTGCGGGATGTCAAAGGTTAAATGAGATCATTACATAACCAAAAGCCCCAGCTCACCACAAAGGTCGGACGATGGGAAGTGACAAGGATGTCAAACTGAAATTAAATCTACACTGGATGGCAGCTAGATGGCGCAAAACCTCACCAAAGCAAGACAGATTAACACAATCTCAATCACCTTTTTTTTTTTTTGCACATTAAAAAAAGAAGAGATTCATGGAAGTCTTGTCATCTTGTGTATATTTCCATTTCCTGTTAAGTAAACCTTTAAGGATTAGATGTTAAGCTCTTAGAAACTGGAGACGGCCGCTTCATAAATCCACTCCTGCTCATAGCAGAACTTTCAGAACACGATTTCTGCTTTAGAGACGCGCAAGGGAATTTAGAGTTATGTCAATTAAAACAACCAAGAGAACCTTCTCTCTCACTTTAGTTTATTGAAAGCGACAGCCCGATCAATAAACACCCATAAGATGACAGTTTGTCCTTATATAAATAAAAGCAACAATAAGCATCAACATCATCACCCTAACGACCTTAACGAGGTGATGTCACACGTTGGGATGATTCATTACAAACATAAATGTACATTCATGGAATAAACCTGCAAATTTGCCACTTTTTTCTCTGAATATTGCCTCCCTCTCTCAGCTCCGTGTTTTTTTTCCCTAGTCGCCCTAAAATGCCGTTCTAGTTTTCCTTTCTACTCTCAAAAACACAAAAAGAGAAGACGAGTTAATAACACGTCTTCTTCTTCTCACTCCTCCGATATATATTCTATGATGTCTGTAGTAAAATCAAAGGGGTTGAAGGGAAACCAAACAGGATGAGGACTGAAGAACCTTCCTTCCTTCCTTTACCGGCAAAACCTTCCCTCACTCCAACTCATCGCGTCCCGGCATAAAGGAAACCTCTTTCCAGGAACGAGTCCACGCTTTTAGAAACGGGAGTATCGGAGGATGTGAGATTTTTAATTTATGTATTTGTCGGGTCAGACCGCTCTGACCCCCCGACCTCGTGACCTCCGTTTCAAACCCGCCTCTGCTGCTTGAATCAAGACGTGGAAAATACATTTCACATAAGAAGTGTGTCAGCCGAGGTAATCCACGCTGACTCATCCCGCCAGACTCACCGACCACGGTGCAAACTCAGCGTTGTGAAACTGTTTAAATCCGACCTTCATCACCTGTCAAGCAGGTCTGAAGTACGAATCCTCGGGTAGTTTACAAGCTGCAAGTACAAACTAGTTACAATATAACAACAATTATGTTGAAATCACCAGAAAGAAAACTCCTCTTGCATGAAATGTGTCATCGACTGTGTGGAGGTCAGTGTTTTGGAGTCAGTGAGGTGAAGGATCTGGTCCTTATGTCTGTAATCTGACATTTTAATATGATGCCAAACACACATATTCTCATATCAGCATCTCAGCTCTATTCCTAATTTGCTTAACGGATCCATTGTTCTTCCTTAAAACCGAAACCTGAATTTTCTCATCTGACGAGTACAGATTTGATTTGATTGATTTAAAGATGTTAAAATTTTAAATGTTGTAAAAAAGAACAAATGCAGATGCTTTCACATCAAAAAAAGATATTAGAGAAAGAATTATGACTTGTTTAACTTTCTAATACGATCTCAAAGCAGCATTTAATACATCGTTTAAACTACTAACACTAAGATCATTTATTTCCTTATCATTTGCAATATCTTAATGCAAATTATCACTATGGATGGGAATAAAAGAAGATAATATTCTGAATTTAAATACAAATCGGTGCAACTCTTTTGTCTCCGGCCAATCAACACACAAAAACACGACGGTGTGGCTTCAGTTGCCTATAAATGTACTACTACTACTACTACTACTACTACTACTACTCAGAGAACCTGAAGACACGTGAAGCCGTTACCTGTGAGACCGCCACCGAGGCTCCGCCTACGAACGTTCTTCCCATCCTCGCCGAGATGTCGCTTGAACTTGAGAGCCGGACTCAATCCGTGGGTCAGCTCGGGGTCGCTGGACTTCCTGAGGTACGTGGAGGGGGGGCAGATGATGTGGTCCAGCTGGGGGGCAAGAGAGGCAAACACTTAATCATGATGATAATTATAAATAATAATGATAATAATAAATTACAGTATTTAAGGAAAATATCTCACTTCACAGGATTTATCGTAAAAAAATAGAATATTCAGTTTGCATTATCCGGTTGAAAATATGATGATGATGCATTCGCTGGATCATATGTCGCACAACTCACTGCCTGTTAAAAATAAATAAATATAGCTAATATTTCTAAGAAATTGGACTGTGTGTATTTTTCACATTTTAGTTTAAAATGTAGAATAAATACCACATAAATACAAAATAGAAACCAATGTTTTTACCATTTCTGCACGTCCTGTTTGTTAAATCTAGAGTTGCAAATAAACATCATAATCTTATAAAAAGGGCCATAAACAGAAAGCAATATAAATATTATATGTTTTAAATGTATAGATTTACACATAACATCATGATATTCAAGATGTCGTATTGGAGTAAGTTGAGTAAGTATTGAATTCATTTCAACTAAAGTTCCTGTTTGTAACGTTAACGGGTTAAACTGTGAGAAAAGATGCATTTTCTATCGTTTTCTGGTCTAGGAACAGATTTTTTTTTACAGTGTAACGGTTTGAAAAACGACAGAACCACTTAACATTTCCTGTATATATTTAAAAAAAAGGTTTGGCCCT
This sequence comes from Chelidonichthys spinosus, assembly GCA_029853015.1. NCBI lineage: Eukaryota > Metazoa > Chordata > Actinopteri > Perciformes > Triglidae > Chelidonichthys > Chelidonichthys spinosus. Next base: position 16,128,083 of record CM056840.1, read on the forward strand.
TTTCTCCAACTAATAGGTGAGCATCAGGGAAATGACAGATATTATAAGATAAACAATAGTTAGAGTTATAACATGACGCACATCTTCTCAGCAGATAATGACCTTGCGAGAGGTTCAGAGCGTAACAATGGCCGGTGGCGAGGAAGAGGCCCTCCCTGAGAACACAAAGATATACACAACCAGGCTCGGAGCCTTCTCTCTGGAAGGAAACTCTCTCCGAGGGAGGACTCGTGATCCGGGACACTTAAGGACAACCAAGACCAGGTTTCTCTGACGGGGTCACATAACCTCACGGCAGAAAACGAAGAATCCAGAATCCGTTAAGAAGAGGACTCGCCTCTCGGCTACGTCCAAACACAGACACGTCTGCTCGGCTATTTATATATTTGGCTGGCACGCGGTCATATTTCATGTACTCTGCGTGTACTGCGTGTACTCTGTGAGTACTCAGCGACCACATTTGTTTCATTATACAACGTCGTGCTGCGACTGGATGAGAACTTTCCATCCGGGAAAAAAAACAAGGCTTGTAAAAGAGATGGAAGATTCTACAAGCTTTTTTCCTTTTTGAATAGAGGAGTTTTTTGTTACATTGGAAGACTATGTTTAATATTCAGCCAATAACAGTGAAATGAAGAGCTGCAGACGCCAAATGTTGATTTGGATTTTGCTTTTGAATTACTTGGTTAAATCTCTGTTTTCAACCCAAAAGAAAAAATACATTAAAAAGTAGAAAATAACAAGTTGCTTTGCCGGTCCATCTGTTTCCCCCAGACGTGTTACTGCACGACGACATGATCATTTATTTTCTACAAGTCTGTTTTGCCAAAGCCTGCAGCTGATCGGTGTTGCAACATCTGGCTTCCTGTTTGAACGTTCCTCTAACGAGTAACAGCAGAGGTTCAGTGACAACATTAGCTCAGGGTTGGATTACACCAGCTTTACTTTTAATATAACTAAAACGAGGCTGCACCCTGTACAACTTCAGAAATGTCTTAATAAAGGTGGAAGATGACAGTTGGGAGGGTTTCAGTTGCTTCTCAACGGCTCTCATCATGGTGACGGCGAGCTGGCGGCTCGCAGCTAACAGTGCTAACAATTCCAACAGTGCAAATGGGGCTAACAGTGCAAACAGTGTTAACAGTGCTAACAGTGCAAACAAAGCTAACAGTGCAAACTGTGCAAACAGTGCTAACAGTGCAAGCGGGGCTAACAGTGCTAACAATGCAAGCAGTGCAAACAGTGCTAACAGTGCAAGCAGTGCAAACAGTGCTATCAGTGCAAACAGTGCTAACAATGCAAACAGTGCTAACAGTGCTAACAGTGCAAGCAGTGCTAACAGAACGACCAGCTGCAACACCTCCGACTTCTTTAACTGTTAAAGAGTCTAAACTATCAGCTTCATATTAAAATGCTAACATAAGTTTTGTCTTTTTTATTTGATTGTTTATTCAGTTATCTTAACAGGCTGTTGACCGTAGTGACACGTATGATGACATCACAGCGGGGTCACGGTGAGTCACCAAAGGAAGACATACATTTTTATAGGAGTCACTGTATTTCTCATTATATTCCATGTCTATTTGTTGTTTCCCTTCAAGGGGCTTTGAGAGAAACAATATTTTGGGATTATTGCATTCCTGTTGTGTAATAATAAATAAATAAAAACACAAAACTTACAAGTAGATCCCATTCTAATAAATATCTACAGGCAGCTGACTTTCAACTCACAGAAGGAAGTAAGATAAGCATTTCCATCTTCTATCTCAGTGCGGGGTCAAAGTCAGAAGTCTAGAGGGCGTGTGGTATATTCTGGTCTGACATTTGCTTTCACTTGCAAACATCAATATTGTATTTTAAGCAAAACACAGTTATAGTCTGTAAACAGTCACAAGCTGCTCATTTTACACACAACAAACTAAACTGCATAAGCCTGGAAATCCCTGCAACCTTTTGCCTTCATCCTCCTGACTGCTGCACACAAACAGAGAGCCTGGAGGGATGCCAAAGCTGCTCAGAGTTTGATCTCATTTTTTTTGTAGGGGTCGGCTGAGCTCGTCATTATCGGCCAATTACGTGCGATCGTCTGGGTAATCATCAGTAAAAACATTTCCCGTTGCATGCACATCTGTATTTCAGGCTCTTATAAAGCCAGCAGTAAGCTCCGTTATTACAGGATATTAGTCATATTTCTGCTGGGCCCAAACATCTGTATGGGTGGGTTTTTAAAAGTGGGCGTGGTCGGTACTTCGACGGTAAGCTCGCCGTTAAGTGCGCATGTTGCCATTTCGTTCTGGCAGCCGCCGCCGACCTTTCACCCAGCGTTCCTGCAGCAGAGCAAGATCAAACCTGAGCCGCCCCTCCCACCTCCATCATCCTCATCCTCTGTCCACACACACACACACACACACATACGTGCACACACACACACACACACACACACACACACACACACACACACACACACACACACACACACACACACACACACACACACACACACACACACACACACACACACAGTGGACAGTACCAACAAGCCGTTGTTGTCACAACAACAAGCAAGAAGAGAGACAGACACAGCCTGAGAGATGAGGCGACCTCCACCTGTAAAGAGACTTTATTCTATATAAGCTTGGTTTTAGATGCTGTTGTGTCATGATGAGTCAGACTGCATCCTGATCTGATGCCCCGGTGGTTCACCGCATCTCATCAACCACAAAATCCACTTCACTTGAGGAAACATTTACATTTAGGTCATTGAGCAGACGCTTTTCTCCAAAGCGTCTTACAAGAACACCCTTCCTTCCACTCGAAGATGCATCAATATAATACATTTTATACCAAATCATTAAAAACTTTAAACGGGCATTGACTGACTTTTAACTTCATATGACAAACAATTACCTATTTCCACCTCCAGCGGTTACAGAGCCACATTAGCATTCCTGTTTAAACTCCATTTTTGGTCTCGACCAACTTACTGAAGGGAATATCTCGTCTTTTCATAAGAGATTATTAAAGAATAAGTGGACTAAGGAAACGGAAAGTCAGGCCCAGAAAACGTGGAAGAGACATTATAAAACAAAGAAATGTAAAGCCTTTATAGTGGATAACATCTGTTGACCCTTTAATAGACAAAACTACAAAGACCACATAGATCGGCGGCGGAGAAAGACTTTTTTCTGTACTAGACACACAAGCGCACAGCTACCTAAACAAACGCAGACAGGAAGCACAGCGATCCAAAGGCAGAATGGAGGATGAAAGAAAGCAAAGCTCACACAGGGACGCTTGAGTAGGAAATACTCCAGAATCTACAATAACTTCATATTTAATGGTATACTTCACCACATAAGAGCTGCTCTGCATTACAAAAAGCTTAAAGGAGGAGTCGAGTCACGATGTCCTCATTTTATATAATAAATTATATAAAGTAGACGAACAAAAAGGGGCAGAATTAGCAAACGCATTCACACGCCGGGACATTAATTCCCTTTGAAGGGTTGGAGGCGACGTGTTGTTTATCGCTTCACTGGGAAGGATGAAGGGAACAAACTGTTATTAAGAGTCTTTCATTGGTTGCTAGGAGACAATGGGGGTTTACAATAAAACAGGAAGACAGAGTGTGAAGCCTCTTGGTTGACCGCTTTCCACTTATAATAATAATAATAAAAATTATCAATCACACTTTTCACATCATAAACTGAGCATGTGCACAGGAAAATAAGATTTGTTTTCAATCACGAAAGCCGTGGGGCGATTCTAGGAACAGAGCGTTAGAGCACCCAATGATCCCAAACTTAAACAAAAAACTGTACATTTTAACGTTATTTTGGACCATCATTCCCACATTTGTGACTGGAAGTCAGACTTATGGGGAAGTCACTGTGACTGTAAATCTTACTTTAATGCTGAGCCAATACAAAGTAGTACACATGAAATTGTATTAAAATGAAAAGATAATGAGGTATAACGGGGGTGAACGGGGCAGATGGGAGAGAAAGTGGATCGTACCATTCCATGACTCGGTTGGGGGCTTAAAAATATTACGTTTTAAGTATACCATAAGTACCGTAGATGGTTTTGTGACCATGTTTAAGCTCGTCAAACACAGATCTTAATCTTAATTAATAAAATATGTCTGTAAATGCTGCTCTCTTGGTATTTACATGATTTGTTGTTTATAATTAATAAAAAACGACGGTAAAACAAAGTTTGCATGAGAGTAAAGAACCTGCCGCTGGTTCAGCGAGAGGCTGTGATTGGACGATCACTGTCCGGAGGGGGCGGGGTTTAAGGAAACAGTCAGGTGGTTGAAGGGATGTATTCGAAGAGGATTGTCATACTTTTTCAAACATTTCCTTTTTTAGTCGTGTGATGTGATTCTACAACTTTGTGCAATAATATCTGCGACGTGATGAACTCTTGAGATCCGGGATGTTCTTTACTCCTTTTTTTTTCTCAGGGTCAACTTCTAGTAGGAACAAACGACGTTCTGGCCGACCTCCTCACCCGACATCTGTCTACTTCAACTCTCCCCCGAATTCCTCTTCGTTTTCACTCCAGAGGAAAAAAAACAAAAGTCTCACGGCTCGAATCTCAACAACTGTGCGATGGAAACCCGTCCGAGCTGGAGTCCTCCAACATCTCTGTCCTCCGACGGGATCCAAACCTCTGGATTTCTCAGAACTCACCAGGGAATTCAGTTTCCTGTGTTGACATAATCTAAACGTTGGGGAAAATACAGCAGTGCTTCTCTTTTCTAATCATCTTCAGCATGTTAAGAATCAAACCGTCAATTATGTCTTCCACCAAGAAAGTCTTGTTCTGCTGCATTTTAGCTACGAGCCTCTCAGGCGTACCTATGCATTCCTTATGATCTGGGACCTCAGGCCCGACCCAGCGAGTACATTTTGATGTGTCGGAGAAACGACCAGGTTTGTGACTCCGATTCACTTGTGAAACTCGTCTTTACTTTCTTTCTCCAGATTGAAGAATCCCATTTAATTCTGCAGAAACTGGACTGAGGAAACGCGTGAAGGCTGTTCCTCAACCACCTCGTTACTGATTTAGAAATGCCTTCACAGCTGTGTGACTGGAGGTCAGTATAACAGAGAAGAGAAGGTAATGCCAACCAATCAGATCGCAGCGTTACTTTAAACCTCCTATTTAGCATTCTTCCCTATATAAACATTGAGTATAATAATTAATGTACACTTTTTATTGCTGCAACTTTGTGCAAATTGTGTTTGATATAGTCTATTTAGATTTAATATTTTTTTTATAATTAATGTATTGTTCCACCAACCTGCCCGGGGACAACAGGTGGAAAATAGCAAAATGCTAACCTCCTTGATTTGTATAATGCTAATGTTTTGTTGTGCACTGTCTCCGTTTAAATAAATATAATTACAGTATTTCTAATACATTTAAATTTAACTTCACAGGAGACGTTTGCTTTACCGTCATACACTACTGTTGCTAAATAAGACTAATGTCTGCTTCTGAAACATTTGTGAAATTATTACATGCCATATTGATTCGGGTCAAACCATTCTGCTAGCTCCCATCATTCTCTCTGCTCCCTCCAGTCGGTTCTTACCTTGCTTCCCTCCAACGACGGACACCAACCTGAAGGTAAATTCCGACCCAGAGACATTTTGTTTTATGTACCAACGAACGTAATCTCCTCCTGTTGTCACTTTGAACGTTCAGGCATCACAAAGTGTCGGTTAAACTCAGATGAAGAAGAAGAAGAAAAAGGAAGAGTCACAGATCAGCGATCTGAGAGTGGTAACCAGATCGTGTTAATCCTCTTTAGCGTAGCGTGCGGCGACACTGGGATGTCCCTGTAATAACCCTGACTGAGCTCACGGCAGCACAGAACCATTACACACACACAAAGTTAAACATTTGTCAACCAAGAGGCAAATATTGATATTCAAAGAGCACTGGCTGATGCAGCACCAGTTGCCCTTCCACTCTTCTAGAACAGTAAAATAAACCACAAGGATTACGTCCAGGACTTAAATAGAAATTAGAAAAGGGAAGGAGAGACGATTCACAGCTTGACTTGGTTGTTTGAAATTAAGAATCAAATAAAAAAATATGTTTAACGTTTATAAAAAAACCCCGTTTGAAGCGATCATATTCCTATAATGCAAGATAAAATGACATCATCGTGTGTCAGACATTCTTTTACCAAACATGCTGACTCAGCAACGAGCACAGCTCAACCTCAGCAGCTGAAATGTTTTACTCGTCTATTCTTGTTCCATAAATCCTCTAAAAGTCCCCGTTTAGATGCACTAAGCATCATAAAGACAACTCACGGAAACATCAAGTTAATCATTGTATGTATAAAGAACAACTGTTATATATATTGATATATTTGTATATATATATATATACACACACACTTGAGTAGCTGCAACCACCATATTTTGACATTTATGTGTATAAACTGGGTAAAAACGATTAATTGACCATCATTTCATAAAGATAATCAACAAATCATTGCTACTCTAAACAATCAATTGATTAATAAAGAAAGTAATCAGAAAAAGGGTGAAAAAAGTAGTGAAAAATGGCCCAAAATGTTGCTTCAAAACTAATGAGATATTTCCTCTTAATGTCACATAATAGAAACAAGTGGTGAGCCTATTTAGCATTTTATTTATTTTTGCCGCTTTAATCTTTTTATTTATTAGAGATAGATGGGGACAAAACAAGACCTGAGCGTTAAAATTCCCTTCACATTAGATGCTTCGTACTTCTAATTAAACATCGAGCCGTAGACCGCCACCCTACCCATAACTGTGTTTCTCTGGGCTGCACGGGATACCATGCAGAGTTTACGTTGGTGCTCGCTGTGTGTGCCGAAGATAATCCAGCTGATTGTTAAGTAAGTACCGAGCTCCACAAACAGTGGCTGAGAGAGTGAACCGCCGGGAAGAACAGGAATAATAATCACTGTTGTTGTTGCAAGACGTTCACTTCGAGTCTCTCTGACTCACCACGCCGCGGTGGGAATGCTGCTGAAGGTACAACATTCAAGGCTTAATAAGAAATGGTGTTGTTGCAGCAGGAACATATAAACATAGAGTAAGAAATGGTGAGATCAAGCATCGCACTACTGGCAATTCCCATAGTCAGCTAACGCAACATGCGAAGTCGGGATCAGAGGCGTGGGAACGGAGGATTTATGATTATGGAGGGGATATAAAACACATAGACAAGCAGCACAATGATTAACACACACCGATTGTGTACCTTGTAAACAGTGTGCAAGCTTGTATCTAACACCTACAATAGAAGAGGGAGAAAAGAGAGAGAAAAGATGTAGAAAAGATGGATAGAACATAGAGAAAAGATGGATTGAAGAGAGAATAGATGCTGAGATGTTATGAAGACAGACGGGCAATGGGCAACTTGGCGAAGCAGCAACTTGGCGAAGCAGCAACCCAGTAAACATCTCCCTCCTCGACACACTGCACCGTTGCTAAGTCTGGAAAGAAGACGTCACGCTGGCTTCCCAGAAGACTTTCCTTCTTTAACTCCAAAGGGCAAAGGTCGGAGTTCCCTGAATATCCCCGCGGTAACACCAGAGGAAGCTTCAGCCGAGCGGCTCACCGTAACTCTCGTGTGGTGCTTCGGCCGCTGACGTGACCTTTACGGTGCAGCCTAACAGGTCAGGTTACTGTTTCCTCTCTCAGAGGTGACTGGGGTCAAACCAGGAGGAGAAAACAGGGTTCGTCCAGTATGCTGCTCCGGCTCTTTGCTTCTCTTTGTTGGTTTATTGAAATAAAAGAAGAGGATTTAACCGAGTGGTTTAAAAGCAGCAACACAAACGTGGGTCCCGTCTGCAGGTCTGAGCAACCCCAACTTCCTGTGACAAAGCCATGATTCAAACATCGGAATGTTTAGATTGGATGCCTATCCTTGAATTTAAAAATATATGGAGAAAGGATGGAGAAAAGATGGAGAAAAGATGAATGAAAGATGGAGAAAAGATGGGGGAAATCAAATAAAAAAAGATGGAGAAAATAAAAAAGGAGTGTGGAGTAATCCATCAGTGTTGTGTGCTGCTGAGAGGAGATGTGAATGAATGAATGAATGAGGATGACACACCGCCACACTCAGCCTTCAGTTCTGCTGCTTGTTAGGATTTGGAAAAGCTTTATCGGTCTGTGAGCTCTCTAACAAACAAACACACCCTGAAGACTTCATCAGGCCAGTCAAACCAGTCTACAGCTAGAGAAATTTAAAAGTTCATCTTCCTCAGTTCCCCCTCTCCATCTGTTTCCTGAACAAACCTCTCATGTACACAACATTCAAGTCCCAGAGCTCAACATCCTTATTTCACTTTCCACTGTTTTCAGGGTTGATATTGTAGATATTTATTATTGGGATAATCATAAATATCGTCACGAGTGAATTGGAAAAATTAGTTTAGCTTGCTATCGTGGTAGTGAAGTGACAAATAGTCTGATTTGAAAGAATACAGGATATAAAAAATACGATCATCTAATTTAAGATTATTTGAGTTTTTTTCCACTATAAGAAAAACATTGACAACTTTTTTAATGATTATCTGGGATCATATCGTTAATCACAGTTATTTTTTTTTAGCCAGGATAATCGCGATATGACGTTTTTTACATCGTCTCATAGTGGTTCATACAGTGTATTGAAGGACACGTGACGAGGAAGATAATGAAGTGTAAACTTGCTGCACTTTGTTTACAACCTACTTTGACAGCAGGGGTTAAAATGACCGTCACAGTTTCCGGCTGGTTACCTTTTCGTCCTCGTCCTCGCTGTCCTCGTCCCTCGGTGTCTCCAGGTCTTCCTCCAGGTCTACCTCCAGGTCTTGCTCCAGGTCTACCTCCAGGTCTTGCTCCAGGTCTCGCTCCCGGTCTTCCTCCTCCGCCTCGTCCACGCTCTCACAGCTCGAGTTGTGGTCGTCGTCTCCATCTCCGGAGGGCTGCAGTCCCTCTGACGGATAACGCCCCTTCTCCATTTCTTCTTTTCTTCTTCTTCTTTTTTAAATGTATCGATCACCAAGCACGTAAAGACGCGACGTCACAACAAAGCGTCGCCGCTAACGAACCTGTGGACGCACCTGTCCGCTGACTGCATGGTCGGTTCGGGTCGCAAGCCCATAAAAACACACTTTTGTTTGTTTGTTTGAACCGAGGAAACAACAAGAGTCTTCCTGCTCGTCTGGCGGGGAGCACGAGCGCTTCTCCGAGCTACAAAGTTGCCTCTTCTGTGTTGCTTTACCGGAGTCCCACGCGCACACTTCTCCCTCGAAAAAACAAGCCACGCCCACAGCGCGCAGAGCCAATCAAGATCGCAGCAGCTTCCAGAGCCGACCAAACAGAGGCGTGGTTAAAAAGCACACGGGAGAAGTTTGCCTCCAGGCTCTCTGCAACAAATCTTCTGACCTACTTTTCTTTTTTTTAATTGACATGCAATCAGACATGACGTCATCATCACCTGCCATCGATACAAAAGGATTGAAGGATTGCCAAGAGGAATAATAAATAATATTCAGATTCATTGTGTGAAAGTGTGTCATCGTAAAAATGGAATGTTTTTTTTGTTTGTTTGTTTTTTTTTAATTTTCTTTTCTTTTAAAATAGTTAATGCCATTTGGTGATCATTTATTTATTTAATTTTTTTAACAGGGATAGTGTACATTAATATATAGTATACACATTGATGAAAACCCTGCGTTGATTAAACTTCTAAAATTAAAAAAAAAAAACATTAAAGTTGAGCTGAAATGAAAAATGCCCTTTTAATCCCCTTTAGATCACATCATATTGTGTAATTTTAACAATATATGCTGAAAAAACATCCAACCTTTTTCTTATTTTTATAACACAATCCAACCCTTTTGTTCCTGTAAAAGAAAATATGACCTGTGCTTACATCAGCTCGCACCAAACCAATTTCAACCAGTAACATTGTGACATTCCTGCCTGCCGATCCCAACTCTGAAATAGGTCACGATACAGAAGATACTCACCATTAAGTCTGTTAGAACTCTAGTAGTACAGCCATTGGTACATTTATATTTACTTTGTATTTATTTTATGTACTGCCATTATGACTTAAAACACAACAGCCAAATTCGTCTGTCACACCCTCGTCAAGAGCAGAGAGAACAGTTTAAAATCTAAGATCGCACACACCTTAAACACACACTGGGCAACAGAAAACAACAACAGAAGGACCACATCCCTCAGGTCCTGTTTACAGTCAACATGTTGCCCCTCTGGTCTCACTGCTCAGCCTGATGAACCTTTTCATCCCACTGAGAATATAGATTTTTTGGAGGAAATTGAATTGAGGTCATCCAGATGCTGACTCACACTTTATTTCCACCTCCATTAAAGCAAACCTGTTTTAATTGAAGGCGTGACAGCACTCATTTAGATTTCAAGGAAACGGTGTGAAAGAATATCACCTTGTTGTTCCTGGTGTGACTAAAAATGATCCAAATTCATACGACGGATAAACAATCAGAGAACAACAACCTTGGATGAGCTGGAATATGCAAATACATCATATATCATAGTAAAACACTTCTTATAAACGTTTTGGAAGGTGTCCTTGGGTGTCTTAACAAATAACATTATTATCATTTAAGTATCTTATTAATGTGTTAGTGAACATACTTTTTGTGTACAGATTATATTGATGTTCAAATAATATATATATTTGAACAGAAAATAGACATTGCTCTTAAAAGGTGCTTCTCCTCGGTCGACTCCTATTTTTTATTTTGATATTTTCAGTTTTGCTTATAAAACGTTCAAACTTTTACTCAAGTAATATTTGAATGCCGGAAGTTTATTTTATTTATTCCCATGCATCTCTTTATGGATTTGAATGTTTATCTTGAGGTACAGCGACACCTGCTGCTTGTCTTGAGTATCAATAACATGCAGCGTGTTCACTGACACAGTTAGTCCTCAAGAGGGCGCTGTTTGCTAATGTTGATGCAAAGATCAGTGTGTTTCTGGATGTCTCGCTCCTCTGTTGACGTCATAGGTTTAACACAAGCACGTGTGTGTGTGTGCGTGTGTGTGTGTGTGTGTGTGTGTCTTGTCTTGCACATTGTTTATAGACTCTTTATGACACCAAAGATGACTTTTTTTGTCAACATCCTCATTCCTGGAAAATTTCATATAAACAAATCCAAGTATATGAAAGTGAGACCTTTATTATGTTTCACCATGAATTTATATTTATTATGTCAAATCCCTTGAAGATATAAAAAAAGTTAATGCAATGAAACTGTTTAATATTATTGAAGAATATGATTTACAAAAATCTGTCAAAATGTATTTTAATTTAATTGTTGTTTTTGTCTCTGTTTTTCTGTCTCATTTTTATTATATTTTGCACCCTTGTAAGCACATGATCCTTTATAATACGTGAAGCATTTTGAGCCATATAGTTTGTATTGATTGTACTCGAAGCAGAATGTGATGACTGGTGTAGATCTAAAGCGTTACGTGAACTCTGCCCTGGATGTCAAACTGAGAGGTTCTGATCAAAGCGTCACATCAACTCTTTCAACACCTCGGCTGAGTTACAGCACCTCGCTGATCTTAGGGATGATAAGAGGAAAGGTGGGGGAAATTTCTTTACGTCTGCGAAACACGAGTAGGCAGGCGGAAATTCATTTCCTGTGGCAAGGATTTCTAAAAAAAAATCTCATTTCAATCTTGCTTTTATTTGAATGTATTTAATCCTAATAAAACATACTGTTGAAGTAATTTGTCGTCTTGAACGTGTTTGGGTGTTTGATGGAGGCGATGATAAGCAGCAATGATGACGTTGTTTGGGCCTCGTGGAGTCAGCGAGGTGAGAACTCAACTTCCTGTACAGTTCAGCAGCGAAGCAGGAAAGTGCAGCTAAAGTCACACGAGGGAGAAAACTGACGACACCTTTTTGAATAACACTGTTTTTTGATGATTGTTGCTTCTACCCTCCTCTCTCGTCTCCATGGTAACAGCCAATGAGCGGCGGCGCTTTCTTGGCATCTCAAATAAATGGTGGTAGGAAGTAGATTTCCTCAAAACGACATCTTGTGAATATTAAAAACAAGGAACTTGCTGCTAAAGTGACTCTGACCACTGACCACATAATGACTCAATCTACTGTATTGTCATTAACGACATTTATAATGTTCACATTTATGTTTTCTGAAACAGTTGAGAAACAGCAGATTTTTCACTCAAAGTAAAAAAAAAAAATCTATTGAGGACAAAATATTCTGCTTTCACTAAAAAAATGTTTGTATGATATGATTTATCCATTAAAAGGGCATTTCTATGATGGCTGAGCCGGCGGCTTGCAGCTAACAGCACAAACATGTGCAAAGTGCAAACCTTGGCGACAGAACGACCAGAGTTTACAGAGTTTACAGTTAAACTTTGATTTAAGGAAACGTTCTTTCTAGTGACAAACTTTGTTCTGCAAGTCAGAATGAGTTGTGTGTGTGTGTGTGTGTGTGTGTGTGTGCACGGTGAATCATTTCCTCACATGTACAGGAAAACTCCTAAAGACCCGTCCCTGTCTGTTCTCTGTAAAACACTAAAAGCGAAATCTGAAGTTGAATCATTTCTGAAAATGAAAAATGCAAGTTGAGTTCATTGAAAGCAAAATTTAAAAAATGAAAAAGTACCTGAAACTATTAGTCTTTGAGTCAAATGAAGCAGAGAAGAAGAAGAAGAAGAAGAAGAAGAAGAAGAAGCTGCTTTCAGTTAAAAGATAAAAAGAGAGATGCGTTCAGGGAGCGTCAGAAGTGGTCTGACCCCGCATGCTATTTGTGGAAAGAAGAAGTAAAACTCCAAATCGTCGGTTTATTGTCGCCCTGAATGTGCTGTGAAGTGTGTCAACCCGCCCCTGCACCTTCGGGTGCATTACTCCCCCCACCCTCAGAAAAGTTCTCCCTGTCAGTCACTCTTGGAGAGTTGCGTTTGAGTGCAGCACGATGACTGTGGATGGGGGCACAACGGAGGCGTGAGACCCTCCACCGGTCCTCCCCGGTGGTTTCAGTCCTCGGTCCCAGGCGACATGGTCGGACTCGATCTGTTTGTTTTCATCCTCGGTATGTGATCTTAAATTATTAGTATTTTGTTTGATTGTTTTTAGATAAAAAATAAAGATGCACTGTCATGTTATGCAGATCTTTGACCTTTTTCATTTTCTTTTATTCAAGTGTCAAGGAGTTAAGTTTTTTGCTCCCTGTTAACTAATAATAATAAAACATTTTTTAGGGCCTTAAAAAACATGAATACAAAGATAAATAAAAGCAACACAACAGATGTATCTGTAGTGAAATCAAGTTGTAAGTAAACTGCTCTATTAAATATAGTCATATTTCTGTTAAATGTGTCTTCATTCTGTTCAATTCAAGGTCTGACCCTCACTTTCTACACTTTCTCTCGTGTTCATGCTTCAAGTTCAGGTAGGATGTTTATATTTTTTAAACATATTTTCAACTTATTACTCGTCATATTGCGGCTGAAATACTGATAAAGGATTTCTTATATTCCATTTCCTATAAAGTTGTATCATATTTAGAGTTGACGTAAAAATGAGGAATGAATATGTCATGTAGTTTCTCACCATTTTCAGATTGCAGCTCACAGAACATTTCTTCCAAATATCAACACTGTGTGACTCACCGAGGTAAAAAAAAAAAGAAAACGCAGAATGAATCATCTGTGAGATTAGATTAAGATTATTTCTAATTTTTGATATCTTTCAGACGGAGTTCACACTCTGGATTGTTTCGGTAAATATACACCACGTGGTGTAAAACGCTGCGTGTGGAAACCTGGAAAGTACAATTCAGAGAAGACGTACACACTCATCATACAACAGCAGTACAAGTACGATGTTCAAATTCCACGTATTGTTTGACATACTAAAATACGACTGCAGATCAGAAAAAAAAACGGAGCCGAGAGAGGCAATATTCAGAGAAAAAAGTTGCACATTTCCGAGTTTCTTAGGATGATAACAACCGGCATCTATGCTAGCTAACTCCCATGAATGTACGCATTTATTTTTCTAATTAATCCATCACAACGTGTGACAACAATAACCATCAACATCATCACACCAAGGAACATAAATGCAAGCTGTAAGCATTGCAATAAACTCGCAAATTTGGCATTGCCATTTAATAAACTCACAATTTTGCCACTTTATAAACTCGCAAATTTGCCACTTTATGAACTCGCAAATTTGCCACTTTTTAAACTCGCAAATTTGCCCCTTAATAAACTTGCAAATCTGCCACTAAATAAACAGGCAAATTTACGACTTTTTTCTCTGAATATCGCCCCCTCTCACGGCTCCGTTTTTTTCCTACAGTGGCCCTAATATGTCGTCTTACATTTGCGATGATGATCTGATGATAACATTTTTTTTTTTTTAAAGCATTTTCTACCTTCCACACGCAGAAAATATTGCTACGCTTACGACAACATCACTGAAGTCTCTCAAAAGATCGCAGTGTTTCAAAAGTACAACATGACCGCAGAGGTTTTGGAAAACGCCGCATCAGCAAATTGCACAAAAGCAGTTTTTGCGGGTTCGCTGGAGAACTTGCGTAAGTGCCACATAAAATATAAAAAATGGTCCTTTTTGATTTCCCATCGTTTTGACGACGATGATGCGTCTCTCACTGAATATGGGTGGATTTATTTTATTTTTTTAAATTTTTTCAGTGCGATGTGGTCCGCCGTACGACGCGTCCTTCCGACGCCACTCCGGGAAACTCCTGGTGAACGTGAGCTGGCTGCAGGAGGACTCCGAGGCCGTCAAACACTACTCTGTGAGATATAAGGCAGAGGGCGAAAGGTCGTGGAACCAGGTCAGCACACTAACCATCATGTTCAGGTCTTTAGCTAAGCATGCTAACACTAACTCCAAACGCTCAAAGTGCTAAATGGCTAAAAGCAATAAATGGCTATAAGCGCTTAACGGCAAAAAGCGCTTAATGGCAAAAAACGCTTAACGGCAAAAAGCGCTAAACGCTTAAGGCACTGAACACAAAGTACTCAAACTTCCTAAAGCTCTAGATTTGCAGAAGACGTGTTTTAAGGCCACAAACAAGTAAACTGACAATTATGAGTTTCCCCTTTTAATTTATATTTAGTCGCCTGTGACCAAGTTTTATTTTTTCGTACGATCTTGATAAAATTAGATGACTTAAAAAAAGGAGTTTAACGATGAGCATTTTCAGGGGAAAAAAACAACTCGTGTTTTGTTTTATTCCTCACAGTCACCGGTTCAACCGGCAAACGGAGAGAGATGTGTGGCGGAGAATCTGAACTCCTCGCTGGTTTACGTCGTACAGATACGATGCGTCACGAACAAGAAATGCTCGCAGTGTGTGTGGAGCGGAGACTACACCGTCCCGACAGGTCAGCTGGCTTCCTGCAAAAAAATAACATTTTTTTTGCAGAAGGAACAGAAGGAATTTGAAATGTCTCATTTCACGATAAATAAAAATGTTGTCTTGCAGAACTGACCTCGCAGCCGTTCATCGTCAGTATTGAAGATGTCGACGTCGTGGGAAGAAAAGGCTGCCGGCTGCTTTCTTTAACCTGGAAGGTACACATTTCAATCAAAATACATATATTTTTTAACAATACAAGATATTCTCAACAGTGCACAGTACTGATGAGAGACGAGATGAGAACAGACATATTCTGGATGAACACTCCTATACATCCTATACAATTAAATTCATAAAAGAATAATTAAAGTCTGAATAAAACTCACAAATACAAATGTGAAGATGAATAAAGTTCATTTTTACCTCTGTTACATTAGTTTCCAGCCGACCAGATGCATGATGGGTACCGCGTGAGCATCGGGAAAGCGTCGGGAGAGGAACCGCGGGAACGGCTGAACGCCACTCGGCCTGAGATCAGACTGATTCTCTCCGACTCGGCGTACGAGCTCGACATCAGCGCTGTGAACAGCGCCAGCACCTCGCCGGCCGTGAGGCAGGCGATCCGGCGGCGGGGCGGGAACGGTGGGGATCCAACCTGTTCTGGGAGAACGCCATCCTGCAGAATAAGAAGATAAATATATCAGTGTCCTCCTCCACAGATACGGGAGATGGGAAGCTGAACGTGACGGTCCACAGCAACACGTCTTTTACGGTTTTCTGGAGAGACGATCTCATCAAAAGCTACGTGTGCTTCTCTGTGGAGTGGATGAAGACGGGACGCAAAGCTTCGTACATGTCCTTTTACCAGAAAACAAACAACTACAGGACCTTAACTCCTTTACCAGGTGGGTAGATCACCACCTTCTTTTATACGACTTGAAATCCTCGTAACATGCCGACAGCAATGAAAACATTAATTGCATTTATTAATTAAAATAAAAACAAAACTCCGTCCAATCAAAAAAGTTGGTCATATTGCCTCTCTGTCAATACTTACTTCCTGTTTGCTGGCTTTGAACAGAGGTCTGAACGAAGGGGGCGGGGCTTATTCGGTTCAGCGAGGCGTTCAAAGTCAAAATCTCTGTGGTTTTGCCAAATTATCTACTCTGCCTTTAAGTTTTGGAAAAGATCCACAATCATCCTTAACCTTAATGTACATAAACATAAAATTAACACAACACATTTATTAAAATAAATAAATAAAATCGTGGTGTTGCTAATGTGAATGAGTATGTAAAATATGGAAGACAGATATCTGTATTTGCATGTGTCCTGATCCTGAATCTGGTTCTCGTTGAAACACCCAGAGCCGTTGGCGGCGTACGAGAGATACAGCATCACGCTGCACACGCGGCCCGACAAGAACACCTGCAACATGAAGCACGTGAACAACAGCGAGAGCACCTACGGGACCACGCACTTCTACCTTGCCGAAGGAGGTGAGCCGCCGGCCTTCCGACTTCCCACCGTCGTGATGTCTGCACCAAAAATTCAGTTGCAAAGACCGTTTCTGTTGGTGGTGGTATGGGGACAGTCATGTGATTGCTAAAAATCAATTTAGGGTTCATCCTCCTGGGAACACGAATGACTGAACAGAACTTTTTCTTGTAGATATCGGGGGAAATTCCCTGTGGAATTTTGACAGCTGGTAGTAGTTGTCACAAAATCAGCATCAGGACTCATCCTCTGGGGACCATGAATATCTATACAAAATCTCCTCTCGGGCCATGAATATATATATATATATTCATGATCCCCAGAGAAGATTTTGTATATATATATATATATAAAATCTTCTCTGGGGATCATGAATATCTATACAAAAGCTCCTCTGGGGACCATGAAAATGTACAAAATCTTCTCTGGGGATCATGAATATCTATACAAAAACTACTCTGGGGACCATGAAACTGTACAAAATCTCCTCCTTATCTGATCCAGAGCTGATTTCTTGACATTTTGCTCCCCAAAGCTCCCGTCGGTGCTCCCGAAAACATCAGCAGCCACAAAGTGACGCTGAACTCGGCGGAGCTGCGTTGGTCGTCCATTCCGGAGGAAGATATCCAAGGTTTTCTGCTGGGTTACGTGATTTACTACACCGAATACCAAGGAGGAGGGACGACCGCGGAGAGAAGTAAGCATCGTCCACCTGAAGCTAGGTCACTTATGTGGCGTTCTCGCTCATTAACATAATCATATATACCAACAACTACTAACGATCCAGTGTTTCAAGTTGCATTTGTGAAAATGATGAAAAACTCACTTGTTTAATTGCAGACGTCACAGTCGATCCGACGCTGAACAGTTACGAATTGGTGCACCTCAAAGCCGGCACCGCGTACGACGTCCAGATGTCGGGTTTTACCCGGGCGGGAGTCGGAGTACGAAGCACAGCAAGTCTGTTTAAAACCAAAGATCAAGGTTGTATCCCGTCAATCATTCATAAAATGTAATTTCTGATACTTACATTTGCAACGAAACGTACTTACGCGTCGTGTTTATCCGGCCTTTTGGTTCTTTTTCCGTAGAATTTTCGAATCTCGGTGGCATCGTCACAATTGTTGCAGTTGTGGCCACGGTGCTGATTTGTGGACCTCCGATAATAAAAAGGTACAGCCGCCGTCTTACATGCGACACCCAACATTTTTAAATAGAATTTAGATTCTTAACTACTACTTCTAGAACGAAAGCGATCCTGTGGCCGACCATACCGAACCCTGGGAACAGTAATGCGATGCAGAAGATAGAAGAGCCCTGTGAACTGGTAAGTGTGTTACTGTATCACCATTTTTTCACTTACAACAAAACCCTCAAGCGACTAGTCAGACTGTGAAGTTTTTATTTGACCTCCCCATCAGGAACTCCTGGAGTCCATCAAACCTCTGAAGGTGGAAGAATGGGACACAGACAGCCTTCGGATATTCGAGAAAGAAGAAACCATCGCATTGCCGCCAACGTTGCCTCTTCTAGATGCCTCGGAGGACGAGGAAGACTCGCCGGAATCGATTCGGCACTGGGACGCGACCGGAGACTTCCCATCGGACATCACCGCGGAAATGTTCCCAGACGTTCACCGACCAGAACCCCAAAGATCTCCTTTGGCCTTTTCAAGTGGCTACACAACGATGGCGTTGTTTCAGCAGGGGATGCTTCAGGGAACGAACACGCCGGTCACAGAAACAAAACCGGAGGTCAAACTGGGGTTGGACTATACTCGGCAATTTAGCACCAGTCCGATCTTGGACTGCAAGGAGATGTCGGCAATTTTGTGACGATGAAGAGCAAAGAACACGGGATCATGAGAACCCTCCGAATGTTTGAATGTTCTCGTATCATGTGGTCCAGAAGTCACGATGAAGGAGATACCCAGAAGAAGTATTTATGCCGGGAACCTTGAAACTGCAGGGGAAAAGCCACAGGTTCTCCGACGTGGGATTCATCCTCTGAGCACCATGAATATCGAGACGTCATCAACAAACAAACGAACATTAACATTACTAGAGCACAGAAAAAAAGGATGGATGGAGGTTTTTCCTCCCCATGGACTCACAATGGGGAAGAGATGTCGGTATATTTTTATTATTATATTATCACTGAAGGATCCAAGTAATTTTATCTGAATTTTGTACTTTTTTGCTGCCACTTTTTTATGGTTACACTGCATCCAGCTCTCTTTGGACTATTTGGGGTTTTTCCAATATTTACGACACAACGAGGACACAGAAACAAAATAACTGAATGAAAAGTCTTTATTGAGTGTTTTTTTTGGGAAACGGATCCTGTGTTAAAGTTTCAAAACCGAGGACCACATACACACATCCGAGCTCTTCAAAAAACATTGTTTCCAAACCTTTTTACATCAAATCCCCCCAAAAAGACAGATATCGAACGCCACCGCCCCCGCGGAGTGAAACCATGAGTCAGTTCTACAGTATTTTACCTTACACAGTGGATACATGGATATAAAAAAATAAAATTGGTTGTGTTGGAAATATTTTTTTTCTTTTTCTGTATCACGAGTTCACCACTTCAAACTGAAGCCTTGTGTACATTAAAAAAAGAATTAAATTAGGTTTGTAAAAGCATTAGGTAGGAATTTAAATCTCCTTTTAAAAGTTCCCCTTGAAACTTAAGAAAACAAAGAAAAAACACTGATCTCAATGTTTGCCGACACATTTTTGACACAATCACAGTACTGCAAACTGAAACACCCCAAAAAATGACAAATGTTAAAATAAAATAAAAAAGACAAATTCACAAATGTCCCATGAATGTTCAATCTACTCTATTAATAACTAAAGACATCTGACAATACTTAAATAGAACATATTAGTTTCTTGTTGTTTTTTTTAGCTGTTTAACATCCTAAACAATAAATTCAGGTTGCATTTGTCAATAAGTCTCCGTATTTTATTAGAATATTCTGTACAATCTTAGCCTAGGCACTTTGACCCTTCTGTGCTTGCAAGCAGGTAGACCTTGAACAATGTGAACCGACAGACGCTCTGCACACCACTAGCATTTTTTACAGTATAGGCTTGATTTTGGATCTATAAAACAGTAAATAGTATTTTTTTTATCTCACAGCATTACAACAATAACAGGGAAAAGATGATATATTGTCGTGACGAATCAGAAATATAAAAAAAAAATGCAATGTAGACTCATAAAATGGAAATGAGATCAATATATCAGCAACAGATTCTGCATTCTCATAATTACAGCATTCAAGTCTTAAAATCAACAGCGTACATGTTGAAGAACAATTAAACGCTGCAGAACAGAGGAAATAAAGGACTCTTCACAGGCCTGGTAGATTTAACACCACAAAAAGGGCAAGTGAGCATTTATTTTGTTATTGTTTTAAATGCATCTACACACTGTTCCCACGCATACGATAAACGTGTATTAAATATGTTACACAGAAGATGAAAACAGGATAATGAACCTGGATTACACTATAATCATTTTTTTTTCCTGCAGGTTAATTTTTGTTTTGACAAAATTCCACGAAAACTCTAGAAGCTATATATAAGTGGAAAGTCATGAGAAACTACAGAATAATACGAATTTTACTGCAGTACTTTTCCTACAACTTTTTAATACGTCGTATTAAACGCTGCCTGAAGAAGTGAACCAAACTCAGCACACACGCTACAGTATGACTGCAATACTGATCACAGGGCGTAAAAAGGACTTTTGCACTACTGAGGAATGGAGAAGCAAGAATGTGGTCTTTTCATATTTAGGTGTAATATGTGTAATATTGGGACCACGCTGTAATAGAAATCGATGAGAATGAATCACCGTCTCCGCTCAGGCTCGTCTTTCTTCTGACCAAGTTTCAAAAAGCAAAAAGGGGGAAGGTGACTACAGGTTTGGTATCTACACAGAAAGAATAACAGGTATTTAGAGTAATTAGCACATACAGGAGGTGGGACACGATATCACCTGCATAAAAGCAGTATGCAGTTATCCAATCTGCGTGTTTCTGTCCAGTTGTTGTTGAGGCGTTGACTTTCTGAGGTTGTAGTATTTAGTGTCGTACTGTTACTTCGTCTTCAGCTTGGTTCGATCTCCGCTGTGTGCTCACTTGCCCTTTAAGTGAGACTCTGATAATCAGCTGAATCCATGTGTTGCCAAGAATGTGCTGTTAAAAACAAAAGAATCGGGAGATGACGGTGTGAGAGACACACCGGTGTGAGTGGTTATCCGCACGCGACGGTGCGCTGAGATCACGTGATCAAGTTCCTGCGGCGTCGTGATTATCACTCGGGAGCCGGCTGCACCCCGTAGGCGCCGACTCAGCACTGCGAGGTCTTGTAGCTGCCGTTGTGGCGGGCGCAGGGCGACGACGACGTCACGTCCTCACTGAGCGCCACCGAGTCTTCTCGGTCACTCTCGTAGTCCTCCCGGTCGTAGTCCCTTCCCACCTGGAAACCCAACGAAGCAGAAGCTTAACTTCTCATTTATTTTACCTTTCATTCATTAACAAACACATAAGGGACACCAAACCAAAAATAACTGCCATATTATCCCAATAATCATCAATATATGCTTAAAATGTCACTGAAACAATACTGGAATCACTTTATCTTATATTTATCTTATAAACAGTACTTCCATTGCAAAACGTTTAAAATATGGGCTTTGGTGGACACGCCCTCTACTCATCACAAAAACAAGGCTAGAGAATAAATATGAAACAATAAATAACAAAAACAGAACATTTTTACCTACAACTGTACTGAAACTGAAAAACTAGGACCACACTCTGATATATATACTCAGTAATATTCTAGTTTTTAAAGGAATACTGCTTTTTTTTATCTTCAGATTTTTAATGGTTTTATTATTATTCCGTTAGGATCCAGTCCAGCATCCGACACTAAACCTCTATAAAACCAGACAGTTGTAGACATAAAAAAAAGTCATCGCCGCAAACAATCACAATGAACAGCCGATGAGGTTTCACCTCCATTTCCGTTTATGAAAGTTTGCCGTTATATATGTAGAGTCGATTACTGGCAGCAGTTCTGACAACGAGAGAAGACTACGATGTGTCTATGAATGCTTAAAATACATTCCCCCCCATTTACAGCAGCTTAATAATAACAGTCTGTAATCATAAAGTCTACAGGAGTGTGGTATCATTTACCTGAACTGTAAGTATACTATAAGTATACGTCAAGATTGCTGACAAAACGAGCATTTTGCAGATTTGCAGTCGTTTCTGAGAACATTTTCACACGGCATGAAGACGCTGCGATCGTTATCGACAGCAGCCTTTTATCTCACAGCCATCGCCTCTGTGTGACCTTAAGAGTGAACTTTCAAAAGTAGGTCGGCGTTCATGTGGTTCGGTTCTCCAGCCGGACGGTGAACCAAAGAAACCAGATTGATCTTGTTTTTGGACAGTGTTTTTCCGCTCCGTTGTCTGACAACGTCAGCTCATTAAATCGACGGCGTCGTTACCTTCTTTGGCCTGGCCTTGCTCTTTATCCTGTCCTCGTCTTTACGGCTCCTCTTCCTCGACGAAGAGCGGTCCTTTCTGTCCTTGCTGCGCTCCCTTCTCCTGTCCTTCCTCCCTCTGAACGAAGCCAACGCAAACAAAATAATTTTTTTTTTTTAAAAGGAGTCAATCACAAGCTCAAAAATAAGTTTTGAGACATAAAAACGATGGAGAACATCTCAAATCAGGGAGGATGATGGGAAGAGGTGGATTTACCTTTTTGGTGAGGGGGATTTGACTTTCCTCCGAGGGCTCTTGGACCGGTCCTTGCTCCTCCTCCTGTGGCCCCTGATAACAAGACATAACCTGGTTTAAGGCCCCGATCTCACAGTGATTCGGTAGCCTGGAGGCGGCTTTCAGTCATTGTTTTAGATGAGAATGCTGCTTTTGTGTTACTGAATTCCTTTTTCGCCTCTGGGCTTCTTTCCTTTTTAACCAACGTAAAGACACATTCGGTGGATATCTAGCAACAGCAGAACATTTTATGAGCTACGTCTGCACTGTGTGAGTAAATATGCATGAATGACACAAAGTCCAAAGTCACCTTATTGTTCCAAAAGGTTAATCAGATATAATAAGGTTCATAAAAGATCATCAGTTACATTTTTGACCCATGGTGCCAGATGCAACATAACAGGAGCCAATCCAAGGCAGCTCCAGACTCACTAAGGACCCGGTGACCTCTGCTGGCCGGCGCAGGAACTACACATCTTCATAAAATATTATGTGACCTCCTGGATTATTCCACTGTAATAACTTAAATTAAAACTACAGCAGCAGCTGAAACAGCGTTTTGGACAACGTACTTGGAGCGACTGCGACTGTGTCTCTTGTCTCGGGAGCGAGAACGCCTCCTGTGGCCGCTCTTGGAATTGTGGGAGTCGGTCCTCGGCAACAACTTCGGCGCCGGTCTGCTCCAACAAGAGGGAAGGGGAAATGAGATAAAAGTCACTGCCTGGACCCGATCATAATGATCACAGCGTCGTATGAGTGAAATCTCAGGACACCTGTGTTTGGAACGGGAGCGTTTCCTGCGTGTTCTGGAGCGGGAGCAGGATGGCGAGCGGGACCGCCGGGACCTTCCAGACCGACTGGAGGAGCGCTTCTTTAGGTCGGCTAAAAAGAAACGGCAGTCTCGACATCAGAACATCTTCTTCAGTGCATTACTAAAACCTTTGACACACGCATCAGAGCGGCACGTACCCGGGTCTATGGCGGCAGCAATGGTGCACTGGGCTTCCCTCACCCTCTTCATCACGCTCTCCAGCTCCTTAGCAGCCGCCTGCGCCGTCATCTCCGGGGGCTTCACGATGGCGTTATTGGAATGATTCACCCTGAAAGACAGAACAATATTACATAAAGAGGATTTTATTTTAAGCACATTTCTTTGATGACTGAGGAGATATATATATATATAAAACAAATACTTCAGGGGTCTGTCTCCAAACATGACTCCGTTGAAGGTCAGGGCTCTGGAGACGGACTCTTGCTCCACGAACTCCACGAAGGCGAAGCGTGTCGGCTGAGTCTCGTCTCCCGCCATCCGCACAAACTTTACATCTCCCACCGCCTTGAAGAACTCCAACAGCTGGTCTGCAGTGGTGGTCTGTGGGAGAGACCACATAAAGGTGTAACAGCACTCGGATCGGTTTAAACTTATTAGCAATAAATCCCTAACAAATATTGTCTGTGTAGCCACATCCTGATATATCGCATATACCCCAGAGCTCCATGTTTATCCCTAAAACCATTAAAAAAAACAGTGACCAACCTGTAAACACTCACTAGGTTGAGTGTGAACACACACACACATGACATCACGTTACCTGAGAGTTCAAGTTGCCGACGTACACGGTCCTCCTGATCTCATCCACTTTGGAGGGATCCACATTTCCCATGAGGGGGGGCTGGGCGAGCGATGATGCTGCTGCTGCTGCTGCTGCGGGGTCCAGAGCAGCCGACAGCCGGTTCACTACAGGAAGGTTCAGCTGCTGGTGTGACACACAAACACACACACACACACACACTAAATATCTGGAGTCGTCAGGGAGTCTGTTAGGGAGCTACAGCCAATCAGAGGGCAAGAGGGGAAGATATGGCTGCACCCGACTCACGATAACAAGGTGGTGATCTGACAGCTTTGATTGTCGTGTGAACGAGTTGGAGACTCACATTCTGAAGCGGCGTCGGCGCAGGAATCGGGAGCAGCCCCCCACCAGGAACCAGACTGGGTGCCGGGGCGGCCGGGGCCAAGAGTGACAACGCCTTGGCCTCTTCTGGGATTTTCCCTGCAGGACAGAAGCAAATATTAGTGAAGGCAATAGAGGGAGTCGTTTCTCTGTCTCCTCTATGTCTGCACATTAATCCCACTGTACTCTAGAGAGAAAGAGAGCATACACTTCCCTGCAAAAACCTACAAGTCATCTACTGTCTACTACTGGAGACCGAGCATCCTTTACTTTGCTTTGTGTTAAATTATTCTTCTCAAATCTCAATCATTATTCTCAAAGAAAATCTGTTTTTTTTTCCAGAAACAAAAAGAACACTGTTTTTTCTGTCCTTGGTCTCTTTTCATTGAAAAAAACAACAAAAAAAAAACAACACAATGCAGAGAATGAGTCAACACTTTGATGCATGGGTCACCTGTACTGGAAACATATTGGTCATGAACCATACGATATCGAGCATGGACGCTTTTGGGGGAGGGGGCAAGACTCGTTTTCGCAGTGTTGGAAAGGTGTGCAACACAAGACAACCCCAATGGCTGCATCACTAATAGCACACAGGACATCAGATACAGGAAAGAACAGCAATTTTAAGAACTGTAGGCCAAGACTTAGCTATATATATAGATATAGATATATATAAAAAAAACAATTTTGCTCGTTCCACTCTGGATTAAAGTCTGCTGCTTTCATAGCTGGAGAAGAGAGCTACGTTAAGACCAATAACAAACAAGTTCAAAAGAGAGAATGGCGTTGAAAAGGAGAGTGGCTGTGTTATAATTAAATACTAAATGTGGTGACATGAGAAGGGGGGGGGGGGGGGGGGGGGGACCTTTTAGACTACAGATTTACAGCACAGGTGAAAAAAAAGTGCAAATAGAATTCAAAAGATTCTACTGGGTCTCACTTTTTATAACGTCTAGCCCCTCTCACTATGTCAACAGGAGTGGGGTGACAATAGAGTAAAGTGTTAGTGATCCTCCTAGCCTCCCATGTGTGATACACATCCCACCGGTATGCCGTAGCAACCTGGACAGAATTCAATCACACACAAGCTGCAGCTGTAGCAGAAGAGAGAGAGGGGGTGGGGGATTGGACAATAATCAAAACAACAAAAACCAAAAATAACAAATATAAAACACAAAAAGCTAAGAGATAAGCAATACTGTAGTTTTCTAGATAGAGACAGTAGAGAGTGGACAACATGGGAAAGTATGAAAGGAAACAAACCAAAATAAAATAAATAAATAAATTTAAAAAAAAAAGAGACAAGGTGTCCATCTTGGAAGGTTCAGCAGGCTATTCTCCTGGTCACATCCCCCCTTGAAGGCAGCGTTGGCCCGATCGGGGATAGTGGCTTGGAAAACAATGCCTGACTCAGGCTAGTGTAGTGTAACAGCTGGGCCAGTCTAGTCATCTGATATGCACACATAATCACACAGAAAAAACATACAAAACCAAATTAATAAACTCAGTAGCCATCCAAGCACCAAGTCACGTGGAGAAAAAGCATCAAGTTAGAGGTGATATCA
Source organism: Chelidonichthys spinosus (assembly GCA_029853015.1). NCBI lineage: Eukaryota > Metazoa > Chordata > Actinopteri > Perciformes > Triglidae > Chelidonichthys > Chelidonichthys spinosus. Next base: position 16,154,351 of record CM056840.1, read on the forward strand.
TATTTCTTTTTTAACTGTACACAACAGTGGCACCAAAGGGGGAGGAATTTAAAGAAAAAGAGCACAAACAATAATATGAGAGAGAGAGAGAGAGAGAGAGAGAGAGAGAGAGAGAGAGAGAGAGAGAGAGAGAGAGGATTAAGTTAGCTGTGATGGGAATGGACTTTTTCATTTCCACATTAATACACACTTTTGTTGCAGAGAATCCAGTGTTTTTTTTACATATACATAAATATTGCATAATGACTTTTTAAACATTCAAAATAGCTTTTAATGTTACATGTAAAGAGACCACCTTGTGCCAGAAAAACAGAAACATTTTGGGGGCTTTTCCCCCCCAAAATAATCTAACTAGATACAACCATCAACATACTTGTGACAAAAAAGGTGACTAAATGGTAAAACATACCATTTTTTCCCATATGAATTAAAAAAAAAAAAAATAGAATTCAACCAAAAAAAAAAACAAAACAAAAAACCGTTGGCTTCAAAAGGGGGGAAGGAGGAGGCCATAGCCAAGTCCACTGAGACAGCTCATACTTTTACTAAAATAAATGTTTTGCACTCACCTTCCGCACATGGCACTACTATCAAAGCTCTGTCAATAAAAACAGTATTGGTGAGATGTTGCGCCACACCAACACTGGATGACTCTCGGTACTTTATATAGCACACTTTGGACGAGAAAGACAGAGGAGCATTGCTGTGAGAGAAACGAAAAGACAGAAAAAAACAACATACAACACGGGGTTAGTGACTTTAATTTCACCCGCGAGTTCTTAATTTGAATGTTTACGTTTTTTTTTTTGAAGGCCGCAGAGCCGCGGCGTTGCCTGAGCTACTCGGTGTCTCTTACTCGGGCGGGTAGAGCCGCAGCTCCTCGATGTCTCCCAGGAAACCGAACAGAGTGCGCATCTGCTCGCTGCTCACGGCCGAGGACAGATTGGTGACCTGGACGACAGCCGTCCCTGGAATCCCGCTCATTGTTTCGACAGATAAAAAAAACAATATTTAATGTGTGATATATAAATATATATATACAATATGTATCTCTCTCAGGCACCCCCCAGTCGTAGCTATGCACAGTACATCCAGGGAGGCGGAACGAGAGAATTCACTGGCTTCCTCCAAGAGTTGACAATAACATTGAGGTGCACTATCGCCCCCTGCAGTGTCGGATGGTACATTACAACAAAACGGTTGGCGCCTTCAAAGAAGCTACAGCAGGGAAATCTTCGTACAATATTGAGATAGATAGAGGAGCATCTCTAGTCTCTAGTTCGCAGCTAAAATAAAATACATAAATATAAAAATGTAAAGAATATAAAAATAAAAACATTTCTATTTAATCATGTTAAAGTGTTGAATTGAAAGATAAATCATTAATACAATTGAGTTGTGGATCGTGAGGAGTGCAAATTACAGAGTAGTGCACAATACAAAATACAATACAAAAAAATTAAATACAAAAAATAAAATAATAACAATAAAATAACATAAAATAAAATAAATGACACTCAACTTGTGCAGACTGCCCTTATCATTTTTTAAGAAGTTTGGCCTGGAGGTGGCACCAGAGGTACAGCCATTCTGTTACAAATTATTATTTTTTTTTTTACATTTTATTTCAGAGTATTTACAATTTTATTACCAAGGTCTTAAAACCCACAGAAGACTGTAAAATAAATAAGAGCAATAATGGAGCACAAGAACCGACCAGCATGAGTAAAGAAAAAGTGAAATGTTTTATCTTCCTAGATTGTCACTCAGTGATGTTTGGTTTAACATTACGTTTCTTGAAGTGACGGACCGGGATTGCCGCCGGTACCGGTCCGCTCCACTCGCCGAACCATCCGGTACCGATGGCCTGCCTGGTACCGGCCTGGTAGGTTCGCCGCCGGCCCGTTCCGCTCGCCGCGGAACTCCCGGAACTAAAAGCGGGGAGGCTAATAGTGGATGCACCGTTGTTGTGGAATCCACTGCCCATGCGTGAATGTATCATAACACCGAACGGAGAGAGGGATGACCGCATGAGGATATTTGAATAAATCATGTCTTATCGAGTAAGAAATGTCTTTATGCCGAATTATAATAATAATATTAACGTTTTTACATTCTGAAATGTGTTCGCCAAGATGTTTTATTGTGATTAACGGAAGGTTACGAAAACAATAGCTAGGATGCTAACAGATAGCTAACACATTAGGGACCTTCGGTATTTAAATTAGCTCCGTCAGCCAAACCTAGTTAACATTAACGTATCACGTATTGTTTAATGTTAATTTAACTTAATGTTTATGTAATTAAATTTGTTCCAGGCGGCCGGGGGCTCCTGTTTCATCCCGGTGTGACGGCTCAAAGGTCGGAGAGAATGGACGTTAACGTGTCCGGCTCCGGCTCCGGGGGGACCGCGGAGGACATGGAGGGGATCTGCGTGATGCCGGACTTGAGTGCCATCAAGACCGAGCAGTCGATGGGTGCGAGCCCAGACGACACCCAGGGCACCCAGAACGTGGCCATGGGCATCAAGTTCATCCTGCCCAACCGCTTCGACATGAACGTCTGCTCCAGATTCGTCAAGTCGCTCAACGAGGAGGACAGCAAGAACATCCAGGACCAGGTGAACTCTGACCTGGAGGTGGCTTCCGTTTTATTCAAAGGTGGGACGTCCTGCTTTGTTCATCATGTGAGTAAGTCTGAGGCTGAGCTGACTGACCAAACCCATGTTTTCCTCTTCTCTTGCAGCCGAGTGCAACATCCAGACGTCTCCTTCCCCAGGAATACAAGTGCGTCATGTTTACACGCCGTCCACGACCAAACATTTCTCCCCCATCAAACAGTCCACCACGCTCACCAACAAACACCGGGGCAACGAGGTGTCTTCCACGCCGCTGTTGGTGCATTGTAAGTGCTGCTCACTTTAATATCCAGGGTTCTTACAGGTGCTGGAAATCCTTGAAAACACTTGCAATTCATGAGTATGGGGTTTTCAAGGTTTGAAAAGTGCTTGGATTTTGAATAAAGTGCTTGAAATGTGTGTTCTATGTGATGACATCTATGATAGAACAGAGAAGAGAAGATCTCCATATTTGAGGGACTGAAAACAGCATTTTCTGACATTTCTTTATGAAAAATGACTTTTGATGATGAACAGATGATGAAAATAGTTGGTGATTATATTTCTGTGGATCTGTTAGTGGAATTAGTTTTCCTTTCATTTGTGGTCCTTCTGTAAAAAGCTGTCTCCAAACATCATGTTGGTTCTTTATAGGACAATAACATCTCATTTAATGTGATGAACAATTGACATAATAAGTAGACTGAATACTGAGGATTGGATTGATACAGATATGTAGTTTACCACAGTGGGAAGGTGCTGGAAAAGCATGGAAATGCACCTTGAAATGCTTGAAAAGTGCTTGAATCTGACTTTGGAGAAGGTGGAGGAACCCTGACTAAAATAGACTTGAATCAAGTAAAATTGTTAATCAATATCTGCATGTTTCCTCCTCTCAGCTTTGTCCATCCATCAGCTTGCAGCTCAGGGGGAAATGGTGTTTCTGGCCAGCAGGATCGAACAAGGTAAGCTGGGCTGTTAAAATCCTACAAAAGATAAGTGGGTATTGATGATGAAATTATATAGAAGAATTGAATTGTTTTTGTGTATTGTATTAACAGAGGCCGTTATCAACCTCCAAGATGAGGAAGGCTTTACCCCCCTGATGTGGGCAGCTGCACACGGACAAATCGCCGTGGTCGAGTTTCTGCTCCAAAATGTACTTGATTTTATTTTTATCTCGTTTTTTAAAAATTATATTAGTGTTATTATATTGATTCACTGGTCACGTTCTTGGCCGTAGGGTGCCGACCCCAACCTCCTGGCCAAAGGGAGGGAGAGTGCGTTGTCCTTAGCCTGCAGTAAGGGATACACCGATATCGTGAAGATGCTCCTCGACTGCGGCGTCGATGTCAATGAATATGACTGGGTGAGAAACGCCGAGCTTTTATCGCATCGCATCTGCTTACATAGAATGTCACAACAACAAAAAACCATGCTGCCATGTTAAAAAGGGAGATCTTTCACTCACTCTTGCTATCAAATGAAGCTCTGTGGAAGCTTCACTTGGATGATGTTCCTTCTCTGGGTTTCAGAACGGAGGAGCCCCTCTGCTGTATGCCGTCCACGGGAACCACGTACGCTGTGTTGAAATCTTATTAGGTGACGATAAATCTTTTTTTCTTTTTTTTTTGAAAGTAGATTTATCGTCCCGTTCTGGGAATCTGTAACACCTGTGGTCAGAAATATCAACCTGTAATACATCTCGCAGGATAAACATCATTATTTTGTGTTCAGGTCTCTGACATAAACATGTACAATAATAAAGTTTGGGTGTGTCTTCCAGAGAATGGTGCTGATCCAACCATTGAGTCGGATTCTGGATTCAATGCGATGGACATGGCCGTTGCTATGGGTCACCGGAATGGTATGTGTGTAGATAAACACACAAAAATGGATATTTGTCTTGTGAGGACAAGTATTCTAAAATGATACGCAGCCCTGTCAAATTAAATACCGTAGGTTTTCTCTGTTTAGTCCAACAGGTGATGGAGGCACACTTACTGAAGTTACTGATGGGAATCAGAGAATGAAGTGTGGCGCTTGAGGAAGGCGAACACCGAAGGGACGGCGCTGAGCTCTGGACAATCATGTAGCGCGCTCAGGCTGTGGGGATATTTCAATGGCGTTGCATCTAAATCAACATTATTTCGTTGACGGTTTGTGTTGCGTGTCAGTTTTCAATTTAAAACCATCCTGCACTTTTTCCCCCACACTGAACGTGGAGCAGCTCTAGATACACTGATTAGAGTTCTCCACTAAACCCCAGCATGCATTGCACTCCACCTGTAGTATGCTGCTGAATGTGTGCAGTGCTAGGATTTATTTTTTTCTTTAAACAAGCATGGAGATTTCTGTTTAATATTGTATATTACATGCTATCATTGGACTTATTAGCCATGATAAGAAACGGATTTTAACATTTAAAGAAAATTAATATAATTGCCTGTTCCTACGGTCCGGTCTTCACAGCGAGCACATTTCTGAGGTTTCACGTTGCCCTTATGAAGCCTGGATGGGTTGAAAGTACAGACTGCGACACACGACAGAGACCGAGTGCTTTTTGGTTTGTTTATCCTGAAGATCTTTGTGTTGGTTTATTTATTTGAATTGTGTTATGTGCTAAAAGTATTACTGCTTTTAAGTCAGTTGTTCCTTTGTATTGTGATACTAATGTCCACTGGTGTGTTGTGAACTTAAAAAAAAAAAAGAAAAGAAAGACAGACCTTGCACCTCATTAAACATACAACAAGGTTGTTGGTGCTTTTTTGCCGCTGTGTGACGGTGCTAGTGTTTTATATCACAAATGAGTGGCAGATCGACAAAAGAACTTGACTTATCTGTACGGATGTTTATCAAAAAAGGTCAAACCACTGTTGAGTCACTGATATGAAGCTGTTATTTAATTAAAAGAGCTTTTTGAACTGAAGAGGAAAAGTCTATTACTAAAGCTGTAGGATTAAATATGAGCTAAGAATCTAATAACATGCTGCTGGCATGCCTGAAAATATACAGATTTCACAATTGTCTTATATATTAATCCTTATATTATAATGTTCCTTCTTATTCATATGGTTGTCATGTCTTATTTTGATTTTGGCCATTATTGTGAGAAAATACATGAAACAAAATGGCGAGAAGAAGAAAAACTCCTTAATTTAAAATGTTTTCAGTGAAGTGCTCCTTTAAATAAGTTGTATAAAAATGTAGAAACTAATGATGCTGTCTATTAACTACAGTATTTCAGCTGTGAAAATTGTCCTTAAATAAAAACAGAACTTGTGGCTATTTATTGACAGTAGCAAAGGTTTATTCCAGATATGGTGGTTTTGAGCGAGGCCACAAAAGAATTAAGGTTCAGTAACATGGAGGAAAAAAAGATGTACAGCAGGAGCCTTAAACACAACATTTTACACACAATCTCTCTCTAACTGAACATACAGAGCACAACAAGCGGTTTTTTTCGAGAGTCTGGTGGAAATGAAGAAGTGGAATGAGTTCTACTAAAATAAAGCTTCCGCTTTAATACCCCCTCCCCTAGTTTGTAATACTTCAGAGTACTAATTCTAGAAAATTACTCCAAAATAATTCATACCAGTAGGCAAGTTTGTTCAGGTGTTGCACATTTCACAGAAAAAGTCGACATCTTCTCAGGTACGTTAACGATTAGCATTTCCACCGCTCGACATAAGACAGAAAAACATCTCGTGCCTCACATGTTCCTGTCAAGTTTGGACACTTCACAAAGTCCCCCGTTTTCCTCTAATTAGCCTCGTCCTTGGATGCTTCATCAAAATTCTCCACCAGATCTGAAACGACAAAACAAAAAAAAGATTCGGTGGTAAAATGCTTTGAGGCGTGGGAGAGAGGCGCGACTATCCGCACAAATGATTCTCAGGAGGTGTTCACAATTCAGGAAACACATGTTCAAATGAAACGTGATACTGGGGGTGCAATGTAATCCAAACGATGTGCTCACACTTCTACATAACAGTGCAATGTGCTCGACAGATGGGGCTGAAAGCAGCTGTAAAAAATGATGGGGCAACACTTTCAAATGGTTGTCTTCAATTACTCGATGACCTCCCCCCTCCATAATGCCATCGGGCTTCAAAAGATGGATCCACGTGTAATCGTTTGTTACATTAGTGAGAAGAAGTGCCGGGAAGAGCTGAGCTCATTGTAATGGCAACCTCATGCGTCGCAAACTGGGTCTCAAGATATCATAAACAGTGAACGTGAGATTTGCATACAAGACCCTGCAGATCTCTCTAAAGTCATCGATGATGCCCTTTCACAAAGCTGCAAAAAAAATTGCCCCATAAAGGACAAGCGTGAAGAAGCATTTCCAAAGAAGACTGCAGAGGAGCAATCTTGGATTTTGAATGGTTGAACAAATAACTGAGTGGAAGAGAAGAAGAGACATTAACTGGACGCTCACCTGGAACGTCGTCGTCTTCTTCTTCTACTGTTGCGATTGGCGCTTTTCCATCTGAAGCTGCAAGAACAGAAGAGACGTGTGAGAAGCTCGAAGCAGCCACGAAACAATCGAGCTTAAACTCCCGAGAGCAGCGGGACTCGTCTCTGTTCAACAGGTTTTGGACTAAACAGGAAATACAGATCATTTAGGGGCTAAATAAAAAACAAGCTGTGGTGTGACGGGGTCCTGACCCTGTTTGGGCAGCGCCTCGGCGAGTCTCCTGAGGCTCGTCAGGCTGTCGGCTCCCAGCTGGTTCAGGATGCCCGGCAGCATCTCGGTCAGCTGCTTGGTCTCGGCGTGGCCGGTGATGGTGAAGGTGTTGGCGGCCAGTGAGGCCTGCACTTTGGGATTGTTGAAGTGGATGACCGTGCCTTGATTTGTAAACATGTTAACCTGCAACACGCCGAAGGTTTTTGCACTGTTAACAACGATATGACGAGCTGAAAGGACGAAGTGGGACGAGGTGAAAGTTTTACGCCTACCTCCTCGATGCCGGAGATGTTGTTGACGCCGAGTTTCTTTAAGGAGAACTGCAGCTTCTTGTCGTCTGCGGTTGCCGTTCTGTGAACGACCTTCTTCTTTCTGCGGGCACTTCCCTGTTGGGACGATTAATGCAAACATGTATGTTCTGAACCATCTAGTCATGCTTCTGTATCCATCGTCTTGGAGGCTTGATGTGGGACTTTCATTGGCCTGAAAGCTGACCTTACTCTGTCATCCACAGTAGACACAGGATGATATGAATATCTCACGTCTCGATTATCCTTAGCCAATAGAATTGTGAATTATTATATTATCCCTATCATCATCAAAGTGTCCTTAAAACTCTTAATATGGCACTAAAACATGCTGGAATCCCTTTACTTTTAGTAATGAAACAATATTTTTGATTGCATCACAGATAAAACATTCTTTTAAATGAAAAATAATAAAATAACATTACATGAGATGATCATAAATGATCTCCCTGCATAAGTAAAGGTCAAATAAATGAAAATATTTGTATTTATTTTATTACTTATTTTTCCAATACTCATAGATGAAAACAGGCTTGACAGCTGAATCAAGTCACTGCTGCTGATATTTACGATTATCCCGATAATGGAGGCTCGCCACGATCAACGGTGTCGGAAATAGTCGGTTGCCAGGGAAACCGTTGTATTGAGCTGCACAGCCTCACATGTATTAAAGCGCTAAGAAACATCAGAAAATCCAGCATTTCACGAAACCCCATGACGACGAGTCTACTTTGTCACATACCTTTCCGCCGATGCGGACTTGTGCCTGTAGTTTAGCAAGTTTTTCCTGATTCATAATTGATTCTTTCATCTGGGGGAAAAAAAAGTAAAGTACATTACTACGTGTTTAACAAACCTTTTTCTTGGATATTTAGCAATTCAATTGTGTAATACGGAAATAATGAAATATCACAAACATTAAAAAGGAGATTAAAAACGAACTGGAAATCTTAAGTTATCTGACTGAGGGTCATCGAGCACTGATGGGATCTGGTCTGGTCTGATCTGATTGATCAGGTGCCAACTGAAGACTCTGATCTCATTGATCACTGCAAACACAATCTATGGTTTACACGTACAGTGTGTAAGAAGAAGTAGAATAGAAATAGAAAATGTATGGTGCCATCAGGTGAATGCTTCATGGTCTTTATTTTTCCTCTGGGGTTTCATCACAACTACGTTGCCGTGTACTTGAACACACCATTCTGACAACATGAATTATGGGAAGTGAAATGTGACATCCCGACAAAGTGATGATTGTATTTATTCTTCGCTTTCTTTTTTGTCATGCACGTGTGCACACTTAAAAAAAGCATTTAAATAAACTACACAGAGCAATGATATACATCCTTATATTCAGGCAATGCATGCACTATAGTCACCCACGCCGAATTACTGATTTCAAAACCCCATCTTTACACCTTTTCTTTCCTTATAAATTAAAATATTCACTTAAAGCCTGTTGTCCTTGTGATTAACATGGTGTTAAAACCAAGTTGTTGTTGCACAGCTCCTACATGTAAACACACACACACACACACAATACACACACACACAGGAAGCAGCAGCTCGGTGTGTGAGTCCGCGGTTACACCACATCCATAGCGGTAGACTTTAAATAAAAAAGCCGGGGAGGAGCTGTCAGTGTCACAGCCAAAAAATTGCGCTGTTAGTGTTAGCTTAAAGCTAGCCTCCGAAAGCTAACGCCCTTTTCTGTGATGTAGACAACAAACAGGGACATCTAGGTAGCGTGACGTTGTGTAAATTTAAAAACTACCGTCTGCGGACCCACAATCCTACCGAGGCAAGCAGGTGTGGTTGAGCTTTTGTTGCGATAACTTGTGAGCCAACTTGAAAGCTAGCTTCTCGGCTAACCGGGCTAGCCCCGGCCTGTCAAACAGTAACCGTTAGCTTCTTTAGCTCCGTTAGCTTCGTTAGCTCTTGTTGGCCATCTTAGTAAGAGAAGGCTTTCGTTTACCTCTTTGCCGTCGGATCGGGGAGGGAAACAGTGCGGGGAAGAATGTATTTAAAGCTCCACACTGACCTGTAAACTAACAGCAGACACATGCGGGGAGCAAGATGGAAGCGAGAGAGAGGAAGGCGGAAGTGACGTAGGGCGAAAAGCGCAGGAGCAGAGCGAGAGAGGCGGGTGTTTTCTTAGCCCTCAGTTTAGCTTGCAGGCAACACGTTCACCGCTTGAAACAATCCATATGAGTAAAATGTAACGTCAGATAATTAGGACACGTATAATAATAAAGCCTACACCTTTGTTTAAGATCATAAATAAGTAATGATATGGACCTAATATAACCATTTATACCCTCCTAAACACATCTTGTGAACTGATAATGTAATTTCTTTATCCAGCAGCTTCACTGTAAAGGGCAGTCCTTTCTGCCCTACAGCTTTTCAGAGGTCATCTGTTGGCGGGATGGTTGTCAGTAAAGAGTCTGTGTCTGATGGAAAAACAGCCCAACAGGCCAAAGATGCAGCTGATCTGCAGGTGTGTGACATACACGTGACCTGTGGACAGAGCAGAAGGGAATCTGGTACCAGGACCTGACTGGGTTTGATGGTTTGAGGCCTGTTTTTGATTCATAATGACAGTCAGTGTCCATCAGAGGCAATGGTTTCATGAGGAACAACATTATTCAATTTTATATTCAATTATTGAAATGTATCAGCAATGTTAATGTCACACACACACGTATAAACAGTAGTAACACAACCTTATTCCCAGCTCACCTGTTTGCTGCAGTGAAAGTGATGAAGGTCCTGATGAAGAAGGTGAATGATGACATCATGATGATATCATGGTGCTCTGACAGGATGCCACCTTGGATCAGCTGTAGTCTGGTCGCCGCATTGCATTCTGGTCTGTTGAGGTTGCTGTTAGACTGTAACGCCTGTCTGATAATCAATAATTCATTAAAATGACACCCGTGCAGTAGTAGTGCACCTTGGTTTATCTTCCTAAACATATATATAAAAACAAAATACAACATAAATAATGAATATATTTCCACAGTATTTAGTTGAATAGTTTGTGTTTTTATGTGTGTGTACCTTTAAAACTTTGTAACACACCCAAACAATAAATAAACAAATAAGCACATTTTCTTTTAGATGTATATAAACATTTAGGGAGGGGCTACACCCATAAATAACCATTAGTTCCTTTTCTGCTCCATATGTACTCCTTTATATATATATATATATATATATATATATATATATATATATATATATATATATATATATATATATTTATATTTTTTACTCTATAATTGATAGTTTGGTTCAGTAATATGACAGGAAACATTTAAAAGGAGACATATGTTGAACATGGAGCTCTGAGAAACGCTAATGAAGCTTTTAAGAGCCATATTGAGAAATCAAAACCATCTGTATCCTTCATCTGCAACACGTGTGTCTATTTCTAAGGCTTTTAATGCAATTGTGTAAATATATATATATATATATATATATATATATATATATATATATTTGAATGTGATCACATGGCCCCGCAGACCCCCTTCTCTCGGGCGCACCGCGCCGGTGACACTCCGGGGTTGTCAGAGCCAAGAGGCAGGCGGGCAGGGGGGGCGACCCTCGGATCGCGAGGAGGGATCCAGAAACACGTTAGAGGTGGTTTACCACACATGCGAGAGTGATGGAAGTCTGCAGGTCTCCATTTAATGCTCACTTCCTTTTTTAAAAAAAAGTGTCAGTCAGTAAATTCACATAATTATTGTGATTTCATTGAAAACGTCATTCAATTAATTTTAACTACACGTTTGTTGCTTTTTTTTTTAACAATTAAACTCATTTTTATTTATTTATTAAAAAAAAACTTCCACTTGAAAAAGTTATTTTGATGAATTGTTATCAAATTAAATTGTTGTTTTTAGCCTCCCTACATTCCCAATACAATTGAACGCATCATCGCACAATCTTACTGCTGCTTATTGATTATTAAGCTAAATCAAAACTAATCAGGCAAAACTATTCGATAATAAAAAACCTTGTCTGCGTCTATGACTCATTCACTTTATTTGAATATAACTAATGAAAAATCATTCATTTAATTATTAAATAACTAATTTACTGTATACAGGTTTTCCCACCACAATAATATGAATAGATATAATGTATTATGTGTATTATCATGTCTTTTCATATTCTGATGTCATGAATAACGTATAAAATTGCTGCTTCAATTGGTTATAATAAAATAAAATAAAAAATGTAAGCAGACATTATAGAAGGTATTGTATTCTCCCCACCAAGAACTTTCTCATTTATTTTACAATAAGTATGCATAAAACTTTATTATTCATAGAGGCCAGTATATATTTTTTAGAGCTTTACCAAGTTGACAAGTCAGATAAACTCTTCACCAAACTCTATATTAAAAATGTGAAGTTTATGGGAAGTCAGCACGGAGCTGCTCTGCTGTAACAAATGCAGCTGCAACAGTTTAAAAAAGAAAAAACTTTTATGCTTTTTAATTGTGAGATAAATTCACCACTAGATGTCGCCGGTTAAATGTGAACCTGAAGTTCCTGAAGGGCCACACAGCACCTGAACGCATCCAGGAGCTTAAAAACAAAAGTGCAATAGAAGAAACCTCTTATATATATTTTTATTTGGAGTATAAACCTGTTTAGATGCACACAGAATAGGAAAAATAGCTCATTTATTTTAGAATAAAAAAATGGAGAAATAAAAAACTTTAGGAGTTTTTTTTAAATGTATTTATCAATAATTATTCAATTCAGCCGAGTGACATATTTTCGGTAAATGTGAATTTATTTATCAATTTTTTGCTAAAATAAAATTATAAAAAATAGCATTGGTATTTCTCCTGTTGTCTCTCATAGTAAAGTTGAAAAACTATAAAAGTCAAATGAACCGCGAGGAGAATAACATGAATGAGCCTCACGTGTTTTATCTCGGTGCGTTTGAATACACACAGACGTAGATGTGGGCAATTATCGTGCATTTTAATGGGACACACGTTATACGCATTTATTTATTTATTTATTTAACTCGCTTTATTATTTATTATTTTAATTTATGTGAGTAACATGCAAACTTTTTTTTTTTGCACCTTAAATAATAATAATTTATTCCATCCTTTTTAAAATAAAATAATATAAATGTAACACACACACACACACACGCTTGCACGCACACACCCAGCCTCTCCAGACGCACGGAGGCCTTCTATGTGGCGGCTTGCATGCTCTGCGTGACCCGTGACTGATTCGAGTTAACAGCTGACTCTTTTCCATTACAAATGGCTCGCGGATAATCTAGATAACTACCGGATCACGCAAACGGAGCTGCCTGGATACGGTGCACCAGTCTGCACTGTTTCAGAAGCCATTCATATTAAATCTCATGTATTTGATATTTAAATTGTATATTATAGGAGAAACCTCAAAGCATTTTTTTTTTAAATTAAATCCTATTATTTTGAGGTTTAAATGTGAATTTGCTCCGCTTATGTATCCCAGTAATAAAATCTAAATAATTAAATCGGTTTGCAAGATATACGATCTTAAGTACAAACCTTTAATTAGACTTTCCTCTGGTTTTTTTTATTCCAACATCCATTTTTTCGGTCTAAAAACACCGGATGTGGCCTCTAGGTCACCACGATAAACCGCCAAAAAGGGATGAAGGCAATTTTCTTTTAAATCACTCACGGTTAATTTTCAAAAACCTTTTGTGTTATTTATTTTCTCTCTCTCTCTCTCCCTCTCTCTCTCTCTCTCTCGTTGGTGACGTTTCCTCCCCCATGTGATCAGGACGGCCGTATAAATACCGGGAGAAGATCCGCCCCCTCTGTGATTCAGGTTGTGGCCCACAGTTTGCAGGTTTTCCCGGCGCATTCTCTCCAGCCTGCCCGTCGACTGGACCGGTGTTTTTTTTTTTTAGTCGGCTGATCGAAATAAAAAAAAACAACCTTAAAGCATATGGAAATAGCGAGAAAGCAGAGCTCTCACCGACACGTGCTCCTCTCCTCTCCCCCCCTCCTCCTCCTCCTCTCAGGAGCTGCTGAAGAGGGAGGGCAGGGCAGCTCCTCGTCTTCCTCATCTGGCGTCGGAGGTTCTCCAGCCGCGTGCCTGTGTGTGTGAGCGAGAGAGAGAGAGAGAGAGAGAGAGAGAGAGAGAGAGAGAGAGCCATGACTCTGAGCTCAGAGATGTCGGATGCCTCCATCCTGTCGGAAGAGACCGACATAGACGTGGTCGGCGAGGGGGAGGATGGAGACGGCCAGACGCGCTCCGCGTACGCGGACGAGGTGGCGCAGATGCGCGACGACGGCATCCTGCTGTCCGGCTCGCCTCCGCCGCCGCGCATGGACGGCTCCACCTCCCCGAGGGATGCCTACAAGCCGGCGGGCAAGAACACCCTGGTGAAGCCCCCGTACTCCTACATCGCCCTCATCACCATGGCCATCCTGCAGAGTCCCAAGAAGAGGCTCACGCTCAGCGAGATCTGCGACTTCATCAGCAGCCGCTTCCCGTACTACCGGGAGAAGTTCCCTGCGTGGCAGAACTCCATCAGGCACAACTTGTCCCTCAACGACTGCTTCGTGAAGATACCGAGGGAGCCAGGGAACCCCGGGAAGGGCAACTACTGGACCCTGGACCCGGAGTCGGCCGACATGTTCGACAACGGGAGCTTCCTGCGGCGGAGGAAGCGCTTCAAGCGGCAGCAGGCGCAGGACCTGCTGCGGGAGCACAACAGCTTTATCCCCGCAGCCGCAGCCGCCGCGTACGGGTACGGACCGTACGGCTGCGGGGGATACGGCATCCAGCTCCAGTCCTACCACACGCACTCTGCACTTTTTGCGTTCCAGCAGCAGCAGCAGCAACAGCAGCAGCAGCACTCCAGGCACTCGCATCCACACACGGGGACCCTTATCCCCGCGCCCTCTTTGATGGCCACCTCCGCGGACTTGGCCCGGACTAGGTTTTACCCGCAGCTCAGCTCCAGTCTGGGCTCAGCCGGCGTGCAGGCTGCAGCCCCGGTGCAGAAGTCCAGCTCCCCGGTGGTGCAGCGGTCCCCCTTCTCCATAGAGAGCATCATCGGGGGGTCGCTGAGCCCCTCCAGGACTTCTCCGGTCGTCTTAGCGTCCTCTTTGGGGCCTCCAGGGGCCACCCAGCCGCCGACCGTACACCCCGGAGCTGTTTTACACCCGGTAGAAAACTTTCCCAGCAGGGTCGTCGGCGACTGTTAAAAAAATGTCTTACAAACTTTTCAAGAAACTAAACTAAACTTTAAAAAAAAGAGCAGCAAAACAAAAAAAACGCCCCTCTTTGAAGGTAGGATTATTTTTGTATGTTTGTTTTATAGCACGCAGCTGAATGATGGACATGGAAACGAAACAAACACTATTTGTGCCTATATTCATGCTGTTTAAAGGATATATTTATGTTCAATCTCGGTGTGAATCAGACGAACTCTTCTTTTTTGTGTTTTTCCATGAAGAATTTCATTTCAGTCACTGTTTTAGGGCGTCTCAGGAGAATAACGGACAGCTTATAAATGATCACGTTTGTTTTTTTAAAAATATAGACTAAATAATGTTATTTGTGTCAAACACATCCATGTTTTTTTCTCTGATTAGATTTGCAAATCAAAACATTTTCAAATGGTTTGGATTTGTATTCAAAACAAAACAGAAAGTCTTACATTTATAATAATATTAATAATAATAATAATAATAATAATAATAATATGCAGTGTGTGTTTATTTCAGTAATAAAACATTGTACATTTTTTTGGGTGGTGGGGGCAAGTTTTGTGTAACTGAAGTGTGATATTTTTACACGGTTTGTTTTTCAACAAGAATAAATTTCGTTTTGCAAAAAAAACAAAACAAAACAAAAAAAGGTCATTTTATTTGGGGA
This sequence comes from Chelidonichthys spinosus, assembly GCA_029853015.1. NCBI lineage: Eukaryota > Metazoa > Chordata > Actinopteri > Perciformes > Triglidae > Chelidonichthys > Chelidonichthys spinosus. The sequence goes on from CM056840.1 coordinate 16,169,894, forward strand.
TATATTTGTGTAAATAATATTGAGTTTGCAGGATTCAGGAGGAAATTATAGGCTAAATATTATTAATTTTACACTGGGAACTTATGCTTATGAATCAGCCACATGTGTGGCTTTAGGGTATAGAGAGGGTTTACACACACACACACACACACACACACACACACACACACACACACACACACACACACACACACACACACACACACACAAGCAGCATACTTGTTCATGGATCATATACCCGTTTGTTGAGATGTTTGTTGCACGCTCTCCAGCGTTGGCACATGCGCACACGGAGGCGCACCCTGCGTGTTCACCTGACCTCTCGCGCTCACACACACACACACACACACACACACACACACACACACACACACACACACACACACACACACACACACACACACACGTCGTAATTGCGGTGAGCGGACAGGGAAGGTGTCAGCAGGGCGAGCCTCTTGCCGCTCCAGGCCGGTGATTCTGTGCCGGGCCCCGGTGTCGACACGCCGGTCACGGCTCTTAAGAGAAACACTCCTCCGCAGTAATATTTCCATTATGGGCTCTTATATCTGACACGTCTGCTCGCTCTGTATGTGGGGGGCAACAAGGGAGGGGCAGCGGGGCTCACGGCCGTGCTGTGGGGGTTAAACCCACTCACCGTGTCGTGTGTGTTTACTGTAATGGAGTGCCATTTGACTTTCGGGGGTTTTACGCACGAAGCAAATTACGCGCCATACGGAGATGTTGGATTACTTCATTATTATTCATTTCCTAAACCCATTTCAGAAGCTTAGCCCCCCCCCCCTCCCCGTGATTGTGATGATGCATTCACGGGACACCCTTTATTTAATTTAGTTTTAATATTTCATGAGCTCTGCAGCAAGTGTGTGTAGTAGTAGTATACTGTACAGGCGCGCTGCTTCCGTGACTGTCTGCAGCCTCCCGATTCAGGGCAACGTGTGTGTGTGTGTGTGTGTGTGTGTGTGTGTGTGTGTAGTGGATGGCTAAATTGGTGCAGCGCTTAGAGCCAGTTCACTAGGCCACGGGAGGACAGCTATTGCGTGATGATGTAACACGCAACGAGAGAGAGAGACACGCACACACACACACACACATACACACACACACTGGACAGAGAGAGAGAGGGGGGGGGGGGATCAGGGAAGGAGGTCAGTTGTACTGTATGGGCTTGTTTACAAATAGAAAAGCTTTAAAAATGCCGGAATAATTCACCCAATAAGCGCCTTATTAACGTGTGTAGCCGCGCGAGATTTTTTTCTCCTTCCAAGTGCTTTATTTATTTTATTATTCACAGTGAGAGTGGGATTTACATTGTGGCTGTTATGGTATTTAATTCATAATATTCCGCATATTCCACGTCGTTTTATTCACCAGCAGTGTGTGTTATACCGTTAAAGGTGTTGCACTTATAGTGAACCCTGTCATGGTGTTTTATGGCATCTATGTGACATATTTCTATGATAATGGAGTAAACGTGGTCTGGTAATAACGTGACAAATATTAGATGCCAATAAGTGGGACTATAGGCTCCTCGGGCTTGGAATTATTTATAAAGTTCAATTGGAAGCACTGCTTTTCTTTACGAGCATCCAAAGGCCATGTTGAAAAGACGTTTCATGAAGAATTCATGAAGAAGCCTCTCTCTCCTCTCAGGGCTGCGTTACTGAGCTATACTGAGCTGGATGGCAACGCTGGAAATTACATTTATTTATGTCACGTGACTCTGTTACTCTGCAAAAAAAAAAGGTTGATAGTTGAATAAATACACTTAAAAAAATAAAAAGACAAATAATAATAACATACGCGCACAATTGATCGAAACGGCGATATCTATCTATATCTATCTATCTATCTATCTATCTATCTATCAAATAGTCTGTAATAGTTTGATTGATTATAATTGTCTTAAAATTGTAAAATTGTCTTATTATGTTAATGCATGTATTATTATATTCTGAGCGTTATTATGATATACTTATATTATAAGTAATATATTAAGTAGTGTAGTAAAAGCACCACTCTGAAATATAATAAATAAATAAATAGGTTGATCCCGTCATTACTGCATAATATTTAAAATAAAGTCCTTCGATGAGAATGTTTAAGGGTGTTGATTTGCTGCAACCCAAAAAACTTACTTTTTGAAGCTCAGAATCTGAATCAGCTTTATTAAGTTCTCTCTCTCTCTCTCTCTCTCTCACACACACACACACACACACACACACACACACACACACACACACACACACACACACACGAGGCGTTTAACTCCATTTTACAACCATGCAGCTACAAAACAAGGACAAACAAAGCTGATCAGAGACCAGTCAAACACAAACACGTGTAATTGATCAAGTTGACTATAGGTTGTTTTGTCATGGTCAGTGTACCGACAACAGAGGGAAATGTAGTCCTGCAGTTTGAAAGAGAAAATGAGGTCTTTTCATGAAATGTCATGGATCATGTGGGAATCAGCCTCCTTGAGCATGACTGAAGCTCAGTTAGCAGTTTATCCTGCTGGGTCACAGGTCATGAGGAGAGGGGATAAAGCACCACACTCAGCCCATAAAAGACATTGGGCTTTGGGTAAAATGTGTCGGGGCATTCGGGGCTGTAGGAATAATCTATATTTCAAAGGAAGTCATAAAGACTTTTGGCTATACTTTAAACTCGGGGGGTAAACCGCTGGTTCATGAGACGCCTGTATGAATAAGTGAGTCTCGTACTGACCTCCACAGCTTCACACAGCAGCAGAAAACCAAAATACACTCGACCCGCCTCATAGCTGGATTCAAACTGCAATAAAACAAAACACATGCATGCAAATTAGGATTAATAAATGAGTCCTGGTTTCAAACGTCGTCGTTGTTATGAAATAAAACAGATCAATAATGCACAAATATTTGAAAATGAAAAAAATTGTATTGATATTTCTTTTTTAGACATACTTTCAACATAGTATGACTTAAACTTATTTATGACCCCATGTGGTATTTTTTTAACACTATTTTGTGTTTCTGCCTAATGAGAAATATTTAAATACTTAAAGCGAACATTTTTATGATCCTTCACTAATAAATAACAAATACAAGCTGACCTGATCGTTTATTTTTTGTCTCAGTAAAAACGTTTTTTTTTTTTATGAAGGAGTGTAATAATGAACATGTTTCTGGCCCCATAATTCCTTTATAAAACGTTGAATTATTTACCAGCCCAGGTGCAATGCATTAGGGGTAACCCGATGTCCTGAACCAAAGCGATTTATATGTTTTTTTTATTGATCTCCATAACAATAAAAAATGTTCATAATAGCAATAACAATTATAGTCACAATAATTCCTATAATACTTAAGGATGTATTAGTAATTGTTATACATTAGAGCACAAGTCGAACAAACTAATAATAAGTTCTCACAATATGTTTCTACCTCATAAAAAAAAAACTTTCCAAAGAAAATGTCCAACACCAATAAAAACACAAAGGAAAATATATATATATAATATATATATATATATATATATATATATATATATATATATATATATATAATTAGGAAAAGAAATCTCGAAGGGAAGAGACAGAAAAATATCCTAAATAAAAGCAAATTGTTTGAGAAAGTTTGAAAAATATTTGGTGTTTTGAAGATAACATTGAGGGCAGGAATTTATTTTTACGCAATCAGGTTTGAGCTCCATTAAAAAAAAAAAAAATGAAAATACTAAATACAACCGAGTTTTACATCTGTTAATAATGGCTCACTGATCTCAGCGACACATCGAACAGCAGCACTCTGAAGCTCTCAACATCTGTGGAAGTGAAATGTGTTGAACACAGAGCAGAAATATGAAGAAAAAGAGAGCAATTGAAAAAAGAAAAGGATTGAAATTGGGTAGGAGGAGGAGGAAAAAGGCGTAAAAAGCGAGCGAATACCTCCCAGGGAGGTGCAGGATCTCTCCATCTGCTATTCAGTGTATGGAACAGTCGCTACACTTATCCCCTCTCTGCAGAAAGGAGCGCCGCTTTCCACCCCATTAAAAAGTTTGGGAACTAATGCCACCCCTGAATACTACTCTAATTAGAGGCCGCTCACAATTGCAAAGGACCTGCTACACAAGAGTGGCTTTGGGGTAGATTCTGCCCCCCCCCCTCCTTTTGTAATGCCATCGTTTTGCTCTTTCCATTACTTTCTCTCTTTTATTTCCTGTCTTTCTTCTCTTCTGTGCTAAAGAAGAACAAAGTAGCTCTTCTGATCCGACCGACAGCAGCGATCAAAGGTTCACCTAAACCTTCACATCGACCGCGACGAGATTTCCGCGGTAAAACTCATCGAGCGATAAAATTTGGTGACGCGAAGCCAACCGCGGCGTTGAGATTGTCTTCATGTCGTCGCTGGCGAATCAATAATGGAGGCAAAAACGTATCGTAGCGGTGGTCTGGGGTCTCCCGGAGGTCTACGATAGAATCTTCCGGTTTCATACAGAGGCCGAACCAAACTGTGAGTACAAACCAGAGACCGTCTGCCGTATTAATGCCGACACAGCTTGATTTTCTAGTGTTTATGGAGCATCTACGGTGTTAGCGTAGCCTATAGCTATGGTGTTAGCATAGCCTATAGCTATGGTGTTAGCGTAGCATAGCTCCATTGCCAAAACAAGCATTTTAAAAGTTATTTGCGCATCGTCCTAATAAACCATGACTTTGGACTTGTAAGCATCGTTACTTCGGCGTGATCTTTATCCGTTTATTGCAATTAAATCCCAACGTTTCTTTTTTTTTCGAAGCAGAGCGACCGCTGCAGTGAAGCAGGCTTACTTCATATCGCCTGAATACAGAATCAGAATCCGAAAGTACCTTTTCACATACAAGGAATTTTTCCTTCCTGTTCAGTGTGCACGATATTTACAAAAAATAAACAATAAAGAATAAAAAATAAAGCAAAGTACTGCTGTCAAGAACATAAATAAACAAAAAAAAAGACCCTACATTTAAAAAAGGACACTATAAACATATGCACCGTGATATAATACAGCTCTATGAAATCTACAAGCACCTTCCGGATAAAGGTATGAAGACTTTAGTGGTGCATCTGGGACTTCCAGAAGATGAACAAAGCAGCTGAAGGCATCTTCACAGTTCCAGCTACAGCTGCAGAGATCCATGAGCTGCCGTGTGACAGAGCAGTGAAAGCCTCTCTGCAGACGAGGCCTCGGAGGAGAAACGCTTCGCTTTTCACCACTTCATGAAGTGCGAGCGTCTACGCGTCCTTGCACATCATTTATTCAGCCGAAGACGTTCTGCAGAGGTGTTTTTATTTGTTCTACATCTTGCCTGTCTCACCCCGGTGTGAACCCCGGCCCTCGGATCCACCGCAGAATTATGTCGCTGCCTCCTTTTTCACTTTTTTCTTGTTGCACGTTGTTTGCTTTGGCACGCCATCCGCTCATGCAAACAACCGGGGAGCCCGTATAGATGATCCATCACGCTTGTGCAGAATGTGATGATAAAATAACAGGCGGCTTGAAACAAACCATTTGTCACAGCAGAATTTATTATTCTGTCCACTTGAAACAAAGTACAGAGGTTACCTCGACATATCCTACTTGGGTTACAACAATAAATACAACTAAAAAAAGGACTTGGCTGCACATGTAGCCAAGTTGGGGGAAAAAAAGCCCACAATCCCGGCTAGCAGCAGCTGCGTGATGTCACCGCGGCGTCCGCTGACCGTTTGCATCCTACACATCATTAAGCATCATCGCGTTACCCCTTCAGAAAAAAAGGGGCCAAAGAAGCGCTGCCGACTACCAGCTTCAGGCCTGATTAGTTACACGCAACAACGCCTCTCGGTCATAAACACTTCATCGAGCTCCTGCAGCCCGTTCATCATGGTGACGCCCGCAGGTAATCCACACCAGCGGCTGCATGCTGACACAAGGCAGAGCCCCCCAACGTTTCCTCTGAGCTGCTAAAGCAGACCGCCGGCCATCGGTATGGTCGGGCTATGTTCCAGTCAACCAGGTAGAATCTGCTTGTATATGGTGTGTGTTTGTGTGTGTGTGTGTGTGTGTGTGTGTGTTCAAGTTTGAAATCTGCATCCTCCGTTATGTCACGACGACGCTGTCACTCAAAAAGGGGGAAAAAAACATCACCACTGGAAGCCACCCATGTAGGAACCATTCGCTCCTCACTTTTCCTTTTCCTAAATACCCCGCCGCCCTCACCCCCCCCCCCCCCCATCAGCACCACCACCACCGAAACATTCCCTTCTGTTTGTATATTCCTCACCCCACCCTCCTCTCTTTCTCCAGCTCTCCGCCTCATTGACTCGACCACAAAGTGTCCGTGGCAGATGACTCGGATCTCTGAAAAGGGAACAGGGAGACGCCGGAGCTGAGCGTTTAAGTGGTCGGGTGGTGGATGTGGGCGGGGGGGGGGGGCTCGAGGCACCCCACCTCCTTTTTCTGTGTCGCTGCGTCTTTTTGGAAGTTTGCCCTGAATCCGTCTCGATATTTTCATATACGTGCTCTTCGGGATCGACCCACAATTAGATCCAGAGGCTTCTAGGATACACTCACAAGCACCCCCGACCCCTCCGATGTATTACAGCCGCTGCCAGAAAAACGCCAGCCACATAAAAGACTAAAAAAATAAATAACCATGACCCTCTGCAACATATTAAGGATCTGAGCTTTTGATTTTCGTGATCACACGCTGCATGGTTATGTATGACATTGCCGAGGTGAGGAAAATCCCTTTAGAAATAAATTGTCAACTGGCCCTCTGAGTCATGACTCGGTAATTCCTGGAAAAGGAACAATTACTGGGGAGGGGGGGATGAGTGAGAGGAAGTACAGTAAATGTGAGTATTTGAGTGTTCATTTCCCCCCAACCGCTGCATGTGTGCATGCATGTGTGCATGCATGTGTGCATGTGCAGCTCACGTCTCTTTCTGGAGGATTGACGGACGTTTCCTCCACAAAGGTTTGATGGAATAATGAAGAGAAAACACACACCTGGTGTGTAACAGCAATGTTGCCTCTCTCAAAGGGAGGAGAGAAACTGTATCAACACGGTGTCGATCCACAGCCGGGTCCTGCTGAAAGCCTCCTTTTGTCCGGAGCACCCAAGCAGTAAAACTATAGAAAACATCTGACCAACGTGAAGACGCAGTTCTATTTGATACTTCCTCCCAAGGCGGTAAGCACTTCCTGTCCCCCCCCCCCCCCCCCCCCCCCCGTCACAACATTTTCAGGGGGCCTCTATCAAAGTATAACTTCGGGTGCTCAGTTTCCCCCTGTGCTTCAGGGTGGTCAAGCTGGGTCTCTGTTGGATCCGTGAAGCGGCTCCACCAGGCAGGTAACCGGATCCGGATCCAGGATCACAACGGGGTGCAGCAGAAATGTAGACTCTGAGTGTTAGCAAAGTCATTTTAAAGGTTTTTTTTTTTTTTTAATGCGACTGAATAAACGTGATCGGGACCAAAAAGCTGCACTCCTACTCAATTCCCACAAATTGAACCGATCACAGCGCCGTCAAGAGGTCCATCTTGTGTGTTTACTGGAGTCCCATAATCTGAACTGGTTTTCACGTATCCCCAGTTAATCACTTTATTTTCCTCACATGTTTTATCTCCAATGCTCAGAGTGCCTCACTTATGTTTCCATTTTTTCGCCTCTCGTACGCTAGAAAAGTGGCTTTTACACGCCCACATAACCATTGGTGCACACACACTCTTAAACACCAAGACTAATTACCACCATCACCATCACCATCGCCATGCGATAGTGGGAACTATCGGTGCCATCGCTCTGCAAGCAGACTTCTCCCCAAAACATGCAACATATCTGGGTTTTACCAGGAAACGGTGCTCTGGGAAACCAGAATGCTTATTTCATCTCGTATCACTGAGCAATTTAGTTTGTATGCTGCAAATTAAACGTGATGGATGATTAGATATCTTTGATTTGAATTTTAAAAGAATATAATGTTGTATTTTCCATCTAATTAACATCTACAGGCTGCAGTGATGGAATATATAAATAAGTACATTTACTCAATTAATACACATATACAAATATCAGCTACTTTTTGTCTTTTCATGCTACTTTCTACTTCTACAATCCAGAAGCAAACATGTTATACTTTAGTTACAAGTTACTTTACAATTTAAGATTTTATGCACACCAAACACACGATACTTTGTTCTAAATTAAGCTATCCAGCAGAAGTACAATGAAAATAATAATTTGTTGCAATTATAAACAATATGGTTTAATAAACTGTTTTATTTTATTATGTTTGTATTTAAATAAACTTAAAATATTTTGGTAGATGATAGGAATTCATTTGCGGGTTGAGAATTTATAAACCTCAGTATTTGTACGACCCGGATTTAATCTCTTATAATTGTTCTGTTCTGGTGTTTTAAAAAGAGAATAAGCTCTCCGGTGCTGAAATCAAAGACGATGAGAATGAGGTTTATGTGTTTGGTCAGGTGTCTCTTGTGCACGCAGCTCTGTACTTTTATTTTCCTTTTCAATGAATCAACCAAAATGAATCACAACATGAAACATGGTGACATGTTCTCATCTTATCTGGAAACCATATTTTGTGGTCTTACATCTTACATCTGTTTAAAACTCTAAACTACTTGTTTCTGAAACGACGCCCCGGATGGTTCTTCCGTGGCTGTTTGGTTTTCGCTGAGTCATGCTGGCGCTGCGGCCCGCCGCCGCCAACTCAAACACCGTACCATAATACATTTGGAAACGTTCGACAACAAAAAAACTGGACTGCAGCGACTTTCTTGTTTTGAAAAGCAAAGCTATTAGGTGCCGGATAAACACAGTGGAGGGTTTTAACAAACGGCTTAGAGGGAAATTGCTTTCAAAAAGGAGCCTGATGGGACAAACCGCCTGTTCATTAAAGATACGTTAAAGGGGATCTTGCATATTAACTCCTAAAACAAGACGTGGTCTGAAGTCGTTGGCATGCCGACGGTAGCAACAGTAGCTTAATTGATTCACTGTCTCCTCTTCTTGATCTTCTTCCATCCTACTCCCTTTGTCACTCAGGTGGATCGAGGCGGTATAGGGGGGTCCAGGACCTGGTCTCGGTCCAGTGGATGAACATATGCTACACAGATCAGCGTGTTTCCATTTCCCTGCCTTGAGAGAGGGGAGGATAGGGTTACCGTGCCGACGAGGGATAAGGGGCTAAGTGCGTTGCTGGTCAGATGTGATGATGTCGCAGCAAACACATACATCTGAACACTGGTTCATTTTTTACCCTTCAAACTTGTCCTCCCTCACCTCATACTTCTCACCTCCTTCTAGACAGCAGTGGAAGGAGGATTCCACACTTTAACGTTGACTGATCGATGCCTTTGGCTCTAAAAGCATCATAGACTGCATATGTTTGCAACCAGAAGTGACGAGAAGGTGGAGTACAAACCGAACGCTTAGCCGCCTGAAATGTTCAAATTAACGTTAATGAACTGGGGGAAAAAGCTGTGAAAGGTTCTATGAAAACGATCCCAGACCAGACAACACTGTGATTGCGACCTGTCAATCAGCAGGTAAGCCCCGCCCCTAAAGCATCCCCTGCTTTCTGGTCTGTTGGACTCCAAATGGACCATAATGTACTAAATGAACATCATGCTGGATTGAAGAAGACTTGAAACTAGAGATTGAGACCACAAACTCATGTTTACCAGAAGAAAAAGAAGTCCGTCGGTTGCACTTCTCTGAAAACATCGAGAAGTAGAAGAACTTACCGACCCAAAGTTCCTTTGAAGCTGCAGTAAGAAAGCACCGTCTTATGTAAACGACAAGGACATCACCCTGGTTTTCTAGCTAGCTAACTTAGGTAGCTGAGCTCACTTAGCATAGCTAACGTAGCTAGCTAACGTAGCTAGGTCCCATCACAAATGTAACGTTATCTTACCTGATGCGTTTCATCCAGCGACTCTTCTTCTCAGCCGGGAAGAGAAAGAACGAGCGACTCCTGTCGTTAGCGTGAGTAACGTTACATCCTGGTACCGAAACACGCCGGCGTTGTAGCTTCGGAGAATTTTTGGTTTCTAATGAGGGATTTTTTTTCAGTTATACGACAAAAGGACTTTGTTTTTGTCACTTCAAACAGGATCAGAAATGTACTCGTCTCTCGCCGTCGACTATCGTGCGTTATTACTTCCGAAATAAGGTCATACAAGTTTATTACCGTACACATCTTTGTTTTCATTCCATTAAAGTGCTTTTCACTGTTGTTACCTGATTTCCAGTTCGGAGTGTACCTCAAGCTGACAGAATGATCCTCCCTCGTTAATGCTTAACGACTTTCCCAGTCTAAACAAACAATAGGGGTCCCGGTAGCAAGGGGGGGGGGGGGGGCATCGACTCGGCCTTGTAGGAGCGAGGAGGGGAGTGAGGAGGGGGCTGGGACGGGGTTCACCAAGCAATTCATCCTCCGAGGAGGCCGATCAGTGTGGTGACCCCCAGGGCAGGAGGGGGGTCCGCCGGTGACCTCCCTGTATTCCCCCCGCATCCTCCTTCCAGCTGAAGGCTCAATGCATGCCATTCATAAGCGCATGTTTATCCTAGCGATGCTCCGCAGGGACGGCCTGCTATCTACCGCCATTTTATGGAACCTGAGGGGGCAAAGAGAGAGAGAGAGAGAGAATGGAAGTGTTTAACTACTTCACTCGCACTTACTCACCATAACATTTCTATTCGCCGCTTCGACCACGTGTTTGTTTTTCCTAAAAACGTGCATTGCACTCGATTCCTGATGTCGTATTCTCTGGCCCGAGACGCCGTTTGGCGGCGGCGGATGCAGGCGGATTGATCGGCGTTGGAGAAACAACACTCTCGCACCGCCTTGCACAAACATACAGCGGAGGCGCTCCCACCGAGAGAGAGCCAAGGAAGTGTTGAAATATGTCTTACGGCGCTCGGCTAAGTGAACCTTGAAGTTATTTAGCTTCCTTCAAACCATACATCTGGGACCCCCCGAACCCCCTCCCTCCCTCGTCCAACAGCGTCCCCAAGGGACCCGCCGTAGGACGAGCACGCTCTCTGTTTGTACAGCTGAGGTCATTAAAGTCGTACGTGTGGGATTAGACAAAGAGACAGATTCTCATTCATCGGAAGGAATTTGCAAACTCACGACACGTCGCATCGTCGTCCAGTAATCTGCAGCGTGTGTGCGACTTCGCCGAGGCAGCCTCCGTGTGGCGTGCAATGTCTTAACGGCGTGCAATGTCTTAACGGCGTGCAGATCGACCACCCACGCTTTTTTTGACACTCGTCTCGATGATGCACAGCAGAGCAGCAGATTAAATGTTTAATTCATCCCGGAGCTTAACCGCTACTTGACATGTGACATGTGGTCCATGTTTCACAAACTTGCTCTGACCTCTTCTGATTTAGCACGTGTGTGTGTGTGTATGTGTGTGTGTGTGTGTGTGAGTGTTGTTTCAGCCACCCACCTTTTACAGATCTTCCACCATCAACATTATTATGATTCATGACAACATTAAGAACATGAACACATTAAAGGGGGAACATATCATGAAAAACTCACTTTTTCCAGTTCGTCGTAGACTTCGGCCTTGGGTTTATCATTTTCACCGTCGCCATATTGGAATTCTTGCAACCAGTGAAGGAAGTGACTATATTTGGGCTGTGGAGGAGCGACGGGTGGATCTAAAGAAACACAAGCGACTAACAAAGTTAGCTTCTATAATTCAAGGTCAACTTTACAGCTAAGTTTTAAAGTCATCTTATTAACTAACTGCATTGGTGGTTTGGTAGCGACCTGTCAATCAGCAGGTTAGCCCCGCCCCCTAAAACATCCCCTGCTTTCTGGTCTGGTGGACTCTAAATGGACCATAATGTACTAAATGAACATCATGCTGGATTGAAGAAGACTTGAAACTAGAGATTGAGACCATAAACTCATGTTTACTGAGATAATAAATCAAGAGAGAAGTAGGACCATTTTCTCATAGACCTCTATACAACCAGAGAGGAGTCGCCCCCTGGTGGCCAGCAGAGAGAATGCTTCCCTTTTCACAGGATATTTACTGGCGTATTTTATGTCGTAGAACAGAACATTAAAAGGGAGGCGCCTCAGATAAAAACATTTTTTCATACACTGGTTCAATATTGAGATTTTCGGCCATTTTTATTTTCCACAACATCCGAAATACACATTAAGGCGTTTATTTCACGAACTAAAAAATATCTACTTCAGCTGTAATCACAAAAAAGTGATAAATAGCTTGAATTGTTCGCGTTGCAGTTTTGCTTTTGGCCGTAGACGGGTCCATCACGGTTGTGTTGATAGGACATCTTTTGGGTTCATCTCTGTTGGAGGTTTTGTTTGTTCGTGTGTGTGTGTATGTGTGTGTGTCTGTGTGTGTGTGTACTATAGGGCATCGCTAACAACGAACAAAATACAATTTTTTAACAAACATCTAAACAGCCTGCTCACATTACCCTGATTACACTATGTTCTCCCACTTTCACATTAAAAATCATTTCTTCTTACTTTAAGTGGCGTTACTCAGCGAAGCCTCAACGTTCATGTCGGCTGTGGTCACCTGAGGAAAGGTCCTCTAACCGTCTGGAACAACTTAAAATGTTCAAATACTTTGGCCATTTTTTCCGCCCTCAAATTGTATTTATTGCCTCTTTTTCCACCTACTTTGTGTTTTTGTTTATTATGGATTTTCTTCATCATTATAACTGTTTTATTGGCCGTATTCCGTTGCTCGACCACATTCTCGTGTTTTTACTCATTTTCATGAAACCAACTTCTTCTTAAACTTTCCTATGGTTATATGAATTTGTTTTATATAGTATTTGTTATTTTGCCGATGACGTTTTGTTGTGTGTTGCCATGTCATATCCTGTATATAAGAAGCTGAGGAAGATCTGTTCTGTTGTGAGGTGAATTCCATCGGTTTTTCCTGCAGTAACATCCGACATCGGCTCTTTAAAAATGAGCAAAAGGACCGCATTGGGAAGCTAGCGCGGTTACAGCGATGGCCCCGGGACGTTTGTTTTAAAAGGCCCATAAGTGAAGCTGTCGGGGACGAAGACGAACCACAAGCAAAGCGGAGGAACCTGCACTTTATAAAAAAAACAAAAAACCCCAAAAGAGGCAAAACACAACTTTCCCCCGGCCATCGTCGTACGCGGCTATCAAAACAAAGTGTAAAGTTTGAGAACAATGGCGATGTTTCTTCCTCCGCTTTGGTGCTTTCGGACTCTCGCTGCTGCCGTCCTCGACAATATAAACTTTATGCAACACCGCAACCGTTTTGCAAGATCACATAATTAGAAGGCGAGCGGACGCGATTGTAAAAACAATGAAAACAGACCTCATATTTTCGGTACCTTTCTGAGCTTTAAACTTTGCATAAGGCATTACGTGTGTGTGTGTGTGTGTGTGTGTGTGTGTCTCTGTTGCACACCAGCCTTTATGTGTACTTTACAACCCTGCTATCTTTAGTTCCTTTGGGAATATCACAAGAATGCCGAAACTGGCCACTTCCATAAAACTCCCGCTACGGTCCTCCCACTCTGAGGTTTCTGGCTCCGACGTGCTCTGACATACTTCACTGAATATACTTCATTTTTTATGATTATTTCTATACCAAGCCATGCTCTTCAAAAGGTTTAAATCTCTCTTTTTGAGCTCCTTTTTAGTTGTTGAGTTCATTGCCAGGGAGCCATGACCTCATGCTGTAATTTTAGTCTAATTCCATTTTGGTTGGGTGGGGGTGGGGGGGGATCAACCAGAGCAGGCCCTTGATTCAAGACCAGAAAGGTTAAGAAACTACCACCGGCTAATAGCAGAGGTAGGGATGCTTAAGAAAATAAAGATCACTTTTTGACCTTCTTTACTTCCTCTTTCAATTGAGGCACTCAATCATTTTTCTTCCCCTCTAAGAAGAGCCGGACGGCTGCATATGTTTTCATTTATCAGAGATTATTTCGGAGGCGGATTCTGCTGCTGTTTAGTCCTGCTGAAGTGAATTCTGCACATCATGTGACCCGTTCACACAACCTACACTTTATTAAAGTTTAAATTTTGGGGAAATTTGCTCATTTGCCTTCTTGTTGCATGTTTTCTTATATTTTAATTAAAATAAATATTTAATACATTAATTGTAACTTAACTAATGCATTTATAAGACTGACATTAAATCATAAATATTGTTTGAATTAAGTGATGAAATAGTGTTGCAGTAAAAAGGGATGAATTGTGTTGGAATAAATTGATGAAATTGTTTAGGAGTGAAACGATGAAAGAGTTGAATTTACTTTATCGAAACACTTTTGTCCAACACACATTACTTGTGTTTTATGGGTTTCTGCCAAAGCAAATGATCTTTGTGCAATTAAATGATTGAGTAAATCCAAAGCAATATTTTGTATTTCAGTGTTTGACGAGAAGACTGTTTGGTAGATAAGTCAAAAACAAGAGTGGAAACAGGAAACAGCTAGCCCGTCTGTCCAAAGTTAAAAAAAAGGCTCAATAATTAACATATTCTTGTTTTCCTTTGTACCAACCATTACATTCTTTCTTTCATAGATTAATAAACACACATAAACTAAGCTCAACTTTTCTTTCATTAACTGAACTTTTAAACGGCATGAAGAGGAAGGGCATCCATGAATTTGTCTTGACCCTCGGTAAGAAGAGTAAAATGATGACCTAGCCAATTTTAATAAAAAATTAAATTAAGTCAGTGACGTTAACATCTTTTCCTAAAACCCAACTGAGTAGCTGTAAATCTTGAGCGACCTTTCTGTGAGGTTTATTTTGAAAAGACACCGTCCACGTAACAAGTGAAACATGTCATGAAATTTAAGCTATTGCTTTTAATGCTAAGAGACACGAATTGTCTATATTTTTTCTGGAACAACTTATTTTTCTTTGGGACATGGGGGTGTCGTTGTTGGACCCCTCTCCACCATTTCTTAATATCTAATACTGCGTCGCTTTGGCCGTTGCATCATTTCATTTGCTTCTCTGCTTTAACTTTCCACGGATTGCATTTCCTGACTGTTTGAGACCGGGCTGTTTGATGAGTGGGGGAGCGAATAAGCTTCTTTCTTTAACAACACTGACCTTAAATAATAGACCCGGTCCAGTGGAAGTTAAAAAAAAAACATGTTCCCGGGGTCGGATAAAACACACAAACACAAACAACCTGAAAATCTCTTGTTAGGTTTGTTTTTTACTGCGTCGGAGGTCACGGAGCTGTAAGCACAAAAGAGAGGAGGTCTCTAACCATCAGGAGGAGGAGGAGGAGGAGGCGGGGGTCTCGTCAGAGCTGTGAGGTATCCGGGTTGAAGTCTGGGTGTTAGTCTACTGGAGCTGATTCAGTGGTAATGAACCGGCTGCTTGGCTCAGAGCCACCAGATCACAGATCCTCTGAACCTCCCAAAACTGGATGATTCCTTATTTTGACATATTTCATGTTGCCGTCGGTAACGTCTGCAGGAGCATCCACCGATCCCCCTCTAAGCGTTGTTGTTGTTGTTGGTGTGAAACTCCTCCAGCCCATCCAACCCAACCCCCTTCCTCCTCCTCCTCCTCAGCCGGGTCTTCTAACCTTCCCTTCAGCCCCAAAACCACATCCGTATTCCTGTAATGGGTCTGCTTGTCTATATCCATCTCACACACACACACACACACACACACACACACACTCCTCTCACAAATCCATTCATCTCTTTATCGCTGCCATTTCTCACTCATCAACACATCAGGTGCAATTTCAGGACTTTCATTAATTTTTTTTTTCTCTTCAACCACATTAGTAAAACGGAACAAATGGATCTATTTAAAAGTGTTTTTACAGGATGTATCAGACATACAACGGGGAGAAGGCGTTTTTACGTTTTGCGGTGGCGGCGGCGTGGTGGCCGTGGTGGTATCGTGCGTAGAGCACTCGGGGACACTAGAGCCACGCAGCGTTTGTGGGAGATTATTAGAGCGAGAGATATCGAGTCTGTCGCTCTGGGAGGAGGTTCCTCGAAAGACCGAACCCATGAATGAAAAAAAGATGGAGGCAGTGTGTGTGTGTGTGTATGTGTGTGTGTGTTTGGGGAGGGGGGAGGGGCTCTTTAATAGGCATTCAGATATAACAACTAACAACATCTATTGTGATAGATTTAGCAGCATTATACATTAACATACACAAGAATCAATGTTGGTTTAAAGTATTGAATGAATGAGTATGAGGCTAAAACTACAAACAGCTTATAAACAAGGGTCATCCATGAGATTTTTCTTTTTTTTTTAAAAGGTTCTTTAAGAGCAGAAGTGCATTTATCATTTAGTACTCAGGTCACAATCCCCAAAATATCGTGTTTTTATAAAGTTAAAGTAAAAATGTTCAAGTACGTTTATTGTGTTAGAAGGTAAAGGTTATAAATCTCTCTCTCTCTCTCTCTCTCTCTCTCTCTCTCTCTCTCGCTCTCTCTCTCTCTCTCTATATATATATATGTATATATATATATATATATATATATATATCCCTTACAGCCAAATGTAAAAAGTTGACTTATGGTTCCTTTACTTGCAGGATGATGGATGAGCAGGTTTTTTGGTTGCTTTAATAATATATATTTAATAATGTATGTATTTTATTATTTGATTAATATGACTGATGCATTGATGTATTTTTGATGTGGAGCTGGAGCCGGTTTTTAACTACAGTTGGGTAGTTTGGTCGGAGACGTTACTTCATTTCATTACAAGGCTGGAACCGCCGGTTTAATCTGCAATTTATACGCTTATCTCAGGTTGTAGAGCGACTCAATCTGTGACGTTTACGAGTAACTGTCAAATCAACGTTGTAAAAGAAAGGAGAATATTGTCCTCTGACATCAAATGTACTTGTACTCACAGTGGACTTAACAGTTAATTGAAATGAGTTACAGAAAAACATGTAATTGAATTACAGTAACATTGTTATTGTGACCCTTATAAAGTTTATACTTGTGAATATATTGTTTTCTGTGAAAAGCATTCATGCTGTGGTTTTGTTTGAAACTGAATTCAAGTAACTTTTTAATAAAATTTTGACAGTATTCTGTGTTGATGTGATCTTTTTAGGCCTTTTTTTTGTTAGAAACATAATCAAACGTTAGTATTGATCTGTAACTTTCCCAGAAACCCTGTGTGTGTCGTTGGGAAGTGTGTATTTTATACCTGTGTGATCGAGTCGAGTCTCCGTCTGCCTTTTTCAAGTAAAAAACGAGGCTCAGCGGTCAGTTGTTGCTCCAGCTGGGAGACTGAAAAAAGCAACATCGAGGGAAAAAGTACATCAATAACACAGCTAAACACACAAAAAACAGCCTTTCACTCACACACACACACACACACACACACACACACACATAACTGACATCTGTTCGTGCAAACCTGCAAAAAAATGCTTGTTTCTCTTGAAACTAAAGGGACAGTGACATTTAGGGCATGATAAAGTGGGAGGAGGGGTGGAGGTGAATGGGTGGGGTTGCATGAGTGAAGGTAAATGACATTGGAAAGGGCCCCCAGTCCCGATCCAAGTGGCCCCGGCTTTGAACGTTTGCGTGAGGCGGCTCAACGGACCGGCGGGTTGTTTTTCCGCTCCGCTGCACTCTGGACTGAACTCTAAACTCAAGACGACATCCTCTCATTAGTCTGCCCTCTGTAGCAGAGCCAGGCCATTTAGTGTACCCCAAATCCCATTGTTTAACTGTGCGGGGTCAAGTCAAAGGTCAACCAAAATATTGATGAACTTTTTTAAGGAAGGAGGAGGGGGAGGAGCAGTGAGGCTTGAAGCGGCGGGGAGGCAGGCGAGGGCAGAGGTGCAAAAGGGCCACAAACACAGCTGTACCAAAGGAGAGGTGCACTCTGGGTAAAAAATACAACGCTGAAGATATAAAGCAGGTGTTTGCAGGGGAGGAGCACACACACCTTCAGACCGTACGTAAAAATCAGAGAGAAGAAGCTGCTGATGGGAAATAAAATCAGTGAAAATCAGCCACTCAGAAAACGGCGGGGGCGGGGCTTAAATGAGATGAATGCAGAAACGGCTGAGTGTGTTATGGATTACACTGTTTGTTTAAATCCATGTTAGGTGGATTATGCTCCTTCACTAAAGAGGGCCGGCCGGGGTCAAAGGTCAGTGAGGCAAAGGCTGCTAAGAAGGTCCTCAAAACACAAAAAAACTTTCTTTCCTCCTCCGAGCGAGGGAATTCCTGCAGACGACAAACTCTCTGAGTTTTATTAAAGAGGGTTTATAACAAAACAGGTTTATGAATAAAAGAATAGCGTTTCCTTTACGAACAGCAATCATCTGGAACACTCATATTTCATACATGCAGCTCTGTATTTGTATTTACACAAAGTTTACACACATTCAATCTATAATGAAGCGTCTCAACTCGACGTCTTTGTGGTTTTCACGACATTTCGTAGCTAGCTCGTCTACATCGTCATTTTATACAATTTGGTGCCAAAAGGGGGAAAAAAGGAAAACAATTTTGTCTTTTGGGGTCAAAGTTGAAATAAGTTGTACATTTTCATTAAAAAAAAGGCACTTTCATGCAAACATTCAAATAAGAGTTCGCCTCCCAAGTTATCCAATATTGCTAAATGTAATATATATATATAAAAAATAGACTGACTTTGACCCCGGTCTCTGCTGTGATATTGCAGTAAACTGAGTGGAGATTTAAGCTGCACACAACAAAAACAAAGTGGTCACTTTATGCCCCCCCCCCCCCCCCCCCCCCCCCGGGGCGTTTCTGGTGACATTTAACAGCAAGGAAAGCTATTTCCTTTTAAACCCTAAAAAAAAGAAAGCAGCGTTTTCTTAATTGCTCCAGAAGTCTGCTGCAGTTTGGAGAACACTTTGTGATGTTCTGCGGTCCGCTCCAGTCTGTGTTTATTTCTGTGTGCAAAGAAAATTGGTTTACTCCAGTTGTAATTCTGATATGACACTAAAATATAGCCCCCCCTGAACGCACCATTTGGAGAGCCTTTTGTAGTCCTTAATGGCCATTCATTATGGGTTTCCAGATAAGTTTATGTTGTCATTAAGTCTGACTAAACACAGAAACAAACATTTCCTCAAACGCACCGTTATCTGATCGGTGTGGCCCGCGGGGCCGGATCACGTGACCCCGAAGGATCATTTCACCGATAACACATATGGGAACTTTTTTTTTTTTTTTGCAGATCGCTCCTGTGAGCTGGAGGAGAAATAAATAAATAAATACATAAAAAGGAGTTTCCCTTCTGCTTTGTCACAGAAAGCGAATAAATGCTTCTAAACTCTTAGCCACTTCTGAAAAAAACGTCATCTTTAAAACAAATAAATCAATCAAATAAAGCCAAGGTCCACCCGCGTGGTCGCCGCTGACGTCATTTGACGCCTTTCAGGAAAATTAGAAACAAGCGTCAAATACAAATCAATGAAGAACAGACGCATCGCTGCTTCGCGTCAGAAACACCTGGTGACACTTGAAATGAAAAGTCTTAAAGAAACGAGTCCGCTGTGTGTTTAACCCTCCATGCAATTAAACGAAATATATTAAAACTCCCCCCACCACCAATTAAAACTATTTAATAAGCTGAATATTTGAATAAAGTTTAATTCTACATTTAACAGCGAAATAAAGTATTTGTGCAAACATCTTCATTTAATAAGACCTGAAATATATTTGTATGCAAATGCATGTTTTACAATGATGTGTATTATTATTATGGAGTGAAAAGAGGAGGAGGAGGAGGAGGAGGAGGAGGAGCAGACCTGAACCACACAAGCTCCTTTTAGTTCAGCTGAGGTAAACCTGCTGACTGGAGGATTTCCAGTTCAAACTCTGCAAACTGCCTGATTAGGAGGACTTTGGCACTTCTTAAGTGAGCCGCAGCCAAGAACAGTCGTGATGCCCTTTTTTTTCTTTTTTATTCTTGCACTTACTCCTGAGAATGTAGCATATTTGGTTTAAAATAAATAATAATAATAATTCATGTATTTGCCTCTTTAAAAGAGCAAGACAGAATTTAATAATGAGTTATTTTTCGTTCAAGAAACAATCCTAAACTTTCTCCTCCATTTACACAAATTTAATTGGAAATCAGAAAAGTACTTTTTACTTACAGCGTCCTGTCTCTCCCATATTTATACTAAGTACCTGAGTGCATTTACTCGAGTACTTTAGTGCCAATTTATAGTTATTTTACACCACGTTTCCTTCCTTTTTACTACATGTTTAGCCCGAGTTTACTTTGTGTGATTAATGCAAAACATGTGAGATTATGATGCATTATTATAGTTGAACAAACAGCCTTTAGCTCCATCAGCACGATACAATAATAATACTAATAATAATAATCACATTTTAATAATATTTAACTGCACTTCACTCATTTGTGTACTTTAAGGATACTTATAATAATTATTATTTTGGATGTAAAGAATTAATTAATCACAGTCAAAATGAACTGTTGTGGTGGTGGTGGTGGGGGGGGGGGGGAGTACAGTTCATGTGACGCATGCGCAACCTGCTGTATATTAATTATTGAATGCTCGCAGCTGCTGATGTTTTTTTGTTTAATAGTTTTGGCGCAGAGCAGGTCTTTCCTGGTGTGTGTGTGTGTGTGTGTGTGTGTGTGTGTGTGTGTGTTTGGATTCTAATCACTCATAATACCCCCGTGAGAGAGAGAGAGAGAGAGAGAGAGAGAGAGAGAGAGAGAGAGAGAGAGAGAGAGAGAGAGAGAGAGAGAGAGAGAGAGAGAAAACAATGCTTTCCGTGCAAAAGGGGATTTGGCAATAAAGTTGCAATGGAATAAATTGCCCAAACTCGCCACCTACAGCGACCGGACAGATTTGTTTGGGGCTCGTTAGTCAACAGATCTGACTCTGGATTATTCATGCTGAACAGTCACGACGATAAAACTTGTTTCTGGTGGATGTTTTGTTTTCCCATGAAGGGACTAAATATGTTTTTGTGGGGGGAGGAGGGGGGGGGGGGGGGCGCTGTGTGAGGCTGAGACGTGGTGGGAGGTAAAGCGGGCTAATTGATGAAAGAGTGTGTTTTTTGTTCCCCTTTTTTACTTCACCGCCAAACACACGATGTGACACTTTTGACACATTTGATTTTTTTATTATTATTTTCTTCAAAGTTCTCACAAAACAAGCCGAAGGACGCAGATCAATAATGTGAAATATTACACTTTATTCATGTTTCCATTCTGGTTTAGTCTTGAACGTCTTGACACAATCTTCAACGAGGTGTGGTTGAAATAGACATTTTGAATTAAAACGATATTTAATCGCCCAATAATAATAATAATAATAATAATAATAATAATAATAATAATAAAATCCAATAAAGGCATAATAATACAATTAAACATTAAAAAACGTTATTTATTGTTTGAAATATTTTTTTTTTAAAGTTCATGAATTAAAAATAAGTTAAGGGAATTATTGGCATGCCATTATTATTATTACTTTTTTTAAATAGTGCTTTTGCTTACGGTGAATTCAGTTGGATATATATATATATATATATATAATAAAATAGCTGCATGTTCATATTTTCCAAACGTGGAGGATTTGTGGATTTTTAACCGAACTTTGTTTTTTTGTTTTTGCAGAGAAAACATAGAAAAAACATTCAATAAAGTGTTTTTAATAGTTCGTTGCTTTTATAACACGTCGAGGGGATTTTTGGAGATGTGGGTTGAACTGTTGTGGAATATTAAGCACATTATTAATCCAAAGTTATTAGGTTCGTTTTATTTTTCTTCTACTTCATTTTAGTGTGTGAGGCGTAATAAAAACACAGTGATTAATATCTGGGGAAAGAAAAAAAAAACATTTAAAAAGAGCAATAAATCTTGTTGAATTGAAACCAAAATAATAATAATAAAAATATTAATGAAGCGTCAGTCCAGGGTTAAAGTTAAGGAGCACACAAACCAATGGTAACTCGCGTAATCCCGCGCGTGCAGGCCGGATGACGTGTCACGCGTGCGCGGATGTGTTTATTGGCTCAGAGCTGCGGGACTGCACGCGATGGTTGTGTTTGGTTGCAGCTCGTTTTTTTGTTTTCTCTCCTAATTGACTGGTCAGGTTCATAAAGCTCAGTGTCCGGGGGGGGAGGCTGGATGTGGGCCACAACTCCCCGAGGGGGTAGGGAGGGAGGAGGGAGGGAGACCGGGAGGGCCGGAGAAGCAGTGTTTAAATAATTAAGCATCAAATTCTAAGAAATAAATGTTTACTTTACATCTACACATCAATAAGTTTCGATGCTTGGAGCGATTTGGGATTTAAAGGCTGTTTCTGTGTGGATTTAATAACAGATCGAAAATAAATCAATACAAATGGATTTACAAATAATCCACATGCATGTTTTATAACCTCCCTTTATTAATAATCCTCACCACACTGCCAGGACATTACTCTGCATGTAAAAGGGCTTTTCACACCTTTCGCCCACGTGACTTTTACACAAATGTTTGCAGGTGGATCATAAATCAAGTTTATGTGAGAGATTTTCCTTTCAGTTTACATGTGAATTACGCAGCTGTTCCACCCCCCAAAAAGCTGTATTACTCTTGATTTATATACAACATATTTATCACTGCAGTAAAAAATGTAATCAAAAGTATCTGCATGGCCACAAAACATAAAACTAAGAAGGACAACGGTGCTTTGACCTCGTGAATGAGGCGGGAAACATGATGTCAGACTTCCCCACATCCAGATTAACCTCCAGCCGCGGTGCATTGATTTGCAAATCTCTGGCGTGTAAACCTCCGTGACTCCTCTCCGCTTTTTTCCCAGCAGCATCCGAGTTCAACAAGCGCGGCGCTCACCTGCTCCTGCTTTGACTGCCTGCACAGCTGCTAATTAACACCTATGGCATGTTAATTAGCCCGCAGAGTCTACCACTTCAGGAGACTTTGTCAGACCCCCTTCACCACAAGTGCCCCCTTTTTTATTTTCACAAGGGGTGCAATCTGCATATGCATCTTGTATGGGGGGGAGAGTCTTAGCATGCAACATGTGAATCAATGGAGTGAAAAGCATTTGGAGATCATGTGTAGTTCAAACTATTTGGGGGGTGGGGGGGGGCAATTAGAGGAGTGTGGGTTATAGATTCATGTCGGGAGGGGCCACGAAGTTCAATAAGTCTGGAAAAAGACATTTCTATTACAAGAGGAGGGGCTTGATTGAGCATATTTGATGACTCAGCATGACTTTCTTTTTAACAGTTCCCAGATCAGGACGTCAAAGCAACATCATCGGGTCAAAGTTCAGAAAAATATCAAAAGAAACACGTTTAGCCTCTAATATTATGTGTGTGTGTGTGTGTGTGTGTGTGTGTGTGAATCCAAACAGTATGTGTATAAACTCAATATACACATACTGTTTGGATTCACACACACACACACACACACACACACACACACACACAAGATGAGTAAGACAAACAAACCTCGAAACAGATGAAGGAACTGCTTCTCACGCACCGCCGTCTCTGGAATCAGTCAGTTCAGAGGACGAAAGTACAAAAACTAGACAATAACCAACACCGTTAGTGCAGAAACAAAAAGATAAAGGGATGTGGAGGTGAAGTGGGTGTTTAGTTGTGTGTGTGAGTGTGTGTGTGTGTGTGTGTGTGTGTGTGTGTGTGGGGAGGAAGGAGGAGGAAGAGGAGGTGCTCATGAAACATTACTCAGAAAAAGAAGAAAGCGCCCAAAAGGCTGGAGAAACACAATGACACATCAAAAGGGAAAAACCTGAAAACCTTTCGGTATAATACGACTCATGGATGAAAGGAACGATGTGTGTTTAAGTGTGTGAGAGCCAAAGAGCGTCAGGGTGTGTGTCAGGTTTTTTTTTAAGCCGTTCATCCGTCTTCCCCTTTTTGTTTTTTAATAAAAGGCCTCAATGCAAAATGAAATGTGTGTGTGTGTGTGTGTGTGTGTGTGTGTGTGCACATTGATAGTTTCTGGTCTCCGTTCAAAGATACAAAATGTTTTATCTCTTTTGACGAGTAAAAACCGTTGCGAGAGGCTTCATGTTTCTTTTGTCTCCACGTGGCGGCGGCTAGCAGCTAACTTTGCTAACTGTGCTATATTGGATGCTAAACGTGACCTCGATGACGTCACCATCACGTCTCCCATTGGTTGAACCTCGAGTTCGGGGTTTTTGACATCGCAATTTGGTGTTATTTTGTTTTTTTTGCAACCAGAAGTGACACTAGGGGGAGGAGCCAAGTGCAACCAAACTTGAAAAATGAAAACATGCGACCTGTCAATCACAAGGTAGCCACACCCTTAAAGCAAACCCTGCTGCATGTTTTTGTTTTTTTATCTCGGACTTCTATGTGGCAACCAGAGGATTCGCCCCCTGCTGGCCAGTTGAAATAAGTTGAAGGCACTCCAGCATTTGGCTTCACTTTTCAGACCTGAAACCCCCCCCCCCCCCGTGATGAATTATTACAACATTTTTTCGCAATCCAACAAACGTGAATGATGGTTGCACTCAAGAGAAAATGTTAAAAGGAAAAGTTGGATACATCCTCTCGGGACCAAGAAAATCTGGGGAGCAAGAAAATCCAGAGGTTTAGGTACATTTTTAGGTACAACCTGGTACCTAAAATATGTCTGTTTCATGCTAATCAGCAAGTGAGCAAGAAATTACCGATCAAATATCCAGGTTATCATCCTAACATAAAATTTTAACAACGGTGTCACACAGAATAACAAATGTGTACTCGGATGCCGAGCAACGTTCTTTTGTTTGTTTGTATGTTTACAAAGTCCTTAAACTCGATTATACACCGTTAAACGATCTGTGGAGGATAATATTGATCCTGTACCCTGAATAAACACTTCGGAGCACCAGATGCCGGTTGGAGAAGCCGAACGCAGAGCAGCAGAGCACCAACACTGACAGGAAACAGTCATCTGGGTTCTGTACGCTCACACAGCGCCGTGACTCATTAGCCGTGTGCTGCATTGGGTTTTTTTTGGGGAGGGGAGGGGTAACTCATTTATGCATTTTCCTCTACATTTCTTTTTACAGTTTGTCCACAAATAACTTGTTCAGCGCCCCCGACCCCCTTTCTCTGCATCGTGTGACATCATTATCCTTATTTCTGCTTTGAATCTGATGTAAAGTGATACTGTGCCAGAAGTCGAGGGATACGTTACTCCCTCCTGTAAACAACCGGAGAGGCCGGTCGGCTGTTAGCAGGCAGACCTGGTAGGTGGGAAAACTGTATTATGGAAAAGTCAAACTAATTAATTTTGAGTGAGCAAACCTTTTAGAAAACGTGTTTACTGCATGTGTGAGGGGTGTAATTTGGAAAAAGGGCATTACGTGATCAGGAGGGCAAAGAAAACAAGAGTTACTGATTATGATTTCATGTTTTTAAGATTAAAACACTAAATGCTTCATCAGTCAACGGCAGCAATAATATTTATCCAGTGCTATATTGCTTTTGTCTGCAAATATATATCTTTCAGTGGAGTCAGTGGAGTGAAGGAGATTATATGTATAAATCAATAAACTTACAGGCAGGCAGAGGTAGGGGCTTGAGGAAGCGGATACCAGGGACCAGATCGGGTCCGGGTTCATGTCGGGGTTCCGGTCAAGATGGCTGGAAAGCAAAGACAAGAACAATCTTCTGGCATGAGGACGTGAAAACGGGCTGGTTTAATATCTGCAGGGCTAACGAGGAGAGTGGGAACAGGTGAGCTATAGTGGGCGGGGAAGGTCAGGTGACCGAGTCTGGAGGTGATGATCTCCAGGAAGGAGGAGATGGTAGCGGAAGGAGGCGACTTGGAGTTGAAAGTCAGTGGGCATCTGCTGGACAGGAAGAGGAAGGCACTCAAAGAGTTTGAAGATACAGGGGGCAGAATATGACAAATCTGCAAAAATACAAAATACACCCTGGGTTTACCATTCACAAATCTTCTCCCTGGGGGGCTAGCCTGCAAAAATGAGAGGACAAGGGTAAAGTCAACTACATAAAAGTACACAAAGAAGGAAGTGAGTGCAGAGGATCTTCAAAATTAAAAATGGCCGAAAAATTAACTGGAAAGGTGCATTCAGGTGAGTCTGCAATAACTGTGACTGAATGAATACAATCCGCCATAGAGCAACTCGTCAATGATGGTATAAAAGCGTCAATAAAAGGTGTTTTGAGAAAGTAAGAGTCATCGCAACTACAAGAGGTCCAGGAACATGCAGCCATTACCTGCCACGCAAAATATAATGGAGTTTGCTGCAGCAGAATGGGAGATTAGCCGTGGACAGACAGAGAGGGGCACACTCACGCACTCACTCACATGCAACCGATCATATTGTTCAATAATAATAACAACAAAACGTGATAAAACTTAGATTATTTCAGCACTCTGATGTCTGAAGTCTGGCTGAGTGACGCCTACAACATCAGCAATACTTAGTTTTGTTGCCCTTGTGACTCTAAAAGGCACAAATCACCTTTTATTTATCTGGACGTCAGGAGATTTGTGCCCCGAGGCTGCAATGACACAGTCCAGCCCCCTCGTGGGTTAAAAGATCTGAGCTGGATCTGGAAACCAGGTCTGACCGAGCCCCCTAAAGAGGCACCGTCTCGAAATCAATTAGAACGCCATAACCGACATTTTGAGTAATCACCCGGTGCGAAAAAATCTAAATAGGATGTAAATCAAATTTTGCAAACTCATTCCCTTTTTTTTCTTTTGGAATGTGTTGCAAATTGGTTATTCACTATTTTTTTTATTTTTTTTTACAATTTCATCATTCTAAATAAATAAGTAAAAAGATGTATGCCAGCTGGATTTTAACTCATTTTGGAAGTGAAATTATAAATACCTGGTTTTGTTTGTTATTGTTACTTAACAGGATTGAAGGAGGAACAGTGTTATAAATTGGTTTACGTTACGGTCTGAGATCTGACAGTACACACACACACACACACACACACACACACACACACACACACACACACACACACACACACACACACCCTCAGAAACACAGGACCAGGACCGACTTAAGTGGCAAACACTCTGCAGGCCTGCCCAATTTTCAAGGCGATTTCCGAACTTGAAAAAGAAGCGGGCTGTGAATAATTGTGGTGCTCTTCATGCTTGTGATAATAATGTTATTCTAAAAGGGGTGAAAGTGGTACAAATAGTGGAAAAAACACTTAAGAAGAAAAAGTAGAAGAAGAAGAAGAAGAAGGAGAAGTAAACAGAGAGACATTAAGGACGCGTGAGAAACCACACATTCTTACTGCCAAATTACTCATCTATCATGGGGTTTCATTTACTCTGACAATTAAAGCCACCTAAGTGCTTCAGTAACACACACACACACACACACACACACACACACACACACACACACACACACACACACCATGTGGGGATCAACATTAGTGAGCTTGAGGGGAAAAGAAGGACTACTTTCAATGTTGAGATGTTTTGAAGGGTCACCATGCACTCAATATTATGAGAAAAAAATCGTACATTTCCGAGATTATAAAGTCGCAAATATACGTGAAAAAAATTGGGAAGTTACGCTAGCATAAATGTCGGTTGTCAGCATCGTTATTTACTGTATGAAACACTAACGTTACTTATTTGACAAAGCATAATAATTTAAACAAGAATTTAAGATTATTAAACATTGCAAGTGAGTTATTTTTTTTGTTTTGTAAATATGACTTTATAATCTCGGAATTTTGCAACTTTTTTCTCAAAATTAGTTGTTTTTTTCTCTCGGAAATTTGTGACTTTACAATCTCGTAACTTTTTTGCATAAATGTATTACTTTTGTCTTGGAATATTCATATAAATGGATTATGACGTCACACACACACAGACACACACACACACACACACACACACACACACACACACACTCTTACCTTTTATATCTGATGATATTCATTTGTCTGCTGCTTCCTAAAATACAAAAACACACAAGCAAAATAATACGAAACAATGTGTTTCTTCGTCTTCTCTAACGTGAGCAGCATGTTAGCAGCTAACTGGCACGCAGTAAAGTGTTATTTCCAAATTAAATGGTGCGTTTTTCCAAAGTGAGCTAAGCATCTAGCAAACAACTAAACCATAAGCAAAATAACTTCCTTGCTAGGATTAAAACCTGTGTGAGTTGTTTTGCTAAATGCTGCCACATCATCCTCACCCAGAATGCACCTGTGCTGCAACACATGCGACCAATTACATCAAAATCGGAGCTGGAAGGCTAGAAATGGGATCCGGAAATCAGAGACGGACTTTAATTGCAAAGTATTGTGTTTGTTTACAGAACAATACAGTAACTGTTCATGTCTTTGTCGGTCAAACTGCGTGTGATGATGATGTTAAACACATTCGTCTGCAGCACGCTACGTAATGAAAATACCGAAGGCCGCAGATAATCGGGTTTCATTCTCGGCACGCTGGCGTGTGGAAGGAGATATTTATTTGGTGTTTGTGTGTCAATTTACAATGAAAAAAAACACATTTTTAGAAGAGCGAGAGAATATATATATAGTTCTGAATGAAGTGTTTGGTTTCACAAAGAGATGTAACAAACTATAAAACATGTCGGGTTGTGAGGGGGGTTGGTTGCTTAGCAACAGCCTCGGATAAAAAAGGATGAGGGGTTTTTTCCCACGTGTTTGTAAAAGCAAAGTGACGGCGGCCTCTAACATGGTTCTCATGTTGTAATGAATTAGCTAGAAATAGCATTCTCATGTGTTAACTATGCTAATGAGCTAGCTCGCTATCGAGCTACGATGCTAGCTAGCTACGAGCGACAGCGGCTGCCTAAAAGGCATCTTTACAACCAAATTTACGACAAAGAACAGAAAGACTGACGGGCGTGTTTACAAGCCGGAATGTCGACGTAGATTTAGTTATGAAGTAGATTCCAAAGATGGACGACAATTCGTATTTATTGAATTTAAATACAATAAAATATATAAAAGTCTTCTTATCGAGTCCATTTCCCAGACTAGAAGGTTTAAGACTGTCCTGTATATATATGAGAGTATACAAGGACAATATCACAGCAGGTTGATGCATCCTGGATGCGTCTGTTTCCGGAAAAAATCGGAAACGTAATCAGGAAAAAAAACATCACGATGAGCTCGTTGACATCTGCTGCGAGTAAACAAGCGTTTGTTTGTGTCGCTGAGCAGGTGAACGTCTGAGTGAAACCAGAGAGAGAGGAAGCAACGCTTCCGATGTTGTGTCTGTGGTTTGATCGCCCATGTGTGTGTGTGTGTGTGTGTGTGTGATACCTCAGAGAATGCTCTGTCTGTGTATGACCTGAATAATGCATCAGGAGTTTCCCCGTCTCCTTCTCGCCTCCTTCCTTATCTCCTTCACTCGTATTAACCTCCACTCTCATCACTCATGTCATTGTTTTTATAATATTCACCTCGTTACGTGACCTTTGTTCCCGTGCCTCATCCTCCGCCGTCCATCTACATCACCCCCCTCCACCTCCTCCACCCTCCACCCCTCCTCCCTACATCCCTCAGCCCCTCCCAAGCCTACTCATGCGTACGCTATCAGGGTGAAAACGCTGCTCTCAGTTCAGCCCTCCGCACGCTACAGCGGCCGGCATCGTGAGAGAAGGACGCGATGCGGCGCCCCACATGGCTACAGCGGCGGCGTGGAGGGGGGAGGGGGGGGAGGAGGTGTAAATAAAAACCCCTCACTGTCCATCCCGTTAGCCACGACGAGGAGGGGAGGGCGGCGTAACCGTGGCAACGTCTCACACTGATGAGGGTTTTGCCATCGTCAGGGTCAATCAGGCGGGTCAAGGTGAAATGGCTGCCACTCACGCAATGCCTCTCTTAAGGAGAAGGGAGGGGGGAGGGGGGAGGAAGGGGGAGGAGCGACAGAACACAAAACAAGAAAAACAAACAAAGCTGAGTGACTTTTCGTTTAGGAAGGCGTGTCATGAAATGTGGAGCACACGGGTGATATTTCTTTTTGAAACACGTTGATTTAAAGTGGTGATTACTGAGGAGGAGGAGGAGGTCTTAAATCACACCCATCACTCATTCCCTTTTGATTTCAGGTCCTCAAAGGGCCCGACCAGCCTGCTCCCTGTTTCCCCTCGGGTCTGGGTCTGGGACTGGGTCTGGGTCCGGGTCCGGGTCCCCCTCCACCCAAAGCAGCCGGCGTGCTCTCCACACCGTTACCAATGCTGTAATGAAGCCCCCTCGCCACCTCCACCCCTCTCTGATGTATGTTCCTCCAGCAAGCGAAGGCCTCTCCATTACAGGCGGGTTGATGTCTGGGTGGGGTGGGGGGGGGGGTCTGCAGTTGTGATAACAACCTAACGACTTTTCTAGCTCTGATTAACCAAAGAGTCCGAAACACACGGCGTGATCAAAGTAAATAAAACAGAGCAGCACCTTTTGGCTGCAATAATAAACCCTCTTCAGAAGTGGTGCATGCTGGGAGGATTACTCATATTTTTTCACTTAATTAGGACGATCCATCATTTACATTTCACATGGTGGAAAGAAGGGGGGGATTACTCAACATGGGGTTAAAGTTAAAACCCATGAAATATACAAAGTGTGTTGGATTTATTTTGAACAGAAACGCACGTCGGAGTTCCCATGCTGAGGAACGTGAGACGGGGAATCAGTGGAGATGTGTCGGAGTTTCCTCTTTAAATAGACAAGTGAGCAGGCAGAGTGTGTCTTTGGACGGAGCTCCAGGGTTTAGTATGTGCGTCTCCGAGGCTGCAGGTGTTTGTGTGTGTGTGGTCCCAGAGCGGAGGTGCTGCTGGGTGGGGGTTTGGGGGGGGGGGGGTGAAGAGGCCTCTTGGAGAGCCATCACTCGCAGGGTTAATATCTGTTTCCCATCTTTTCCAAGTGGCTCTTGAGGAACTGTGGGTCCCATTTCATTTTCAAACAAGGAGGGAAGAGGAAAAGAGAGCCCACTCTTATGAAATTACAAGTACTCGGAAAGATCTGATGTGGTCTTAATTGTCTCGCTGCGTTTGACAATGGGCGCGGAGGGAAGCTGTGAGGTTGTAGAAGGGTGGTGGTGGTGGTGGTGGTGGTGGTGGGGGGGGGGGGGGGTCTCAAGCATGCTTCCAATTACAATGGGGAGTTTTGCAAAAAAAAAAGGGCTCGGCTGTGTGGTGTGGCTTTATTGTTTTGAACGAGGATAAGGAGGTGCAAGGCCGGGGTGAGGCGCTTTCTTCTTCTTCTTCTTCTCCTTCTCCTTCTTGTCCTTCTTCTTCTTCTTTCAGAATAGAAGTGCCTTGAATGACGAGGTCGGATCCGGATCGTACAATGTCACTCTGCACGTGTTAGAGAATGAGTTGATATTTACTTGCAGGACCGGCATTGAGAACATCGGTGTTGATATGGCGCCATGAATTCTCTCACCATTTCACCATAAACAGTGTTTTTCCTGTCTCAGACTATTTCATTTTAATAAATTGAAAGAGATTAACCTTTACAAAAGCCTCTCGATGCTCCTTAACATGACGGCTGAGCCGGCGGCTAGAAGCAAAAGGTGCTAACAGTGCAAACTACAGCAACATTGCTGACAGAGATAGTGAGCTCTGATAACGACACACACAGAGGGAGAGCTGCTCAGGTGGACATTACTGCTCTATATCTACACAGCAAATAGCTGCTTGCACCATATAAACCCTCTGAATCCTGTATATTGCACCTTTAATAATTTAACAGAAATGTTTTTTTTTCTTTAAAAACAATAATAATTCCACGACCTCTCCTGTGAACCCTGAGATTGGGAACCATCACCCCAGCTTGTCAATACTTGAAGGAAAATGATTATGTGAAATATGTTGGATTGGTTAATAATCGGCACAACAGTAAGGATGTTAAAATGGACTTTTACGACAGTTTATCACCGGGAAAAAGAACAAACTCTTCCTCAAGCATTCTGCAGATGTTCATCTCTCTTCTGCCTCAAACACCAACAAGTGATTTCATTCTGGAGGCGAGCCTCGTCAAAACCACAGAAACCCCAAAGAAACCCAGGGTGATCCCAAAGAACTGCTCAAAACTATGTACGGCCACCCCGACTGCCAGATCGCTCCTTTGCCAGCTGCCGAAGCCTAATTAGCCATCTCCAGAATCACCACGCCAGAGGAGATGTGTTTCCACCAATGTAAATTCCCTCATTTCACTCCCAACATGTTTCCCAGCCTCCACGACTGTACCAATCTGCATATGGTGAACATCTGGCTTCTTCATCCGTCAACGTTTCGGGCGTAGCGAGGCGGTTTACCTGATGAGGGGAACACACAGAGAACCGGCAGGCCCCCTTTTTTGCTTTTTTGATGGAGAGTTTTGGAGTAATAAACGTGTCTGGGACCCCACAGGGCTCAGAGAGAGAGCCTCTTGTTATTTGACTCTATTGCATCTCGTAAGCTGAAACAACGAGAGTTTATACGGTTTGATTATGTTACAATGAAATCAAACAACGGCCCTTTGGGCTCGCAAAGGGGGATTTTACAACAAAAAAATTAAAAGAGACAGACACGCACACACACACACACACACACACACACAAATGCAAAACCAAAAAAAAAAATCATCTCTAATTGGATTAAAGCAGCTCTTTGGGCCGAATCAGTGACCGCGGAGGCCTTGGTCCTCTGATAAGTAGGGATCTAACCAGCGCTGGTTGTCTGTGTGCTGACCTCCACAGTCCGCCGACACCTGACACGGCCCGGCTTACCCTCCGCCACCGGAGCCTAATGTCTGCTGATGGTGATGGAGACCACCATCCCCTCTTTGGTTTGGGTGCAGTGGGCCGCGTACACATAGGCCAAGCGGGTCCGTCACCCTCCATCCAACCCACCTCTCATTAGGGAACCAGGCAACCTGTTTTCTGTGCGGAGGGACCTTTCAATGTGGGTGGGTGGCTCAGGGGGTTTCCCACTCACTGGATGATAGATAATAATTAGGCCCAGGACTGCGCTGAAATACCCCCAGAGTCTGGTTCGGGGTTGGATTTATACAAGCATTTAACATTATGTGGCTTTGAGAACAATTTAGAAAAATTATACCCCACTGTTAGTGGTCTTAAGTTGTGGTTTTCCCCATTACGTCGAGCATGTGCACAACCAGAGCATATAGCAGCATGAAAACCTGCATGATATTAATAGAATGCACGGCAGCAAATTTGGCAGGGAGGCGGCTAACTGGGAGAGACCCCACCAACAGCGCTGTGCACGGTTCCCAGGCTTTTATACGGCCAACGAGTTAACAGGTTTCAGAAGAACTGGGTGAGCTACAGTGTGTTATTAATTGTGCCTTTTTTAATGGGAAGCACAGATGGAAGACGGTATTATCGGGAATAAAACTTCTAAAATCTAAGTTAGAGAAGGGTGGATATAATAAAGGTGTTGGACGAACAGCTCCACTGGAGGGATGAGCAGCATTCCTCCACAAAAAAGACATTCTCTCATTTATGTCGATTTTTAAGCAGCTGGAGAGCTGCCGACGAGGGATGGTCCACTGCTCTGGTCCAGACTGAACCACTATCTGATCAGATTTGCGGGAACCGTTTGGGAGATTCTCGACCCCCGGAGGATAAAGCCCTAATGACTTCCTCATGACGTTTCCTCTAGCGCCACCACAAGGTTGTGGTTTCTGGAGTAAATGATCAAAAATGAATTACGGTCCCATTTCATTTAGTGTGTCACCAGACATTCCAAGTGACCCCCTGGGCCCAACTAAATGGAAGAGGGCCATAATTGATTATTCATGAACTACGTCTGGGTTTATCCTGCAAAATGACGTGTACTTTTACAAACGCATGGTTTTGAATGTTGGACATTTTACTTGCAACTTGTTTTTACACTGTACTGTTGTACTTTTACTTTTAAGTACTTTTAAGTACTTTTAAGTGTAGGATCGGAGACTGAGAGAGAGACAATATAGAGTCCAACTACATGGGTAGGAGTTAAATAGAAAGACTCACATAAAACCTTCAGACTGGTAAAGAAGAAAGACCCTGCAGTCCAACGAGAAAGAGAAAGAGATGTATGGAAAATATGAAGAAATTAGGGAAGCTATTTCAAAATATATCAAATATGAGAGGGAAGGAATATCACCTTTATACATTTCACCTTTTTGTTATTTTTAAAAAAACTTTATGTCATCTAAAAATATAAAATATAAAACTGAGTACATGTTATTATTTAATATTGTAGTGTATGCCCCAATCCAAATAAATATTTATGTTATTGTCAATTTCATAATATCGATCAAAATCAAATGGCTGCTCATGTGGATTAAAAACACATGGAGAAGTTTGGTAACAACACACACAGAGGGACTCTCTTCTCAGGTTAACACTAGCAAATAGTTGTATGTTGCCATATTAATGCTCCAAATATGAAATGTTGCCCCTTTTTTTCCACCATAAGTATGTTTTTATTGTCATTTTACAACCACGATAAAGTGCAACATATAAACACACTGGCTTGTGTTCGATTCCGGCACATCTAATGAGTAAATTGCACTGAAGTTGGAATATTTTATGGTTCAAAATCTTCTGACTGGAAAAAAATATGAAACAAATAAGGAGTTGGATGTTTTTTTGCGGAGCACAAACTTAACCAGCGAGTAATGTTCCTCAGCTGCCGGGTGTTTGTCCTCACGAGTCGGCGCAAATAAAAATTCATCAAGTGTAATCGAGCGCGACGAGTCAATGGTATAAAAGAAAACGTAACGAGGAGTAATCGGCTGCAGCTTTGCCGTCGAATGAATAAAAAAAAAACCTGCAGAGGAGCGAAACAACCCATCCTGCATGTCAACAAACCAACAAATCTTGAGTTGTTAGAAAAGTTAAATTTATCATGTTTGACCTTGAAGCAAAAAGATCAATCTCTCTTTTTCCTGCACATGCTCGTCTGACAGTTCAGTCCAATTATGGTTACGATGATGCTCATTACGATGGGTGGAGGAGCCTTTTTTACCCGATTTGCTTCTTTTTTTTGACAGACACTATAATTCACGATGCGAGTGGAAGATTGCTGCGTGTTAAAGCGTGGAGCGCCGGGCCAGAGCAACTTAGCTGGTGGTCCGTCTGAATTATGGTTAAGGAAATGCTTTGTGCATGTGTGTGTGTGTGTTTTTAGCTTTTAAAAAAAAAGAGGGGGGGGGGGGGGCGGAGAGAGAGGACCGCTCTCGACGAAGCCATCCTAAAAGCCTCCATTACGTTGCTGCCTCATGTTGCCTGTCTACCAACACCACATGTTGCTGGTCAACGGCGAGAAAAATACGACTTTCTAAATGACTTGTGGCAGGTTTACAGTACGCTTCCCCCTTCGCATCATGTCTGCTCTTGCACAAACACACACATAAACACATATATATGAAACCACACACACACACACACGCACAAGGCAGCGGCCAATCCAAGGGAGGCACCATCATTCAAAGAGATAAACTGACTGCAGACGGCGGGGACAACTTTTTTTTTTGTCCAATGTAACTGAAATACACGACGGTGTATTAGCGCCACTGTAGGAAAAAAAAAAAAAACATTCAAAGAAAAAAAGTCGCAAATTTGCGAGTTTATTACGATCGGGGCCGCTTGGGCTAAGATGCGGTAGCTTTCACTTGTCATAGTCGATATATAAACAAGTTGCTTGTTTCCACTAACGCCGGATGTTTGCCGTTGTTATGACAACAGGTGAAAGCTACCGCTAGCATCTTAGCCCAACTGCCCCCGATCAAAAAACACCCATAATTTCTCCTCATAAAAGCAACAATAAGCATCAGCATCATCACCCTAAGGACCTTAACGAGGCGTTGTCACACGTTGGGATGATTCATTAGAATCATAAATGTACATTTATGGGAAGTTAGCTAGCATAGATGTCGCTTGTTAGTATCGTAACAAACTCGAAAATTTGCGACTTTTTTGTTCTGAATATTGCCGCCCTCGCTCAGCTTTCCTCCAGTGGCCCTGATACGCCGTCGTATAAAAGTGATCACACACACGGCTTAAACTGTCTTTACATCGTAAATAAAGCCGACATCTGTCAACAGTGAAATGAACCTCAAGTTTAAAACGCGCTCAATAAATTATCTTTAGCTGCGTTGCAAAGATCGGAGTGAGGAATACTCACATCCTTTCATTAAAAGATAAGTTGTCACCGAAGTCATAAATCAAAGATTTGATGGCAAAGGAAAGCTTTTATTCACACTGTCGCGCATGAAGTTGGAATACTTTGTTTTCAGACACAATCCTGTTTGTGCAATGATCACATGATGTGTCCAAAAACACCCAGGTGGAATTAATTCATACATAACATTTGTTTGGTGTATAAAAGACAAGACATTTGCTAATTATTCCAACTTTATGGGCGACCCTGTATGTATCCTCTGTGTAAAAGACCATCGTTATTGTCCAACAACTATTAAAAACCACTGAATGACACGTTCCTTCATTATGACGATCACTAGTTGCATAGTTCCTGCTCCACAACTGTCATATATTGTTTAAACCTACAATAATCTTAAATATAAATATAATGGAATGGAGTTAGAGATTTAAAGAAATCTATGTATTTTGAATGATTTTATTGATTTATTTTATACATTTTTGTCCATATTTGTATGACGTATTTTATGTCATGTAATTATTGTACTTTGTATTCGAGGAAAATTAAAATCAAATCAAATTTTGGTTGTTAGCATGTATGAAACCATAGCATTCATGTTTGCACGTTTAAATGAAACATGAAAATTTGGCTTTAGTTGCTTGGATTTGCCGAAACGCCGACCTTAAACCTGTTGTTTTAACGGTGAAATGAAGCAGAGTTATGGATCGCAGCTTCCACGACTCCTCCAGCCAACAGCTTCAGCTGGCTGCACAAAAGAAAAGCCTCTCCAATCCACAAAAACATGTGAGTGTGTGCAACCTCAAAGTCCCCGCTCATTAAACCAAAAAGAAGAAAACGTTCAGTAACACTAATAATTGTCGAGTTCAACTTTCCAGCTAAACAATGTTTTGGAATCAATCGTATAAAAAACACAAGGATGTGACTGGTCCCCGTTGAAAGAGTCGACGTCCGCGGCCACAGACCAATATGGGATTTGAATCTGCGTCGCCATGTGTTGAAACACTCCATCAAGAGAGGACGGACCCGGAGAAAGACGTCTTTGAAGACTTCAGGACTCGTATCGCCTGTTGGTGAAAATATTATGTGCTATTGCAATAATGCCAATAATATGTGCGTTGGTACTGAAAAGCAGACACTGATGACTTTAACTGTAATAATTCCATTTTTGTCCACTTGGGGGCGACAAGCTGTATAAACGACACTGATGATAAAAGTAAAAGGGAAACCAAAACAATGAGCTTAAAGACGCTAAAAAGGTTCAACTCAGCTTTAAATGTGCTGTACACAAGATTGGGACAGCTGAGCCGGCAGGTGGCAGCTAACTGTGCTAAAAGTGCTGAAAAATGAAAAAAGTTCTCCAATATTACTCCACTATATTTTTACATAGTAAATCGTTTTTTTTGTATACTAGTCATCGGGCATTCAGATACATTTTAGTCACTGATTGATTAATGATGTGTTGTTTTATTATTAATAGTTTTTGTTAATTCTCACCCACCCCGACCGAATCATACACTTGAAGAGAAAGTCAAGGACAAGCTTAAATAATTAAAAGAAATGTAGCTTACAGTTGGCAAGAGTCCCGGGAGACAGACAGGTAACAAACAGGTGAGCAGCAGGTCATGTGACTGCAGGGATAACGAGCAAAAGGTGACACTGGCATCAAGACAGGAAGTGAAATTACCTGAAACAAAGAGGAGAGCTAACAAAATAAAACAAGAAACAGTATGAACCCAGTATGGGTGTAGGAGTTGGGTCTATGTCTACAGTAGTCCGATGCCTTGCTCATTGGCAGCTACTAGCACTGGCCTGTAGGGATCAAACAGGCAGCTCCTCCAGTATAATCTAATTAGCAAATAATTCAAAATACATAAGTTCCGCATCACTGTAATAAATACATTTTCCCTTTGAGCCGCAGAAACCAGACTGGAGAAAAGGATACACATCTAAGGCTCGGATTATGAAGTGATGAAAACTTCATAAAAATATCTAATACTTCATGAAAGATAGACCGAGTAAGGGACTACATGTGCTCATACCAGGAATAATAGCCTACACATTTCCACTGAACATGAACT
Source organism: Chelidonichthys spinosus (assembly GCA_029853015.1). Taxonomy (NCBI): domain Eukaryota; kingdom Metazoa; phylum Chordata; class Actinopteri; order Perciformes; family Triglidae; genus Chelidonichthys; species Chelidonichthys spinosus. Next base: position 16,208,202 of record CM056840.1, read on the forward strand.
GGAAAAATAAAACTGTGATGGAGTGAAAATGTGGAAAAAAGAGAGAAATTGATAAAAAAAAAAAGAAAAAGAAAAAAGAAAAGACAATGTTTCCCAGCTGAGTAATGTAAGTGGCAGATGAATTGAAAACAACATCCAATCCACCGAGGCTCGCCAAATTCAGTTACGAATTTCAGCTTTAACCTATTGGATCCCCGGAGCTGTTTTGAAGGGAGCGAACAGGAAAGCAAACAGTATTAATCCTCAGAAAAAGTTCAAAATATCGCCCTGTCATAACAAAGGATCCAGCCCTTGTTCTGCTCGGAGTCGGCAAAACAATATCAAGTGCAGATGTGAGGGGAAGATGGAGGCATAAACACTGAGGCTCTGTCTTTTCTAAATGTTTAAACGTGAGCCCTAATGCAGAAGGGCTGCGGGTATTTGCCCAGCTGTTGGATAAATAAGCAGAGGGAGATTCAAAGGCTGGATAAACTCCTCCAATGCCCATCAAACCAAACAGATGAGGGAGCGTGGTAATCTACTCCGTCCTCCAATGGGACGACACCGACTCCAATTAGCCTTCAGACCTACATGTGGAGACAGACAGGTAACCAGTCTATCACATGTGGTAACCGGTCTATCACATGGAGACATGTAGAGACAGACAGGTAACCAGTCTATCACATGTGGTAACCAGTCTATCACAAGGAGACATGTAGAGACAGACAGGTAACCAGTCTATCACATGTGGTAACCAGTCTATCACAAGGAGACATGTAGAGACAGACAGGTAACCAGTCTATCACATGTGGTAACCAGTCTATCACAAGGAGACATGTAGAGACAAACAGGTAACCAGTCTATCACAGGGCTGACATGTAGAGACAGACAGGTAACCAGTCTATCACAGGGCTGACATGTAGAGACAGACAGGTAACCAGTCTATCACAGGGCTGACATGTAGAGACAGACAGGTAACCAGTCTATCACAGGGAGACATGTAGAGACAGACAGGTAACCAGTCTATCACAGGGAGACATGTAGAGACAGACAGGTAACCAGTCTATCACAGGGAGACATGTAGAGACAGACAGGTAACCAGTCTATCACAGGGATACATGTAGAGACAGACAGGTAACCAGTCTATCACAAGGAGACATGTAGAGACAGACAGGTAACCAGTCTATCACAGGGCTGACATGTAGAGACAGACAGGTAACCAGTCTATCACAGGGCTGACATGTAGAGACAGACAGGTAACCAGTCTATCACAGGGCTGACATGTAGAGACAGACAGGTAACCAGTCTATCACAGGCTGACATGTAGAGACAGACAGGTAACCAGTCTATCACAGGGCTGACATGTAGAGACAGACAGGTAACCAGTCTATCACAGGGCTGACATGTAGAGACAGACAGGTAACCAGTCTATCACATGTAGAGACAGACAGGTAACCAGTCTATCACAGGGCTGACATGTAGAGACAGACAGGTAACCAGTCTATCACAGGGCTGACATGTAGAGACAGACAGGTAACCAGTCTATCACAGGGCTGACATGTAGAGACAGACAGGTAACCAGTCTATCACATGTAGAGACAGACAGGTAACCAGTCTATCACAGGGCTGACATGTAGAGACAGACAGGTAACCAGTCTATCACATGTGGAGACAGACAGGTAACCAGTCTATCACATGTGGAGACAGACAGGTAACCAGTCTATCACAGGGAGACATGTAGAGACAGACAGGTAACCAGTCTATCACAGGGAGACATGTGGAGACAGACAGGTAACCAGTCTATCACAGGGAGACATGTGGAGACAGACAGGTAACCAGTCTATCACAGGGAGACATGTAGAGACAGACAGGTAACCAGTCTATCACAGGACTGACATGTAGAGACAGACAGGTAACCAGTCTATCACAGGGGGGCATGTAGAGACAGACAGGTAACCAGTCTATCACAGGGGGGCATGTAGAGACAGACAGGTAACCAGTCTATCACAGGGGGGCATGTAGAGACAGACAGGTTAGTTTGTTGTAGCTGGCCGATGCTACACTACGATTGGCCGGTATGCATTTGAGGGGCGGGACTTGGTGAAGGGTTAATCAATCTAGATCAGCTGTTTTCTTTTACCAAACGCTGCTGTCACATCCTTTACCATTCGGCCCCGCTGCATTATGGGACGTCCTGCCCCCCCCTTCACATCAGGCCTTTGATGTGAAACAATCGGGATCCTTCTGGAAACACAGAAACATGTTTCAAGAAATATGAGAAATGTTTTCACTACCGTTGAGCTCACGACGGCGAGATGGGAGGGGACGGCGTGCACGGAGCGGTAATTAAAGAGCTGACATTCATCAGGACTGAAGGGGGGGTCCGAGCCAAACCAACGGTCTAATTCTTCATCATTCTGTTGGCCTTTCCTCCCTCTCAAGTTAGTTTTTTTTCTTTTTTTTTAAGCCCCAATCTCATGCTTCCACATCTAATCCCACACGATTGATTGTACAAATACAATTTCCAAAGTTATTATGTAATTAATGTATGTTTTTGCTGCTGGAAACTTCAAAAGGTGGAGGCGAGGGGGGGGGGGCAGGGCTTTTTCCTGAAGACATTGCTTGCTGCTGATGTAATAATTTCCCTGGGATATTTAAAATAAACACATTAGGGCCCTGAAAGCATTCTAAACTTGTCTCGGACTATAAATGTCCGGGTCCTTCTTTTTTGTTTGATTGGCACGAGGCGGAGGAATGCCACTCTCTCATTGGTTGCCAAGCTCCCATGCAGTGTAAATGATCGGATAATAGGGTGCAGGCCATCGCAGACTCTTTGTTTATTCAATCCATTTTCTTCACACAAGTTCCCATTGCCTTCTTCCTTTCTGTCTTGGCCGTGTTGCGTGGTGGTCCTCTGATCCCGCTGACCCTCGCCATGTGTTTTCACTTTGGGCTGTGATCTCAGCTCCGCGACCAGCGGGGAACCAAATACAAATTGAACAGTAACCATTCACAGGCCGAGTCTTTTAAAAAAAAATTAAAAAAAAACTTCACCCAGGAGGAGCTCCCGGGGAGGGGATGGATGTCCCCACGTCTTCTGGTCCCTGTCCCCCCCCCCCCCCTCCAGCATCAGGGCTTGTCTTAGACAACAAAGTGGGTTTTTGCTGCACTTTTAAATCACAAGACTCCTCTGGAAGATTTGAACAGGCAACAAAACACGAGCTAGAAATGAAAAAAGGCAAGGCAACTTTATTTGTATGGCACCTTTCATACACAAGGCGGACTCAAATCATAACATGTCGTACAATAAAGTGAAGAATTAAAAAGAAAATAAAGGCAAAATTAAAATGCATTACAGAAAGACAAGGCGAATAAAAACATATTTGCAATAATAAAAAAACAGTGCAGAAAAATGAGTCAAAGCGTGGACGGAGAGGAACAAATCTGCCAGTGTTTGGGTGGCGTGCTTTTTATTACTTTCAGTTAAGGTGAAGTTTTCATTAGTCCCATAAGCCCTGCCCCCCCTTTTTGAAAGCGAGCCCTTTTTCTGTGAAACTCGCTGGACAAGTGGCAGGGTATGTTTGTTCAGCTTTTATTGGGAGACGTGGGTTTAGAAGAAGTTTAAAAAGGGGGAAAAGAAACCCTTTTGTTGTTCTTGGGGTTCATATTTTCTCTGGAGTTGCTCCACGCGGCCGTGTTTGTTCCCGACCGAAAAAAAAAAAGAAGGTAATAACTCACATAACGTGAAGACAAACTCTCACAAGACTCCACGGATAATCTCTCAGATAAGATATAAATCAAAGCTCTTGAGCTGCGGGGAGCTTTTGTTTTATTGAAGGCCAGAGTTCGTTTGTTTGGACGGTTAAACTTTCACGCCGGCGAAGACTTACCGAACTATTTAGCGAGCTAACGTAACGTGAGTCCAGATTTACGACAAAGCTGCGATGTTTGATGGAATCGCTGCGATATCGGGATCGTATCGATGCTGCAGCTGCTCTTAAGCTCCACGTTGGGTTTTCAAGGTGATTTCAGAGTAAAAGTACATCCATCACCTGTTTCACATTAAACTTTCACGCCCCCCCCATCTTGTAAACTCTGCTTCGTTTACTTAGCCTGGCTTTCATTGTGGCCATTTTGCAACGGTTTACCTTTGTTTAGTTTATTAACCCGTGGGGGTGGGGGGGGGGTACTTTACCTAAACATGGCAGCCTGAACGCTTTGGGGGCTTTTTTTTTTTCCTTCTACATTTTTTAACAGAAGTCTGTCAAAGAAGTGACAGCGGGTGAGGATGATGGGTGTTTACGATCGGGGATAAATGGTTATATGTGGTCGTCGGGGGAGGGGGGGGGATGTTAAAAGTGAAATGTCATGTTTATGTGGAAATCAGTTCATTCCACCTTAAATATGAAATGTTTCCAAGAGGACGACGCTTAAACAAATAAAGCATTAGAGGAGAAGAAAACATCGATTCAAGTAAAAAATCCTCATTCACCAAAAATATCCCGGTTTTTACGGCACAGCTCCTCGGCCGACGGCGGTGCTTCGGGTTCCCATGCTCCAGCGTTGCGTCTCTTCCAGCTGCAGCCGAGGGGGGGGTCACACTCATGGGTGGTCCCCCCCACCCACATGGTCCCACACTCTGCGGTTTGTTGCGCCCTACATCTGATAGCAGTGGCTCTCAGCTGGTGGTGCAACGGCTCACGTTCCTGGTTCTCCGGGAGGATTTCTGGAACTGTTTACCGTTTCCAATATCTCCATCAGAGAGCAGCTGGCATCCCATAATCCACCTCTTCTAAACTGTAAAAAGAGAATTTCTTGAAGGACTTGTGTCTATTAAATCGGACCGATAATGGTTCTTAGGGACATCTTCTTTCATCCACTTGCTGCCTTTTCAAATAGTCCTCTTTTATGCTCTCGTTGGAGTAGCATTAAGTCCTTATGCTGCAGCGTAACCATTACCCATCTGGCTTAGAGAGACTCTCACATGCCCTCGCCGGTGGCGGTGCAATAAAAAAAAGAAAAGAAATCGATCAAATCTCAGCCAGAAGGTTTTGCAATGTTCACACAAATCTGAACTGTTCGATGGCGGCGGTCTCGTTAGTAAGCGAAGGGGGAGGCTGTTAGATCATTTTATGTCGTGAGTGGATTTATCCTCGAGGCCGCCCGCGAATACCACATTTTTATTGACTTTCTGTACGCTGGCAAAATGGGGATCTGAAGTACAGGAGCACAATTAGATTTCATAATAACATTTTATGGAAATAATCGATATGGAGCGGAGCAGATATCGGTGGGTGGGGGGCTTCGAGTGTGGTCCTCCTCCTCCTCGACTGAAGTTCCCATGCAGCAGAGAAGGCCAAACATCCTTATAACGCCACCGCACACACGTGAGGATGGACATCAGAGGGAAACGTGGCTCCAACACCCCAACTACGGAAATGTTTAATATGCCAGAAAATGAGTTTTGTACATTTATCAAATACAGCATGAGGAGGGAAAAAAACTGCATCAGTTTGCATTTTACTCTCTTTTCTCTGTCCATTCGGACCGATGACAGCTCATTTATGGACGGCGGATGCAACATCTTGGATTTATGAGGGAGGGGGTCAAAGTTCAAGGCGAGGTGTTGTGTAATGATGAAGAAGCACGTCCGACAGAACATACTGTGTAAGAGCTGCAGTAACAGTAAAAAAAAAAAAAAAAAAAGGAAAAGTATTTCTATTTCTGCGGGTCAGTTTCACCTTTTGAGTTCTGGTTCTCTATTAATATTTAATGACGTTTTTATGAACCTTCATGTGCAGTTGGAACACATTAATATTATAACATTGTTGAATATCAGCGCCGGTTATTTATAAAGAGGCTGAAAACATTTTAAATCACATTTTAAATGAAAGCGAGTCTGCGTTGCGTCTGAATTCATGTTGGCGTGTTTTAAACTGGTATTGGTGTGTGTGTGTGTGTGTGTGTCTGTGAAGCGGGTTTAAATCCAGGTCAACCTCCCATCAAAGTAGGTGCCTTACTGATATTCTCTTGTGGGAGAATATGATCTATAGCTGTGATGAAGGGGGGCTGGAATGCAAAACAATTGAGAAAATCCAGATGCAACTGTAATTTGCAGTGTTGTTTTCCCGTCGAGTGTGTGTGTGTGTGTGTGTGTGTGTGTGTGTGTAAAGCAGATGTGTGGTTGTAAATTCTTCGACTTCAGAAGCTGTTTTTCATTCCGTTCTGTAGAGGAAGACGAGGAAGATGTTTTCAGAGGCGTTGATGGTGTTTTAAAGATGGTTTGAACGTTTGCAACACGACCCGCTACAGAGGCCAGAACGGCCAATACTTAAAGGTCGAGTACGTGATACTACTCAGAAACACATTTTTGTTATATTACTTGAAATCCTTGTAACATACCGATAGAAATGAATACATTAAATGTTCTGTGTGTCTGTGGCAGGAAAAACCCGGTCCAATCAAAAGAGTCGGGCCGGAGAAAACGATTGGACAGCCTGCCTGTCAGTCATTGTTACTTCCTGATCGAGGACTGGCTTGGCGTTCTGGGGGCGGGGCTTTGAAAAGAGGTTTGGATGAAGGGGGTGGGACTTATTCGGTTCCACGGTGCGTTCAAAGTCAAAGCTTCTGTGATTTTTCCCAAATGACCTTAACAGCATGTAGTGCAACAAGTAGCTTCAGTAAAGAATACAAACTTATTAATACTTTTCCCAAAGTTCGTCGTAGTTCAATTAAGCCCTCGACATAAAGGATGCAGTTGTTGCTCAAAGCACAAGCTTGATACGTCTAAATCCCAAAACCAGTCTGACATTAATAAAGAGAATTTATTAATGGTTTTGTTAACAGTCATTTCCTCTAGTTCTCCGACAGCTTCTTCTCCACGCATACAAAGAAAACCAGAATTAAAGGGACATGCCGAGGGAGCTTCTTGAATGACTTAATAATAAAGCAGCAACAGAAGGAAGAGGAGGAGGAGGAGGAGGAAGGCCCCCGCGTTCTCTGACAGCTTAATAAATATCTTCAGCCATGAAAGATGAAATGTCGGTGGCACGTCTCCATGCAAACAATGCGGCTTGGATTAAATATCGCTGTCGCCACGTCAGTCAGCTCATCAGTGCAACGTAATGAAATACAGACTTATTTTTGTCATGGTAATATTTGTAAATATTTGTTAATGTCATGTTTGAAAATGTCAAAAAAAAAGAAAGAAGTTAAGTGGAGCCGACCTTTAAAACGATGAGAAAATGAAGCGTTTGCTTGACAACGTGCTAAAACGTGACAGAGCTGAGTTCTACATCTGATAATAATCTCTCCAACATTTGGTATTCAGCGTTTGTGGAATATAACTCTTCATTTCCTCAGATCTCTGAAGGATATCGTTTTTCCTCTGGTAGTTTTCACGTCTTATCATACTTGGACCTCTCGGCGGTGATCGCTATGACGACGACGCGGGCTGAAAGGTGAAAACTTAAGAGGGGAAGACGTGAAGGGAAAGTCGCTGCTCTTTCATCGCACGTATCACTTAAAATCTGTCCACATGTGGCTTCACAGCGTGGGCCTTTTTTCACGACGCGATCACAGCCGATCACGCTGAAGTTCACCTCCTGAACTCTGGAGGTTTACACTCACATTTCCCTTTGACTTTATTATTATTAAAAAACAAAAAATCACACATGCAGCATTACCATGTTACTTTTACTGTAGCGTTGTCAAGACCGGCTGAACCCAGACCAGAGGGAATTCAGGTCCAGACCAGACTCTGAGGCCAAGTTGAGACCAGTTCAGACCGGTTCGAATCCCATTCATGGCACACAAATGCCAAAATGTGGAACGTGTATCTGAAAAATCATAATAACACCCCGAGAGGACAAATCATTATTTGGTTTTTCCTGTAATTTCTCTGTTATTATGAAGGGATTGTGTTCAAAAACCAGATGATACATCTCAAGGGGTTTATCCTAAAACACATTTCAATATATATACAAAATCAAGATTGATTGATGAGGATTGATCCCCCTCTTTTATTGCCATATATCATATATTACTATTATGTGTGAGAAAAAAAAGTCCTATTTGAACAATGAAGAGGTGAATTTCCTGCGTGGGAATTTTGTTTTTGTTTTTTATGAGCAATCACAGTAATGATGTTAAGTGAGGTAATCAGGCAATTTGGTGATATTCCTGCTGTTGTGGTGTTGAAATAAAACCCAGAGTTCCTGACCGAGACCGAGACCAATTTACCAATCTTGAGTTTGATCAATTGTAAATTGCAGCTCCTTATTCAGGAAACCTGAGAAAGTTCTTCGTTAACGAGTCTGCAAAACATCGCTTTGAGCTAAATGCTAACGCCGATGCTAACATGCCGATGTATGTATCACCAAAGGCTTTGACAAAACATCCCAAAGGGGGGGATGTCTGTAGCAAATTTCACAGCAATCACTCCGGATAGCTGACGAGACGTTTTGCTTGTTTTTTTAAAAAAAAAAACACAAATGCGAATCTCAACAGTGGCACGGAAAAAAAGTCAAGGATTCACATTGTTAGGATTCATCGTCCGGGAAACCAGAAATGTCTGTTAGACATTTTTCCGTGCCTATCCGTAGCAGATGTGATGTTTCACTTAAACTAGAGAATATCATCAGGAGTCGTTTTGGGATTCATCCTCTGGGGATCGTGAATTTCACGGCAATCCATCCTTCGGTAGTTAAGAAGTTTGTGTGTTGCCGAGCGACATAAAAACGAATTACAATGTTGTGATGTTGCATGCAACATGTGTGTGAGGTTGCCGGGTCGAGTGTTTGTCAGAGAAAGCTTTGTCTCTGGGCATGTTTGGAGGGGGGTGTTTGATTTCAAAGCTTGGCAAATGAAACCTTAAACTCTGGAGGGGGGGGAGAAGCTGACAAAACATAGCGATCCCAGGTGGTTAATAGGCTGGGAGAAATGACCAGTTGACCAGCATCACCCCCCCCCCCCCCCCCCCCCATCTGTTAGGTATTACACCTAGAAAGTCTTCTGTTTGTCCAACAAGTTGTAACAGACGGGTGGTCTTGACAACGGCCTTAGCAACGGGATGCTCCCAGTACGACGTCAGGCAGGCAACCTCCTCGTTACTTCACGATGCCCGTTTTGGGAAGGATTTTTTCAAAATCTTCTTTCAACCCCCCTGCCCGACTTGGTCAGATGCCTCAGGAAGACACACACAAAAAAGAAGAGTGAGTCTGATTGAGAAAGAAATCGGCGCTCAGGGTAGCCGACGTGAGAAAGTCTCCAGGTGTCAGGGGTGAGAGGTGGAAGGTCTCCGGTACTGTGGGTGGTTCTGATGAAGCCCCCGTTAGCGCTTAATGAGGTCTGAACAGACACAACTGATCACTCCGTCGCCATGTGCAGGGGGCTAATCGCTGAATACCCCCCCCCCCCCCTTTGACAAGAGAGATTACACACAGAGGCCGAGGCTGGACAATGGAGATTTGCCATGTAATGTCTCCATTACGTGGCACATAATGGTGGAGGTGGAGGTGGGGGGGGGTTGACATGGCGACACACAGCTCAGCATCACATGGGTCAGTGCTGCACCATGAGTGTGGGGTATTATCATTGGGTCCGCTGGAATAAGAATGTTCTGTTTACTTTTTAGTGTATTATCACCAAAGTCTGCAGCTTCTCGGCTCTACGAAGGTTTAACAGCGTTCAACATCGCACGCTGTTCACCATATATATGTGTAATATAAAGTACACACACTTTCCCATCAAGTTTGGTCTGTAGATCACAACCTTATGCGTGGAAAGTGCAACGCAAGTAGTTAGTAGTTAGCTCGGTAGCTTGTTAGCTTCTCCAGAGCGACGGGGAAAATAGCGGAAGTGAAACATAAGTTTTGGCTCATTTCCTGAAACAAGTGACGCTGTTAAAGCATTGCTAATTCCACCATGCTTTAATGCTACACTGGTTACTCATCTGGCAAACCTTCCTACGGTGTTACAAAAGCGTCTGCCCGAGGGATTAAGTTGTTTACTTTTCTGAGTATAAATGGCCGCCGCTCTGAACCATCCTGCAACGTTGATTTAATTAGCGATTTGGCCGTTACTACTCCCAACTTTTATTTAATTGCCACAAACAAAACTCCAACGCCGCTACCCTTCAAAAGAAAAGGAAGATTACAAGGATTAACATAAAGTAAAATCCTGTCGTCTGCTCTCTTAAGTGTATCAAACACTTGCTCCGAGGACGTCATCTTGTTGGCTCAGCGAGGAAAAAGAAAACCCAGAGGGAGGAGGACTGAGGTCTGAATGGATGCATCAAGCACATGGAAGTCTCATAACTCAATGAGGCAGAACTTTGCTTTAGTGGTTTTTCAGGGACATAGATGACTTTTACAGAAAAAGGCCCAAAAATAATGGTTCCACACAAAAAAAGTAAACACTCCCGTGTGTGAACGAGCCATATATATATATATATATATATATATATATATATATATATATATATATATATATATCACACACACACACACACACATACACACACACACAGAGACACACACACAGAGACACACACACACACCGGTATATTCAATGGGAGGAAGCAAGCTAGTTAGCAAGTTAGTGCGCAAGTTAGTTAGCAAGCTAGTGAGCGAGTTAGTTAGCAAGTTTGTTATCAAGCTAGTGAGCAAGTTAGTGAGCAAGTCAGTTAGCAAGTTAGTTAGCAAGCTAGTTAGCAAGTTAGGTAACAGGCTAGTGAGCAAGTTAGTTAGTTAGCAAATTAGTGAGCAAGTTAGTTAGCACAGTCGTTAGTGGGAATAACACACAAAGAAACTATGATATCTTCCTCCATTTCAACTCGTTTGCTCTCACTGAAAGGTCAGACCCGTCAAACCAACTCGCTATTGCAGTGCAAAGTTTATTTCGATGCTAAAATAAATCTGCATGGATTTACTTTGCCCCCCTACTACCTCCATCTAACTTTAATGTATTTGTCCTCAACATTTCACCGTTAAATGCTGGTGGGATCCAGCCTTTAAGGAGGTCTGAACAGTCTCAGCGGGGAGGATTTCCAGGAAAAGTGAGGTAAACATGTGACGGAGGTCAGGCTGACAGAGGTTAAGCTGTATTCTTATGAATCCGAGATATGTGAAACCCACAACTGCTGTTTTTATGTGATATCTACACCAATCTTTTGTTGTCTCGTCTTTTTGTTTCCTCCCTCCGTTGTGTCACTCACATTTGCGACATGTGGCTTTTTGTTATGCCAAAACATCCCTCGGTTTTTGGCGTGGATGTGGAAACCAGAGGATGCATGCATGCAACATGTTGCAGGCTACAAGTCTGCGGAGACGGACGTGGATTTTTTTTTTTCCTTTCTGTTTTTTTCTTGCGAGGGACCACCAAAGATGTCGGCTTCAAACTCAAATTAATTACAATCTCCAGGATGATCCAATTCGTCTCACATCAAATGCACGTTTTTTTTTTGTGTTCCTCCTGTTAGTGTTTATGGTGCACTTACTTTTCTCAAATATCTTCACATGCGCTTTAAAAAAAAAGAGCGCTGGAGTCCCAGAGGCTCGGCGACCGGTCATGGGAACCTGAGGGCTGCACATCGAACGTAAACTCCCCGTGGCAGTCTGACGAGACTCTCTGAACATGTACGGTATAATTTGTGAAGTTCAGAGGGGAAAACGTCTCACACACAAGTTTTCAGGGGGTTGAAAACGGCGGCGAGGAGGAGGAGGAGGAGGAGGAGGGAGGGCATGCATGCAGCAAAACTACAGACTGGAAAGGTGAAGATCCTGTTCCTTGATTTAACAGCTGAAGTTTTGAAAAGCCCAGCGCATATAAAAAGCCTGCCATCAACACATATAATCTCTTCGCTGAGCCCATTGAAAGCTGGGTCCCGGGGGTTAATTCTCCCCATCACTCCACGTTTGAATCAACTCCTGACTCACATTGAGATGAAAGCCACCGAGAGGGCCCCGGGACCGAAGTGGGCCCTGGACTCCCAAAAGGGCTCCACGCTGGTTTCTGGACGACTGGAGCGGATTATTGCCATGTTCGTCTCGATCGGACCTTCCCAAACCGAGGACGGGGAGGGGGAAACTGAAAAGAAAAACAATAATTAGAGATAATTGCTTGTGTCCAAACACGGGCGTTAAAGCCCTCCTCCTCCTCCGTCTCCTTTCATACTATGTGAGGTGGAATGAAAGGGACACCCCCCTGTTTTGACAGCTGGGCAGGCGAACGTAATTTGTGACAGCTGAACTGAAACGTCTTTAACCGCGGAGACAGAGAGAGAGAAGCGTCGAGGGCTGAGAGGGAAGATCAGACGGAGAGGTGCAGAAGAAAAGGAAGATGGCTAACGGAGAGGAGAATCGGGGAGAAGTGATTGGCTTGTCGAGGAGGAGGGAGGGTCGGGAGGGGAATTAGTCACACACCATAAACTTTGAAGAGAGGTAGAATTTAAAATAACCCACAAAAGGCCGGACAAGAGATGGCTTAACATCAAATGCAAAGTCGGGGGGGAATATTTAAAGCGACGGAGCTCGGCTGAACATGGTGTCATGCCAGCTTTGACACATTGGGTTAATTTGCTGCTCCCCGGAGCTGACCCTTGACCTCCGGGGGACCACGGGGGTCAAATTCGAACTCAAAGTGAGACAGCCAAAATCATGTTAGTCTGAGGAGCCGGTGGGGGGGTCACAGGGGGTCAGCGGCGAGGTTCTCTCCGTATATAGGCCAAAACAAGGACCATATGTGGACGGAAACACATTAGAAACCAAAATAAGTCGTGATTTTCCATCTTCATCTTCTTCTTCGCCTCCCGACATCTCGACCCACCACAGACTTTTCTGGCCTAATTCAATAAGGTCGTAAATGCCGCTCCGTAACAGCAAAGAATTGACATAATGTTGGCCACATGCCCTTTAAATTGTCAGTGACAGAAGTTTTCCCCCAGAGGTGAAATATTAATACAAACAGGGGATTTTTCTTTTTTTTCAAAAATAACCCCGGATCCCAAACTCTCTCCTCGTGTTGACTTTTCTCCTCGCTCCCTAATTTCTGTTAGTGTGAAACGGTTACTCACTGTTGCGTTCACTGACAGGGGGAGGAATGGAAACCCGGGGTTAGAGAGAGAGTTTTACATCGGTCAGACGAATAAGTAACTCTCTGTCCTTCATGTATACGAGCAGGAAAATCTCCTCACGGCATCTGGGGAGTAAATCACAGATTAATCACCGTTCAGACATAAATAAACCCAACGTTCATAATCTCTGACTATCTGCTTTGTGTTCCTTCACGTAGTGGTGAAATATATATTCAAATACAAACAATTAGTGAGGAGACGTGAGCACAAAGTTCACGTGACAACGAGGCTTTTTTGTAAAATTGAGAGCAGATTTAAAAATCTAAAGTTGCATGAAATGTAACACAGATTTTGTTTTTCCTGTAAATGTTGTGAAATTGTTTTTTCTCCGCTTTGCAGTTGAAAAAGAACAGAATTCATAACACGCGCCCTCTTGTTATTATGACATTACTATTATTTAAGCCTTCATTCATCAATAATCATTCACATATTGACACATTTAATGCAATTATTGATCCTCAGGAGAAATCTACGTTACATTAAAAATGAAAGGAAGAATTTAGAAAAAAAAAGTGAATTGTGCAAATATTTATGTAAAATAATTCAGCTGACTGCTGCTAGATTGCATGGGTATAAAAGTATATATTATAATAAAACATATAATATACAGTATGTATAATATACACACACTACAGTATGCAACATGTGCATAAACATGAATTATAAAAAGATGTAAGATAATGCTAAATACTATACTAAGTATTATTATATAGTGGTAAAAGTAATATAACATTTTAAGTAAACAGATGCGAGTACTTTTTACGTTCATAGTAATAAAAATCTATAATATCTAGTTATTTATTAACAGCTGTTTGTCCATTTATGTTAATTAAGTTAAATTAAATTTAAGTTTGGCACAAAAGTAATCTGTGATCTGGATCTAAAGTACTTTTAGTGATTTCTGATTGGTTGATTCAACCGTTACATAAATGTGATGGTGTCGATTGACAAGTATAATAACATACATGACTTTCTATTTTTTAAATCATCTACACTGTTTATGTTGTTAAATTAAGTAAAAAAAAAATTAGAAGAAAATACAAATAAATCAACAGATATTGTGAACAATATTAAGAAGTTAAAACACATAAATAAATTCCATTT